>JANRMT010062861.1:36132916-36206090 GCA_026402145.1 Polypterus bichir lapradei
GCAGAAATAAAATCCCTTTACAAAATTTCTAAATTTGACAAATGCAGCTGTAGATTAAACACACGACAAGTGATTTCACGCTTTCCTCCAAGTGACATTTACAGTAAGTACAGGCTGCTCTCAAATTTAGAAATTTTGTAAAGGGATTTTATTTCTGCCAAAAAAATCATAAACACATATTGTGCCATATTAAGAAAACTATAACATACTAGTTATATTATATAAAAATTATAATTAACTCACCACCCCCCCCCCCCCCAACGGCCTGTGCTACAAGCCAGCCATTTTGTGTCTCTGCCACTCGCATTGTGAAGTGGGGGGCTGAACACACCCCAAGGAGACGTGGTCACTCCTCCAAAACCCCCTCTTAAACGGTGATACAATAGGAAACAAATACAGTTTTTTTTTTTACCTCCTTTTTGCTCGATCAGCTGCTGACTTGCTGCTGTGCTGTGACACATGATCTGCATCTCGCACGGTGCTTCGAACATTTAAAAGCCTGTACAGCAGCTGTTCTACTCTTTGTTTTTTATTTCCGGCCCGGGCGTGGTTAAATCTCTTGGCACAAAGTCTCGTCTCGCAAGACATGAGTTCTTGATATTTTTTAGTTTATAATTTAAAAACGGAATAAGAATCTGAAAATCTAAGAAAATCACATTAAAGTTCGACAAATTCTGAAAAGAATGATACCAAACATATATATGTAGGTTTTAAAATAAGCCCGGTTTAAAGTGTGACAAAAATGTGACATAAAAATGTCACACACTTCTAGGCTGAGGATTTCATATATAGAGAGTAGATAAACTGGCACATACCAGCCATAGTAGCTCTATTCATAAAACAGTTTTTGGTTTAATTTTCTATTTATCCAGCACTTAGCTGAAGATTCAGCTAATTATTGGTTGTTGTATGTAATAATGTAACCCTTATGTAAAGAATTGAGTTTACGCCATGTGTAGAGAGAGTCATGGGCTGACATAGTATGGGTAGTGGAGCATGTTGCTTTGTGGAGCCTGTCATAGTGTGTATGTGTGTTTTTGTGTGTGTGTGTGTACAGCAGAGCAGATTAAAATGAAAAAGAACATTGTGTGTATGTGGTTACTGTAACCTCTTGGAGGTTTCACATTTTATTGTTATACACACTGAATCACCGTGGATTTAATTTGGCTTTCTTGACACACTGATCAGCAGAAAAAAGACTCTTTAACGTCAAAGTGGTTAAAATTTATTACAAATTTAAACCACAAAATAATTAATCATACTTTACAATACAAGGAAAGGAAGAAGATAGGGAGAGTTCACAATTATTAAGAAATTAATAATAACAAAGAAACTCTGTTGCCCTTTCTATACAGGCCCTTTCCCTGGTGGGATGGCATCTTTCCCATCTTTCAAGTAATTCTCTTACTTACTTACTTACTTACTCTCGTTCTCAAACCCGTAAGCCCACGTCTGACTTATCCCCAGAATGCAGACTCATCTTGGCACTGGTAGGACAGGGTTATCCTTTTAGACTACATCATAGGGTTGCTCTCTGCCATCTGAGAGCCCCAGGTTCGCATCCCCTGCGTTCTTTTTGGGCAGAGTGGTGGCTCTGAGGCAAGGGATCTGCGCCAACAATCGGAAGGTTGCCAGTTTGAATACCGCAAATGCCAGAAATGACTCTGCTCTGTTGGGCCCTTAAGCAAGGCCCTTAACCTGCAATTGTTCTTTCCTGGGTATGATGTTAACCTGCATCCAGCTGTGCAAGCAGGTCTTCCAACTTGCAGGGAAAACTTGGGGGTTGGTGGCACTCCAGCCACTGTAAAAAAAGCCTCACACTGTTCCATTCCATCCGAACTAGGATGGTGGTGAGGTGTCACCCATTGCACGGCTGCACTCAGGTCGTAATCTGGGATCCTGAGATGGTTTGTCATGAGCTGGGTGTAGCAACATGCTATACTAGCGCTTGCTCTCAACTTCTGTCTCTCTCAAAGGGTTACTTGTAGTCAGATTCCCTGAAGACTGCCCCTCATCAGCTTTTCAGCTAGCACGTTAGAGATGCCTGGCAGCCATGATGTCTCTGCACCCCTTCAAAACCCTTAAAAAGACACAACTGCAAAGCAACACTTAGGCTGCCTGTTTTTTTGGGGGGCACATAAGAAATTGATGCTGTCATCTTTTAGACCAAAGTTGTTGCATTAACTTGCTGCCATTGTCACCTTCTTACCAATGCTATGGGATTCCCTTCTTGTATGTCTCAGTGGTGGCAGCTTTTCCCAGGTAATCTCTTGTTAGCTTTATTACCTTCCATATTCTGAAAATGGCCATTTATTTTGTTTTTTGGTTTTCCCTAAATGGCTTCATCATCCACAACCACTACATAATTGCCATAAAAAGCTTTATCTTCATGGTTCAGACAATGAGGTGTCATACTCTTTGAAGCAACACCATTTGCTGAAAAATTGTGGTGGTGTTAATCCACCTTGAATGGACCATGTAACTAAAGTGTGATCAAAATTAGCACTGTTTACAAGATGAAGAAATGAGACCCATCCTTAAATGTCTGCATTGCCACATAATGGCTTGGCACTCATCTTCTTGATAGCACCGAGGAGTTACTTAAAATTATTTAATTAGTCTATCAAAAACAAACAAACAAAAAATCAAGACAAGCATTTTTTGAACTTTGGCTCTTTTTATATATTGCCCTCATGATGTACTTTCTCTCAAGCTCAGAATTACAGACCCAGAGTTTGTCATCATTTATTACTTCATATTAATTATGTTCTCTACCTTGATGACATCAGTACATACTCAGCATACATGCCTAGTAGAAAACTTCCAAGATCAATAACAATAGCTTCTATTTCATGGTGACAAATACTAGCAACACAGATCTGTTTTTTTTTTTTTTTGGTGTAATCAACCAATGATCCAGCATCAGGTTATCGACCCTGCTCTTTTTAAAATCTGCTACCATAGTTGTTAGCTGCATAAGTCATATTGTCAGACTGATATTTTTGACTTCTGTAATTCCCTTTCACAGTGATTTCACAGTGACACTTATCATCTTCATATCTATTTGTGAGACTGCTGCGGAACACCATCAGTGAAGGAAAGTGCAATCATTTTTCTCTACTTATAACATGGCTCTGACCTATTGCTGATTCACTTATACGCTGAAGCGAAGCCCCAAAATGCCGGAAGCATTGGAAGTAAACGTTAGTGATTTTGCTGTAGAAACACCAGCATGAAATATCATCAAACAATACTGAGGAAAGAGCATATAAGAACTGAAACATAGTCATATTATGCAATATTTTCAATGAAGTATACACATAAGAGATTTAACTAACTTTTACAAAGGCATAGCTGGATATCATTCACATTTTTACCTAACTGCATTCCCCCACATTGCAATCAGGATTGAGTGCGGGGAGCAGAAACGTGCTTAAAGCAGGAGACATTGCATCTTCCACTGCAACTCTTAGATCAGGACTTGATGTGGCTTGGCCATCATATACCTGCACTTGTCAATTTGTAGCTGTTGCATACTGGTATTCTTTGGTGTGTACCTGCATTGTTATTAATCGTATCGGTTCACATCATGCTTATCTGAGCCATCCTGATGAATCCCACCTCCAGGTCATGGAGCTTGAAAGTTCAAGAAGAACCTTTCACCTTGGATTGACTCACAGTGACACTTGAAACTCCAAGGGGCGATACTGTCCCCACCCTGCTCTTTAATTTAATGTGTACTCCCTGCTCTACAAGTGAATACCTCAGTCCTAAACATGTGGTACCAGCACTAATGCATGTCCACTTCAGGCACTGTTTTAGATAAACTCATGAAAAGCTAATAGGTGCATTACTATTGAATTGAAAATCACCTACTATCATTGTCATGTCTGTCTAATTGTTGGTCTGCATGAAACAACTTGGTTTCTGGCGGGCCAATTTTGTTGAACTTTGATACATTTATTTATCAAGAAAATCTGTAATCTGTTTTTCTTCAGATGTCTGGAATAGTGCATGCTGTACACAAAAAAAATCCCATTCAAAAAGTACTAGTGAGTTTGGAAGACTATCTGCCTTAAAATAGAAACATACTGTGCCACCTCAATTTCTGATTACTTTACTCTTTGAAATTTACCTTGACAGTGGATATTTCAGCTTGTACATTTTCCTCTTTTATTCACAGCTGTAAAACAAATCCCCATTCCAAGTTACCGAAACAGCAGCAGATTTGTGCTTGTGTGGTCAGCATGAACTTCTGCAACAACAAGTCACTGCTCCTGCTGCCTGAAGTTGTACCAGGTAGGTTAAATGATGTCTGAAAAACTGTCAAAGTTAAAGATTTAAGCTGTATTTGAGTTGTGTTATAGCTGGGGTCTGTGTATGTTTATTTTCCTTGTTATGTCATCTTTATTTATTTTGAAGCACTAGGGGGTTTTGCCCCCTGCTCTCTTCTCACCCCCCAGTGTGCCATTGTGAAGATGCGGCCGCTCCTCCGAAACTCCTCTTAAATGGTGATACAATGGGAAACAAATTCCTTTTTGTTTTTTTACCTCATCTTTTCTCAATCAGCTGCTGGCTTGCTGCCGTGCCACATGATCTGCACTTCGTTTGCATACCCCCCCGCCCCCTCCACCAGCATTACGCTCCGTTGTGAAGTGGGGGGCTGAACGTAACTCAAGGAGATGTGGTCACTCCTCCAAAACCCCTCTTTAATGGTGATACAATGGGAATCAAATAACAGTTGTTTCTTTTACCTCCTCTTTGCTCAATCAGCTGCTGGCTTGCTGCTGCTCCCGTGCCTCGTGATCTGCATTTCGTACGGTACTTCGATTGTTTTAAAGTTACTGCCTTGTCTCTCTTCTCCCCCAGACATCCTCAAACACTATTCGATCTCTTTTTGCTGTTCCATTATTTCACCGAGTATTATTTTCCATTTGTTTGCGGATGCACTAATGTGATCTTTGATCTATGGTTACGTGCCATTGTGAAGAGGGGGGATGAACGCACCTCAAGTAAACGCATTCACTCCTCCAAAACCCCTCTTAAACGGTGATACAATGGGAAACAAATAACAGTTGGTTTTCTTACCTCCTCTTTGTTTGATCAGCTGCCGGCTTGCTGCTAATCCCGTGCCGCGTGATCCACATTTCGTACGGCACTTCGAACGTTTTAAAGTCACTTCCTTGTCTCTCTTCTCCCCCAGACATCCTCAAACACTATTCAATCTCTTTTTGCTGTTCCATTATTTCATAAACTAATATTTTCCATTTGTTTGCGCTAATGTGGTGTTTAATGTCATTTTTTTGAGGCTTTCAAAATTTTCCTACTTCCATAATCACCAACCTGTTCTGCATGTGTATCATGGGACTTGTTTCCAAAGGTTGTAAGTATGAGGTGACTTGCCAGTCTAGCGGGACGTAAAAGTGTCTCTCTGCCGCTCTTTAAAAGATCACGTCTCGTTGCAGGAAAAAACGTCTCGTCTCAAGTTTTTTTTTATAACAGAGAGATTATTTTTTTTATGTGTTTACAGTGATTATGTTATTTTGTTAATATTGTTCTGTTTATTCATTATTCCTATGTTGACGTATTGGGTGTTCCTTTATGTTCCTTGTTTTCTGTGGGTGGAACCCTGAGAGGGTTTGTTCATTTAAGGAGCCGTTCTCTATAACTGTAATGGGTATCTCAGACTGATGCTAAAGGGGATTTTGCCTTGACCGGCCAATAGCAAGACATGCAGATTGATGAGTCAAAATGAAATATAGACAAAGGAAAATAGTAAAGTAGCAAATTAAATCAAAAATTATATGATATTTTTTACCAAGAAGAATGAAATAATGAAAGCAAAAATAACTTTTAGTTTTGGATGGATTTTGGGAGTTTCTCCCTTCTGAGCAGATACTGTATAAAGATCAACAAAGTGAGACTGAATTAGCATTAGGGCACTGTGCAGCCGTTGTGGATTTTCCACTATACACACACCATGCACTGCAGCTACCTCCTTGCATGTAATACAGTTAAAGAAAAATGTGATTTCTTACATTTCGTTGCTATGTATTTATCTGGTTGACCAATCCCAGAAACATGTATTATTTTTCTCTAGTAGTTTACAAAAGGGATATTCAGTAGTTCACTTTGAAAACAAAATGTTCCCTTCTTTTTCTCTCTGTCAGGTTGGGAACCCCCAAGAGACACTGGCTTTACCCACACTTTATCTACCAATACCATCCACTAATCATCCAAAGAAAGTCATACCTTGAGGGGAGGGATGTTATTAACTGCCCTTTGTTCCGGGAGTGAAGCTTTGCCCTGTCCTAAAGCCTGATGTGTTTCCATCTTCAGCAGCATTTCAAATCACAAGCTGCTACGGCAGAGCCAAAGTCAAGCCTAAGGCTATTGCATTATCTTATTAGAACAGTTATCTGTGATACCAGTTTACTGTTTTCTTTCTATTGTTGATAATGGTCAGGTCTCACTCTTACATACACTAGATATGTTGATGTTTCAATGAATGATATCTTCCTTAGGTTCCTCCAGGCCAACTGATGATAGATTTAATGGCCTAGCAGATGTTATATAATTATTTTGTTGTTAAGGTGCAGAGCCAAAAGATAAACCTCTTTACAATAAAAATCACTAAAAATGCAATTAAGATTAGGAAAAACTGACTTTGACATACAAAGGTACTGTAATATTTATGGTGTTGCATAAATAAATGATTATTTGTTTGCTATTTTATATATATAAATATAATATTTATATATCACATGCCAATTTATGCCTGACCGAGTTCAAACGTGGGTCGTGACCCCAGGGGCTGGGAAACACTACACTAGAGGAAACATAGTTGGTAGGTCACTGCACTGACTACAGCTCAAATGCTAGAAAAGGAAAAACAAAAATATCAGAATTCATAAATCACTTGGAATAAAAGCATCAAAATGTTAAATGTCTATCATGAAAACTGCAATTAATAAACAGATGGATCGTGGATATTTTTAACTTGCTTTATTTAGGCATTGATTACTAAAGTGGGCTATATTTATCATTCTTTATCTGCCTTCATATTCAGATTCCATCCACACAACCTGTTATTTCATATACTAGCATTTTCTTTGTAATGGTGACAGGGAGCCAGAGTTTGGCACATTAGGAGTCTGGTGTTATTCATAACCTACACTTAAAATGTTATGAGATGCAAGTGTTACATTACATAAAGCTCTATTTTTGCTTGTGATACAGGCCTATGATTAACTTATTTATTCATTCACCTATTCATCACTCTGTTTTTCAGAACCCCCATTGCTCATTATACTGTATATCCACTTGTAACTAAAGGCTATCCCAAACTGCAACAAAAACAAAGATGTAGAGTCGTACACGTGCCAGGTCAGCAGAAAGCTACTAACTTATCTAAGCTGGATATGTTTGAGATAGCTCCCCGAACACAATGGACAGGTTGACTAAATGAACTCTCGTCTCAGCAGCAGCAGCAGCACTAAGACATGAACACTTGTTTTATCAACTACAGAAGGCCACAAAATGATAAAGCATGTGACAAAGTTACAAATGATAGATAGATAGATAGATAGATAGATAGATAGATAGATAGATAAACAAACTTTATTTGACCCCACAGAGAAACTTGTTTTTTTACAGAACTCTTTAAGTAAATAAATAAATAAACAAACACACACACGAATGACTATAAAGTAAGAAAATTCAAAAGAAATTAAACTTCTGATTTGGCTGTCACAGTCCCAGTGAGTTTTATTATGCAGGCATATTGCTGTTGGTTTAAAGGAGCCCCCACCGCGTTTGACACACTTCTGTTGAATGATAGGCTGGCTGAAAGTCCTCAGTGTTAGTGTGTCAGAAAAAGAATGTGCAGCATTGTTCAGAATGGCACTCAGTTTTGACTTCTTTCTCTCCTTTGCTACTACCTTCAGGGGTTTCAGAGTGCATCCCATACTGTAACTGAACTTGCCCTTTAATTAGCTTGTTGATTTGGTGGGACTCTCTTGAAGTGATGTTACCAGCCCAGCACACAACTGTGTAGAAAAACATACTGGCCATCACGGAGTTGTGGAAGATTTCAAGGATGTCACTTCCCACATTAAAGGAGTGCAGTCTCCTAAGGAAAAAGAGCCTCCTCTGCCCTTTCATAAATGGTTCTGTGTTCCAAGACCAGTCCAACTTGTCATTAATGTGGACCCCCAAGTACTTGTAGGAGTGGACCACCACTACGTCCACTCATTGAATAGTGACATAGAGGCTCTTTGGTGCAGCAAAAGTCCATAACCAGTTCTTTGGTTTTGATGATGTTAAGATGTAGACAATTCTCTTTGCACCGAGAAACAAACTTTCCCACCTGACTCTTTTGCTTTGTCTCATCCCCATTATCAATAAACCCATGAGTGCAGAATCAAATGAATCAGCTCATAATGTGATCTACTCATATCAGCTCATGGTGTGATGGACCAACTGGTGTCCCAACTGGAATGTACCGTGCTTCCTTACTTGGCCTAGAAGCCAAAATAAGGGACGTTCAGGAAGGGAGCTGAGATTTTTCCCCAATGTGCTAGGATGTGGACATGAAGAGATGCTGTGGTACAAGGTATGCCAGAGCTGGCGCCATAGCATACACAGATGGACATGTCGAGTGGAGAAGCAACCCAATTGGAGTTGTTGGCACTCCCTTTTCCTGTCAATTTGTGACAGTGGGAATGTGTCTGTTATGGACAGATCAGTCTTTCATACACTGGGTGGCAGCATCCCTTCTCACAGGGCCCAGTATGGATGTCTGCAGTGCAGCATGGGAGTTGTGGTCCCATTGGGCTGCTCTGTGACGTTCTATGATGACCGCCAATGGAGCTTTTCAGAATTAACTGCTGAGCAAACAGGCTGGCTCCTCCTGACATGGAAGTGCTTGCAGGAGAGAATGGATTAAGCACCAGAAGTACTCCCAGGTCAGGTGTTAAACAAAGAGGCCTCCAATAGGCCTAAAGAGTTGAAGTCAATAGTGGTGAAGGGCTTCACTTGTTTGGGAGGAGTAAAGAAAAAACAAGAAAGAAAAGGAAAGGATTTGTATGTTTTTGATGTTTTTTTTTCCATTTCGATATACTTTATTAGTCCCCAATGGCTAATTGACTTTCGCATGACCTTTGGAAGTGAGAGCGCAGGGTCAGCCATTGTACAGTGCTCCAGAGCAATTTTCAGGTTAAGGGCTTTGCTCAATGGCCCAACAGAGTAGGATCCCTTCTGGCAATAACATAATTTGAACCAGCTACCTTCTAGATACCAGCGCAGATTCATACATTTGTACTGTTACGCTTGTGCTGTCTTTCCCCTGATTCAAAACACAGCTGGAAAAAAATAACATTTTGAGGAAGTAAAAGAGACATATTTTACTTGCAGAGCACCTTAGGTAGATCAAAACTGTTTATATATATGACTGTATCACAGACACAGATCTTTGCTACCATATATTATTATATGAATGGCTACCTACAAGGTAACGCTTGAGGTTGGTTGGCCAGTCGGCAAACATCCATCATGTAGTGCAAGAAGCAGATCACAGAAATGTGATACAGTATCTGACAAATAATACAAAGAGTACATGGCAGATGTTTGCCAACTGGCTGACCATCCACAAGCACTACCTGGTAGGTAACCACCCAAATAATCAGATTGTGACTCAGACCTAAGAATGTAATATTCTGATCTTCATCCTATCACATATGTGAACCAGCCACTGTGGCACAATGTCAGAGACTTCGCCTTAGGCACTGTTGTCTAAGATTCGATCCCCCTATGGGGATGCGAAAGTGCATACAACTGACGACCCCCAATAAGAATGAAACACGTATTGTGTACTCTTTTTATTATTTGTCAAATACTATATCATTGTGCCCCAAACACAAAGACACAATACAGTCCTAGGATCAAATAAACAAATGATTTATTGCACAATATCTCAAATGTACAAAAGCACAAGTTATCTCTCCACAATCACCGCTCCTCACTCCGCCACACTACCCTACTCAGTTAAATGTTGCTTTTCGTCCTCTCAGCTCCGTCTCACCAGGACAAGGTAGTGCAGTCCCTTTTATTAATAACCCGGGAGCACTTCTGGTGCCTGGGCTTTGCACATTGGAAGCACTTCGGTGTCATACAAAACAGCTTCTCTGGGCCTTTTCACGTCTGTCACATGTGCTCAGGGTGAACCTGCTGTCATCTGTGAAAAGCACAGGGCGCCAGTGGTAGATCTGCCAATTCTGGTATTCTATGGCAAATGCCAATCGAGCTCCACGGTACCAGGCAGTGAGCACAGGGCCCACTAGAGGACGTTGGGTCCTCAGGCCACCCTCATGAAGTCTGTTTCTGATTGTTTGGTCAGAGACATTCACACCAGTGGTCATTTTGTAGGACTCTGGCAATGCTCATCCTATTTCTCCTTGCCCAAAGGAGCAGATACTGGTGGGTCCTGTTGATAAGTTAAGGACCTTCTACGACCCTGTCCAGCTCTCCTAGAGTAACTGCCTGTCTCCTGGAATCGCCTCCATGCCCTTGAGACTGTACTGAGAGACCCAGCAGACCTTCTGGCAATGGCACGTATTGATGTGGCATCCTGGAGAAGTTGGCCTACCTGTGCAACCTCTGTAGGGTCCAGGTATCACCTCATGCTACTAGTAGTGACACTGACTGTAGCCAAAGGCCAAACTAGTGAAAAAACAGTCAGAAAAGGTGAAGAGGGAAAAATGTCAGTGGCTTCCACCTGTTAAACCATTCCTGTTCTGGGGGTCATCTCATTGTTGCCCCTCTAGTGCACCTGTTATTAATTTCATTAACACCAAAGCAGGTGAAACTGATTAACAACCCCGTCTACTACTTAACTGACCAAATCAATATCCCAGAAGTTTCATTGACTTGATGCTGTACTCTGATTCAAAAGTGTTCCTTTAGTTTTTTTGAGCAGTATATATACTAGCCATCCTCTGTGGCTTCTCCCACGTAGAAGTGAAACAGTAAAGCGAGGAGGGCCCTGCCTGCCTTCCTACTCCTGACATCATGCTTCCTCCTCCCCTCGGCCCACAGCATCTCTCTCGGATTCGCGCAAATAAATTGGTACCGCAAGCGAACTATAATACTTAGCGGATACTTAGCACGATAAGAAAGTTTGCAAAATTATAGAAAAAAACCCGATCTAAATCCATTAAGTAGTTCTCTCGTGAAAAGCAGACAGACAGATGTTGGATTTTATATACAGAGAGATATACTGTATTTTACAGTTGGAAGAGCAGGTTAAGTGAGAATTCTGTCAAAGCTCTGGAATGAAGAGGCAGCCTTTTGGTTTAAAGTTCAATGTACTAGACACTATGTCAAATCAATTGTGTGATATGTTTGGTGTATTATGCAGTGTTGGCACCTCACAGATTTTTGAGTTCTGCTTTACTTCCTTTTGTGGCATCTTGTGTGTGTTTATTTCATGTTTTAAACACCAAGGGCATGCCCAAGGTCTCTATATTTAGCTAGGGTTAATGTGCCTTGCCTTAAGGAGGTTTCCATGTACAGTTCTACACTCTGTACTTCTCATCCAAGGTCAATTGCCAGACATTGACCGTAGTTCTAAAAATGCTGTTACCACCTCTCAGTTCATCTACTGCAGTTCCATGCAATGGTCTTCTTCTTCCTCATTGTGTCAAGAGGTTAGAACAGATTCCGAATGCTGCTGCTGTTGCCACAGTTCTGACTCCAACCTAAGCTGGATCAGCTACATGGGCTCCCGGCCTGGATTATGCTTCAGGTCCCACAACCTTAATTTTTTATAAGTTTACATTTCAGTCATTATGCACTGATAAATTGGAATCATCTGCAAGATTCTTTAAAGCTCAGTCCTTTTTTGTTAATTGTACAATTTAAATTCATAATTTCAAATTACTTTTATTCAATCTTTGTTTTTGTTGTTTTAATGTTCTTAATTGTTTTCTTATCTTTACTGTTTTTTATTATTTTTTTTAATGTTTGCTATATTTGGCTGCAGTATAAATTGTTCCTTGGTGCATTCTAAATTTAAATGAAGGTTTGAAATTAAATCATCAACTATCTTCAAAAGCTTTTGCTTATACCTTGTAAACATGATGAGAGAGCGGCGATCTCCTGGCACAGGCCTTTCTATTCTTCTGAAACATGGGCACCAAGTTCTTCACAAAAATTTCTTTAATACTCTGTGGTGGTCTCTTCCCTGATTTATCTAAGAAGCGCCGTCTGAAACTGAACACCCTCCTGCTATCACTAGCTATTTAATAGCTGTGTTCTCATTTACTATTTTGTTATTTAGTCTATGTGTTTAGTTTAGTAATAGCAGTTGTCATGTGTTCAGAGTATAATGAAATTCCTACTAACATGTCCAACCAATTGCTCTCCAGTGCTATGATAAACAAGAGCATATTAATTATTGTATGCTTGGCTGGTGTCTCTATCAAAGGCAATTTAAAGGTTCATGGTACTCAACAGTTGCTTTTATAGGCACATTTTTGAATCTGGAGCCCTAGAAGAATAACTCAGTTGCTCAGAATCACAAAGTGAGTGGAGTAAGGAACTGAACCAACTGCCTTGATGGGTTTAACTTTAGCCACTAGATCACAATGCCTAAATGTCACAAATATCCCTTATGTTCTTCAGTATGATATTAAGAACTATCGCATGCTATCTATTAAATTCCACCTCATATCTTTTGCAATAAATCCACTTTTGAATATATCCACTTATCCAGTACTATTCAATTTACTTGAAATCAATTTATTCTTACTCAGAATAGTTCCACTTAAGAGTCCAAGGCAGTATGCTATAATTAGGACTGTAGCATGAAAAAATAAACATAGCATAAACACTTAGCATAAACAGAAATATTATGCAACATACAAACATATACAAATATACAGAAAAACATTCTCAAATTGCTTAATCCCATTGAGAGTTGTATTGCTAAGGGAACACTCGGCCAAGATGTGAAACATTCGTGGACAGGGTGCCATTTTATCGCTGAGCCATATATGCACATATACGAGGTGTTTTTCTAGTTTAGATTGCAACTGTCTTAGGTTAACATTCTGAAAAGGGTCTGTCCATAGAGAAAAATATGTCTGAACATACGTCCATCATCTGTCACAACACATCCATTCTAAAGCAGACCAAGGGCCACTGTGGATGATAATGGTAATTTAAAATATTTACTACAATTAGTTAAATTATAGAAGAGAGTAATATGAACAGCTTCTGTAGCCGTTCTGATAAGGGGTTATTACCTACTATATAATAAAATACTAAGGTGTGTGTGTGTGTGTGTGTCCATTTCCTCAGAGCAATCTGATTGGTCAGTTTAGCTTTGGTGATCGAAAGAGGAAGTGCAAATGTGAGACACATAAGGAGGGGTAAAGGTATAGGATCCATGCTGAGAGAGTTGCCTTCAAAGATGGGAAGTATAAAAAGTGGACAGGAGGTGAGCAAGGCACCTAGAAATGACAGAGTCTGAGGAGCAGGCATTATGGGAATGCGGTCTATAGAGGAAGAGCTGAGCAAAGCAGGCTGTGACACTTGAGGATACTGAAGAAATGTTCTGAAGGTATATGTAGGGCAAAAGATATCAGATATTTTAAAATTTATTTGACTGTTTCTCTACATAGCTAATGTTAAAATATTGAGGCTACAGGTTTGATTTAATTGAGTCTAAATAGGCACCTCTAGTATTAGTAGCTACAGTAGATCATTGCAGAGTTTAAGTGCTCTGTAGTCAAAGGCTCTGCCTCCTACACTGCTTTTATTTAACTTTTGTTATTCAGTTTTCCAATAGCATTGTTTCCCTTATCTTTGCATTATAAATATACTTGCTTTCTAAATCACCTTGTGATGGCATCCGCTGTGAAAGGTACTTCATTACATAAAGAAGATTAATTATCTCCAGTTTTCCTTCTACTATCTGGAGAAACATATGGATGGAAGCTTCATCACATCAGAGTATTCACAAATAGTTGCTGCTTGTGGATTCTGGAAGACCCCTTCACTTTCTGCACACTTTATTTTGGGCTTAATTAAATGGATACATTTGTCATTTATGCCTATCAGTATACACTCAATAACCCCTAATGACAAAGTGAAAAATATGTTTTTAGAAATATGCAGAGATGCAAATAAATAAAAAATTAGAAACTGAAATCTCTGATCCATATACATATTCATAACCTTAATTCAGTTCCTTTTAGTAGACGCTTTGGCAGCAATTTAAAGCATAAAGTCTTCTTGGGTGAATCTCTTTACACACCTGGATTTCGGCATCCCATTCTTCCTGGCAGATCTTCTCAAGCTCTGTTACAATGGATTCCAAGCATCTGTGAACTGCCATCTTCAGGTCTCTCCACACATGTTCTGGACTTTGCTGGACCACTCAAAGATTTTTCCTGAAGCTATTCCAGCAGGCTATATGCTTTGGGTCATTGTTGTGCAAGGTGAACCGAGTCTGAGTGAACTTTGGAACAAGTTTTTTTCAAGGACTTCCCTGTATATCACTGCATTTATTCTTCCTTCAACCAGTCTCCCTATCCTTGACACTGAGAAGCACCCCTCAAAGCATGAGGCTGCTACCACCAGGCTTCACAGTAGGAATTGTATTAGGCAGATTATAAGCAGTGCCTGTTCTTTGAAAAAAATAGTGACCGATTTTTTTCCTCATCAGGCCAGAGAATCTTTTTCCTCATGCTCTCAGAGTCCTTTAAATACCTTTCAGGAAGCTCCAAGTAGGAATTTGTTAGCCATTGCAACTTAAATGCCTAATTGATGGAGTGCTTCTGAGATGGTCATCTTTCTGACAGGTTCTCTGATCTCAGCAGAGGAATTCTGAAGCTCTTTCAGAGTGACTGTTATGTTGTTGGTCACCTCCCTGACCAAAGTCTTTTTTGCCTGGTTACTCACTTTGGTTAACTCTAGGAAAAGTCCTGGTGGTTCCAAACTTCTCCTTTTATTTCACAATTATTGAGGCCACTGTACTCCTGTGAACACTCAAAGTTTTAAAATTGGTTTTATACCTCAGTCCAGATCAATGCCACACAACAGTTTAATTACAGAGATCTACAGTTCCTTAGACGTCATGGCTTGTTTAATGTACTGACCATGCAGTGTAATCTGTGGGACCTCACATACAGAGGTGTGTGCCTTTCTAAATGATGTTCACTCAATGCAGTTTACCACTGGTGGACTCCACTCATGTTCTCAACACATCTTAAGGAGAATTAAAGCAGACAGGATGCACCTGACCACAATCGGTAGTGCCACAGCAAAGGGTCTGAAAACTTAAGTGAGTGAGAGATTTCAGTTTTTTATATTTAATAATTTTACAAACCTTTCTGAAAGCATGTTTTCACTTTGTCATTGTGGGTTATTGAGAGTAGATTGATGGGTAAAAATTGCAACTTAATCCATTTAAAATTAAACCTACAGCACAATAAAGTTTGAAGAAAGTGATACTTCATGAATCTTCTATATTTTGAATATATGGGGACTTTTTGTTGGTTTTGCCCTGTGATGAACTGGCATCCTGTCCAGGGTTTGATCCTGCCTTGCACCTTATGCTGGTTGGGATAGGCAGGTTAGGAAACGACTGACTGACTGACTTTTTTGTTGGTTTAGTCTGGAGGTTTAGTCCCCATTGTAGACTCACTACCTGACCTGAGAATGCCTTTCACCCACCATTGCTGCAATTCGGGAAATGAAGAACTAATTGTACTTTTGTGATTTGTGACAAATAACTTCAGGCAATTATTAAGAACATAAAAAATAATGTAGCACTGATGATATCACAAATTAAATTGTGTGACGTCAGAAGAAAAAATTAACATAAAGGGTCATCCTGTGCAGGGTCTGTTCCTGTCTCATTCCCAATGCTGCTGCTGTTATAAGCTCTAGCTTCTCATAACTCTATAGAAATAAGCAGGTTCCACAAATTATTGAAATTATGATAAACCAGCACTTGTGTTTCACAGTTTCATAGGACAAAGTTTGAATTCTGGCCTAATCATAGTCTGTAAGTAGCTTGCATGTTCTTCTGTTTCTCCATTTATCTGGACACTTCCTGATGATCTGAATTAGACTGGCATGCTGCTCAGATTTGGATTCTGCCTTTTGCCTGTTGTTGTTGAACCAACAGGTAACGTGACCCTAAACTGGACTGTATAAGCAGAAAATGAAGGAATGTAATAGAAGGCAATATTGCATACTACTACTGTGTGTCACCCTGATGTATTGCTGCATACATTTTGAAACTTACTCAATCCAATTTGGGGTCAGCATCAGGACACACCATAAATCCCACAGAGGCAATACAGCATCTCAAAATAACCTAACCTACATGACAAACAATGTCACACAGACATTGACCAGGCATTTCATTCAATTCCAGGTCACAGCAATGCATGGTGGTGCAGTGGCTAGTTCTGTGTACCAATAATAATATTAAACACATGGAATTAGTACCTTCAATATTACAAGTGTAATCTAAAGAAAGTTTTTTAGAAGTTACTGACCACCTGGATAAGTTCTAAAATGAAAGTTCAGGTGAGCAGCTTAAAAAACAGTACTTTTGCTGTTTTCTGTGAAAATGCTGCTATAAAATGTATACGTTTCTCAAAAAAATGCATGGCCTACCTTTCAGCTAAAGCAACCATTACTTAATGATAGAAGAATTTGAAACCGTGAGGCCCTGTAATTAAGCAGTTAATTGCGATGTAGTTCTTGATTAGCTTTGGGGGATGGGATTGTTCTAGCAGCCTGAGATGTTGTGTACACTTCAGAATCATTTACAGAAATTGAAGCTAATTTCGCTGTCTGTGCCTATTACTGCATTAATTTAATTTGGGTTGCTTTTAGCTCATTAACACATCTAATTAATTCGTTGACATCACTATTAAGATGTCTCTTTGAAATTGGCGTCTCCAGATAATCAGGATGGAAGAGGCTGACAGATCAAGCGCGAAGCTGACTGGAAAAAAAATAAAAACTCAACTAATGAATTTTCTGTCAACGGCACAGAGCAGTGTCACTCTGCTGCAGGAGGAGAATTGCGGTGTTTACCGTGTTTATTTATATTTTACTTGCAGCATGTTGTGAGGTTACACAATGGGCTGGTGCCTGTCATGGAAATTGGAAATTAAAAATGTGTTCTTTGTTGTAAATTTGATTAAACATACATTAGTGGTGGCTGTCAATCACACACAGACTTCACATGCTTCTGGTGAAAGAAAGCACTTCAGTGTGGATGCAGTTGACTCGAGCTAATAAAATAAAGAGGAAACAAAGATTGTGACCAATTGTGAAAAGACTTACTAATATCAAATGGATCTTATGTAATGACTATGTATTATATAACTTCTCCTGCTGCTTATCATAATTCATACATTGTAATCTTATACTGAGAATTTACACATCACAAAACTAATGTGGTGTCATCCCCTCTTCTTTATGAAAATCTACTTTTTTCCAGATGTAAAAATGTCTTTTTGGGGAAGAAGAAATATTGGTTTATGTCCCTCAGTCTTTTCTTGAATTCTTGTGTTCAACTGCAGGGTACTGATGCCTTTCCCAGTAGCATTAGAGCAAGGAACCAACCATGATGCCAGTACATATAATGGCGCTTTTACACACAGCCTCACACCAGAAGTATTTACATGCTCATCTTTGTTGTGTTGGAGAAACGTTGGGTAGTGGGGAAAAAAATAATATGTAGACACATGGAGATGGTATCAACACCAGACAGACAATGGTCACGTTAAGAGGATGTGCTCAGAACCTTTGAGCTATGAAGGAGCAGATTCAGCCACTACAACACAAAGCCACTGATGAGCAAATCAATCCCTGTTTACAGTATATTACATAGTATATTTCACAGTACATCCCATAATTTGGTATTTAACAAAGCTTAGAAAAAAAAAAACAAAAAGAAATAATTATCTGTGCTCTTTAAAAAAATATTTTAAGGATTTAAACAAAATAGATGATGAACAATTTTAAATATTTGTGTAAACTAGACAAACTAAATTTAAATTATGTATATGTATTTGTTATACAGGGTACATAAGCAATCTAATAAAAGCTAATAGGAAATGTTCTGAATATAATAATATATAATTAATTAGTAATTCATGTTATATGTAATATGGTGGTGCAGTGGTTATTAAGTCCATCTCATAGCTTCAGAATACTGGATTCAAATATTGGCCTGGTCAGTATCTGTGTGGGTTTTGTCCCAAATCCCATGTAAACAAAGTTTAGCTGGAGTTTCTACAATTAAACTTATTAAATGTAAGTAAGCATTATATATCCTGCAATGAATTTTGCCCCATTAAGAGTTTGTTCCTGCTTTGCTGCTAAATCTACTAGGGTAGGCTTCATCTGGCATGAGTGAGTATGTCTGCAAGCTTGCCTTGTGCTGGACTGATCCTTCCTCCAGGGTTGGTTGTTACTTTTAAAGAAAAGCAAACAAGAAACAAAATGTCAAAATAGGCTTCAGCCCTCATGATCCTGAAATCTTGGAAAGGGGTGGATGATTGGTGTTAAAACTGCATGGGGCACGCTCAGACAATCCCTATCCCAACAAAATGTCCAGACACCTGCTAATGTTCAGGATAATAGGAAGTCATGTAGAATGAGTAGAACCAAACTAACAAAGCATGACACTCAGAATGAATGTACATGGGCGGCACGGTGGCGCAGTGGGTAGTGCTGCTGCCTTACAGTTGGGAGACCCGGGTTCGCTTCCCAGGTCCTTCCTACATGGAGTTTGCATGTTCTTCCTGTGTCTGCGTGGGTTTCCTCCGGGTGCTCCGGTTTCCTCCCACAGTCCAAAGACATGCAGGTTAGGTGCATTGGCGATCCTAGTGTGTGCTTGGTGTGTGTGTGCACCCTGCGGTGGGCTGGCGTCCTGCCCAGGGTTTGTTACCTGTGTTGGCTGGGATTGACCCTGTAGTTAGGATATAGCGGGTTGGATAATGGATGGATGAATGTACATGGTCCTACCTCATCTCTTACTTCTTACTGATCCATTGCTTATTTGTAACATCAAACTTGACCTTCTTCTCTGTTCTCCAGATACAACTCCAAACTCTCCTAGCTGTGTAAGCAGTGATCCACTCAGGAACAGTTTTGGGGGACATGCCCAACTGTCCCTTTGGGAGGCGTGCACAAGCGCCCAGACTTTAGCATCCTGCTTCTCCTGAATTGTCAGGAAGATTAACAGATGGTCTTTTAAACTTCTTTGGGCCCCTATGAATATCTGCCCGACTTTTGGACAGCTTTGTCCTCTCTGTTTTTCAGTCCAACTCCTGGATGGGTCTTTGCCCTTCCATCTAGGAAGTGGACCAGACCAATTTCCAGAGACCTACAGTAGTGTCTTCTTGTAAGGGATGTGGTCTAGACCAACGTCTGGACGGCTAATTGGCCACTCATTTGGGCAGTGGTCCAGGCCAACTCCCAAATGGAAGAAAACCCCTGCAGTTTGCATCCAAATTCTGCTGTCCTTGACAACAGATAGATAACATTTAAACATAATATAAGCATATAATGTATAATACTGTATAAAAAGGTCTATATTTAATAAACCACCAAAAGAAGTAGCATCAACATACAGTATATAATTTGCTTTGTTGTATTATTAATCAGGCAGTTAAACAAGCAGACCAGGCAGCAAGGGACCTTGTGGTTTGTTGCAGAAAGGTTCGGTGCTGTTAAGTAAACTCAGGAGTTGTAGGAGTGACTTGATGTAACACCTGTCATTTCCATTAAGTTTGAAATAATAGATTCACACCTGAGAAACTATTCTGACTGGTTATTGGAATATTACACTGGCGACTTGGTGGTCAAACGACACCACAGACGACAACAGGCATATACCCTGGTAAGTTATTAATGAGGCGGCAACTACAGACACATTTGGACTTAGTTAGTTCGAGACTGGGGAAAAGAGTGGTAGAGAAACAAGTAAAAATGAAGAGTCGCCATGACAGTCATGGAAAGGATAGGACATTCTCAGTGGGACAGCCTGTTTATATTTGTAATTTCCAGACATCAAGGAAACGTTAGATGCGTGGTGCAGTGGTCAATCAGACTGGTCCTATTTTTTGGAGAGTGGAGACAGAGAATGGGCAGGTGGTCAAACGACACCAAGACCACATCCGTCCCAGTTATGACCAACCCGGTGCAACAAGATGACTTCTTGGTTCCGTTGGCAGATGATTGTCAGAGAACAGAGCAGGCAGAAGACAGCTCAGTAATTACACCCCTTACTATGCCAGAACCTGAAGATGTGTCCAGTGGCCCACAGTTGGAGGACACAGACAGGGCAGAGACACTTCCACCATTCCAAAGATATCCTGTTCGACTGAGGAAAACACCATCTTATTTGAAAGATTACTTTAGAACATGAACGGGATTATTTTATTTCTACAGGAGGTTAGCAAAGCCAGTACACTAAATAGAGCACCATAAGTGGATAAATGATGATTATTCATATTATTATTATCATTGATATTGTTCTTGTTCATTATTATTATTAATATTATTTTTTTTCTTCAATTCAGTATTACTGAGAGGTTAGAATCAGTTTAAGGGGGGAGGTGTTGGATTATTAATCAGGCAGTTAAACAGGCAGACCAGACAGCAAGGGACCTAGTGGTTTGTTGCAGAAAGGTTTGGCACTGTTAAGCCAACTCAGGAGTTGTAGGAGTGACTTGATGTAACACCTGTCATTTCCAATAAGTTTGAAATAATAAATTCACAACTGAGAAACTATTCCGACTGGTTATTGGAATATTACAAGTTGTTACATCTATCTGTGTATTCCCTTACCTCACAAGTATTTTTTTTATTTCAAACGGATGGTGTCTCTGAAAGCAAAAATGAAAAAAGATTATAACCAGAAAGCTTCCATACAGTAATAATGATGTCAGAGGAAAACCATATTGTACCTGAGGACTAGTGAGAGCAGAAAATAAAAAATGTTATTCATTCTACACTTTACATAGAGCAAATTGAGAAACATTATGCAAACCGACTTTAACCCTTTAAAGGCAGCCCCATTGTTTTATATCTACCAGTAGGACCAAAGAATAATGCAAAACTAAAAAATAATGGATAAAATCATAGTTTCCTTATTACCATAATTAAAATACATTGTTTTGCCATTAAAATATAATATTGCATACCCCAATTCCATGTTGCAATCATGGTAACACTTACACCCAATGGCTTTCTGTAATGTCCTGATTCAATTCTGTATAATTTGATGGGCAGAACAGATATCTATCAAATGAGAGGGATGGTTCACACTTTTTGTGGTTTCCACTTTCTACATTTTAGAATGTTATTTTTTTTTTTTTGTTAAGACATGTTTGAATCTTACAACTATTGGTGTTGCAATATGGATACACAGTATAATTTCTTCACCAACTATATATGTTCTGACAAAGTAAGATCTGCCCTTTACAATGGTGAATAGGCCATGGGTCTTCAATAATGGACATTTATGCCACGGATACTTATTTGAAAGCAGTAGAAGCAGAGCAAACAAATCCTGATTTTTTGTACTGCTTCAAGGCAGTAAAACAAGACATACAGTATTACTTGTGGATAATTCATGACCATTTTCTTCTGGGTGTTCTTGACACATTCACTGACACATGTATAGTGTTTGGAAGTTTATTGCAGCACCTTTGGAAAGAGAATTACATTTAAAGTGAGTATTTTGGTAACAATATTACTGAATTTTGTAACTTATTCTGTTCTAACATATGTGTACAGCATAACTAATTGTTCTGAAAGAGAATTATCTGACCTTTACTTTGAGGTATAGAACATGAATGTTGAGTGAAGGATGGTGAAGTTATAGCCAGTTAAATCAAAGTACCAGCAAATAGACATAAATGAGGCCAAGTTTAAAGGGTTAATCAGATTAAGAGTTAGATGTTACCTGAGAGGATCCAAACATTTTATTATTAGCAGGACAGTGGGAGGATGAAAAAGGTTCACAACAGCATTAAAAACAGGCAATGTCTGGTGGTTTCATCAATTAACAGCCCTGGAAATGTACATGCTGTTGTTTTGTTTGATTTTTGCCAGTCATGTTTAGCAGGTGTCTGTTAGCTAAAACTATAAACTGCAAATGTTACATTGCCAAAAATGTATTTTTATCCAACTTATTTTGTGGCTACAGTTTTACATGTTGAGATGGCAAATGCTATGCAGAAGCAGAGTTTTGATTTGCAAGAACATATTTCCTTTTGTATCACTTGAGACCATAATATACATGGGTACAACAAGAATAAAACAGATAAGTATATTTCTTAATTCCCCTCACAATGTGAATTGTGAAAATGTATTCTTGAAAATACAAGAAAGCAGATATAATAGGCTGTAAATCTATAAAAGTAGATAAACTCTTATCAATCCAATAGACAATCACCTTAAATAATCCAATGCTGGTGCCCTTGGTACCCGAAAAAAGTGCCAAAAACTCCTATAAAATACTCATTTATTGCAGCCCTTCCATGAGATGCCACTGAGCATATCATTTTTCTATTTTTTTATAACAGCCTTTTGCGCATGCTGTACTGATTCTGATTCTAACGTCATGTCCAATGAACTCTTGTAGAGACAGCAGAGTTTATCAATTAATACTCTGAAGTAATGCTATTTACAGATTCTTAAATGCACCGTCCTAAAATTCCCCTATGCAAACCTCCATGTGCAGGCCATCTATTCACCCATCCATTTTCTGAATTCTTTTTCCCATGACAGAACTGGCAGCATAATGGGCAAAGAAGGACCCAAGCCCAGATAGGACACAAGTTCATCAGAACATAAGAAATCTGACAAACGAGAGGAGCCCATTCAGTCCATCAAGCCCATTTGTTTAACTAATAGCTAAGCTGTCCCAAAGGTACAATAGTGAATGCACACCCACTCTCATTCATACTGGGCCAGGTCTAGTTAATCTAAGAGGCATTCTTTTAGTTTGTGTAAGAAAAGTCATGTCCACAGAATAAAACTTCCAGTAGGGAAGTTGGAAAATGACAAGGATAATAATCCAGACCAGGTCATTGGTTTGTGATGAAGTATCATTAATGACTGAGCCACTACACTGCCTGCTTTACTTTGCTATGCATTTATACATTTGTTGCTTTGTGATGATGCTTACAGGTAAAGACACTATATAACATAATCACTATTTCATTTAACATGTACCGTGAATTATACATTACATGTGCTTATACTTTACCATTCAAGCCTCACCTAGCACTATATATATTATTTAGCTGTAAGCGCTTTAGCCATGGAGGCTTTGGTTATTTACCATGACTGGGCTCCTAAAGCACAAGGATTAGAAAGTGAAGTAGTCATCAATGACAAGTACAAAGTGTACTGTAAAGTAATCCTTTTGTTTTTATGTCATAATTCAAAGACCAAAACAAACATTTTGAGTGTCTCTCTTAAAGGTCACACAGTGAATCGGTCAACTGAGCTGGGCTAGACACCTTGGGAGGGTACCTTCAAGGTAAATATCTTCTAAGCTTTGAAACATTTTCTGTGTATGCTACTCTAAATTTTATTAAAACACACATTTTAAAGTCATATTTCAAATTAAACTATTTTAAATGCATCAGTATATTTTGTAGACTTCAGTGGGAATAAAAACAAAAGTCAAATCTATCCTTACATTTAACACTGTAGCTTTCAGGCAGATGCAGGCTAACAACCATCCCCAGATGGGACACAATTCCATCACTAGACACACATAAAAGTCATGCATGTACGCTTGGGGACCACCTTCATGGCTCTGACGAGGTATGCAATACCACCCCAGAACTGACGCTGACACTAACCTTATCTTCTGCTTCCTCCTCCTCAGTCAAGAAAAAACACTCAAGAGGGACGTCTGACCCCACCCAACACCTGAGAAACTCAGCCCATTCCGGTCCCCAGAATATAAAGTAAGCTCATTCTCAGCAGGCGGCGTCAGATGCTAGACTGACTTATCCAAAAGACGGGGCTCCTACGGCTAACCACTATCTGTATTTTTTTTTTTGTTTGTTTGTTTGAGCCATTATTAACTAACTTTTTAGTTTTGTACTTAAATGGGATTACCAGGTTGGTACACCAAAATTTCTTGGCTTCTCCAAGTTGTCTACTTCCCCGGTCACTTCTTACAAAGCACATTCACACTTATTTATACTAACGTACATGTCTTTGGGGTGTTTTAAAAGTAACAGAATACCCTTAGAAAAATAACCCAAACAGAGGAAACATCTGATTTGTGCTGTGCAAAATATTAAATGTAGTTTAACGTTATACAGAAAAGAGGCACAGAATTGAGAACAAGAGATAATAGTGAAAATAAGTATGGTGACCAGTATCTTTAGTGGTGCCTGGGGTTTTGACATAGTGGCTAATGCAGTGGACTTTCTAACTCAGTATGGTCGGCTCAGTCCTTGCCTTCCATTCATTGTGAGATCCTGAGCAAGTCACTTTAATGGCCTGAACTCCAAATGTAAAATAGCACATGAAAATAATTGTATTGTTTCTTTGTGGTGGTAAAGTGCACTGGAATGGAGTTCACTCCAGACAGGATCATACACAGTGTGAATAACAGTATTTACAAATGTGCGAAACAACTCTTTGATATGAAATGTATTCTGAAGGAACACAAATAGGTAAACAACAGGTGTGGTAAGCTGGCACTAGACAACATTTCCAGAAAAATAGACCAGCAGATGTTTGAAAATTAAAAGAAACAATGTTGTATAGTCTAATATTCCAATGAGAAATTATTGGCCCAAAACCAGCCTGACAATTGATTAAGGGATGTTACTAATTAGTTGGGATATTATTATTAATTTTCTTTGTTAAAAGAAATAGTCAGAATTCCATAAGTAATCTATGTCTGATTTTAAACCAATAGAATGAATACACTTAACAAATTTCAGCTCAAGTGAGATTTGCTTCACAGCCCAGGGTTTTGGGCTCAATTCTCACTCTCATCAAGGTCTGTGAGTAGAACTTGTATTTTTCTTTTTCTGTGCCTGCACGGATTTTCTTTGATAAAAAAGTGGAGTCCTGCCAGATTTATTTGGTCAACTGGTGGCCCTAAACTGACCTGGGATCAGCAAGTGAATGGGTGCATCCAGTTTTAGGCCTGCTGCTGTGAAGATGGGAAATGGTACCCTATGATATTTTAATGGAAAAGGTGTCTTCAGAAAATGGGTGAATTGCTGGATGAGATACTGTTTTGGTGACATGGCTCTGATTCTCAGTCTAATTGCTTTGCAGTTAATTCTGCTGAAAAAAATGAAATCCCTTTGCCAAATATAACACTGAGATGAAGAACAGGGCTTTAGAAAATGGGTGGACTGATGTAAAACCTTCTCTCAGTTAGACATGGTGGGGCAAAATGGCAGCTGTTTTTTGTTCCAACCCAATTTCTTAATGAGAAGTCAGTTATTGCTATTGAAGCAACATGTTTATGCTTCATTTCAGTTGCCTTGCTCTTGTTTTAAACAGTTGCATTCACTGATTTTAATTGCTCCCTATTAATAATAACGATGGAAATGGCAAAGGAGCCTGCACTTCTCCATATAACTTGCTCATGTTTACACCTGTGTAGGTGTGTCTTTCCATACTGCGTCTATCTATCTATCTATCTATCTATCTATCTATGTGTATTATATAGTGCCTTTTACATCTATCTATCTATCTATCTATCTATCTATCTATCTATCTATCTATCTATCTATCTATCTATCTATCTATCTATCTATCTGTCTGTCAGAATGATGTGACATAACAGAATGAAAACACTAACAATGCAAAAACAAAAAAATCTAAGCGAATGAAAAGTTTCTATGTCAAACCATTAAATCTTATTTTCATTTTTGTAAGATGTATTGACTTAAGAAATTTTTAAGTAAGATTATTCAGCTTATTTTAAGGACTCTTGTCAGGTAAATTTAGCTTACTCCATTAACAGATCTTTTTGGCAAATAAAAGCAAATCAACTCCCATTTCAAGTTTTTGCATATACATTTTGTGTAGTGTAACATTTGTCACACATAAGCGTCTGTGGTTCCCCCTCAAGACTCCTCTGAGGTATATGGTGCCACCACCAGCCTAGAGGGGGCGCTGTCGCTAATCATGTCCTCTCCTATTTCCTCCACAGTATGGAGAAGACACCCACTGAGGGTACCTGACTCTACTCCTTCCGTTCCCCTGCCTTTAAGTCACCGGGTCAACGGAAGGAATATCATTCTGAGCAGATCACGGCACAGGACAGAGTTTTGCATGATTGACCTAAGAAGTGAAGCCCGCCTTTGGCTACCTTTTGTTTTTATATTGTTTGTTACTACCGCTGCTCTATTGAGTGTTTGTATTCTATTGGACTTTCAGTTGAAGTAAACAAGGAATACCAGGTTGGTGCTGCAAAATTTACTGATTGGACTTTGTTCTTCATCACTCAACCACACAAAATTCAATAAGATCCATCATTGGCATGAATTGTTTCATAATTAAGCAATCGGGTTGGTACAAAAACCTGCAGCCACAAAAGCCCTCCAGGACCAACTGTGCAGACCCTTGGTCTACTGTAGATAGTAAGGAGTAAACTTTGTTATCGTGGAAATAATGAACATTGACTTGGCTAGCACTTTGTGAATGTTCCTTTAAATGAAAATGTCTATATGAAAGACCTTGAGGAAATAGTTAGATTCTGCAGAGGCTGCTCTGATTATTATTAACATTTAAGTCAAATTTTACAGATCTCTCAATTGCTGTTAATTTAAACAGATAAGTGTGATTATGTCTATAAATGTTGCATGCTTGTGTACTTTTCTATTACTGTTTTCTGCTCATAAACATTCTGAGTCTGTCTTTAGGGAAGAGCACTATAAATGTGAAATTGCATATTATTTTAAACATACGATACATAGAATTTTAAAGAAGACAAAATATACATCAACATATACAAATAAAGAAAAAATAAGCATCACAGCCTTGCTTCATGTAGAAGCAGACGCTGTAGAGCATATAAATAATTTAGCCTATTATGTACTGTTTTTTTTTTTCATTTCCACTTCTGCAAAAAATCCTTTAGGATTTCATTTGATTAAGAGAGAGAGTTAACCAGTTGCTCAGCTTTATTTATTTGTTTTGATCTGCCTTTTCTGTCTAGCTATGAGCCTGGCAGACAGGATTAATGAGATACAGCGGGCACCAATGAACGCGCAAAATATGAAACCTATACATTTGACTCTTTAGTCAATTGAAGACACAATTGCTTTTACATTTAAACACCTTTGTTTTGGTTGTCTTGCTATAGGGAGAGAGAGAGAGAGAAAAAAAAATCCGTCTTCTGTTTAGCACTTCATTAAACACTTAGTTTAATAGCACCCACCTGGGATTCATGAGCGCTGCATCACATGCAAAACCGATCAACAGCTGCATCAATTAACCCCTTTTTCTCTGGGGTGCGATTAGAAGGTGGAACACCCTCAAAAATTGCATATGGCTGCAATTAGGCTTGAAATACTGAAGTGCCGATATGTTAGGTTATTTGTATTCCTATCTCATAGATTTTTGTATGTTTTATACAAGAAGCATGTGAAATATTTGTAAAGCCAATCGATACATTCATTAACTGCCGAATGATTTATGCATATAATGTCCAATTTTCAGGCTAAAATATTTGGAGCCTAATTATTTTCTCAGGATAATTGGTTCAGAATGCTGTCAACTGGATTTATTTTATAGTTAGGCATACCAGGCAAATTATAAAAACAACAGGAATACAACACATTTTTAACCATAATAATGTATAAAAGAGTAACGTGCTTGTAAATCCAACCATGCTGGTACTTAAATTATTACTAACCTAAGGATAATTTATTGAAACACCCTGCTGGCCATTGTTTAGAAGCGGCATTTGCCGACTGATATTTCAGCAAAACTGTAAAAAAGACATCTTTGAGATAGCATTTCCTACAGAGGGAGTATAAATCTCCAAGTGGAAGTCATCTGGGTATACAGTCAGGGCAACTCAGATATCATAGACTTTGCTTTTTTCATAATCTCTGTTTTTCTTCAGTCAGACACAACTTTGCTTGCTGAAGCTAATAAAAGACTTCAAAGTTTGAAGGTGCAACTTTTTGGCCTATATCCGAAGCAAATATCAAGAATTGCTTGCTTTTTTTTTTTCCAACGATGTGGAAAGTGCGAGAGTTGTCACAAAAAGTATGAAGAGTTCATTGGTGTTTTTTCCCCTCCTGAAGAACAGTCTGCACTTCAGCCACTGAAGATGATGAAAGTACCAAATGAGGTTTTGAAAGATTCAGTTTGAAATGTGCACTTATTTAGTTATTAGTTCATTAAGCAAGGCAATTCATCCATTAAAAAATCATTTTTCTAAAGCTGAGGGTAACTCAAGGGCGGAGTGGTGGCTCTGAGGCTAGGGATTTACATTGGCAGAAGGTTGCCGGTTCAAATCCCATAAATGCCAAAAGTGGCTCTACTTCGTTGGGCCTTTGAGCAAGGCCCTTAACCTGCAATTGCTCCATCCTGGGTATGAAGTTAATCTGCAAGCAGCCCTGCATGCAGGCCCTCCAACCTGCTGGGAAAAACCTGGGGGTTGGTGGCAGAATTGGCACTCCAGCCACCATAAAAAACCTCACACTGGTTCCATTCAATCTGAACTAGTGTGGTGCTGAGGTGTTACCCATTGCATGGCTGCACTCAGGTCCTAATCTGGGGGATCCTGAGTTGGTTTGTCATGTGGTGGGTGCGGCAACATGCTGTATCAGCACCTGCTCCTAACATCTCCTCTCTGAGGGTAACTAAATCTGGAGCCCAGTGTGTGCTGGAACCAGCCCTAGATGGGGTGCAGCACAGGGCACACTCATGCAACAGATTTCTGACTTTACAATTTAAAAGCGAAATGGATTCATCAGTGTATTAGACTATAAACAAGAAAATCAAATAGCCAAAACCTACATGTGTCTATGGTGGTGTATTTAAAACCAATGGCTTAGTATGTTACGTGTGCTTTAATCAAACTCGCTTGCTTCATCTACCAACCATTCATTCATTTTCTAAAGCAACTCTTACCTATAGCTGTGCTGGGATCATTTAGCATAGGAAAGTCTTTTTGATATTGTATCTATCTCATTTGATTGTTCCACATTAAAAATGAATAAAACATGAAAATAAAAAAATAGTCCAAGACTGAATTGTCAACTGTGGATAGCAAACTCACACATTCACAATCCGTGGTCTATTTAACAATAAACAAATAATCCGTGCTCTGTGTGTGTGTGTGTGTGTGGAGTGTGGGAATTGTAATATTAATAGACTTTATTTTGTCAGGATCTATTTGTGTTTAATGCTGTTTGTGTGTTCATGTTCACAAATATTGTAAAGTTTAGCAATTTTTCTGTTGATGCCTTGTAGATGTAGATTTGTCCATGTACCCTTAGCATGTAAAAGTGAAAATGAAATGAGACAGTCAGAGATATAACAAAAGTGGGAAAGATGTCTAAGAAGTACAGGAAAGTAGGTTGAAGTGGTATGGACATGTGATGAGGAGAGACAATGAATAGTTGGACAAAAGAGTGATGGGAATGGAAGTACAGGGGAAGGGAAAGTGAGGGAGGCCAAAGCAAAGGTGGATGGGTAAAGTAAACTAAGGGCTTGACTGGCAAGGAGGTGCAGGACTGAGCTGTTTGGAGAAGGCTGATCAAGCACATCAACCCCACATAGAAGTGGGAAAAGAAAAAGAAGAAGACAACTCTGGGCATGTAGTGTGTAACAAAACAATTAAAAACCAACCAGCGGGTGAGTGTGTAAGATTCAAGAGACTCAAGATTTTTTCGTTGTCACATACACAGTGTGAGTGCCATACTGGTCCTTTTCCCAGTGGCGTAGCTAGGGCCGGGCGGAGGGAACGGTCCGCCCCGGGAGGCACATTTTGGGGGCGCCATTATTGGCCAAAAGGCTCAGTACAATTCGTGTGTAAGCAGCAGGGTTCGGAAAAATATCAACCATGAATAAAAAAACTAAAATTCTCTGATTTTTACCCACAAATGCTTCAAAAATAATTTTCAGACTGGCCTTCTGTGACGGCATCAGATACAGCAGTTGAACTTTATGAGGCGATAACAACAATAAACATAAACATTACACAGATAATAATTTCTAGGAAAATAAACAACTAATTTACAATTTATAATTTCATTTCGTTATCAATCCGAATGCGTTTCTGCTCTGCACAGAAAACATCCCCACCTATCACTTGTACACTACACTGGATCTGGTTTTAGCCGCGTAATTATATTAAACTAATAATCTGCACATGGCTTATTAGTGCGCCTATACTATATTCTTGTCTAGTTGATGCTCATAAATAATTATATGTGAAAAATTATTGCTGTTTCTCTCTATATATATGTGAATAAATTTATACAAAATGTATCTTAATTTTTCTCTATATGTCATTTTAATTTTCTAATTAAATAGGTTCACATATTCAAATGTTTTGGAGGGCGGCAAATTGAAGCCCGGCCCCGAGCGGCATGAACTCTAGCTACGCCACTGCCTTTTCCCAGCTGGGATGCCGCAATACAGGACATCCTACAGAATGGAAGGAGGAATAGCCTGGCCAGGATGAAGCTGAATAGATAAACTGCTGAAAGGAAAAGATTAATGGATGGAATTAGGGAGGTGGTGTATCAAGAGCAGTTCGTCCCCCAATATAATAGATGGCAGTGCTTCGCTGGTGTGGACCCAGTGAAGACGCCTACAGAGATATATGGGAGTCACTGAGGGACAATCCTGTTGGGGTCCTTCGGTGCCACCAGGGGATGTTACAGGGAGAGTGACTCCCTGCTTCAGGAGACTTCTGTCTGACCCGGCAGTGCTTCTGTCAGGCTATGCCCCGGCACCGTAAGTACTCCCGGGTCTAACATAAAGGCGAGTCAGAGTCGGGAAGCAGGAGGCAAAGCTAACCTGGAGGGGGAAAGGGAGGATTGTTTATTGAGAAAATGTGGAATTGGTCTGGAAAGAAGGTATTTTGGTTCAATAAAGACCTTTATTTTACACCTGAGACTGTTTAGTGTGGTGTGTCTGGGATTTTGGCGCTTAGTGGTGCTCCTGTCTATTGCAACATTTATATATGTGCAACACGCAGCACAATGTCAACCTGATTCGCTCTCGGATTAAGCAAAGGAGAGTAAAAACATAACAAATACAGAGAAATTGAAAAGCAAGTAAGAGTAAAGAAAAAAAAAACTACATTTTAAATATATGCTTAATCGAAACAACTTAAATTTTCAATATAAATTAACAATATGCAATACGCGAAGTGTAACATACAGTGGCAAAATGACATAATATTATGATGTGCAAATTGTACATTGACTGTCAGGAGAACTAACTCTATTTCTTAAAGATGTAAGACAACCTACGGTGGGCTGGCACCCTGCCCAGGGTTTGTTTCCTGCCTTGAGCCCTGTGTTGGCTGGGATTGGCTCCGGCAGACCCCCCGTGACCCTGTTGTTAGGATATAGCGGGTTGGATGATGAATGGATGGATGTAAGACAACAGCATTAAAAAGCAGAAAACTGCTGCCATGCTGCCACACACTCACTGATTGGCTAAATGTTGTCACCGTTACTGAGTTTATATCCCCTCAGTCAAAAAGCAATGACTGACAGAATATGATGTCAGATGAAAGACGTGCAATTAAGGATACAGTCAAATGAAAGCCAAAATGAAGGAGTGGACAATTATTGGGACAAAAATAAAGAGGGCAACATTTTATAGTCAAGAGAAAACTACAAAAAAGGAAGTGAAAAACAATAATGTCTTTTATATTCATTTTTCTTCCTAAATTTTTAGTTAGCAAATCTGTTTGATAGGCATCCTATAGTAATAAAGAAGCTTGGCTGAGTAGACTGCTCGTATCTGAAGGAACGTTCATGGAAGAAGCTGGCATCTTACAAAGCAGGAACAATTTACGGCCACAAATAAAATTACTCTGGAGATTTTTCCCAGCATTTTTAAAAACTGTGCTTTGTCACCCTATAGAAAAAAAAACCATCTATATAGTTATTTATGTACAGACATGAGATTCAGTATCTATATATACATCAATACAATACTGCAGCCAGAAGGTGGTGATGTTGATATAACACTAGAGGTCGAAAAATGTGGATTTTCAGAAACGGCGGAATGTTCACACACAATGTCATGTACTCTTAATTTACCTGCTTTTCATATACTGTAGCTATGTTGTCCATTATATCAAACTCAAGTTTTGAACTGTTAGCATAGAAAATTAAGCCATGGAAGTACTTAAACATGTCAGTAAAGCTTAACTTATGAAATTAATTATGCAATATGTAAAAAGAATTTATTTAGCTCTTTAAATATATGTTTGATTAGCCTTAAAGCTTACAGGTGATTTTAAGTGCTTCTGAGCTCAGTGCAAATGTAACAATAAATCATTTGTGTTTTTTTTAAACTGAACTACATTTTCATTTGATATTTGTCACCATAATTTAATCAGCCTGCATATCTGAAACATAATGTAATTAACAGTATGCAATTTTACATTTAATAGTTCTAAATGGAATTGTGTTACAAGCAAATGAAATCTGTAAGCTCCAAATTAGTTCTAGTGCAATATATACTTTTACTATAGAATCAGAAAATTCTGAATAAAAGGGAAATGTTGCATTATACTGTGCATAATTTATTCCTGATGTGAACTTTCCAGAGAATAGGGGATGGTCATCTATTAGCACTGCTAGCACGGAGAGGGTTGCATTTGTAGTTGTGCACTTCCATCTAATGATAACACAATGCTTTGCATACAGATAATCATAGTCGCCTCGGCCAATGACCAGAGCTTTATTGATCACAACTTCATTGACAGTCCAACAGGGTGTGTAACAAAGGACCATTTGATTCATAAACAGCTATGGTAGGATGGTGGGGGGCATTGGAGTCTTGTCCCAGATGTGCCACACAGTTGCACCGATTCTCCTCACTTAAATCGAACCATCTCTTGCTTTAATCAGCCAAGACTTTTGAAGATCCCTCGATGTACTACACACACAGAGGTAAACGTTTCTCGTTATCATTTACTGACATTAATTTAACAATGAATAATGCTGTCAAAGTGCACAACCTTCAAACTATAGTGTTGCTAGAACATAACCTGAATTTGAGAAAGAGTATAATCAGACATCTTATTGTAAATCTCAGAGCAAAGGCAGGAAAGTTCACGTTTCAATTACACTGGCAAGACAGAGATTATCTAATGTTTAGATTAACTGTATAATGCCATTGGGTTGAAAGTAATATTTAGAACTAACTGTAAAGATTAAGAATAAACTAAACAGTAAAAGCTAATAATGAGACATTTCGCACAGAGCTGAAAATTAAAAACATATCTCTAGTAAATGTCAGGTTAAGGTACAGCATTTGCACAGCAGCCTGTCAAGGCCAATGTGCTGTAGAAGGCTGCAAATGCTATAAAGCATGTTGGGCAAATTCAAATATCAGCTGTGCTAATGACTGAATACGCTCATTTTAATTTTATGTCATAAAGTAGTAATTATTTGAAAATACGGCTGGAATAAGCAACCATTTTTATTTTTCCTCTGCTTAATTGTGTATAGCAAGTTGCCATAATAATATTTAGCATTTGACAAGACAGCCATTTAAAAGTTTATGTGTACCTTAGCATACAATGCAAGTATATATTGGAATAACTCAAATTAAAAACACATTTTACCTCACACAAATCACATAAAAGGTGCATGCCAACTAAACCCACACTCCTTTACTCCTATCTTATACATACTGTGCTGCTGTAAGCGTCAATTTATTTTATTTACAGTGTTTTTCACTGTTGCTCTCAATGTCTTTAGTGTTTGTGTGTGCTTTTTATTGAAGTTAATCCAATTATCTCAGCTGGGACACTCCAAACTAGTTAAGGGGTTAATTTAAAGCTCACCCAGAGCTTTCCCCTGAAGTAAGTTGTTTATAACAAGCATGTTAGCCTAAATGCAGCTATTTTAGTAATGCATGTAGCATAACATTTACATTTGTAAATTAAAACTACAGAGGCTTTGTTTTGTAGTGTGTGTTTTCGCCAAACCACAGAGGGCCGGTCTGGTTACCAGTTCTGGCAAGGTGGGACACCTCCAAAGCTCTGTTGCCATGGCGCCCACTCTAGGGAGGGATTCACACAAAACAGGTTAACCTTTCTCTATTCACTCTCTTAAAGTAGCATGCATTATTAGGGCACAAACATTTCATTTGGCCCATTAGTCAAATTAAATCATAAATCAATAAATAATTTTGCGTGCAAAAAAAAAATAGGCTTTATAAACTCTTTTAAGCAAAGTTCTCTTATTATTAGCATCAACACATACTCTTTCATTTGTCCTTTTGACTTTATAGAGCTGCTGAGTACTGTAAGCAGCATCTCACAAATAACACAATGTGCAAAAAACCCTGCACTTGTAATTGTAATGATGGATAAAATGCTTGAAAATTAAGAAAAATAATTTAATATGTATATTTTTCAGTGAATTACTGTGCATGCATTACTTTTACACATCCCCTGCTCAAAAACAAAAAAAAAATAAGTGAGGAATGAATTCATACAAAGCACTTATTTTTTTAAAAGACTGCATTACATTTTTGCTTCCAATACATTTTTATTGATTCTAACTCAGGGGTTCTTAACCTGAGGTCCCTGAACTCCCTAGGGGGTCCGTGGATGGGTTTCAGGGGGTCCATGAGGATCAGATAAAAATTAACATTTATATTTCACTATACAGCCCGTACTGTTGATTTAGAATAGATGTAGTAGTAGTAATAGTAGTAGTAGTAGTAATGGTAGTAGAAAACGTAGTAGTAGTAGGAGATCTGTTTTAATTTGCACAAGAGGATTGAATTTTATAATTATAATGAGCGGCCATTACTTTTTGCATAAAAATGAAGTGTTTTTTATTAGATTGTTTATTTTAAAGTTTAATAATACTTTGTGTATGTCATATATGTATGAGACAATCAAATCTCGATAAATAAAGTACATTATATTAATTGCATGCAAAGCTGTGTTTATGGGAATATTTCTGGGGTTACGGGGTCCATAGTTTTCATCAGATTCTTAAAGCGGTCCATGACAAGAAAAGGTTAAGAATCACTGGTCTAACTGAATAGTACCACAACAAATCAGTCTTTTAAATACACAATTTCTTAAAGCTGTACCCAGTTGTGGATAAACTTAATGACCACTAAAAAGTGAATCATAACAGAGAAGGTGATCTTCTGTAGTGATACTAATGATTTCACAGAGCAGCATTCATGACTCTGGGGTGTAGGATATGGATGGGCTGGAGTGACTGCTGGCCTGTTTGTTCTTCTCCAGTTCTCTGTCACTCTTCTTGAAAGCAGTTAGCACATCCCTGGCACATACTTCATCTGTGACCCAGTCATAGTGTTTCTTTCTTCATAATATTCAGAAGATCTGAACTTTCCTCACCATGCAGCTCCTTGTTCAAGATCTGGTTGTCTCTCAGCAGGCTACTGTAACTCTCTCTTCCTTCAACTTCTGCCCAACCTCTCCACTTCCTCCAGAAAGCAGTTACTTGACCCCTTGTTCTCTGTCCCTCATTTCAATACTACTACTCCTCTGCCTCAGTCTCGTCACTGGCTTCCTGTTGCTGCAGTTCAAAGCTCTTGTCTTCGATTACAGTTCTCTGAATGATTCTGCTCCTCAGTATGTCCAGTCTTTGGTCTCTCCACATGCCAATTAAAGAAGTCGCCATGCTGCCTCCACTTGTGTGCTGACCATTTTTGCTCCAAAGCTGTAAATTGATCTTCCTTTTACTATTGCACCCAATTTACTCAAGTTTATGCGTCTTTTGAAAACCCAATTTTTCATTACATATTTTGGAACTGTCTCTTCCACAGAAGATTTGCTGTTGTACTGAGAAAGTTTGTCGACACTTTTTCTATGGTGTCGTTCCTTGTGACTGAAGACAGAGAACAAAAGTGAGGTTAATAAAATCTTTTTATTAATATACACCAGGCAAGAGCTATGTGGCAGAGAAGCACAGTCCTAGGACACTGCCCTTCGTCTGCCCAGAGGGGTCGGTGTTCCAGATTTTTATAGGATTTTGTCTTATGACTTAGTTACACAAGATTTTCAAAACATTAGCATTACAAAAACCTAAAGATTGAGTACATCTGTTAGTCCCTTAGTTTGGGGTTTGATGAGTCCATACTTGTGGTTTTTTGTGTAGAAACCTAGAAACAAGAAGTAGCACTTGTCACGTACACCAGATTAGTCCAGCTCTGTGGCCATCTGTTGGTCATGCGACATTATACATGTACTGGAGTGGCACGTACTCACTTTCCACACTCCCCCCTTTTTGACAATCTGGGACGTGACAAGGTAAAGGTAATTAAACAGAGTAAGAGAGGAGTGGGGAAGGAGGGGGAGATGAAGAAGGGGATGAAGAAACAGAAGAAGCTATTTGGAGCATATGTTCCTCTGGTAACATATAGGCCTTGGCCATGGAGGCAGTGAAGTACTTAGATACAATATAGCAAATAAGAGGAATGATGCAACATCCAACAAGGAGAAGGACGATGAATGCTACTGCCAAAGAAATAAACACTGACTTTAGCCATTGGCCCCAGGATCCAAAGGTGGACATAAACCACTGGTCCCAAGGGTTAGAGATGCCAGAGTTAGTGGCAAGTTAATTGGAAAGGGCTGTTAGGCCGGCTAGTGCACGGGTAATAGACCCATCAGGTGCAGTATTATTAGGGATATATGTGCAACAAGCGTCATCAAACATAACACACACTCTACCTTTTTCAGCAAGTAACATATCTAGGGCCAAGCGATTTTGCCAAGTCATTAGGGAGGTTCGGTCTAATTGCTCATGAATACCTTCCACAGCTTCTTTAGTGAAGCTGAGGAATCGCTGCTGGTTATAATAAAAATAATGAATCCAGTCCACATTCTTATTAATAGTGACCTGGGGTATTATGGATTCAAATCCAGCAGCTACCTGATCCCTTGCTTTAAATTTGTTAGGGACCCCTCTGGGAACTCCTATGGAATCAATATATACTCCTGGGCCGTGCAGGGAAAATTCGGAAGAGGAGTCTGGGAGGGAACGGGTTCGACGGGAGCGAGTGGAGGGCGGGGAATGAGAGGAGTGATATGGAGAGAACGAAGAGGGTAAGGACAGTAATCAGAAGGGCATAACTAGCTGTACAGGGGCACAAGTGCCAGACCAATCGGGGGGCAAGATATCGAATAGTTTTGACCTACGGCACGTCCACCAAATATCAGATCTAGGGGTGGTGTGAGAAAGTAGGAAAAGTGAAAGGGTGGAATTAAAAGAGGAGGAGTTGACATGGAAGGTTTGGGAGCAGAAAGAAGAAGGTAATTCTCCTACCGAAGTAGTTCCATTTGATTGAAAACATGTGTAATTGCCTTCGTGGGACTGAAACATGGGGGTGGTCATATGACGGGTGGGGGGGAAAGAGAAGAGATAGAGTAACACAATTAGAATCAGTGGGGGTTTTAGGGGTAGTAAATAAGTAGTGAAGGCAAGGTAACCTAGTAGGGTCAGAAAGGTTGGATAGTGGGAAAGGGACTGTAGCTAAATGAGAGCGTGCAGTTGCGCAAGCGTAGCAATCGGAACGGTTAACCTGTTTTGCTGAATAGATTACCCACTGCAACCATCTATTCTGGTCTCCATAACTGGTTTCTACTGAAAAGGTGCTTGTTAAGGTGGTTAGGTTCAACATACGAACTATAGGGGCCGATTCGTCAGGCGAAGGAGTTGTGACTAGTGGTGGAGGAATTAAGGAAAACATTGGAGGGGGAAGGAAGGGGATCCTGTACCCTAATATTAAATTTTCCCAAGGGGTCAGTTCCTGAGACATAAGCCCCAAGGACATAAGTACCAGAGTCATGAACAGTAGGGTTCTTAAGTGTAATAATCAGAGGATTACATTGATTTTCACCACAGCCATTAGTGGCATGCCCCTTAATTATAGAAAATCGAGCCTTTAAGCCGTGTTGTTGGCTTTTAGAAGGGGAATATCCCCAGTCATTTGGTCCTGTGTTTGCAAAGACAAGGTCCCATCGATTGCACCAGTCCTCGTAGGTGGTGGGACCTGAGACACAAACATATTTGTCTGACCAGATCCAGTGTTCTTGTCGTCCGACTCCACAGTCTACAATTGAACAGAAATCAACTTGCACCGAAGTGGTGAGTCCCTGTGTGACTGTAATATTCGGGAATTTTCCGATCAGACTGTTAAAGTATAGACGATGGAGTCACCACCCGTGGATCGGTGGCTTAAAAGTGGCCAAACAGCAGACAGCAGAAGGAGTAGTTTTAAGAGAGCCATTTTTTGCAATGTGACGCGTGGATCCAGGCAGGCAGTCCTTCGACCTTCACGGTGTGAGGTGTGGATAGAAGAACTTGGAATGGTCCTCTCCACCTAGGCTGATACCAGTGTTTCCTCCGAGTGTCTCGAACCAGGATCCAGGTACCCAAGGGAATTGGTGAATCCTTAGAAGGGGGGCTGGTCCTCCAGGCCTGATTAACCTGCTGGTGGACTTCCTTCAACGAGGCTCAGAGACCATTGTCCACAGTATGCAAATTCACATTACCTACAACCACGCCAATGGGCATGGGACGTCCGGTCAGAATTTCAAACGGTGATAGTCCCAATTGTCTGTGTGTCCGCCCTCTCAATCCCATTAAAGCCAGGGGTAGAGCTTCTGGCCAGGATAAATTGGTTTGTTCACAAATTTTCGCAAGCTTAGCTTTTAGGGTGCCATTGCATCGTTCTACGATACCCCCGCTCTGTGCATGGTATTTACAGTAATGATGTACATTAATTTGGAGCCAAGTAGTTAATTCATTTATAATGTAATTCACAAAGTGAGTGTCATTATCTGTTTGTAACTTTTGCGGGATACCCCATCTTGGAATAATCTCTTTAATTAGTGCTTTAGCTACTGTTTTGGCATCGTTGTGTTTTGAAGGGAAAGCCTCTACCCATCGGGAGAACACATCGACAATCACAAGGCAATATCGGTAACCTTTAGACGGGATTAGTTCAATGAAATCCATTTGGAGGTGTTCAAACGGACCCATTGGATTAGGAGTAACGGCGGGACTTACTTGGGTGCCTTTTACCACATTAAACTTTTGGCATAATGCACAGCATCTGCAGAACTGTTCTGCATATGTGGAGAAGCCTACTGCTTCCCAATGTTTTCCGACATCTCGAACCATGGCATCTTTTCCAGCATAGTCGAGGCCATGGGCGATTTTTGCCATACCTGGGAAAGAAGCCTTTGGAAGGAAATGTTTGTTAGTTTGTCTATGGGTCCAGATTCCATCAGAGAGGGACCCCCTCCTTGGACCATTTTCTCTTTTCTATACCCGTGGTGGCACTCTGCAAAGAAATAGTTTGATTATCATTGCCCTGGTCATCTTTCTGTTGGAATAAAGAGATTGGTGCGTTATTATACGCAGCTTGTTTAGCAAAGTAATCAGCTAATTAATTTCCTTTGCTGACGGGATCCTGTTTCCCTGTATGAGCTTGACATTTCACTATTGCTAGCTTCGATGGTTTAGTCATGGCTTCTAAGAGGGACTCAATTAGCTTTTGATGTTGGATGGGCTTGCCAGTACTGGTCTTGAATCCTCTCAATTTCCACAGCGCTCCATGATCATGGCAGACTCCAAAGGCGTATCGGGAATCTGTATAAATTGTTATAACTTTTCCATCTGACAGCTGACAGGCTCGGGTGAGAGCTATTAATTCAACCGCTTGTGCACTAAAACTTGAGGAAATGAGGTTTGCTTCCAGCAGGTTGTCACCTTTGACCACCGCGTAGCTGGTTGAGGGTGTCCCGTTTTCCAATCGCAAAGAACATCCATCCACAAAAATTATTTCTCCTGTTCCCAAGGGTGTCTCCTGCAGGTCTGGTCTAGGTTTTAAGACCTTAGTGATTTCGTCATGACAGCTGTGGGGTTCCCCTTCTTCTTCGGTGGGGTGAAGAGTGGCTGGATTCAAGGTGGAACACCTTTCAATTGTAACGTTTGACAAAGTACATAGCACATTTTGATAGTGTATTGCCCTAGCAGTAGTGAGGTGTGAGGTTTTGGCCTGTACTAGGATGGAGTGTACAGCATGCGGCACTTTCACTGTTAGGGGGCTCATGAGCACTATATCTGTACTAGCCAATACTGCTTCTGTTGTGGCTGCCACAGCCCTAAGGCAGGGTGGAAGCGCTGCGGCCACAGGGTCTAATTTTTTCAAAAAATAAGCTATTGGTCTTTGTCTATCCCCATGTAATTGTGTTAGAACTGCATTCATATATCCCCCCTTTTCATCCATGAACAAAGTGAATGGATGAGAGTAATCCGGCAGGCCTAGCGCAGGCGCAGAAATAAGAGCATTTTTTAAATCGCAAAGAGCCTTCTCAGCTTGTTCACTCCACTGCACCAGGCCAGAGAGGGGCATGCCAGGAGTATTAGCCAATTGTTGCAACGGCTGTGCTCTTTCAGTAAAATTTAAAATCCATTGCCGGCAATATCCTAAAATGCCCAAGACAGACATGACCTGCTGTTTTGTGACAGGCTTAGGAAGATTTTGAATGGTGTTAATGCGATTGCTAGAGAGAGCTCTTGTTCCACAAGTGATGTCATGACCAAGATATTTGACCGTTGTCTGAACCAACTGCAGCTTAGCCTTTGAGACTTTATGGCCATTGTCTGCCAGAAACAACAATAGTTTCTGAGTGTCCTGTGCACAATCTTCTTCCGTAGCACTACATAACATAATGTCATCTACATACTGTATTAATGTACTACTTTGATCTGGCCAGAAAACTTCTAGATTTTGAGCAAGCGCTTGTCCATATACACATGGGGCCTCCGTATATCCCTGAGGCATGACGGTCCATGTCCAGCGGCGGTTCTGAAAAGTAAAGGCAAACCAGAATTGAGAATCAGGGTGTACAGGGATGGAAAAGAAGGCATTAGCCAGGTCGATAACGGAGAAGTACCGAGCCAAAGGAGGTATTGTAGAAAGGATAGTGGAGGGATTAGGGACGATAGGAGCCCTAGGAAAGATGGCAGAATTCACTTATCGTAAATCAAATAGCCATGAACCGTCAGCCTTTTTTACGGGCAAAATAGGGGAGTTGACCGGAGAGTATTTGATTGGAATAATAGCACCACGCTTGACCAAGTCAGAATGGACGGCAGCCTCTGGAGGGAGAGGATACTGAGCGTGGTGCGGACGGAAGGAGGATTTTGGGTAGATCACCAGAGGCTCACAATGGGCTGTTCTTCCAAAATCATTTTTCCCTGGGACCACAGTGAATCAGGAAGTGTGGATAGCCAAGAAGGGGAGGTTTGTAATCAAAATGCAGACTTGGAAGGGTGACATAAAGCACGGTGTACCAGGAAATCAGTCTGAAGCATAATTTTAGTAATCAGATGATCCGAGGTGTCAAATACTCCTGGAGCAGCATACAGCCAGTCTGTTCGATTAAGACACTGTTGGACCCATGGTCCAATTTCTACCCACTTAATATGTTCCGACTTGGCCAAGGAGACATGGGGAAACGAGTCACCTAGGTAAAAGATGTTCTGTGAACACGGGAGATGGACGAATGCAGCAGCTTTAGTGGATGAAATAAAAAGACAAGGGATATGTAGGGTCTCGGGGCAGGTACCTGAAGAGAGGAAGGATTCTACCCAGGGGGTGTCCACTTGAGCAAGAAAATATTGAGCAGTGCAATGCAAAGTATCAGGGACCTGTAAATGGGGAAAAAGACAGGCTGGGAATGAGTGCAGGGCATTAAGAAGGATGGTATGAGGGGAAGTATTTAAAGTCCAGGCGGCAAAGGAGGGTTTGGGGTGCGGAACAGTTTGGCATAGTAGCTTAGTTTGAGTGTCAGACTCTTTTTGCTTGGTTTGTTTTTCAGCATGTTCCGCGTGCCGCTTGACTTCCTCAAACGTGGCACTCTCCCATCCAATATAGGAAGTGCGCACTTTGTTTTGTATATCAGATCTCAGTCCCGAGACAAAAGGAGGAACCGCAGCACAAGTTCGATCATCAACATTCTCTAAACCTGAGTGATTAGCCATAAGGTCTTGAATACTGTGTGCCCACTCATCGACTGTCTCGTCTTTCTTTTGTTTAGCGGCTGAGATAAGGGACCAGTCTGTGCCTTAATTATATTTCCCTGCAATAGTTTGTTTCAATGCCTCCCATTGTTGTACAAATTGAGCCTCTCCACCGGCGCCCTCTCCTTGATGGAGGCTTTGATCCCACGCCCAAGGCTGTCCGTTCCTATTTCCCCAACTCACAGTTGCCCAGGTGGTGCCGAGTTTCCGTCTTAATACTTGTGTCCATTCTGCAGCATTAGGCTTATACATATCGTCCAATTGCTGAAGCCGTTCCACAAACTTCAGTCCCCCTACGCCCTTAGGATCGGGCAGCTCAGAAACCACATCTTTTAGTTCTTGAATGTCCCAATTTCAATGAATCATGACGGTAGTAGTGTTATTGGATCCCGCAGCCTGGGTGGGGTCATGACGGGGATTTGGGACCTGTATCAGAGGGCATGAAAATGTCAGGCCAGGGGACTTCTGGGGTTTTGGGGAAATGAAAGTAAATTCAGAAGCCGGGCCCGAACGAGAAGTTTGGCTCCTAGTCCGGTTAGAGACGGGGGATGGATCGGGCAACTGATGTCCACACCCTGAGTCTGAACCTTCCTCATCAGGATTAGAATGGGAGTCATCATAGTGATATTGTTCATCAAAGAAGCCCGCTCCTGATGGTTCGTCTGTCACCTGGGGTGCTGTCGGTGCATTGGGAAGTGGAGGTGGAGGGCCAGGTAGTGGTGGTGGTTGGTAAGGTGGGGGAGGGCAAATAACAGGGTACAGGGGATCTTTGCTAGGGTTACTCTTCTTTTTACTTTTAACTGTCTGTGGTCCCGGATCTGTCTGAACTTTCTGCAACGCAATCAACAGATGTTCCTTTTCTTTTCTAGCCTTTCCCTCATTGGCTTTCAACAATTCATTCCGTTTCTGCACCGCTTCCAAATTCTGATCTTTAATAACCAATTCCCACCGATCGAACATATCCATCCGATATGGTCCTCCATTACAACAACCCTGTGTATTTCGACATAAAATCTTTCTTATTTCCTGTATCTCACTTGCATCTCCTGTCCCTTCCAGCGGCCAACGCCCTCCGCTATGCTTATTCCACTTTTTACATGCCTTTTTAAAATCCAACCCTGTCTTTTTCCCTATCAACTTCCTGGGTGACCCATTCTTAGGTGGCATCGGTTGATCCTCCGAAAATAGTCCTTCCAGCCTAAAAGACTTCAAACTCCCGGAGCGCTGGTTGGCAGGCTTGCTGTTATGTGTTCCCATTATGTCCCCTTGCCTTTCCCCAAGCCCTGTGCCAGATTTACCTTTAAATACCTATCCTATTCCTTCCCCTGTCCCAAAGAACTATTGGAGTGCTGAGTGTGCCACTCACCTGCCCCCAATGTTCCCCTTAATATTCCCAGAGGAAGAGTACTTTATTATTTTCTATGTCAACTGTCAAAGTGCATGGTGAAAGCAAAGTATGTATGTTCCAGTATGTAGATAAAAATTTCCCTGTGTTTCCTAACAGCAAGCCTGTGCCGGCGGTGTACAAGAATGGGGATTTCCCCGGTACTTACCCCAGCCTGGGAGTATTTAAACTCTGTCTAGAAATCCTTTCACTGTGGATCAGCTGAAGAGGAGACCGCGGGGCTCCTCACGCAGGAGCCGTCTCAGGACAGGGCAGTCCTAACTTTTGCCGGAGCTGCTTGCACTGCTGCCGGGGCCCGTATTGGCGGCAGTCCGCTTGAAAAGATGGATCACTGAGTTGGTCCCGCTCGAGGAGTCAGCCGGCCGTCTCCTGCCCCACGTTGGGCGCCAGAAAACTGTCAACACTTTTTCTATGGTGTCGTTCCTTGTGACTGAAGACAGAGAACAAAAGTGAGGTTAATAAAATATTTTTATTAATATACACCAGGCAAGAGCTATGTGGCAGAGAAGCACAGTCCTAGGACACCGCCCTTCGTCTGCCCAGAGGGGTCGGTGTTCCAGATTTTTATAGGATTTTGTCTTATGACTTAGTTACACAAGATTTTCAAAACATTAGCATTACAAAAACCTAAAAATTGAGTACATCTGTTAGTCCCTTAGTTTGGGGTTTGATGAGTCCATACTTGTGGTTTTTTGTGTAGAAACTTAGAAACAAGAAGTAGCACTTGTCACGTACACCAGATTAGTCAAGCACAGTTCTCTGTGGCCATCTGTTGGTCATGCGACATTATACATGTACTGGAGCGGCACGTACTCACTTTCCACAAGGTTTTAAGATGCTGAGTCTTATCTTAGTTTAGCTGCAGCTATAAAGCACTAATTCCTCTTGATTGGCTTTTTATCTCATTCTCTGTTGCTTTCGCTGAACCTTATAACCATGCTTGTATGTATTATATTATAACTTGCTTTGTAAGTCACCTTGGATAAAGTCGCCTGCTAAATAATATGAATAATAATAATCCCAAACTGCTGCTCCTAGATCTAATTAAATTTTCATACTTAAGCAACTGTCCTGCAGTGTTGTTGCTTTTAGTTTATTCTGTTTTTATGTTATGTATGTTACAGACAGAGAAATAAAGTGAACATATTAGCAGTTTTTATTTAAAATAATAATTAATATCCTGAACAAATGGCATGCAGTCAACACATACATGCCCAGAACAGATTGGGATTATTGTGTTTCTTTATCATACTTCAAGTCTAATTACTTAGAAAATGATGACTAAGTTGTGCCATTAGGTAAAGGGCACAGGAGGATTCCACGTTATACTCGTACCTTGTGAGTTTAAAATGTATGCTGCAACAAGTAGGCTAAATGTCAGAGCATCAGAGACGTGGGCTTAATTATTACCAACAGAAAACTGCACAAAAGTTAGGCAAGCTTTGGATGAAAATTCAGCACCACATTCTGGTTCTCATTATTGCAAACCACACAATACAGAATACAAAAAAAAGTTCAATCATTTCAATTTCCAAAGGAAAAAAAAAAATCTTTAAACTGCCTTGCCTCCCAAAATATTTTTAATAGGGATGAACGCTTCAGGAAAATATATTTCTAACCGAATATGAAAAAAGGTGTCTTAAATAGAAAGATGGTAAAAAATGTAATGAATATTTAATTTTATTTTTATTAAATTCCAAATTGGTGACGGCTGGCACTTTATTAGAGTGTCAGAGCTAGTGTTCATACATTCTAATTACTTATTCTAACAAGCAGGAGAATTATTTTGAAAATGTGAAGGCTTTTGTGTGTGCTAGGGCCACTCTAGTTAAGTAACACCTATTAAAATATCATTTGCACCTTGAGGCAGCTCATTAATATAGAGGATAGTGAAATCACACCAATGGAACTTCCTCTGACCTCAGGGCAGCGGCAGAATCAACAGCTCACTTTACAATTAAATTCACTAATACATATCCCGTTCAGATCATTGTGAAGGAAAATAGCATATTTACCTACAGTATATGTGCTCTGCTAAAATTCTAATTGAATTTCCAAAAGGGTTGTCAATTAAAGATGTACAAAATGATTGAGCATTTGAAGTTAACCACACATTCTTGTACTGTAGGATAGAAAACCGTTAAAAAATGAAGGACAACTTGGAAAAAATTTGCATTTCAGTTTTCTTCCTTAAAGTGCACTAGTAAAAGATAATTTGCAAAGCCTCCATATTTAAGTTCACCCTTTCAGCATTGTACAAGATACGTGCTAAGTACAGAGTGTGAATAAGTTCCATCCATCCATCCATTATCTAACCCGTTATATCCTAACTACAGGGTCATGGGAGTCTGCTGCAGCCAATCCCAGCCAACATAGGGCACAAGGCAGGAAACAAACCCCAGGCAGGGTGCCAGCCCACCGCAGGGCGCGCACACACACACACACACACCAAGCACACACTAGGGACAATTTAGGATCGCCAATACACCTAACCTGCATGTCTTTGGACTGTGGGAGGAAACCGGAGTACCCGGAGGAAACCCACGCAGACACGGGGAAAACATGCAAACTCCACGCAGAGAGGACCTGGGAAGCAAACCCGGGTCTCTTTACTGTGAGGCAGCAGCATTACCACTGTGCCACCATGCCACTGTGAATAAGTTTCTAAAGATATTGTTTTTTCACACTCCAGCCACAGAAAGCTTCAAATGTTTAAGTATTAGGTATGGATGCCACTCATTCTTCCTGAATCCTCAATAAAAAGATATTCTTAAGAATGACCGATTATTTAATTTACCCAAATATCACATACAGGACAATACAATACAATACAGTTTATTTTTGTATAGCCCAAATTCACACAGGAAGTGCCACAATGGGCTTTACAGGCCCTGCCTCTTGACAGCCCCCCAGCCTTGACTCTCTAAGAAGACAAGGAAAAACTCCCAAAAAAACCTTATAGGGAAAAATGGAAGAAACCTTGGGAAAGGCAGTTCAAAGAGAGACCCCTTTCCAGGTAGGTTGGGCGTGCAGTGGGTGTCAAAAGAAGGGGTTCAATACAAGTATACAGAACAGAACAAATCCTTAATACAGCATAATAATAAAGCTTTTAGAAGTACAGAGCAGAATTTAACAGTAGATGATATCACATAATAAGATTTTGATATTTTTAGAGTCCTGGAGACATCATCCGTCAAGCTGCCTCCCCATTTGGCCATTCCGCGGCTGAAACGTTGCTTGGCCAGCCAATCCGATGAAAGGGCCCCTCTTTCCCATGATTCCTGTGATCCTCCACCAGGGATGACTTTACCATAGGCAGGCAAACAACCTGGCAGGTGGGCCGTGGCACCAATTGCCACATTTGAGTACCGAGAACAGAAACAGAATAGGTGAGGGTTAGTATTCAATTATAATTATCATGTTACTTATGTTTTAGTGCTAATGACTAACAACAGAGATGCAGTATGTACAGTTAATCAGCAGCTCTAGTCAGGATATGCTAAACTGAAGTAGTGAGTCTTCAGCCGGGATTTAAAGGCTGGGACCGAAGGGGCATCTCTTATAGAAGCAGGAAGACCATTCCACAGTTTAGGGGCCCTGTAACTAAAAGCTCGACCTCCCATTGTTATTTTATTAATGCTTGGAATCATAAGCAGACCGGCATCTTGAGATCTTAATGTGCGCTCAGGTTTGTAAGTCATGATAAGTTCAGACAAGTAAGCCGGACCTTGGCCATTTAATGCTTTATATGTTAAAAGGAGGATTTTGAAATCTGCCCTAAACTTAACCGGGAGCCAGTGTAAGGATTTAAGCCAGTGTAAGGATTTAGAGTAATTCTTGTCTGTATTGTAAATAAAAATAAATCACAAAAACAAATGAGGGTTGGGATCCTGCAGGATACCCAATTTAATAGTAATGTCCAAAAGGACAAAGCTGGATGACAATTGAGCCAAAAGAAATCCAGTTGCTGCCATTTAAAATAAAGACTCCTCAGAGGTGAAGAGTTCCGATCTCCACAGAAGATACTCCGTGTGTACATGCCGACGTCCGGTTGCCCTTTGGGTTATATGTCACTGAGACTGGAAGGGGAGGGGATTCACACATACTAAACATGACCTCCGTGGTCCTCAGGAGTTTTCTCTTTTTCTACTTAGTTATAGTTTATCTGAGGGATAAGCTGCAAAAACTAACCGAAAAGTCTGTCCTATCTTTCAAAAGTACCAAAACACTAATCAAGAATAGGAGTCTAAGAATCAGAAAAAATGTTCAGAAATAAAGTAGAAACAAAATAACAACAAGGCTTTCATGAATTGTTTTTAATAGATCCACAAACAGTAAATGAAAGTGAATTGAGGAAAATTTTATATGTCTGAAGTGTAATCACGTGACTTCCGGGTCAGTTTCACTGCAACTCATACATAATAAGTGGTTCTCAAGCTTTCCAAACTGGTGTTAAAATGACCAAAAATACCTGAAATTTAACACATTCTAAGGAAACAAATAGAACAAATGTTAGAGGCGATTTCACGTTTAATTCCTTCTCCATATTTGCCCAGCACAAACCTGTAAAATGTTGCAGATGCCCACCTGTCAGCAACTGAGGCCTATATTAGGATTATAAACACATACATAAACACACAGTCATATGCAGTCTATATTTAAACACTGTACACATATATGTATGGAGAGAGGGATCTTCATTACATTTATTTATTTGGCCAACACCTTTCTCCAAAGTGAATTACAACATTTGAGATATGATTGGCTACATTGCTTTTGTTTCTCCAATTGGAGCACAGACAGTTGAAGTGTCCTGCTGAAGGTTACACAGAGTCTGTGGTGGGACATGAACCACATCCACAGGGTTTGAGGCCTAAAGCCTTAACCTGAATGCCACACTGCCTGCCTGATTATGTAGATAGATAGATAGATAGATAGATAGATAGATAGATAGATAGATAGATAGATAGATACCTTATTAATCCCAAGGGGAAATTCACATACTCCAGCAGCAGCATACTGACAAAAACAATATTAAATTAAAGAGTGATAAAAATGCAGGTAAACAGACAATAACTTTGTATAATGTTAAATATGTATGACATTCATGTAGACATTCATCCGCTCAGAAAACTCTGGGCTAGGCTGTTTATAAAGCATTAACATTATCTATGTCTAAATCTACTAATTGTAAATATTTGGCAAACCATATACTGTATAAACTATACTAAATATAGACTATACTAAGCCATGTGCAGACTTCATAAGGCAAACACACCAGAACAAAACTGCAAAATTTAGCCCTTTAGAAGGTTTTAATTAACTACTTTTGCTAGCGTCAATGTTCTCTGCTTTCCCTTACATTCAGTTCTTACCACATTAGCTTGTTATTTTATTCAAAAGCTGGTTCCCCAAACACATTTTTATGTAAGTTACTTCTAACTGTAATTAGTTGTACCTTTTCTCTGTTGCCTTTATTCCTTTTGCTTCCCATCCAAAATACAATTTTGGTGCAAACAATTAACCTTTGCTTTTCATATATTCTTTGACATTAGTGATGAATACCAACTTCCCTATCCAACCACAGAATGTCCGCTGCATTTCATAAACCGCATACCAACGGTAATTTCCTATTGAGACCTTTCTGTTCCCCACCCTAATGTACTTAATTTTAGCCCATGGTCAATACAAACAGAAATACTTTAGTTATGTGTTATCCTTGCTCTCTTTTTATTGATCAGTCAATGATTTAGTAGGGGAAAAAATTGCAACACAGTTCTCAACATTTTTTTTCCTATATATACATATACATATTTATGTGTGTGTGTGTGTGTGTAGAGAGAGAGATATGTGCATAGAGAGAGAGACAGAATTACAGTATATGCCAATGAGATAATGTCGGATTTCGGTTCAAAGACACAGTAAGGTCTTACAGCTAGAGCAAAATTTTGAAATACGTGGTTTTCTTCAAGAATTCTTTTAACTGGATGGAAACTTTGAGTCAGACGTTATAAACATAAAGAAAGGTAAGCATCCATTTAAGTGTAGCATGATAGAAGTGCACTAACTAGCACTAATAAAACATCAGTAAATGTCTGGAGAACATTAAACACAAATCACTGAGAAAACTGTCTCTAAAGACTGAAAATCAATAAGTTGTATGTTGGTCAGACATGAAACTAACATTTTCACTGTATTCTGTACATGTCACAATGAATTTGAACTTGAAAAAAGCTGCCTCAGAGTAGCAACATGATTCAAACAAAAATGGTGCAGACTATTTGCTGCATAGCCCACTGAGGCACCAGGCAGACTGTCTTAGCTTACAGCAGGCTAGGTGATAATGTACCCAAGGTGATAATGTACCCAAGCTCACTCCAACGTCTTGTCTGCCATATGTATAACTTCAAGGTAGCATTCACCCGTCTTTGAGTCAGCATCACAGTTTCTCTTAAACAAATTAATCTCATTAATACAAATGTCTGCATCATCCAACTATTTTATCCATCAGTTAAATTAAAGATAGAAAAGTCAATGGATGTCAGAAAACTGCTCCGTTTACCAAAGGGGTTATGTTTGTTTTGGTTTTTTTTTTCTTTCCCTGCTTATTCTTAAATGAATTGCTATTCATATAACATGCTTCATTTTATCCATTTAACCTTCTGGTACAATCCACCTGGCAATTCTGTTTTTAATTAGAAATTTAATTGTGTTCTTATTAATATTTGCATTATATGAATACTACTTGTAATATCTTCATCTTCACTGTATTGTGTAAATTGCTTTGTGATGGCACCCACAATACAAATGCACCTATTTTAAAAATAGAATGAATCCTCCAAGTGATATTTCTCAGGGAAACATGTAACTTCTGCATACCTCATGTCATATAATGAAAGTAATATTTGTGCACCCTGTAAGTCAGGGGTCCCCAACTCTGGTCCTGGAGGGCCCCAGTGGCTGCAGGTTTTCATTCAAACAATTTTCCTAATTAGTGACCTGTTTTTGCTGCTAATTAACTTCTTTTGAATTAATTTTAATTGACTTGTTTTTTTAAGATTTATTTCCCTGACTTTCTTCATCCTTCCTCTGAATTGTTTCAATCCTTTCCTTAAACGGCACCCAAACAGAAATGAAATGTGAAGTGAGGGAGCCAAGAGAAGATCAACTAAGTCAGGGCCTCAAACTAAAACAAATTTCACTCCAACCAGTTGCTTAATTAGGCACTGATTCTTGTTGTTAATTAAACCCGTTCTTTAATTCCATGGCTTGTTGCTGCTTTCATTGTGCAATGGCATACATTTCTGTTTTCTAAGAGCACTGGTAAAATGTTTTAAGGATCTGAGCAGATCAACATTCCTGAGACCTTCACCTTTCTTTATTTTCAGATATTATGAAGTGGGAGTTCAGAGTGATGTTTTTAGATGGGTGCAGAATTGACTCAGACACAAGAAGCAGAGGGTGATGATGGTACGAGGAACCTCATCAGAATTGGTCGATGTTAACAGTGGTGTGCCACAGGGGTCAGTGCTTGGGCCACTGCTATTTTTAATATATATAAATGATTTAGATAGGAATTTAAGTAACAAGCTGGTTAAGTTTGCAGACGATGCCAAGATAGGTGGATTAGCAGATAATTTGGAATCCATTATATCGTTACAGAAGGACTTGGATAGCATACATGCTTGGGCAAATTTGTGGATATTACACATAGGAAGTAAAAATGTTAGGCTTGAATACACAATGTGCGGTCAGAAAATCGAGAAAATGAGAAGTATTTAGGAGTCACAGTGGACTCTAAGCTATCGACTTCCAGACAGCGTTCAGAAGCCATTAAGAAGGCTAACAGAATGTCAGGTTATATAGCACCCTGATGTGTGGAGTACAAGTCCAAGGAGGTTCTGCTTAAGCTTTATCACACACTGGTGAGGCCTCATCTGGAGTACTGTATGCAGTTCTGGTCTCCAGGCTACAAACGTGACATAGCAGCACTGGAAAAAGTCCAGAGAAGAGCGACCAGGCTCATTCCAGGGCTACAGGGGATGAATTATGAGGAAAGATTAAAAGAGCAGAGCCTTTACAGTTTAAGGTGAAGAAGATTAAGAGGAGACATGATTGAAGTGTTTAAAATTATAAAGGGAATGAGTACAGTGGATCGAGACTGTTATTTTAAAATGAGTTCATCAAGAACAAGGGGACACAGTTGGAAACTTGTTAAGGGTAAATTTCGCACAAACATTAGAAAGTTTTTCTTTACAAAAAGAATGATAGACACTTGAACTACAGGGTGGTCCAGATCTAATTATGCAGATCCAGATCGTCTGGATAACTTTGATTTATGCGGGGATGATACCAGTTAGGCACAAAGACGATTCTTCATGTTATCAGTTCGCACACTTCTCGATGGTCCGGGATTTTTTGGGTGATTTTCTATATAATAAACTTAATAAGTTATAGCGTAATGAAAATTGTATAAATAGATCTGGAACACCCTATAGTTGCGTGGTAGACAGTAAGACTTCAGGGACTTTCAAAACTCGTCTTGATGTTTTTTTGGAAGAAATAAGTGGATAGGACTGGTGAGCTTTGTTGAACTAAATGGCCTGTTCTTGTCTAGAGTGCTCTAATGTTCTAGTGTTCTAATTATATGAGCGACACAGCTGGTTTTGGTTCATTTTGTATCTCATTATTGCTAATTAATGAAAAATAAACAATTAAGGGCTCCGAGTCTTCAAGAGTAAGTCAAATAAAATGAATTCGAAAGAAGTTAATTAGGAGCAAAAACAGGTCACTAATTAAGGAAAGGGTTAGAATGAAAACCTGCAGCCATTGCGGCCCTCCAGTACCCCTGCTATAAGTTATATGCATTGCTTTGATCAGTAGATCAGAAACATATCATAATTTAATATTTCTCAGAAATGTTTAGCCTATGGGGCTTGCACCATCCCAGTGGCCATCCATGCACACCTCCATTCACACAGGGCTAACGCTAAATAATCAATTCATCTAACCTGCATGTCTTTGAAAAAGAGGGACAAAGAGACATGTAACCACACAGACCAAGGGAGAACATGGAAACACTGCATAGACATTGCCCAGGAGTGAGGTTGCAACACAGAACACTGGAAACAGAAGCTGGCCCATCATGTTACCAAGATCAGAAGCAGGTGGGTTTCTACATTTAGTCAGAATCACAAGACCTCTCTTCTGTATTAAGCATGTCTGCCTAGCCTGCAAAATCCCAGAAAACCGAACCGTCCTTTACTGTTCTTGCAAGGTTTACCTAATGCTGTTTGGTATTACAGGAAAGACTCTTGAGATCTTTTATTTTGGAAGCTTTACCATGTTCTTATGTGTTTCATCTTTATATATTTATCTGTTTTTGACAGCTGTTGATATTTTTAACACATGGAATAGACAATTATGGTAGATTTCAACAGCTAGGGGTCAACAGAGTAGATGTTACTCAGCACTTATGACTGTGTTGCGTCTGCCCTTGCAGTATTTTTAGCTTGCCTTTAAATCACTGTGTTTGTTAGAAAACTGTTATTATTTATTGATTAATTCTGTTTATTATTTAATGAATGTTTAGTCATTGAATTATTACTTTAGTGTTGTAAACTGCCCATGGTGCTCATTCAGGGGCTGGCAAGTTGTGATTAGGGTGAGCAGGAGCAGCTGGGCTCCTCTCTTTATTAGTACAAGGAAGCTGGAAGACAGGGCTGTCCACATGGATTCCTTCTGTCAAAGAGCAGGCAGAAGGTAGTCTAGATAGATACAGAGTCTACAGAGGCAGAAACATTTGGCTGATAATTTTATTAGGTGAATGGTGGACCTCACAGTATTACAAGAGTTAATGTACAGCCAATGTATAGTCAATTGTTGTTGTAGTATGTGGAATAAGATATGGATGTTTAAATAAGCTCACTCCTTATTTATTCAATATTATAACTTATCAAAGCCCAATAGAAACAAATATTTATTTATGGGTCAAAATGCTTCTGTTTCTACTTTGTAAGCAGAACACAAAAGCAAATGAATCATAACATATGTAATTTTACACATCATGTCTGCTGTAGTTAATGATTTTTGCATACACAGCAGTTTGCCTGCTTTTTTAATTGGAAAACTTTGCGAAAACAGAAATGCGCAGAACTAAATAATATTATTATTACATGTACAAATGGTCATGACAGACTGGCACCCTCTCCTGAGTTGGCTTCTGTCTTGTGCCTCATTTCTGCCAGTTGTCACAAAGATGAGACATACTCAGATAAAGGTTTGGGGCAGCCACCCGTATATTCTGGTATCCTGGCTGCAAAAGTCGTTATTTCATATAATAAACAGCATTGATGTGCATACCATTGAGTCCAAAACAAGACTGAAAGAAAAGGGAAAAAGGGCAGGCTTTTAAAGGGGGAGACAGGAAGTGAGGTCATAAGGATCAGACATGTGTTCATCAACCATTGGATCAAGCCCGGACGTGACATCAGAGGGGCCGGAGCCGGTAAGGTCTACTTCCATTGGCTCGGTACCGGAAGTGACGTCAAAAGAGCCAGGTGGAATCTCCCGGGAATGGTCTACAGGAACGGGAGAAAAAGAGTCAGTGCACTCTGCCACATCCCGGCATGCCTCAGAACTGCCTTCACTCAAGCCCTTTAGCTGCCTCCCATGCGCAGTGCAGGCTCTGATTACCCACAACCCTGTGGAAGAAATCAGCTTGGGAAGCAGATGGAACATCAATCAATCTATAAGGTGCACACACACACACATTCACACACACACATACACACAACAAATTCGACATTAATTACATGCTTTACATTTCAGGATGGCATTGTGGTACAGTTGTTAGCACCGCTGCCTCATAGATCCTGTGTTTAAATCATGATGGTTGTCCTGATGTGTGTCTAAACAGATTTGAGAACATTACATTATATTTATACTACAATCTTGCCACTGTAGAAATCTTCAAGCAAAGTTTGATCTGTCAATGACAACAATTTTTGCTTTCATATTGTTAATGAAGCTCATTATTCAAATAATTTTTTTGCATAAAGGCATTTTATAAACTACTACTTGTCATTTATAATTTTATAGGGCTGCTTCAAATGTAGTTTTGATACTAAAAGAGAGAGGAAAATGTTTGCATCTTTTCCTTTGTCACTGACGGTTAGTAACCACAGGACCTCAGACGAAACATTGCAGTGCCAGCCGAGCCACTCTATTTACTTCATTTATACACAAACAAAATAACAGACACATGATGGTGCCAAACAGAACATAAGTTTATAAAGCTGTCGTCTATTATAACGTTTTCTGTTTAGGTTTGACAGGCTACATAGGTGGGTCACAACTGTCCGTGAGCACTCTTTTTTTAAAGCACCTGGGGCCTCATGCATAAGGCCGTGCGTAGAATTCACACTATAACATGGCGTGCAGACAAAAGCGGAAATGTGCTTATGCACAAAAAAATCCAGATGCATAAATCTGTGCGTTCGCCAACTTCCAAATTCTTCTACTACATAAATCCAGTCAGTGTGAAAAGTAACGCACGCAACTGCTCCCAGAATTACGCCTCTTTGAATATGCAAATCAATATAAAGAGCCATTAAGATCAGCCTTCTGTGAAAAGACAATGGCAAAAGCAGGGGGGAAATAGAAGAATTTCAGCGAATACCAACTGGAGGCAAGGAAAAACGTACTATTTGTTGGTTTAAACAGTGGTATAAACAACAAAAGGAAGTTGATCGAGTGACATAGAGTGTCTGAGAAACTCAAAAGCTCAAGTTCACAAAGTCGCACAGTGCCCGAAATAAAAATGAAGTTGTCAGATATCAATGTCGGCGTGAAAAGGCAAGTCGCAGCCCACTGTCTGAGTGTCATATGAATGCTTATTAGGGTACAGAGAAAAAGAAATAGGCACACAGTGGGAACAAAGCATGAAATGTCAACTTTAATCTTGAAATTTCCACTTTAATCACGTAGTTAATTTTGTCATTAAAGTAGAACATCATAAACTTCATCTTAAAATTGTTTAATTTACTAGTTTCTCAAATCCCATTGTATCTAAAGTAGCATGTTAAATGCTTTGTTTTGTATTTGATCTTCTATGTGATCTATGTGTGTGAATCACTATGCGCTTCTTAAACTGGCTTTCTCTTCCTCCGACTGGACACAGAATCCATTATATTTGTGATATTACAGCTCTCTGAATAATTAAAATACTGAGATGTATACTTGATATCATTTTCATGATGATAGGATTTAAAGCATGTTATTAAACATGGGAACACGGTGGCACAGTGATGGTTCATGTCTCACGCAAGATGCTTGCTGCGCCATTTGCGACCTTAGATGAAATAATTTATTGCAGCAGTACTGTCTTTTTCAAATGTACTAACCTCCATTTCCTGTCCTTACTTTTCTTTCTCCAAATACCCAATCACCACACAATCAGCTCTGTAATAGACATTAAGCCATCTGTAAGCTTAGAACGCCGATTCTTCACAACTTTTAAGGAACATTGAAATATCTTCGTAGTACATATTTAATTATTCCATCCATCTATCCTTCCAATGTCGCACCAATCCCAGCAAGAATACAACAATATAGATTATTTAAATTAAGTTAAAGATTTATCTGTATAATATAATAAACATATTTTGCTGCATTTCATCTTAAAAATGATATCATCATCATATGTAAATACGCGGTTTATAAAGTGGCTCAGGTTGTGCAATATTATAACTGTATCGCAAGTTTACAGTGAGGTGATTATACTTATAAGTACAAACAGTTCTACAAGGAGCACTTGATGGACTGATTGACTGCGTTTATAGTTCTTGGGATGAAACTGTTTCTGAACCACGAGGTCCGTACAGGAAAGGCTTTGAAACGTTTCCCGTATGAGAGCAGTTCAAATAGGCAGCATGGCTGAGGCAGTGTGTGCTTGATGCTGTATTCCGATAATTCTCTTTCCGATCAGCAACTGTACGGCTGTGATTCCCCACTTAGATACAGTGATATAAATACTCCAAGTGGTGCAGTGAGAGTAATATGGAAAAACATGATCCGCTGTGGCGACCCCTAATGGGAGCAGCTGAAAGAAGAAGAAAAAGGTGCAGCGAGAGGAACAACGCTAAAGCAGCTATTGTATTTAGAATAGTTTGGCCATTCTGTGGACCATTATATTGTTACAGGTTAATTACAATCAGATGCATTAAACTAATAAACAATATTTGGTTAATTTCAGTGTATTTATAAAGCCACGTCAGGGATGTGGATCTGAAAAAGAAAGGAAAACCACACAGGAACAGTAGCACTGCTTTGATGCTGGATGCCGCCAGTCTACAAAACTGAGCAGAGAACTTGCGTACGCCAGGGTATGAGCTACTGTGAAAATGTGCGTGGCTTTACACCAAGTTTAGGTTTTATACATCGCGATTTGAGCATGGAAACGGGCTTACGCAACATTTTTGTGCGTACACACTGCTTATACATGAGGCCCCTGGTCTTAAAGGGGCAGGGTTAGTCGCCCTCATTGGGCGGCTTCTCTGGGCTGTGGGTGGAAGAGGAGACAAGGCGGTTAGTGATCATACTCCCTTGCATACCATGTTGGTAGTGCATGCCTTTGACAATGTGGGAAGGTGACCCTCTGGTACACAAGTGTGACACTTTATACTGATGCTGATGATTGATCATTTATATTGTATATTTACTAATGACATTGTAATAAAATGACCATTTTTTTAGAAGCTTCAACATCTATTCAGATTTGTCACATACCATATCATACTCCACACGTGACAGCTAAAGTGACCACATTCTGCCAATACTCACCTGCAATTTATCACCGGAGTGTCTGATTTTTAAAGCCATTTAAAAAGAAAAGTAGTCTAAATAGTAGCACATCATTCTGGAAAAGGCTTTCTATTGGAGATGCAATGCAGAATCTGTGAGATGAGATGAGAGATTAAAACCTCTTTTATGTAAAATATGGGCTGAGTGGTGGCTCTGAGGGTAAAGATCTGCAGTGGTGTCCAGAAGGTTGCTGGTTCAAATCCCCGTTACTGTCAAAGGGGATCCTACTCTTCTGGGTCCTTGAACAAACACCCTTCGTGGCACTGTACAATGGCTGACCCTGCCAAATACAAAACTACCAAACACAAGTAAAATTCTTACACCATGAGATCTGATATGTTCAAAACCAAACTTTTAAACTGTAGTCACTCACCATGCCTAACAAAACATTTTTTTAGCAATGTAGTTAAAAGTCGAACACCGAAAATAAGAACAAAAAAAAAATCAAGCTTGGTTTAAATTAAATGGAGAGTTTGTTGTGCCATATTTCTGTTTGACTGCCAGCTTGGTTGTCCTCTATGTCTGTATTATCTCCTCTTATTAGCAGTTGATTCCTCCAATGTTTTAAAGATAAGCTTAGCTGGTGACTCTAAAAAATGGTCCAATATGGGTGTGTAAAGAGTGCCTTCTGATGGTCTGGCAAGCACTCCATGACAAGATCCTGAAACTTGGATGCAACATGACCCTCATGATGGTCTGTTAAATGCATTCTGTACATAAAAGGATATATGATGATCTTGCAGTATGTGCTTTAATGTTTTAACAGCACTTTTAGGGGAAAATCATATGCTGTGCTACAGATGTACCATATTTGCCAGTTAATATGACCACCCTATCTATGCTAGGATGAGGTGGATCACCTGCAATTTATTTGCCTTTCTTTGAAAACTTGTGGAAACAGCATCATGTAATAGTTAAAAAATAGTAAAAGTTTAAAAACAGAATCATATAATAGTTTGGGATCACTGTACCTGCAGCACTTATGCTGCAAATTAAAGTGACTGCTAATACTGCCATATATTCAAGCATTAGGCCATAAAATAACCAGCTGTAAATTATCATTGGAGCATCTGTCTTTGAAAACATGTGAAAAGTGGCCAAAAGTAATGTAAACCTTTTCACCCCTCAAATATCACGGTTTATTACATACTGTGCTGCATATGTGGATGCACAACACCTTTGGCAAAAAGCTTAATTGCCATGCCAATGGATGGATTGGCAAAATTTAACTGCAAAAATAACATTAGAGTCCTTGAAAACAAAGAAAAAAAAGAAAATTGGTCCCAAAATATTTTAATCCTTTAGAATCTCTTTAGATATCAGGGATAGCATGTACTAGGCTACATATATACATATATACGGTGTGTATATATATATATATATTATATATATATATATATATACTGTATATATGTATATATATATATACAGTATATATATATATATATAATCTAACATCTGTCTGTCTGTATGACTGTATGTCTATCCACTTTTCACAAGAGAACTACTTAACGGATTTAGATCAGGTTTTTTTCTATAATTTGCTTGAACATTCCGGTTGATTTTGCGACCTCTCTCATTACCCTATTTATCATAGTTCGCTTGTAATAACGATTTATCCGAGAAACACAGTTAGCCGAGGGGAGGGGGGTGGGGCCCTCCTCACTCACGCGCTAGCTATGGGGCGTACCTTACCTCCGCTTAGCTAGCAAACAAGAGAACTACTTAAGGGATTTAGATTGGGCTTTTCTCAAGAATTTGCTTGAACATTTCGGTTGATTTTGTGACTTCTCTCATCCCGCTAAGAATCATAGTTCACTTGCAGGAGCGATATATATTCGAGCTAGTTCGAGACAGAGGCTGTGGGCCAAGGGGAGGGGGAAGTGTGACGCCAGAAGTAGGGAGCCAGGCAGTTAGTTCCCTCCTCACTGTCCTGTTTCATTTCTACATGGACAAAACCGCGGGGGACGGCTAGTATATACAGGGTGCCCATAAAGTCTGTGTGCAATTTAAATTAGTTGTAACTTTGTAAGTATATGTGATAGAAATAATCTGTAAAAAGGACTAGAAAGAAGAAGCACTTACAGTTTTTATTGTTCTTGTTAATTTTCCTCATGTCCACCATTAGTACCAATACAAAGGGTAATACGACTCTGTAGTTCTCAGAAAACATTTTCAAGCTGATTTTCAGTAATACCAGCAATCACATCAGTTATCCTATCTTGCAAGTCTTCTAAAGATTGAGGTTAGGTTGAATAAACATTAGTTTTCACATCTCCCCATAAAAAGAAATCCAGTGGAGTCAAATCTGGGGAACATGGAGGCCAAGAAAATGGTCCACCTCTTCCAATCCATCTGTTAGGGAATTTCTCATGTAGAAACTGTCTAACACGTAAAGCAATGTGACAAGGAGCACCATCTTGTTGAAAGACTGTATTCTCTATCAGTCCTAATTGTCCAAGTGGATGAGTAAAGTCATTATGCAGCATTTCTAAATAGCTATCACCATTAACAGCACTCCCTTCCAAAAAGAATGGCCCTATGACTCAATTTTTTCCCAGAGCACACCACACATTAACTTTGGGAGAATCTCTTTCATGTTCAACAGACTCCTGTGGATTTTCAGTTCCCCAAATATGGTAAAAATAAAACTTCTAAAGACAAAAAAGAACTAGATACATCTAGCTTTCTAAACTTTTTTACAAATTCTTTCTATCACATATACTTACAAAGTTACAACTGTTTCAAATTGCACACTGACTTTATGGATACCCTTTATATATATAAATATATATAGTTGTCAGTTAATTTGGCTACCTGTGTTAGAATAGGCAAAGCTGACCTGTGTAATGGACTGCAAGGATTGACTGGCATCCCATCTTGGAAGCTGTTATTATGGATCGAGAATGTTGGTGGACAGGCAACCCGACTGAGATGGTTGTTCTTCCCTTTACAATTTGGGAGGATGCAATGATAGGAAAGGGGAGACTGCCTCCAGAATCCATGTGTTCACCCAGTTCACTGGGTGGCAGCATCCCTACAGTGTGACTGGTTAAAAGGAGACTGCCACCTCAACCAGCTCAGTTGGAGTTGGAGTCAGATGACAAAGCTTGCCAATGCCTGAGTAAAAGAGAAAGAAGGAGTTAAATTTATTGTGAAGAATCCTACTGAGAAGCATTTTATTAAAATATATATATATATCCTTTGAACCTGGAATGGAGTCAGAGTGGTTGCGTTTGGGTTTTGGAGGTGTCAAAGAACATCAAATGAGCCACAAAAAGGTTTGGGGCAGCTTCCCATATTCTTAAACCTGGCTGCAAAAGTTGATAACTAGATAGTACAGTTCTGTACAGTTTGGAGAACTGCTTAGGTGAGGTAAAGATGGCAGCTTTAAAGCAAGGCAGAGGAAGTGATGTCATCGGGTCCAGGACCGGAAGTTACATCATTGGGACCGGAAGTGATGTCTTCAGGGCCAGGCAGAATTTCCCATAACTGGTCTGCAGTGGAAAGAGAAAGGATTAGCGCACTCTGCCAACCTCTGGTCTGGCATGGAATTACTCACATTTGAGCCCTTTAGCTGCCTCCCATGCTCACGTGTATGACGGAGGTCTATGCTGATTCTGTAGTGGCCACACCTGTAATTCCAAAATTGAACTGTCTGTCTTTTAAAACGTGTGAAACATGCTCAAAAAGGACATAATCCTCTAAAACAAATGCTTAAATAGGTGTTGCTGCAGATGTGGTCACCTTCCATCCATCCACCTTCCAAACACAACTTAAACTAGAGCAGGGCAATGGAAGCCTATCCCAGCAAGCATAGGGCACAAGGCAGGAACAATCACCGGACAGGATGCCAGTCCATCACATGGTGAACACACAGACAGGCCAATTTAGCTTCACCAATCTACCAAACCTCCCTGTTCTTGGGAGAAAATCAGCAAAACCAGAGGAAACCCCAATGTACATGGAACGACTTTGCAAACTCCTCAAAGGGATGTGAACCCTGGCTTCCTTGTTGTGAGGCAACAGTGCTACCACTGTGCCATCCCTATATGTCAATTTTATCAGTTAATGTGACTGGGCAAAACACAACTGTCACTGAAAGAGCTTTGAAAATGTGCCCAGACATGGTTTGATACTTTAGCACCTTCATCTGATAACAGGGTTAGTCAGAGACAGTGTTGAACACATAGGCGCATGCCAGTTAAACTGACTACCTGTTTTAGCTAGTGTGAAACACTCAGTTGTAATTTATAGCCGTCATTACTGTCTTTAAGGGCATCCATTCATTTCTCCATCCCCTTATCCTATTCAGGGTTGCATTGGCCACAAACTATCCCTGTTTCACTGGTCACAGGACAGGAACCAACTCCAGATGCATGCCAGTCCATTACAGGGCACACTCACAATGAGTCACTATAGAGTTGCCAATCAATATAACTAAAATATAGGGAAACTTAACATAATGGAGTGGTGGCTCTGAGGCTAGGGATCTGTGCCAGTAATCGGAAGGTTGCCAGTTCAAAGTCTGTAAATGCCTGAAGTGACTCTACTCTATTGAGACCTTGTGCAAGGTCCTTAACCTGCAATTCCTTGGTGCTGGGTGTGACGGTAATCTGCATCCAGCCCTTCAAGCAGGCCCTCCAGCTTACAGAGAAAACTTGGGGGTTGGTGGAAGGACTGGCACTCCAGCCACTGCAAAAAAGCCTCACACTATTCCAGTGTGGTGCTGCGGTGGCACAGGCTGCCCTCGGGTCCCAATCCAGGTGGTGTGGTGTATGGTGGGTGTGGCAACACGCAAACTATCAGCGCATGCTCCCAACCTCCTCTTTCTCCTAAAGTAACAATTAACATCTGTCTTCATATCCCATGCTGCCCATCACAGAGTGTACCACCCTGGGCAATGTGCTTTAAAAAATGGGCTGAGGAAATCTCACCTGGAATCTAAAGCTACAATTGTCCATTTTCGAAATGAATTATTAACATATTGGTACACAACGCTGTTAACCATTACAAACACGGTCTAGCTCTTAAGTTAAATAAGCAGCAACGCATTGGCCGATTTAATTGAATAGCGGGAAGAAAAAACACGTCTATTTTCTGCTTCTAACTTTTCGGCACCTACAAAACACTCAAAAACTGCTTTTTTATTTATAATGTAAGAACATTGAGCCGGTTGTCTTGTAACTGAGACAGTCCCGATTGGAGCATCCGTTTGCACGCATTCAATTAAACTCCATTTGCATACTCATTTATAAACAAGGTTGATTTTTTTTTGTACCGGTATCATCCTCAAGGCGTTAAAAAAGCAAACATGTACATTTACAGGAAAACTCATGTTAAAAGATGTCAGCGCTGCTGTAGCATACGCTAGGCAGCCCGAAGCACGACCCGCACATGCGCAGCCTCTCTGTGCGCAAACCACTTCTCCGTCTCCACCAGCAGATGGCATCTTCTCCTTATTTGAGTCCCTCTGCCCGCAGTCCTGTGGCTCACCCCGATGGACTAGTCTGTCAGAGTTCTCGATGAATTTGCTTCTCTTTTCAGCACTCACTGATGTCCAGCTGCTCCTGTCAACACCTTCTTATACCGTGTAATTCATGACTACACGCCGGCAGCTGAGGCCTGGGGGCCCTCTGCTGGCTTCAAAGTCTGCCTTCCACTGCTGGTAAGCGGGGAAGCTTCTGGCGAAGGCACCGTAAGAGGGGCTCGGGCTACTTGGGAAAGCCGGCGCCGGCTCTCTCGCGACTTGCACGCGTTTTTGTTTTCCGCGTTAGTCGTTTCGCATTGTGACCATTCCAAAGGAGTTCACTAGCGAATAAACCTGAAGAGGAATTAAACTTTGTACTCCGTTTTTAAAATCCACTTGTCTCCAGAGTGTAGATTTGAACGTTAATAGAAATAATAACTGTATTGTAAAACCTTTCGCCAGTCGTCTGAGTACACCAAGGGCTATTATTATTATTATTATTATTATTATTATAGGCTACGTTATAAACCTCATGGCATTACAATTTTAAAAAGTGTAATAGATTGGCACAGACTTGTAGGTGGCACAGTGATTAGCGCTACAGTTACGTTTCGAGGCCGGTTTATTTTGGTGTTTGCATGTTCCTCCTAACCGGATTGATTTTTATCCCGTATAGCAGACTAAGGGGCGATTGGTTCTGTACTTGTGTGTGACTTGAAATGAAATCGCCTTCTGTCGAGAGTAAGCCCTGGGCCCTCAACAGTGTACTAGAATGAGCAGATTCAGAAAAAGAATGTGTAAATGAATTATGAAGTTACACCTATCACTAATGGTCTCACGTTGAGTGAAAAAATGGTATAATATAGTCAATCACTGAATCCCTGGAAAACTAAATTGTTTATGTGGGAAAGTAGTAATAGCATGTCAGATTGACAGAATACAGTGAAATCTTTACTTAAAACTCTGATGACATGCAACTGCCACTGTTTGACTCCATGATAATATATATAAATGAATTTTGTTTAGTAGAATATGCAGATATTCTTATTTGCTAAAACCTTGGGGTTTGTATGGCCATTACAGGTGAACTGACAAGCAGCAGACTGGCCAGTTTACTTGCTAGTATTTATGAGGTATATATGGGGTGCTGTAAACCAGAGAAAATGAGTTGCATTATGGGACCTAATTTTTCATGTCACTGCACGTTGTACCATTATAACTGTGTGTGTCAAGAATAAAACTCTTGCATTTTGACCACTCATTAAACTTCATGTCTGTTTTTAGGTGAGCTGAAGGATTTGAAAGATATTCATAGTGATGGTTAACTGAATGATACTGCTGTGGAGAAACTGGCAAAGAAAACTGTAGGGTAGAGTAATGAGTACTGTTGCTGTATCATAGCTCTATAGTCTTGGGTTCAAATCCTGACCACAGAAGCTGACTGGATGTAATTTAAATGTTCTTCCACAATGGTTTCCTTTCAGTTTCCAAAGATATGCAAGGTTAGATTAATTAACAAATCTAAACTGACCTAATGTAAGTAACAGACCATCAATAAGTGGCTTCTGGTGTGGAAAATGAAATGCTTACCTAGAAACAAAGTTTCAAACTTATTTCCTTGAAGACCATACTAGATTCATGTTTTGATTCCAGTCAGTTTTTATGTTAAAGCCCATTGCTGCTGGTAAGGGAATCTGCTAGTTAATTAGATGGCTTGCTTTAGCTCTGTGCTGTTATCATTTATATTACATTTACTATCATGTCAACTGTACTATACTGGAATATATAACTGTTTAAATGTCAAATATTATGTGTTTTACTTCTCAGGCAGTGTGATGTTTTAACCACTAGGATATATATATATATATATATATATATATATATATATATATATATATACATGTATGTGTTGTGCAGACTGGGGGGCACACAGCTCCCCAATCACCTGACACAACAGACAGAGGCACAAGTTCCAGCACAGCACACTCTTTATTCAGAATGGGAGATGTTTTTCTTTCTTTTCTTATCTATGCAGCACAGTGCAATAAGCACCATACAGCAAACATTCCTTTATTCTCTTTTCTCTCTCTCTCTGTCCTTCTTCCACTTCCACCTCTCTCTCAAGTTTCGTTCACTTCCTACCCGACTATGGCTCTCCGAATGGAGTGAGGCGGCTCCTTTTATAGAATACCTGGAAGTGTCCCAGGTGTCCCGTGATCCCGTTCGTGGGGGAACTTCCGGGTGTGGCAGCAGTCCTGCTGAGGAGGACTCAGCCGTTCCCCCTCTGCCCCTTGGTGGTGGCCATGGGTCCCAGGAATGTTGAGTGTCCATGCTGCAAACCCATGGCACCGTAGTAAGCCAGGGGGCTGCCCTCTGTCATAAAGGGGGAGGTATTTCTCTGCGCAAGTTCCTTCCCTGGGTGCTTCTCTTAAGAAGGCGTCCCAGCTGGGTAAGAGTCCCAACTGTCCATCACAATGTATACACATATATACAGTATGTGTGTGTGTGTGTGTATAAATATATATATATATATATATATATATATATATATATATATATATGCATGCATATATACATACATATTAAATATTAGTATTGTGTCTAATTTAGTTCAAGCTCTGATGGCTGGTTTCTCATTGTCTACTTACTTTTTATGTGTCTTCTGAATGTTTTTTTGCTTGATTAGTAAACTCATTGTATTGAATAGTTACCGCCTCTTCTTTTTTGATACAAGAAAAATACTGAATATTTTGTGTGAATTTTAAAATAAAAAAATGTTAATTCCAATTAATTTATTAAAAATAAATATCAATTTGTAAACAAATACTCAAATTTAAAATATATATGTAAAGGAAAGTATTATTTAAATGTAAGTACAGTACTCACTTAAAATTTTATTTTTAGGTAGAAAAAAGAGAAGAAAGGACTGTGTGCTGTTTGGTGCTTATTAACAAAGCATTTTTTGGTATACGTACAGAATTGAAAAATTACTGAATAAGTTCTGATAGGAAATTTCAAAAAAATAATTAGGTTTTAAATTTTTTGATAATAAATGTCTTTAACATTGATAAATAAAGACTGTGTATAAAGAATAAACAAAGAACAAGCAGTTTACCAGCTATGTATTATTATTATTTAATTTATGTATTAATTTATTTTGTTACCTATCATATCAAAATACACATCATGCTTAGAGAGTTTATTTGATTTTTTCTGTATTTTTATTTATGTGTAAGGTTAATTGGTAATTACTAAACCTCTCCAGTAAATGTGATGATTGAAATGCAGAAGAGTACATTCACACAATTATATTTACTGGTAAGTATGCGGTATGCTGTATATTGAAATGTACGGTGTCTATTTAGCGTTCATCAAGAACAGCATTAAGGTAAATGGGCAGAGCAGTAGTACAGTGATTATATAGTGCCTTTTAAAAGGCATTGAATTACCAAACTATAATCAATATTGTTATAAGTTCTTTTTTAGCACATTTCATAGTGAGCAGCATCCCAAAACACTCAGAGTAAAACGATTAATAATGTTTAGATCTTCTGTAGGTAGTCAGTTTTTATTGTATATGCTTGGTAATATTTTGACAATGTACATAGGTTTTGTATATTTTTATTGTATAGATTTTGAAGTAAAGAAATGTAAGAAAGGCAAAAATAAATGCAAAAATGACAGTGTAGTATTATGTTACTTGTATGAGTCATAAATAGTAACTCATTATAGCTGATTTTGCAAAGTTAACAGTTAAATCATTCTGTATTTTGCAACAGCATATGCTTCCTAATATATGTTAGGTTAGTTAGAAAAAAGAAAAGCTGATTATTTCATTGCCTATGTCAAGCTATCAAGAAAAAAAAAATCGGTGTGCATTCATCATTGTAAGAATCTGCACAGCACCATCTGTTGATGTGCTATTGAACTGTGCATGGTTGACTAGCGAATTACTTGGCTTACAGACATTTTAGCTGCCCAGAAACACAGGAAGCAAACATGAAAACACAGGCAGATCACTTTTAGGATTTTAATAATTTACTGAAATTTAATTATTAAACGGAAACTTAAGGGCAGCGCCTTCAACAGGCATGTTGATGTTAACACATGACAGATGGACTTAAAAACCATGTTGAACTCATTTTTTTGATGAAAAATTAAGATTAAAGGTGTAATTTTTGTCTTGATTTGTGTGATCAGCAGGCTGTCCACTGGCATTTGCAACAGTTTTTCCTCAGAGCATTCAGCAATCATTTTGTAATCAGCATTGGCACCTTTTACACTTAAAGACCAAATGCAACTTTTACTTGCAAGTATTAAGAAAACAGGAAGACTGGTTTAGGATTTAGTGACTGCAACAAAGAGCAGCTGCATGTTGGCACAGTAGAGGTAGATAAAATGATCTAACAGCCTGTGATGAATTTGCACAATATGTAAATTATATATTTTTTGATATTTCAACATACAGTTTTACTGTATGTACATTTCAAAGTAGATCTATAGTTGGTGTGGTTAAAGAAAATTTCATTTTTATGGTGTCTTTGTCTCAGCCAGTGCAATCCACTGTCAATCATTTATATGACCTCAATTGATAGTTATATTTATATAGCGCTTTTCTTGACCTTCAAACTGCTTAACATAGACAGTGAGGTCTCACCAACTTACACCAATGTGTAGTGTCCACTAGGACAATGTTACGGCAGCCATTCCTGTGATGGTGAAAGGGTGAGAGAGATAGCCAGTTAGAGACAGGGAAATATTAGGGGGCTAGAATGTAGCTATTCAGGACATTGGGATACACCCTACTCTTTCTGAGAGATGCCCTGGATATTTTCTGACCACTTAGAGTCCAGATTTTTTTTTCTGCGTCTTTTGGAGGACAGCACCATTTTACAGCATAGTGTCCTTGTCTCTGCACTGGAGCGGTAGGATCTGCACACAGACCACAGGCTAAGCTCTCACTGTTGTAAGCTCTCACATGTGCACCTGTTCCAGCAGCAGGCCAAGCTTTCATGGTTGGTCTCCCATCCAAATACTGGCCAGGCCCAAACATGCTCAACTTCAGGTGGATTACCTGTTCTGAAGTTCTGAACTGAGATGTACACTGATATCCTTTCTGTTTGAAATAAGAGCATTTTACTCAGAGTGCTCATGTTATGTCCCAGTCTTACAAGGACAAGTAATTATTCTGAGGTTTCCATTTTTTTGCTCATCATAAACTTTATAAGTCTTACCTCTGCTGAAAAGACACATACTTTTAAAAAGATACTGTCATCATCCCTTACAGTTATGGTCCCACACTCTTCAGGATTCCAACTGGGAACTTGATACAAGTACTGCAAAACAGGCAATGTGTGAAACAATAATCATAAAATTAAGAGCAGTGATTAAATTATTCTTTCTTTTTGTGCATTTTTATTTGCCTTTTTAGTTTTTTAAATTAATATCTTAAAGATCGCTGTCAATTATTAAGTGAGCATTATCAGCATTGGAAAAGGTGATCCCTGTTGTCTGAATGACACCAAGATCCACAAAAAGGTACCAGCTCTGCCCACAAAGGTTTTAGTGTAAACGGTTGGCTACTTTGAGATATCTTGCTTCCTATTTTATTACATGTACAGTAAATGATCTTGATGCTGTCAGATACAATAGTAACTGTTGTAAATCTGCAGCTTAGTAAGGTTCTCACTCTGACTTGTTGATAACAAAAATCTCTTAACAGTGAGAATACACCTCTTGATGTCAGCGTTTCTGTACTTGCATCTCTTTTGATTCGAACATAATCTCCAAGGGCCCATTCTAAAGATTCACAGCTCACCAGGGTTTCAGTTATAAATGCTCTATAAAGAGCACACATTGTTTTCTATCTATCTATCTATCTATCTATCTATCTATCTATCTATCTATCTATCTATCTATCTATCTATCTATCTATCTATCTATCTATCTATCTCTGCACCTCCACTAGCCTGGTTTGAGTTCAGGTGCAGAGTTTGCAAGTCATTTCCACATCTTAACAATTTTTTTTCTTTGTAATCCAGTTTCCTCACACAACCCAAAAATATGCACGTTTGACTAAATAATCAACTCCTAGCAGCACATTTAGTCTTTTCTCCTGGTTCACTCACTAATTTGTAGGCACCCACGCTCTTTATGAATGTCTGTTGCTGCAACTTTACTGTCTTGTACATCCATTTGGAGTTTTTGTTTTTATCTCCTCCATGGACATCTGGCCATAACATATGTTATCAAATTGGACTCTAATGTTTGCCATTATAAATATTAGAGGTCATAAAGCTGCCTGTGCTAAACAGTAATTTATTTAATGCATAATTCTGTTGGAGACTCTTCCATTTTTTTAATTTATTTATGGATGCATATATTTGTTTGTTTGTTTACTAACAACCCCAATTCCAAAAAAGCAAGGATAGTATGGAAAATGTGAACAAAACCAAAAAGGAGTGATTTGTAAATTCTGTTCACCTCGTATTATATTGAAAATATTACAACACATTATTTAGTGTTTTACCTTGTGAATTTAATTATATATCTAACCAAAGCAATGTGCTCCAAGAAAGTTGGAACAGTCGATTGTTGCCAAAGTATCACATCACCATTTCTTTCTACAACACTTATTAAGTATATGGACACTGAAAGAACAAGATAGTTAAGATTAGCAAGTGGAATTTTCCACCGTTCATCCATCATCCAAGTCTTCAGCTGCGCAGTTGTACAGAGCCTTCATTGATGTATTTTGAGCTTCATAATATGCCACACGTTCTCAGCTGGAGACAGGTCAGGATTGCAGACAGACAAATGTTGTACCATGCAGTTGTAATCCAGGCAGAGTGTGGTTTGGAATTCTCTTGCTGGAAAATGCAGGAATGTCTCTGGAAAAGACCACATCTGGATGGCAACATATGTTGCTCCAAAGTTTGTACAGCTTTTTCTGCATTAATGGTGCCCTTACGGACGTTCAGTTAACCCATATAATGGGTACTGACACCCTCATACCTTGACAGATGCTGCCTTTTGGGCCTGCTGCTGATAACAGCTTTGATGGTCCTTTTCATCTTTGTCCTGGAGAATACAATGGCTGTTGTTCCCAAAAACTATTTGAAAGGTTGACTCATCGGACCACAAAACATTATTCCACTGTGCTACTTTTCATCTTAAATGAGACAAGCGCTTCTGGACAGTGCTGATGTATGGCTTTGGCTTTAAGGAGAAAAGCTTTAACTTACAGTGCATCTGGAAAGTATTCACAGCACATCACTTTTTCCACATTTTGTTATGTTACAGCCTTATTCCAAAATGGATTAAATTAATTATTTTCCTCAGAATTCTACACACAACACCCCATAATGACAACGTGAAAAAAGTTTACTTGAGGTTTTTTGCAAATTTATTAAAAATAAAAAACTGAGAAATCACATGTACATAAGTATTCACAGCCTATACTGTAATACTTTGTAATACTTTGTCGATGCACCTTTGGCAGCAATGAGAGCCTCAAGTCTTTTTGAATATGATGCCACAAGCTTGGCACACATATCCTTGGCCAGTTTCGCCCATTCCTCTTTGCAGCACCTCTCAAGCTCCATCAGGTTGGATGGGAAGCGTCGGTGCACAGCCATTTTAAGATCTCTCCAGAGATGTTCAATCGGATTCTCGTCTGGGCTCCAGCTGGGCCACTCAAGGACATTCACAGAGTTGTCCTGAAGCCACTCTTTTGATATCTTGGCTGTGTGCTTAGGGTCGTTGTCCTGCTGAAAGATGAACCGTTGCCCCAGTTTGAGGTCAAGTGCTCTCTAGAGCAGGTTTTCATCCAGGATGTCTCTGTACATTGGTGCAGTCATCTTTCCCTTTATGCTGACTAGTCTCCCAGTTCCTGCCGCTGAAAAACATCCCCACAGCATGATGCTGCCACCACCATGCTTCACTGTAGGGATGGTATTGGCCTGGTGATGAGCGGTGCCTGGTTTCCTCCAAACGTGACGCCTGGCATTCATACCAAAGAGTTGTCTCATCAGACCAGAGAATTTTGTTTCTCATGGTCTGAGAGTCCTTCAGGTGCCTTTTGCCAAACTCCAGGCGGGCTGCCATGTGCCTTTTACTAAGGAGTGGCTTCCGTCTGGCCACTCTACCATACAGGCCTGATTGGTGGATTGCTGCAGAGATGGTTGTCCTTCTGGAAGGTTCTCCTCTCTCCACAGAGGACCTCTGGAGCTCTGACAGAGTGACCATCGGGTTCTTGGTCACCACCCTGACTAAGGCCCTTCTACTCCGATCACTCAGCTTAGATGGCCGGCCAGCTCTAGGAAGAGTCCTGGTGGTTTCGAACTTCTTCCATTTACGGATGATAGACGCCACTGTGCTCATTGAGACCTTCAAAGCAGCAGAAATTTTTCTGTAACCTTCCCCAGATTTGTGCCTCAAGACAATCCTGTTTTGGAGGTCTACAGACAATTCCTTTGACTTCATGCTTGGTTTGTGCTCTGACATGAACTGTCAACTGTGGGACCTTATATAGACAGGTGTGTGCCTTTCCAAATCATGTCCAATCAACTGAATTTACCACAGGTGGACTCCAATTAAGCTGCAGAAACATCTCAAGGATGATCAGGGGAAACAGGATGCACCTGAGCTCAATTTTGAGCTTCATGGCAAAGGCTGTGAATACTTATGTACATGTGCTTTCTCAATTTTTTTATTTTTAATAAATTTGCAAAAACCTCAAGTAAACTTTTTTCACGTTGTGATTATGGAGTGTTGTGTTTAGAATTCCGAGGAAAAAAATGAATTTAATCCATTTTGGAATAAGGCTGTAACATAAAATGTGGAAAAAGTGATGCGCTGTGAATACTTTCCGGATGCACTGTATATCTATGGATGCAGCAGTAAATGGTGTTGACTTCCAGAGGTTTACTGAAGTATTTCACTCATAATATCCATTACAGATGCATGACGGATTTGAAAACTGTGACATCTGAGGGATCGGAGATCATGCTCGTTCATTAGTGGTTTTTGGCCTTGCCCTTTAAACTCTGAGGCTTGACCAGATTCCTTGAATCTTTTGATTATATTGTACACTAGAAAGGGTGAAATGGCCAAAATCCTACTTTCTGTCTTTGACAAACGTTCTGAAAGTGCTGGATTATTTGCTGATATATCTGTTGGCAAATTGGCGAGTCTTGAATTATCCATACTCTTGAAGGACTAGGCCTGTTTTGCAGGCTCCATATATACTGTAACACGATGGTCTCCCTGTTTCACATCACCTTGTTATTTGAACTTGTCATATTATTATTAGTCCCAAACTACTCCTGTCCCAACATTCTTGGAATGTGTTGCAAGCATCAATTTCCAATTAAATGTAAATAAAAAAATGCAGTTAATAAGGTAAAACATGACATACCTCATCTTTATTCTGTTTTCATTTGAATAATAACCAAAAGTAAACATACAGATCACTCGTTTTCGTTTTTATTAGCATTTTCCATGACATCTTAACTTTTTTGAAGTTGGAGTTGTATTGATTTTCTTTCTTTGTAAAATTTGGTTTTGTTAAGCACTTTGAGTTTTGTATGAAATTATCACATAAATAAATAATGTTATCAGAAATTCTCATGTTCAGTTCTGCTTGAGTCATTCTTACTTGTTTAACTAACTATTTTTTTGTGTTTTCTTGTGTTTCATTCAAAAAGATTCCTCTCTTTTTAGCCATCATTTTACAGACACAAGTCTATTTTGGCATCTTTATCTCTTTAATTCTCTAGTTTCTGTGCTGTTGTTCCCAAGTACCAATACCAAACAGCATCTAAATAATGATATTTAATAAAGAGAGGAGCAGACAAACTACACTGAATGCTAAAGGATAGCAGCCGCTTCAGTGTCATATCCTCCTGTGTGCTCTTAAGAACACAATGGCTGAAATAACTAATGTTTAAAACACAATAAACTATTAGAGAAATATCTAAGAGATAGAAAACACATTCATCCCAGTGATACATTCCCTTGGAGTTTAACCAAAAGCAAGTTTTTAATTTTCAGATTGACAGACAAAGAATATAAACAGGAAAAGATTAGAAGCAGAAG
>JANRMT010062861.1:36211788-36258985 GCA_026402145.1 Polypterus bichir lapradei
ATCCATCCATCCATTATCCAACCCGCTATATCCAAGTATATGTGATTATGTGATAAATTTCTATTTGGTGGTCTGTGTAGCAGTTTGAGTCAGACCTCTCTATAAGTTATTTTAGTGTAACAAAATTTATATTCTACTTGTTCCAAGTGTTTGATTATTACAAGAACACTGTATGCAAGTGTGATCATTTCTTCTTAAAAATTACTAATTTGTAAATATTCAGTCAAGAAGCAGACCACAAAAAGAGTGCCTTCTATTTCAGCTGAATTCAAGGTAAGTTACATGTGGCAAGAATGTTATTGCTCCAATTCATTTTTTAATGAAAAGCAGCTAAAGCATTTCTTATAATAAAGTGTCTCCTAATGTTAAGGACTGACTTTCTAGTGGATTCAAACTTGAATCTTGGAGATGAAAGGCCAGCGTCATTGTCAGTTACTTTATAAGCAGCATCGCTGGGATGAGAGTCAGAATGTCCTTCTGATGAAGAAAGCGGTGCTCATCTGGGGTCATTTACTAAACTGTGAAAGCTCCCAGGCAATTTGCAGGTAATGGAAAATCTATTTTTTGATGTAATGGGACTCAGACACAATGTACAGGGGTTGAGAGGAAGGAAAGTTTTATTTTGCCTTAAATATTGACAGAATACAGTAGCTGGAAAGAGTCGGTCAACATGGAAGCAGAAAAGAAGCTGCAAAAAAGCAGAGTGCTTGACCTAAAACAGAAAGAAAATTATTTTCTATTTGATAGTCTAAGTACCTTTTTATTTTTTTGTAGGAGCAATTTTCTCTGTCTGAGTTCCTTGAGATGAGATATTGTGAATTTAAATGTTACAGATATGTCATTTGGCTGTCTTTTTTTTTTTGGCCTCTAAAAGTAATTATTCTTTTGCAGTTTTCAAATTGCTTTGTTTTTGAAACCAGCCAATTGAATTGCAGTATAATATCACAATCAAGGGTTCTTACTCAGGCATCGTTATGCGACTTTAATGACTTTTTTTGAAAGAAACCAAATCTTGTAAGGTAACAAATTGAATTCAGAATGTGTAAAAATCTGATAACAATGCTTCTTTAATTTTATCTGAAGTAAATATGGAGCTCTCTACTTTTTGCTTCAGGCACTAATGTCATTTTTCCTCTGTGTATTTCATTTAGAGCTGAGTAGTAGCGCAATGGTTAGCACTGCTAACCTGCATGACGTCTGCACATCTCTGTCTGTGATTTCATATTATGCAGCATGCTGTATGTTTGTGCAGATTGGACGAATGTCCCATTCATAGTTGGCTATTGTTTTTGCACCCAGGGCTGATGTGGCAGACTCTGCCCATCTGTAATGTAATACAGTATTAAAGTAAATAGCTTTGGAAAATGTGGTGGGTGCACAGCACATCGACCTACAATTAAGAATATTTGTGTCTAAACGTAATGTTCGTTTTAATTCATTTGCTCATCGAAGCATCTGTCTATTAAACCAAATTTAAAAACCATTTTCCATAGCTACAGCAGTTGCATTAATGATATTAAACAGTCTATGGGTAAAAAAAAATCTTTTAAAACTTTTAAGAAACGGTTCTGCAGCTGAAAGCATTCAGTACTGTTAACATTTAGCTCCAGATACTTAAGTTTTACTTTTTGATGAATCTGCTCAGACTTATTTTTGATCTTTCAATATTGACATGAAGTCAGAACCCAGGAAGTGTGGGTTGGCAGTGTCATTTACTCACCCCTGGGGTAGTTTGCTGAGCCCCCTGCTGTACTCGTTATTCACCCAACACATGCACCACAAGATTCAGGAATGTGAGGCTACACAACAGCCACTCATAATGACAACTGCTTGAGTACGTCTCGTATGAATTATCTCATGTTGCTTTTAATGTTTGGTGTCTGTTGTTGGTAGAGTGTTGCTATCATTAGTCTGTGGAAGAAATTCAAGTACAAATTTCAGCTTACTATGTACACTTCATAATAAATTTGAATTTGATCATAATTTCTTAATGTTTACCACAGGAGAAAGTTTATTTGTGCATTTATATTGTACAACTCTTCTTTATCTTCTATGTATCCATTCGACCATTAATTTTCCATACAACTTTTTCATTATAGGGCCAGGGGCCACCACAAGATAGGAAACACTTGAGCACACTCCCACACTCTTAGTTTAAAATCACCAGAGACACTGAAGGGGCAAATGCCAGGGGAAACCCACTCAGACAAGGGAAGCACAAATTGCACCCAGACACCAGGAATCAAACAGAAGTTCCTTAAGATCTGAGACAGGCCACTATGGTGCTCCACTTCTCCGTACAGTTAATCCAATTCATAATATTGAACTTCTTTAGAACATTTAAAAATGTGACAAGAGCAGGCCATTCAGCCCAACAAAGTTCACCTAGACTGTCCAAAATAAAATCAAATGAAGATTTAAAGGTTGCTAAAGGCCTGCCCTCTTTCATGTGCCTGTGGTTCTTTACATACAGAAATTAAAGTTTCTAACATTTGTGCAAAATCTGTCCTTAACAAGTTTACAACTGTCCCCTTGTTCTTGTTGAAGAATTTATTTTAAGGTAACAACTGGGATCAACTGTACTAATTACATTTTAATTTTAAATATTTCAGTCATCCATCTCTAAGCCCACATTATACTGAGCAGGGTCACAGCAAACACAGAGAACAAGGCAGGAACAATCCCTGGACAAGATGTCAGTCCATCACTAGGCGAACACATAGACACACACTAGGGGCAGTTTAGCATTGCCAGTCAACTCTAACCTGCATGTCTTTAGAAGGAAACAGGAGCACCCAGAAGAGACCAACTCAGACCCAAACATGCCCCCATGTCAATCATGACCCATCTTAATCTCCTTTTGCTTAAACTGAAAAGGTTCAATTCTTTCAATCTCTCCCCATAGTTCATACTTCTTAGTCCTGGAATCCACCTAGTCTCGCTTGTCTGGACTTTCTCTTATGCTGCTATGTTTATTTGTAATATGAAGACCAAAACTGTACACAGTGGAGCAGGTGAGGCCTCACTATACAGGTACGGTATATACTTGCGTATAAGTCGAGTCTTGAAACCCGAAAAATCGATCATAAAATCAGACCCCGAATTATACGCCTGTTCAAAAATGCGACACTTACATTTTTTTTTTTTACATCTTCTTGCCTCTTCCAATCTCGTACATCAGTTTTTCAGACACACTGAATTTTGTTGCAGCAGTGCAGTTACCATTTTCTTTCACCACTTCAACGACTTTTAATTTAAAACATATTTTCTTCTGATCGAATGCTCCATCATAGATAAGTGATGCTCTTACGATAAAGGTGTATGAGGGTGTGAGATACAAAAAACACAAAACATTGCAAATGTTGCTTTGGAATAGTTCAGGTATTACTGTGTGGTCACGTAGGCACAATACATAGAAAATAAAATGCTGTCTGCTCCATGGTCATTCTCTCAGGTGGGTGTTAGCATACCATAATCTCCTGGACCAATAGCGTGAGTTTTCCGCATTCGACTTATACGACCGACATTATAAAATACCGGAAATTATACGGTAAAATCAAGCCCTGACCTATCCTTGGGAGAACTTATCCGTGAGTATACTAAACGGTATATACATTATTTATAACTTGACGTGTCTTGTACTCAACACATCATAATGTATAACTTAATATCCTATTACCTTTCTTTTTTGCTTCTCTATGCTGTCTGGATGTAGACAGTGGTGAGTCCAATATCACTGTCAGGTCCTTCTCATCAGGGGTTCTTTCAAGTTTCACACATCCCAATATAATACTTTACATTTACTTACATTAAATTTAATCTGCTATAAATCTTCCTAAGCTTATATTCTGTCTAGGTGCCTTCCACCTAGTTTGATGTCATGTGCAAAATTAACTAGCTTATTGATTGTATTCCTGTTCTAATCATTTATTTATTTTAAAAAGAGCAGCAGTCCCTGATTTGAGGAGCACCATTTTTAACATCATGTAGTTCTGAAAAAATTTCCCTTACCATAAACCTTTGCTTCCTGTGTTTGAGCCCATTTTGAGCCTGCCTGTTCCATTACAGGGGTCCACATCTTGTCTCGGCAGCAACAGAAAGAACCACCCTTGATGTGGCAGCAAGCCTTAATGTACCCTCTTAAACACATATCCATATTGGGGTATAGAGAATTGCCAATTAATTTAACATGTGCTTTTTTGTGAATATGGGTGAAATGTCCACACAGGCAGTACCCAAAGATGGAAATCAAAAGTCAGGATACATGACCCAGTGCAGCAAACAACTGTGCCACTTCTAGCAAGAAAACATTAAGACTAATTTTGCCTTATGAAACTAACCTCCAGTTACTTGTATTGCTGTCACTGTGGACCTTGAAATACGTAATCCATGCCTTAACAGGATACCACAAACAAAAGCTGTCCCAGTTCAACTATACAGTCATATGCACAGAGTACAATGAAATTCGTAAGTAGCATTTCTTACCAACATGCATGACGTTCCCCAGAGCCACAATCTACAACTATTACTAGTCAAACCTGGACAACACAGCCAAAAATCTGCCAATTAAACTGCAGAACTAAAGTCAGTTTTGTTCCTTTTTCTTCACCGTTATATCGTGGCTGCTTTTTATTTGTCACTTTAAAAACCAAAAGCATCTAAATTATGAGTAAGAGCATGGCTTCTTTAAAGGACTTAAGTTTGTAAGTGTGCATTAGCAAATGTTGAAAATCTAAAAAGTCAGAAATTGCATTTTATCAGGTGTTTTGTCCAGATATATTTATTCTTTAGAATGTTTTCAATTTAGTTTGACTTATTTCCAGAGTGAACTGTATATTTAGATTTTTTGCAGTGGGTGTTTAGCTCTATTGCATACTTGAAGAATTAGGCCACATATTTGTTCATTTGGATTGGTAATGTATAAAGATTCAGAGGGACATATATAGTTTCCAATAGAATTGTCCATGCATACATCTTTACAATTACACGAGCGGAGAGGCTGTCCTGGCAGTAATGTTTTTAAGGCAGTAAAACAGGGCACCACTAGACTGGTTAGCCTTTATCTTATTTATAAACGTCTACATGTGGAAGAGTGTGTGTCTGTCTGCCCGGCCTAGAATTGCGAAAAGAGAGACTCACTTAGCCGCTAATACACAAGTGAGGCCAGCACATCAGCAAAACGAAACCGCCGAGGAGAGAGAAACTCGCTTAGCCACTTATAGACAACGGAGGCGAGCATGTTGGCAAAACGAAACCGCCCAGGAAAGAGAACCTCGCTTAGTCACTTACGCACAACTAATACGATTGATTGTTTGAAGTGCTAGAATCCATGGTTTCTAGGAGCCCGAGCTTTGTACAGCACGGGCATACACAGCTAGTTTATTATAACTGCGTTATACGGCCAAAAGTATGTGGACACCCCAAGAAACAATTGAGTTCAGGTATTTTCAGCTGTGCTCCATTGTTAACGGTTGCATAAAATCAAGCATATAACCATGAATGGAGGAACTCGAGTGACTTGCGCTGAGCCCTGATCTTAACCCTACTGAACACCTTTGGGATGAATTAGACTGCTGATTCTGAGCCAGGTTGTCCTGTCCAAAACCAGTACCTGACCTCACAAATGCCCTTTTGGCTGAATGGGCACAAATTCCCACAGACTCATTAAAAAATCTTTTGTAAAGCTTTCCCAGAAAGTGTGTAGGATAGTATAGTCACAAATGCCCCGGTTTTGGAATGCCCAACAAGCTCATATAGTGATGGTCAGGTGTCCACAAACTTTCAGCCACAGAGTGTATGGAACATATGAAGAGTTTCCTCCTCCATCCATCTCATGAGGATGTGTAATGTACCATTAAATACATCAGAGAGCTTATTGACCAGAAATTTTTTAAGAGTTCTCAAGATATTAATAAGAGCCCACGTAATGTTAAAGCTTAAGTATCTCGATCTTCAGAGGTTTATTTTTTTCTCCATTCTCTGTGTGATTTTAAAACTAAGCACATTTTGCTTAATTGCTGCCTTTACAAAGTAATTGTACAGAAACACCTATTGTCATCACCCTAATCAGCAACAGCCAAATCTTACTTTTAAAGCATTCAAACCTTTGAGAAAAGAAAGCAGATTAAATCTGTTATGCAGCACATAACACAAGTAATATTAACTGAACTCATTACCAAAGAAAGCGGTATAATACAATGTAGATTATTTGCAAATTTGGCATTTGGCCTTACCCCTTAGGGATTTTTCCATGTCTCTAGTTAATCTTCAGGGGTTATCCTGTGTCTCCCAGGAAGTAAGAATGGCCTCACAGAATGAGATAATGCTAGATATTTAGAAAGCACCTTCTCCTCAGAGCCAGCTTTTCGGTTTACACATTGAATGAGAATGTAAATTAAACCAGCTCTTTTATCCATGGCTCCTCATTAAGTGGCAACACATTTTAGGTCTTATTTTTTTCTTTTTTAGGAGGGCCTTGTTGAAACCAATTGATGTAGAATATACAACTTAAAGTAACTTCACTTCCTACAGTATTTTATAGTACTTAACTGTGCAGTTTACAGTATAACTCATTTTATAAGGTGGAAAAAGTGTCACCTAAATGAATTCATGGACAGCTTACTGTGTGAAGAAGAGCCTGGCTGGCACGATGGCAAAGGGCAGCAGCAGCCAGTCCTCCTGCCTATATGTAAATGCTTTAGTGATGATAGAATGGCCCCTATCTAGTGCATGTGGATATTTTAGCATTGCCATAATTGGGTCTGTTGCTTGCTTATTTCTATTGTCAATACTTTATTCTCACAGGCTTCCAGTAGGTGTGTACTATGAATGTTGCATTTTCCATTGTGTTTTAGGGAGACAGAGAAGAGATGGGACCTTGCTGCTTGTTAGAAGATTTTGGTCAAAGCAATGATGGCTCAAATAGGGCGTTCTTTCATAACTGTTAAGTGTGTACTCACTTACCTCCTTGAAGAAAAAAAGACTTTTGATATTAAGCATTTGTGCTGTATCATTGACCTTTGATTGATATTTTTGGAAAGCAGCTACTGTATTTGTGTGAATCTGCACTAAAATGGACTGGAATTTTCTACTGCTGTACACTCTCTTCTTTCTCACTTCCAAAACAGTCCTGTGTTGAATGCATTTCCAGGGCTTGCAGCATAAACTTCTGTTCTACCTAACGGTGTAGTGGAATGAGTAGGCTCAGAAAATGGACAGAATAATATATTCAGAGTTTATTTTTTTTAAGTTTGTAACGAAATGAGTGGGTTTAGAAAAGGAATCAAATGATATACTTCAGATGTTAAATGTATGCTTTTGGGCAATGCAGGTCTGCTGGAATAACTGCTTAGCATTGGTTCCTTACAGCTACAAGGACCAGAGCTGTTCTCCCCAAGCTTTGTAATGAAATTAGTAGATTCAGAAAATGCATAGAATGATATACTTCAGGGAGTTAATTTTAGCTAGGTGTGTAATGGAATGGAAGTTTCAAGGTTTTACGGACTGTGGCGGGCGGCACGGTGGCACAGTGGTAGCACTGCTGCCTGGGTTTGCTTCCCGGGTCCTCCCTGAGTGAAGTTTGCATGTTCTCCCCGTGTCTGCGTGGGTTTCCTCCTGGTGCTACAGTTTCCTCCTATAGTCCAAAGACATGCAGGTTAGGAGCATTGGCGATCCTAAATTTTACCTGGTGCGTGTGTGTGTGCCCCTGGTGGGCTGGCGACATGCCTGGGGTTTGTTCCTGACTTGCACCCTGTGCTTGCTGGGATTGGCTCCAGTAGACCCCCGTGACCTTGTTCTAGGATATAGTGGGTTGGAAAATGGATGGATAGATGGACTGTGGCAATTAGCCGGCACCCATACCTGGCCGGGATGCCTGTTTAATGGAAGAACTGGGGATAGAAAACATGCTCAGGGCATGAGAAGACTTTACATGTGCATCAAGCTCAGTCTCAATCTCTTACCTTTTTTCTGTTTTTTTTTCTTTTCATTATGTGGTGGTATGTAAAAACACACACATCAGACAGATGAGTCCTCACTCTTTTTTGTGAGGTTCAAAACTCCCACATTCCTGATCCTTGTAGCTGCTTTATATGCATTGCACATTAGGATGGGTGCTTATTTGTTTTTGCATCTCACACATAAGCCTGCCCTTACAATTTAAGATGAACTCAAACCTATCATGGCAAGTCGCAGATGGGTTGGAATGAGTTTCTGAGGATTTCAGACTACCTCCGATTTGCTAAAGATTATATAAACGGAGTGTGTGACTGAAAATCACTGTAAATGTCGTATAATGTGAGATGTCCTTTAGACACTCATGTTAAACTACCATACATCTTTTGGAGATGTCCCATTCAGATATTGGTGAATAAAAATCTCTTTGCAGACCTGTAAGGCAGAACAGTAAATACTCCACCAGAAGCCTGCCCACGGAGCAATCCACCTCTATGAAAATTTGCAAATCTGTCATTTATTACCAGACATATGGTCATTGACTTGTCACCAGAGCAAAGGTCTGACCCAGTAGGGCATCTACCATGAACTTTGACCTCATAATAGGCCCAAATCTTTAATATTATGAGCACTAATGTTACTTGATCAAAAACACAGTATTTACTGGTGTGTCCTGAGTTTCAATACACTGCATTGAATATTGATTAGTATTCCATAATGCACGGCAACTGTACCTTCTTGCTGTTTTCTATCCAAAGTGAACTTATTTGGGATCATAACTCCCTTAAAGGAGAATAAATTTTGCATTCTGATTCACTTCTTATTAACTTCTTTCTTACTACAGAACAAATGACAACTGGATGCTTTTTGACAGATATTCGATCCTTAATACACCGGTGACATTGTGACTTATGAAAACTCCTGGATAGTTGTTCTCTGTGGACTTACTGTGTTACATTTCGACCTAACTACCAATAGCACTTTTAAATATACTTGAATCATTAGTCTTATGCATTCTTTGATTCATTTGTAGGATCCATTATCTCCCTACCTGCTTTAGATAGCATTAACTTCACACACAATTCTGTGACCAATTGAGTAGCTAGTGGAATGGCAGGCAGACCTCAAAAGTTTCTTTGTTCTTTGCAATGGGATGCCACTTTCCTGGTTCTGCACTTTATATGGCGAAGTGACTGGAAGGGGCGATGCTTACTCCGGATGTCATGGCTGGGCAGGAGTGTTCTCACTGGGCATCTTCTGTGGGCTATGGTAAAAGTAGAGGATACAGCTAGCCATAGTGCCTGCCCTCCCCACTTCCTCCGGAGTTGTAATGCTTACTTCACTCGAGCTTGTTAGGGGACCCTCAAAAGCACATGTGTGACTATATATATAGTGGGGGAAATAAGCATTTATAAGTCAGTCATTATTCAACCCGCTATATCCTAACACAGGGTCACGGGAGTCTGCTGGAGCCAATCCCAGCCAACACAGGGTGCAAGGCAGGAACAAACCCCGGGCAGGGTGCAAACCCACCACAGGGCACATACACACATACACCCCCAAGCACATACTAGAGACAATTTAGGATTGCCAATGCACCTAACCTACATGTCTTTGGACTGTGGGAGGAAACCGGAGCACTAGGAGGAAACCCACACAGACACGGGGAGAACATGCAAACTCCATGCAGGGAGAACCCGGAAAGTGAACCCGGGTCTCTTTACTGCATGGCACCAGAGCTACCACTGTGCCACCATGCCGCCCAGTATTTATAGGTATTTTGCTGAATTTGTAAGTTTGCTCACTTACAAAGAAATGTTCAGTCTTTAATTTTTATGGTAGTTTCATTTTAATGGAGAGAGACAGAATATCAATGAAAATCCAGAAAAAAACACATTACATAAAAGTTCTAAATTGATTTGCTAGTCATTGAGAGAAATAAGTATTTGATCCACCACAACCCAGCCAGAATTCTGCCTACCCACAGATTGGCTTTTTTATGTGTGTGTGTGTGTGTGTATTTGATGACAATAGACAAGAGAGAGCACTCAGCCCAGGAGAAATGTTGAGTAGGTCAAGATATCAAAAATACAAGTTTTATTTAACAAATGATTAAAAGTGAGTTATAAACACAGGAATAACAGCATGTACTCAAACAGATAGGAAACAGAACCCTGCCACCTCTCTGGGTCTGTGTAAACAGATCTTGATTCCCTGTCAGAGGCCATGTTCACACGAAAGCTCAGTTCCAATTTTATTTTTACTCATATATAACACTGATACGACCTTTTTAGAGAAAAAAAAAACACATGAAATCAGTCGTTTTCAGATCAGAATTAGAGCACTTTCAACTGTGGTCTTAAATCTGATAAAGATGTGTATTACTGGAATGCAACCTGTATTTGAAGGTTTCATTTAGAATTGTCTGGAAAGTTGCATTCCCCAAATAATTTTACATCAATGTTTATGTGGCCTTCTTCATATTTCAGTGTTTAAAACTAAGATGGATCACTAGATCAACTGGGCATGCCAGTGGAAAGAGTCAAGATGAAGTTACTTAATAAGGATTTGGGCATCTGTTACCAATACAGCAAAACTGCTACGTGTTTTCTGACAGAAATGGCTGACCTTGTGCTCGTATTTTTGAGAGATTCTTCAATTGCTACTTTAACGTCATCCTATCATTCTAAAAATTTCAAACTACTGTTTTGCATCAAAACCCTCTATGGCCCACTCCCAACAATCCTCGGTCCTCTCTCAAGTCCACAACTTTCCATGTACAGACAGTGATACTGTGCTTAAAGAAACAGCCATGATTTGTTCTGTTTGTCTTTCTTGCCATCTTGAGCTAATGAATTTGCATACATCCTGCACTATAAACAGTGATAAGTACTGCAGCATGTTTTTGGTATTTATGGTAGTCTATTAGAACACATCTGTCTGATGAATGTATTTTTATTAATTTTTTGTGTGCAGTGCACATTCAGGATAGATAGATAGATAGATAGATTTTACTTTACATAAATTCAAGTCAGTCATTATACAACCCGCTATATCCTAACACAGAGTCATGGGGGTCGGCTGGAGCCAATCCCAGTCAGCACAGGGAGCAAGGCAGGAACAAAACCCAGGCAGGGCACCAGCCCATCACAGGGCACACACACACACACCCCCAAGCACAATTTAGGATTGCCAATGCACCTAACCAGCATGTCTTTGGACTGTGGGAGGAAACCGGAGCACCCAGAGGAAACCCACGCAGACACGGGGAGAACATGGAAACTCCATGCAGGGAGGACCCGGGAAGCGAACCCGGGTCTCCTAACTGCGAGGCAGCAACGCTACCACTGCGACACCGTGCCGCCCTAAATTCGCGTTGGATTTGGATAACTTACAAAATTAAATTGAACAGACAAAATAAATATCAGCTGCAGTGAAAATCGAGCTTAATCTGATATATGTTGTGTTTGGAATGGCAGCAGAACCCTGAAAGGGCTTGATGAAGGGGATCAGGAGATAAGAGGACTTATACATGTAGTCAAGAGCTGAAGCCATAACATAGCAAAAACAACCATCAAGTCCAAAACAAAATCCTAATTCAGAATGAAAGGGAACAGAATCTGGTCAGGAAACTTTTAGTACACACAAACTCACTTCTTTTTAGGAATTATCTGCAAACTCGGACAATCCAGAAGTCTCAGCCAGTGGCCTTTATACCTTTGACCTCCAATGTCACTGTAATGGACCAGGTGTCCCAAGGCACATAGTTCCAAAAGCAGCTCCAAAATTCCCACTAGAGGTGCATAGCATCATCAGATCCTTGCCTAGAAATAATGCCAAACACAGAATTTTCATAAAGAAACAGATTTATTATCACAAAAGTACTCACTACAGTGTCTCACTACAAAGCTCCAAAGAGCACAAAAGCCATAAATGACTTGCCAGTAAGGCAAACCAAGACAAATAATGTTCCAAAAACAAAATCCAAAGGCAAAGTCAAAAACAGAGCAAGAATTTAAAAAAAAGTAATCACAATAAGCACAGCAAAACACAAGTGAACTCACCACTCCCAGGCACATTTGAAATGAACTGCCAGGAACTGTGGGAGGCCCTCCAGATTTATAGTGCTGAGGGCAGTTCCTGGAAATGATTGGCATGTGACCCCGACTCTTGAGGGATCACCCAGAAAACATATTGAACATAACACAAGCAGCTTACATACATAAAAAAATTCAAGAACAAAGAATAATCAACAAAAATAATATTAACATTAAAAAAAGAATCAAAAACAGACATAAAACATTCATTTGAACCCCAGCCAGGGACATGACAGTAATGTGACCCATGACCCTGAGGATCACTTTTAGTGGCCATCTTAACAAACCTGCACACATTAACAGCACCCAGTGCCACACACATGTGTCTGTGGATCACCCTCCTGACTCATCCTGGGTGAACCATCCCACCCTGGCACAAGAGGGGCTGCCGTTGCTAATGGCATTGTTTCTTTTTCTTTCAGCAGCCAGGGGAAGATGCCCAGTGAGGGCCATTGACTCTGCCAACTTCTGGCAGAGCAGTATAAAAGTGAGATGCCCACAGAAGGTGGTGTTTCATTCTGGACCCCCACTTGTGAGAGAACCAGACCTAATCTGATAAATATTCCTTGCTATGGTTATTTAAAATCTGTTATTGCACCATTATGTGCTGTTTTTGTTTGTTTCAACAGTTGTTAGTAAATGTGGTGACCTGGTTGGCGCCCCAACATTTCTCCAATCCCGTTGTCTTACCTCGCACTACCACACCAGGAAAAACAAAGTGGCATCATGGAAAGATGCAAAATATGTTTTAACCTCTAAAACAGCTGAGTCCAATAAAACTCATATTGGAAAAGCAAGCAGAAAAAGTAAGACATCAAAACAAGTGTGCAGAAATAGAAATAAAAATTAATAAAGAACACAAATTATAACAAGATACCTTGAGCACTTGCCCGATCAAAGTCCTACAATACATTGCTCTTTCCTATCGCCATTCCTCTTTTTAACATCATTCCTCTGTACGCTGCCTGCCAGTTGAGCCCTTAACCTTTCCTTACTTTTCAGCTCTGCACTCATTGATGTGCTGGCCACAAACAGCTTTTAAAAACCCAGCCAGAAGGCTCTCCTATGAAACAGCTTCACTGTCAGTAATGGCCTCCTGAGCTCCTGGGCTGACCTTCTATAACTCCTCCTACTAGCCCCAGGTGTCCCTGCAGCCAGCCTGGCCACCATAATACATAAGAGCCCCCTATTGCCAGAAATTCCAGTCCCAGCCTCTACACCATGTAATCCAATTCAAAGTCACAAGGGGCCCAAGTCTAAGCAGGCAACATTGGGCAGAAGGCCATCACCGGGCTCTACTTTTTTTTTTTAATACTTGTCTCATTATGTGCTAATTGGATGATTAATCCATAAGGCTGAATAAGAGTTAAGTATGCAGCAGTCTCAAATCAAACCTCTTGAAGAGTAATGAGGTACTTGGTTTTCCCCACTCTGTTATTTTGTTACTTTACATTTACTTGTTTTCAGTCTTTCCAGATCTGATGAAATGCATTTAAAGGGAATGATGCTCTCTAAGGTGACAAAACATAGGTCTTTAATTTATTTGTTTGCACTGTAACCCTAGCAAGTATTAGTATTGGAAACCTGACTCAGGCTGTCTGAATCAATTCTGAAGTATACCTGCACAGCTGTCAGATGTGAGGAATGTTTGGACAATGCGGTTTGCGAACCCCGGACTAAGGTTTAAGAGGTCAACAAATAAGACAGAACATTAATCTGTCTGGCCACATAGCTCTCGTGTTACCAGTGTGTTCACTCGCTCACTTGCTCGCTCACCCACCCGCTCACTTGCTCGCTCGCTCTCTCTCTCTCTCTCTCTACTGGGATGCGACTTTTCAGCCACCTGGATCTCCTGTGAGCTGACTTATCAACGGTGATTGTGTAAACAAATTAATATTTTAATTGCTCCAAATTGCAGGCAAATTGTATTTTTCAAAAGATTTTTTTTTCAGCCTTCAAGTACATAAGTTCAAAGTCTTAATTCAGTGCACTGCCATCAGATGATACATGCCTTGGTACCAACTTGATCTGGCTCTGTCTTTAAGTAACTAAATATTTGCATCACACATAGGAATGGACGGTAGGATGAGACTGCAAGTCCAAAAAAAAGAAAAAACAAATGATGGCTACCATTTCTTTAAGTCTTAGGGTCGGTCTCATTCCTCAGGGAGGGCTAGTTTATTTTCCCCAGCAATACATACTGTATTTTTCTCACTTCTAAATTAGTCCTCTGTTGGCCACCTATCCACCCCTTAATTCCCAGTTTCAATTCCCTGTGGTAATTTATTCACCAGTCAGCCCTCAGTAATTTCTGGGGGCAATTGTATGGATTGAATTAGGGGTCTCTGGTAGATGGTAACCTACAAGATAAGCCGGACCAGTGCCCATATTTATAAAGTGTCTCAGAATTACCCAGAAATGTCTCAGAATTGTCTCTAGAAATTGCACTAAAAGTCTTGCTAGGATAAAAATGTGTCCTACCTAAGAATAGTACAATAAGAAGTTAAAATGGTCTAACATCTACGTCCAGTGAGGAATAAGAGTTAACATTTGAGAATGAATCATGTCACAAATCTATGGCATCCCAACCCACAAAATGGCACTCACAAAAGCATTCTGTAGTTTCTGTGGAAATCTTGATGACACTTTGTAGTTTTCTGACATTAATGCTAAGGCTTCACCACAATAATAATAATAATAATAATAATAATAATAATAATCAAAGGGACATGATATTCTTATATATAAATGTCTACACGTGGAAGTGTGTTTGCCTGTCTGTCCGGCCCGGACGTGTGAGGTTGCAGCATGAAGCTCAAAAGAGCCGACAGGCTGGCCCCTAGTTAACGAGTCGGAAGAAGAAAGAAGTGCGAGGCTACAGTATAAAGATGAAAGAAAGCAACTGCATCGCCAAAGTGAAACTGACGAGGAAAGACAAATGAGAGAGAAACCTGTTTAGCCGCTGATAGACAAGGGGGGCAAGCACATTCACAAAATGAAACTGCCGACTCTGCATTTCAATTTCTTTTCTGACGATTTCAATAGTGTCTAGGAGCCCAGGCTTTTTACAGCACAGGCCTAAACAGCTAGTACTCAAATAAAAGGTTTATGTCACTTTCAGGAAGTACTCTAGAGTCATCAGTTAAACTGGGAAACTTTGCAACAACACAAAGAATAATACTGTAACTAGCACTGAAATGGAAAAACTGAGACACACACCAAATAAAAGTTAGGCAAGATAACGAACATGTTTATTTAGCAATAAACAATTCATAGCCATACTTCCAGAAAAACCACCTTCCTGGTGTTTAGGCTACAAGACAGGCAATTTTTACCCTCCAGGATACCGCTTCTCTTGTAGACAGACATATTGGTCCCTCACATTTTTCCAGTCATTCATAAATTTGCTGACTTCCAAACTGATGTTAGCTGATATTTTGCTCCACCAATTGGCTGCTATCTGATTGTCTTTGTGGTCGTGTGATGAGGAATCATAGAAATGTGTATATGTTTTAAGTTCTTTGACAAGACTTTTCTCAATCTGTTCCATGTTTACTTGAGAATAGCAGAAGATGAACGGAAATACGTTTTAGGAAATATGTAGTTACCAAATTGGCTAATCAGAGTCATAAGGTTCTGTGTCGGGTCCGTGTTGACAGGATGTGCAGTCATATTTTTGAAGAGGTGTGCATTAGGCTATGCCATAGCTAAGCAGTGGACTCCGGTGTAGCTAGAGCATAGGTTTGACCCAGAAGTAAATATCCGCCTTAAGCCACTGAACCTAAACATTACTAATGTTATGATTTATGGGATCTGAATATTGTTATCATATTCACTTGTTTTCATGTCGCTCCCTATTTCACTTTCCATGACTTTTTGCTTGATGTTTATCTATAAGTCTGCACTTAGTCTTTTGCTTAACATCATAGTTTCAATTGGACTTTTGATGTTTTTGTATCCAACATTTTATTTCCTTCTAAACATATTGAAATCATACTTTTTTCAGTTTAGAATGTTGTTGAAATTCTTTGTCAGCTATTTGTTCATTTTATTCTCTTGCCATTTGGCTTTTTCCATGTTCGTCCCTCAAATAACTCTAATCTCTATCGTTGTTTCTATCTGTGATGTTCATAACTTTGTGCCGTACAATCATCTGTACCACGAGGATTTTGTTTTGACCTACCAGTTTATAAACTTTCTTACAGAATCTTGTTTTCTGTTCAGTTCTTCTTTGGCCAATGCAACTTTGCCCATAAACTCATCTTCACATCACATTTTAACTTGTACTTTCACTTCACCTTGTGAATGAAAATTTTTATACTTCAATTGGCAAAGGTAAATTATTTCTTAGTAATGTATATCTGCTTATTTAAATACAACATATTCAGATAATTAAGCAATATCATTCCAAACATTGCATAATCCATACTGGCTCACTAGGTGCAAAGCAGTCCTGAATAGGCTGCTGAGTCATCACAGGGCCTGTTCACACACCTTCACACTCATACTCACATGAAGCCCTTTCAGAGTCCTATACATAACCTGAATGCTTATGGGATGTGAAGATAAAATACCCTTTGAAACACCCATGCAAATGCAGAACACAAACATTCAGAGGCAGCAGCTGGGCACAGGGTGCCAGATTTATGCTGAATTTGATGGTGGGCACTACACAAAAATATTATGTCCAAAGACTGGAAGATGACCAGGAGAGGAAATGTTGTCAAAGCCAGAAACAGGTTGAAACCCAAAAAATGTTACTTTGGCACCTAAGTCTAAATGCTATGAAAATTCAAAGTCAAAGTGAAATCAGCAAGATCAAAACCAACAAGAAATTCAAGAGAGAAATTCTGATTAAGTTTCATTTTGTTCATATCCAAATTGCAGGTACTGAATGAACTGTTGCACCGGTAATTTAAGGCATCCCACTAATGACGTAAGGAGCAGCGACGTCTGAACCCACACTGCTCAGCAACAACAGGGATTACAACATGATGGCACCCATTGGCAACTCACATTTGATAATAAAAAAGTACAATGCTCTAGAAACATTATAAATGCAAAGTAACCACACAGAAATATTCTAGAAAGTGACAGATAGGGGGCGCTGTCTTCCCCTTGAACCCTCAACTAAAACGCCAGACACCAAGTAAAAGTCCAATAATTATTTTTATCTAGACTATACAGTGCACAAAGTACCCTCCACTCCACTATACTCATATAAATCAAACAATACACAATCAATAATCAATCCTCCTCTCCCAGACACGATGTCCCTCTGCCACCCGACTCAGCTCGCCCATCTGGGATTTCCCATAGTCCTTTATAGTCCATGACCTGGAAGTGCTTCTGAACCCTCAGTCCATGTGACTTCCTAGCACTTCCGGGTCAGATCAAAACTCTTCTTTTTCATCCCAGAAGTATGTCATTTCCTCTGTCCCTGTGACCAGGACGTACTTCCGGGTTATAGAGCAAATAAAAGTCTCTGAGCCTCCCTGCAGCGTCCCCTTGTGGCCCCCATGGTATCCAGCAGGGCTGTGAAGGAAAACTCCAATGTCCATGATGCCCTGCTGGAATTCGGGGCACCTCCATGCTGCCGGAAGGGCTCCATCTAGCGGCGTGGGGGAATTGGCCAGGATGAACGGCTGGCCATATCTCACAAGAGTAATAGAATTCCATCTTTCCTATGTATACCTTTGCTTAGAAAAATGTATTTTAAGAGAAGCACATTTTTAAAGTGAACAACTCACGGCAAAAAGTGGCATGTGCTGGAAACAGCAACAGCATAAAATGCACTATATGAACAGTATGAAAAATGATAACATTTTCACAGTGCTATTAACATAACATAGCAACAGCAACATTTATTTCTATAGCATGTTTTCAAACAAAACATTTAGCTCAAAATGTTTTATAAGATAATGAAAAAAGAAAATTGCAAGTAAGTTCAGGTCAGGTTCATCTCGGGCCACTGGATATCACTCATGTCTCACAACCATATGGTGAAAAAGGAAGCACCAGGACTCTAAAGATTTGGATCTTCATCCTTTTGCAAAGATTTTGCAACCATTTCCAGCAACCTCATGACCCTCCATTCTCTCCCAGTCTGTCTACTGACTTCATAGGAAGAGTCACCAGACATGAATGTCACTGCTGAGGTAAGTAAACCTCTCAACACGGTTGACACTCTCTCCGCAGACTGACACACTGCAGATGGATGTGCCCAAGAGGTCATTAAAGGCCTGGATCTTGGTTTTTATCCAGGACACTCGCAAACCCAGGCACTCAGACTCCTCGCTCAGTCTCTTGAGTGCCCCGATCAGAGTCTCCAATGACTCCGCGAAGATCAAAGCATCATCAGCAAAGTCAAGATCTGTGAATCTTTCTTCACCAACAGATGCCCCACAGCCGCTGGACCCCACGACCTTGCCCAACACCCAGTCCATATAAGCATTGAACAAAGTAGGAGCAGAACAAACCCTTGATGAACCCCAGAATCAACTGGGAAAAACGCAGAGGTTCTGCCTCCACTCTGCACAGCACTCACAGTACCAGTGTACAGGCCGGCCATGACATCCATCAACTTCAGGGGGATCCTGCAAAGTCTCAGAATGCCCCATAGGGCAGCTTCATCGTTGAATGTTTTATGAAAATTGACAAAATAAAGCAAGTACAAAGAAAAATAATATGTTAGAAATAAATAAGTATATGAATAAATAAACTGCCAAAAATAATAAAGAAGTAAAAAAATCAATGTCCACATACAAAATGCAGATGAACAGGTAACGTTATGGATTAAATTACTAAATTCTTTTTTTTAGATTCTAATCATTATTACGATAAGTCTAATTCAATAGTCACATGGCCAGGGAGGACAGAGAAACTCCAACCAGCAAGATGTTGTAGAAAATAAATCTGCAGGGCTTCCATGGACAAAAGACTGCCTCGCCACCTCTGGGTATTCTACCTAAAATGTGCTTAAGTAGTTCCTATTGTTTTTATGCTTCATCCTAGAAATTCGATGCTCCATGTCTCATTAACAGTTGGAGTATAACGTTTTCAACCCCACTTAATCCAACTGAACATCAGGAGCAAGGTTTGTACTCACAACTTGGATATACCAGTTATATTGATTCATTAAAAAATGAATAGACAAGAAGGAGAAAATAACAAATTGGGGGTGAAATAGCACTCCATTTCATGCAAAAAGAAAAAGTATCAGCAATATACTATTGAGGACATTATACGTTCTTCGTTGTCTCCTCTCAGTCTAGTCAATTTGCTTCATTGTAGTGGAGCTATATACTCTTCGATCTGAACGCCATCTTCCATGAATTCCATTCCTTAAGCATCCCACAATGCAGAAGTGGTGGAACCTCTGAGATCAAAGTGGAATTCACATCAGTGCATTGTGATCTCTAGGCTGCGGGCAAAGGAAGAGAGCCTGTTAGCCACGCATTTCTCCCAATGCTGGTGTTTGTGTCATTACCTCAAAAATGCCTCATTACCTTAAAAATGCAATGGAGATGCTCCAGATTTGCTCATGTGCAACAACATATGTCTTTATGCCTTTAGACTATGACAGCAAAACTGAAGAACCCAGGTAAAAATCTGTGTCAATATAGGCAGAAGGAGCAAACTCCAAATAAACAGCAACTGGGTGAAAATTTAGATTTTATTTCACTATTGGTACTAAACCGAAGTGGCAATTTTTAAAAGTAGTAACTATGTAATGTGCCATTTATAAAATAGTACGATTACAATATCTTTACATAGCATTCTTAGGCCTGCTTAATCCAGTTCAGAATCAAATGTGAGGCTGGAGATAACTTTGGATAGAACACCAGTCTATTGCATGGCACACTTACACATATACTCACTGTGGTGGTGGTGCTATGCAGAAAGTTGGGGCTGAATGAGCAAGAGAGCTCAACTGAAGTCACTACATTCCCAAAATTAAGAGTTCTTTTATTGCTCTCGCTGTAGGGAACTGCTTCAAAGGTTTTTGTAATCCACACATAGCAGGTCCTTGCCTGATCACCAGCAGTTACCAAAATGTCCCGATCATGGTGTTATTTCACAACAATACACTTGCTGTAGTTGGCAGGATTTCCACTTTGGATGGGTGCAGTGTGGTGGTGGTGCTTTGCAGGAAGGTGACGGCTGAAGTCACTAGGAAGTGCTAAGTTTGCAGTGGCTACATGCAGTCCCTGTGTGCCCAGGGATAAGAGTTCTCTTAATGAAATCTCTCTCTCAGTAAGGACCTACCTCTGAGGCCTTTGCAATCCAGAAGTCATGTGTTTGCAACTAACCACTGACAGTTACCACGTGTGTTATCCAGGATAAATAGCGTTCTGATTCCTAGTCAATACACTCACACTTACACAAGGTCAGTTTAGTGACATCACAATGCAGACAAGCGAAGAATATGCAGATATTGACTGGATGCTGGATTTTCACTAAGAATGTGGGATTCAAAAGGCAACAGCTCGACCAAGTCACCAAAGAAAATGAAATGCTATGAGAATGTCTCAATAATGTAAAAACATTAGAGTGTAACATTAATAACCTAAATATGAATGCTAGGACTGCACAATCATCAGAAGCATCTGAAAAGATTTATAACAGCAGGTTGATGAAAATGAATGCATTTGCATAGAAGACTATTATGAGGCATATTATCTAGTGTTTGAATTTTAGAATTTTTAAATGGATAGCAAGGTCTTTCAATTTATTATGCAACTGATAGGAAACCAATGTAATGCAACATTTACTTGGTTATGATGATTATTATCAAAACATTCAATAAATATATATATATATATATAGTGAAAACTTTGCCAAGAGAATTGCATTAATTCAATAAAGGCCTTCTCCAGTATTTTTATTACGGAGTCTTGTATTGCCGTGGCTATGGAGCTGAACTGTAAACCACAAGATTGGTGGCTCAGTCTCCATTTTACAGTAAACAAATCCATACAAACATGCATACTGTGTACCTGGATGGTGTTCAGCCCAGAAAGATGCTATGTAAGTGCACTGTTTTAGTTTATTATATATAAAGCAGAGTCGATGTATGTATGTATGTATGTTTGTTTATCCGCCATACAAATCTGCACCGGGCGTCCGTTCTCCACAAAACTGGGGATGGGGCTCCTTTGTGACCAGGAGGAGGTCATGGGGTATGTTTGGTTGGGAATAATGTTTGTGGTGAAGGGCAGGGCACCTTTTTACCGACACAATGTTCGGCACACGTCTCCGTACTTGACAAGATGGCCGCACGTTGCAACAGACATTCACGGCGGCACCTTTCCTCCCTGTGCGTCGCTCTTTACCCATGTTTCCTTAAATTGCCAAGAGATGGCGGAATTGTCCAACTATGACAAGGCCGACTGCTTGATTGGGTGAAGGGGAACTACTGTATCGATGTAAAACGTGAACGACCCAGTAAGTGTGACCGGCTAACACACACGCGTTTCCGAGGGTCACACCACCATACGCACTGATACTGCTGTATTTCATTCGCCAACGTCCGTTATATGGCAGCATGATTGAACAGAGACTCGCCTTAAAAAGACAGCATACTTCCCCCGCCATTTTCCCCACATGCAGCAGCAGTTGTATGTCACTTCTCTCTGTAGTTACCATCGCCAACGTCTGTTAGATGGCAGCACGGTTCAAAACAGACGCTCCTTAGAAACAGACCACCCCTCCCCGCCATTTTTCTCAGTACAGTTTCAGTGCTGCTCTTTCTCACTGTCTTTCCGTATTTGTGGTGCTATTTGCCCGCTTTCCCACTCACAGTACAATTTCAGTGTTGCTCTTTCTGACTGACTGGTGCTATTTGTTCGCTTTCCGACGTATTGTAAATAACGTAAATTCATCTCACTGTGATGCTTATTCTGTACGTAATACCATGTAACACATTATAATTCTCCTGCTTTTCACTAATATACCCATGCCACTGAAAAAAAGACTTAGAATTGGCAGGTCCACTTCAGATTCCAGAAGAAAGTCTGTTTGATGGGCGTCTGAAACGCCACAGCAGACACAATCCAGAGTTGACGAACTTACAATAAAATGTGAATCAGAAAACTGTTTGCTCTATTTCTATGATTTGTTTCTTTCATTTGGGAAATTCACCACTTATAGATTCCCGGGCAACACCGGGTACTCCTGCTAGTTTATAATAAGGGGGACAGACAGACACAATACATAGAAGGAAGCTTTTAAATCCATTTTGGTGTCAGAGATGAATCTTAGATATTGTGAAGAGTGACTGAGGGAAGCTCCACAGTTCAAAGGGCAGGTATGTGAAGGCAGCCTTATGTTTTAATTATTTTTTATTTTTATGTTTTAATTATGGAATTGTGAATAGGTGTAGAATTGATTTTCTTCAGTAAGTGCGTAGCCTGCATCAGCAAAGCTTAACAAGTATTTACTCTTAAAATGTTTGTATTTTAATCAACCAAATTTGTTATTTTAGTTCTAAATAAGCAATTTACACTTTATAGGAAATGTCATGCTTTCTCTGTTATTGCGTTTAATTGACAAACCTAAGCTCTTTCTAATGTGATTTAAATTTAGGATTAGTTATGCTACCGAAAGAGCTTTTTAATTTGGTTTTGTTCAAATTTTGTAGCTCCAACTACAGAGTGTAATTATGTGGGCCTCCTTCTCCCCAAAGCTTGTTTTTCTGTGTAAACAATCTAGATTTCATTAGGCTGAGTGTGAACTCAAATGGGGACTCGCAAGCACAAAATGAGATTATATAGAAGAGAATATTTTGAAATGGCTAAGACGTTGGACTCTAAACTACAAGGCTGCTGGTTCAGTTCTGACTCACTGTGATTCTCAGCAACTGTTTGTGCTCCAGTTGTAAAACAAAGGAAACATGAAATACACATAATGAGTACTGATCTTGTAAGTAACCTGGGGATAGAGGTTTGAGGAAACATTAAGTAATAACATGGCATAATATTCTGAGATCGGGCAGCCAAAGCCTGTCATGGCAGCAATGTGTGCAAACCAGGAAACAGCCCTGAATGGGTTGCACATCCATTGTAGAGTTCACCCCTACTCATTTTACACTGGGCCAGCTTGGAATCACCAGTTAAACTAACCTTCATGTCTCTAGGTATGTAGATGGAAATATCTATACAGGCATGGCTGGGAAAATCAGAAGTGCACATGGATTTGAACTCAGGACACTAGATCCCTGAAGCTGCTGCACTTAGCACTGAGCCTTCCTTTACAGCACTACAAAACAATACAGTTACAGTAATGCAATACAATTTAATCTGGAACTGGATCAAATTAAGAATGACATTTTCTGTGTATCATGAAGTAAATTTTGTGTTTCTCTAATTTAGTGTCATTTTCATTAGATAAGCTTGTAATTCTGTTAGGAAAATCAAGATTTTCCTAACAGAATTGCGCATATTGCAAAAATAGAAACTTAACAAGATCAGCCATACTTAATGATTAATACAGATGTTAAGAATACAGTATAATGAATTAAAAGTAGGACACAAAATGACTATGCAAAATATGCATACTGTTTGAAGGAAGACCCAAAAATTATTGAATCAGTCAATAGCACAGGAGAAGGGTGTACATTTCAAAGATGTTGCTAGATGTTGTGTGCCTACAGTGTGGTTAATCAGTCCACTGAGAGGCATCATAAGGAGCTGATCGAGTGCATATTTTGGTATTTCTTCTAGTTGTGCAATTGACATGGGCAATCTGTTTTTTTAAATGCCAGCATGTCAGATTTCTAATAGACAATGTTGACCATGTTTTCTGGCACTGATATTCTTGTTTGTAAAGGGGTTGATCTTCATGAGCAGAATGGTAATTGGTGACATTACATTAAACTGCTGAGGCGTCTGCAGGAAAGCATCAGAAAATAAACATCTGGAAAACTGGGACACCCAAAAATGCACCATGACAGTACACCTGCACACACAGTCAGGTCAGGTCAGGTCAGGTTGGGGAGCATGCACTGGTACAGCATGTTGCTGCACCCACCACTGATCCTGGTTGCCAACCCCGCCCCAGCAGGTATGCTGTCCAGTCCCACCCTACAAAAATTACCCTTCTATCTGCCACAGCCATTTGTTATGTGGACGTTCCCTTGGCCTAGTCCAACCACTCTGGTCCTGCACCAACATTGATGGACTGAAAGCCAGAAGTCTACGTGACCATCATCATCAAGTCCTTCCATGAGTACCCTAAATACAAAGAGGACTGTTTGATTTATGTTAGGTAGATTGCCCAGAGGGGACTGGGCGGTCTCTTGGTCTGGAACCCCTACAGATTTTATTTTTTTTTCTCCAGCTTTTCGAGTTTTTTTTTGTTTTTTCTGTCCACCCTGGCCATCGGACCTTACTTATTCTATGTTAATTAATGTTGACTTATGTTTATTTTTTTATTGTGTCTTTTATTTTTCTATTCATTTTGTAAAGCACTTTGAGCTACATTTTTTTGTATGAAAACGTGCTATATAAATAAATGTTGATTGATTGATTGATTGATAACAATGAGGATCCTGCAAGCCAGATCACCATCAGGGAATCATGCCACATGGCCATAATGCCGTAATTGACGCTCCCTCACAATGCAGATAATGTGCCTCATTCGGGACTCTGTGAGCAACAGCTCTTTCGACACAAAGTCAAACCAGTGGTACCCAAGGATTCTTCGAAGAGACACAGTACCAAAGGACTGCAGTCTTCGTCTCACTTCACTGGATAGCATCTATGTCTCGCAAATACATAGTAAGACAGGAAGCACTAGGACTCTAAAGACTTGGACCTTTGTCCTTTTGCATAGATATCAGGAGCACCACACACCCCTTTACAGCGACCTTATGACCCCCCATGCCCACCCTCCTGTATACGGTAAATACTCAAATAAAAGAAAAATATATATATTTATATATATTGTATCTAAAGTATGTATATTTACTTATATTGCAATAAACACACGAAAAAGATGATAAAGACCTAGAGCACCCAAAAGTGATCCCCTCATATTTGAGAATAGATTAAAAGAAAAAACATGCAAGAAATGTGGGTATGTCTTCTTCAGATGGGTGCCTTTTTCAAGTGACTGCAGAATGGTGACAGAGTTGGTTTTCAAGATGGTGGAGAGGAAGAGGTGGGTTCAGGAGGTAGGAAGTTGGAAGTGACATTACAGGTGGAATGTACTTCTATCATCCTTTGTGCATAGGGAAGAAGAGAAAAGGCATTAAGTGACAGTGCCACCCTCTGGTTTAGAGTGCAATTAACAGTAGATAACAGTAGTTATCTTATATACGCTCATATGTGACATATTTGTAAGGTATATATAGATATATATTCATAGCAGTCATAGTCTGAAACACGATCTGATTATATGGGTGGTTACCTACCAGGTAACACATGTGGTTGGTCTGCAAGTCGGAAAACGTTCGCCACATCCTCTCAGTTGTGAGAAGCAGATCATAGAATGTTATATATTTTTACTGTCAAATAATGCAAGAGTATGCGACATGTGTTTCGCCCTTATTCAGGCTCATCAGACGTACACACACCACTGCATCCCTCATGGGGATCGAACCTCGGACGTCAGAGGCGAAGCCCCTTTACACTGCGCCATGGCATGTGGTTCATTTATTAGACAGCCTGGAGATTAGAGGTTCGATACCTGTGAGGGGTTGAAGTGGTGTGTGTACGCCTGATGAGCCTAAATAAGGGCGAAACACGTGTTGCATGCTCTTTGCATTATTTGACAGTAAAACTATATATATATATGTATATATTGTAAATAAAGAACAAGCACAGAATAAAGGTTTGGGGTTGTTCTGCTCCGTATACTATAAAGTTTGTTTCCAAGGTCAGTGATTTTTTTTTCCAATAATACAACAGACAATGCAAAGATGAATTGGGGAACATTTATGGAGTGGGACCAGATATGACACAGACAGAATGCTGGGAAGGAACTGAGGTGGTTGATGGGAGCCATGACGTCATCTGAGGTAGACGGAAGAAAGAAAGAATGCGGAAGTGTCAGTACGGGATTAGGGAGTCTAGGCACATTCATGGCGGTGCGGCTTCTTTCTTTCTGTAGGAAAAAAGAGAAAGTGATTAGTACCCCGCTTTTCCCCTTTGGCAGGAGAAAGAGAGAGAATGTTTAAGATTCATGAAGCAAATTAAAACCTGTGAGAATAAAATGTAAAAATCCAATTGGTCTGAATTTAAGGGAAAGTAAACCACTGGATGGTGCCATTTCTTGGAAAGAGCAAAAAGTCTGTTGGAACATGGCCTGCTGTAAATGACACAGCATTTTTTTTACTGAAAAGGATCAGCAGATGAGATGCAGTCAAAAAGTCGAGTCAAGATCATTACCAAAAACCTAACCAGTTTGTGAAGTTCAAAACACTATTCAAAAATCAAAGGTCTAAGTACCGAAAATCTAGTTTGTTTGCCAGGAAAGTTTAGTGAAAAAGAATCACCACACCAACACTGTTTATATCCTGTTCTGGGATACTTAAGGAATGCATGCACTAGCCTTTATATGACTAAGTTGATGACATCACACTCGGCACAGTCCCTGTGCCTTCTGGGTAAGATTGTCATGGAAAGCACAGTGCTATAGAGCAGGAAATGGCAGTGTCCAAAATAATACAAATTGGTGTTGCAATATGATTAAAAAACATAACTTCTTCCAGTAGCATTTTATGAATAAAATAATATCAATAGTGAATTATGTGAGCAGAAAAACAAACATAAAATGAATGCATAAATATCAAAAAAAGACTCTCAAGTTCCTACAAAATCTTGAAGTAAATCACACATCAATACGCTAAATTATATTCTTGTAAGTCTATGGTGCAGGCAAATGACTATGATATAAGAACATAGGTAGATCTGCAATCATTGGATCATTGAATGTGGCCATTTAACTCTAAACTCAGCATTTGACATCATAAAGGAGGAATTAATGCTAGAAGGCATGATTTTACCTTTTTAAATAATGGATTAAAACCCATTTACCTTATAAATTTACACAATGGCAGTTGTTTTTCCTTTGGTAGCTCAGAAGATTTTGTGAATGAGAGAGCCAGGAATTCAAATTGGATTTGAGGTGCTTCTTCATGTATGTTCTGGTCGATTTCAGAGGATAAATTTCAAAGAGCTTGATTGAAAGTGAATGACAACACTAATGTTGCCCCAGGAACAACAGAAACCCAATGATATCTAATTGTCTATTTGATGATCTGATGCAGGGGCCATCACACAAGATGGTGTGGCGTTTGATCATTTCTTCAAGGTTTTCACATCTTAACAGTGGATCTGATATTGTTGGTTTGTGTTATACCTGCAACAATATGAGCCTCTGAAGCAATAAATGTGCAAGAAAAAGCAAGCAAAATCTCCTCTCTGAATCAAAAAGACCCTTCCTTTCTAATTCTCTAAAATGCATGCAAAATCCTTTAAACTTACACATAAAAAAATAATCTGGTATCATATAAATTTAAATAATGCGTCATTAAAAATTGTGGTCTTTTGAGAATAAAGCCATCCCTTTATAGTGTCACACGCTGGTTTTAGAACTGTTTGGCTGAAGGTGAATAACAACTCTGATGTTGCTCCAGGAGCAACAGAGACGTGACAATACTGAATCATTCAATGCTGGCAGTGCCAGGCGCAAGTTTGCTGAGATGCCAATCCACTGAAGATAACTCCTATGCCCACATTTTCCCTTCATTCACACTTTAACACATTTAACACTTTTACAATTTAAAGTGCCCCTTTAACTTAACATGCACGTCTTTGGGATTTTCACGGAAGTGGAGTACTTTTGCAAACACATGGAGATTGTGTTAGCACCGCACATACATTGTGCAGGTCCCTCCATCTGTGAAGTTTGCTGTGGTACAAGCCAGGGTGGTCTCCTTTAATTTCGTTTATTTGGAGGTGGTGTCATTTACAGTAACTTGTCTTAGAGAACTATAGATCTTATCAAAGCAACACAGAAATTTTATTTTCTGAACTTTAATTTGAGACCATGAGATTCTGGAAAGTCTGGAAGGCAGACTAAATATTTGTTAATGAGAAAACAATACAGCTTTGGAATATTTTTTTAGAAAATGGTGTACATAAACTAAATCTTTAATACTTGGAAGTGACTTTGCAACATTTGCTGTCTATAATGACTGCTCTTTTAACAGAATTAAATTCACTTTTATTCTTGTTTTGAACCCACACAGTATTAATTAGGCAGATATAATTTTGTTTAAGGCATCTGGAATTAGATCTTTCTTTATTTGTTGTGTGACAGGTTTCACTGCTTAAATTTTGAATGTGTTTGTCTTGCCTGATTAATAATGAACGAGAAAGCAGGGTTGGTGTCCCTTCAATAAACTCCCTCCTCACTTTAATTAGTGAAAAATAGCCTGGTGAGGACACCAGCCCTGACTCAATGTTGGTAATTAAAACTGAAACCACTGCAAGAAAGGGGGGAAAAAAGAGATGCTCTATTTTTATCGGCGTTGCTGTTTGGAGCTGAGTGCCCGTGGAAGACTTTGCAATAAAGAGTGATAATGAAGGTGTGAAATCCCGCGGGACCTGCTGGGTGGCTGCTATAATGGCAGCTCTTACACCAGACAAAATGGTGGAGCAATTAGAGGCATCTGCACTCAGACTATCCGTTGGAGATTAGTTAACACCTTGGGAGCGGGCACTTTGTTGAGGTTTTCTCTTTTTTATGTCTTTGAAAATGTTTTGCATGATAGAAAGTGAGCATATTCATTTAGTTCATATTGATTTTACTGTTTTTTTTCTCTCTTTGCCTAATGTGTGCATTTTTTTTTGATTTCCAGAAATTGTGTACCTTGAAGAGAAGATCAGAAAAAGGTTTAACGGATACAGTCTATAGAATAAAAACGTCCCACAGTTTTGCTTTTTTTGGTTATATTATGTTAATCATGCCTCGGAATACAATTAATTTCCTTTCATTAGTAATGAAGATAGAGTTTAAAGGGATATTAGTTAATAGGTGAGGATTTTAAACCACTTGAGTCATTCATTTTGGTTACTTTTTTTGTGTAGATGGCACAGTAGTTAGCACTGCAGCCTGATAGTTCCTGAAAGCAGAGCTCATATCCTGCCTGGTCACTGTTTCTCTGGAGTTTGCATGTTCTCTCATTGCTGTGTTGCTTTTTCTCTGGAGAATTTTTTTTTCCCCAATCAAGCAGGTTGGATTAATTTGTCATGTGTGAATGTGTGTGTTATGTTATTGGTGCCCCATCCAGGGCTAATCCTGTTTCATGCCAAATGGTTTTAGAGCAGCCTTCAGCTCTCGGTGACCTAAAATTAAATAAAACATACTTAGAATATGGACAGACATATTTATCTTTGCATTATTTAACAATCCATTACTGGCATTTTGTAATATCCCGTCAGGACATTTCCACTTGAACTCCAACAGAACCATTTCTGTAATAATGCACTGTCAGACAACACAGAGTTTCACAAGAGGTCAATCATTTAAGAAAAGCTCTACTCATGGAATAAATGGATGGCTAAATTATAGCAGGGCTTCATGGTTTTTGTCATCTGTATTGGCCTGTTCAATCGTTTCTGTCAATTTGTTGTCCTTTAACAGACTTGTCCATTGTTCATTGTGTAGAATCAATAACCCACTGAAACTGAATGGTGGGGGGGACACATAGCTGACAGCTGCTGACCCTTTGAGGTGGGACCTTCTGTTCCTGGTAAAGAGACTTCCAGGTTACTTCTATACAGAGTATACTTTAGACCTCAGTTAGGGTTCCGTACTCTTAAGACAGTTAACCATTAACAGGGCTTAAGGGACTTCCAGAATCCACCTCACCACAGTTAAACAGAAGGCCAGTTTGTATGATTTCTACCTGGAAAATAATTCATGATGAGACTGTCCTGTTTCTTTTTTCTACTTTATTTACCTTGGGAATACACCATCATTTCAGTCAATCTTTTTCCATCCATTTTACTTTAAGGATTTAAGCCAGCTTCGGCTTCTTCCAACATCTTCTCAGTTACAATGCATGTGTGTTGGGTTTATGATATTTTTCATATGTATCGTGTGTACTGTTTATCTGGGGGGAGTATTTTTTGTATGGATTGTAAATAGTGTTTATGGGCTAAGGCAACAACTTCCTGGTTTATATAGGGTAGGATACTGGAGTGAGTGTGAACATAGGAATATTTTATTAACTGATTAAATGAATTTAATTAATCGACATAAGTGAGCTGAGGACAGATGCCTGATCTAGAGCATTGCATCAGTAGTAACCTTGTCTATGCATTGAAAAGTGTGAGAACTGTTCCACATCTGATGGGAAATACAACTGTTGCCTGCTTCATATAAACCACTATGGAGACTTGACAGGCCCTTAAGAAAGCCAACTCTTTCTCAGAAGATAAGCCAATGTTCAGTCAGATAAGCCGTTGGCTCTTTCTTAGGAACAACAACTGATTACACAATACATATTTGTTATGATGTTGAGCCTATTACATCTGTTGCACATTTACAGGAGTCAGAGACTCATGCCTCATCCCATCTCATAACTATTGACCTTCTAAGGTTTATGTAATTGTATTATAGTCATTTTCAGTTTGTGCTCTAAAACTGGTCTGGCAACTTGCATCAGGCTACACAACATCACATACTGTAAGGAAGGCTGGAACCCAAAGGCAATTTGGAAGACTGTAGGGCATTTTTCCAGGCCACATGCCTGTGTTCTTAGCCAATATTCACCATATATTGCATTTTTCTAGTTATACTATTTGTGTTACTGTATATAATTTTGAGTTTATTAGTTAAAACGTTAATTAAAGTAAACTTTGACTGATAGTTGAGAGTATTATTGTCTAGAACGAAAAACCCTTTTTGTCTAGGGGCACATACTTGAAACTCAGCCGCTTAGGTTCACACTCTGAATACTCATAATTTGTGGGTATTCTGTTTATAGTTAGTCTTCCAGTTAAATGTAACACATGTTAAGTTAAGCTGCTTAGCCTCTGAGGTTTTATTCTGAAACTCATCCTAAGGAATAACACTTAGCCTCTGACGTTCCATGTAAACTATTTCTCATGTAACACATGATAAGAAAGCTACTTAGCCCCTGTGGTTTCGATATAAAGCTCTTGCTATTTAAACAACGCTTAACCTCTGGGGTTGCATATAAAAGGCAACTATTAGCCATTGTTGTATTTCTTTCTAAGGGTTTATAACGAAAGCTTTGCAAATGATAGTGAGTCAGTTCTAACTTAAATATTGCAGTAGCCTATAATCAATTCATAACTTCAAGTAAAAGTAATTTTTAAATATTAATAATGAATTGGAGTTAGATTACTAGATCTGAACCCTTGTTCTGTCATTGGTTAAGTGGAGTGACATCTTTAGATTTAAAAGCTCATGAAATAAGCAAAATAATAATCACAAATTCATAGTTAATAAATTAAATAGCCTACAATATAAATATTTGGTTGTCTGCTATTTTGATTTTGTTATGGGTGATGCCATTTTGAGACGTTCTTTTTGACGGTTGCCATGCTATTGCCTGCAACTGTGAGGCACATGAGGATATAAACTCAAACCTAGAAATTATTGTTCTTTTGTTTTTATAAACCTTTCTGATTAATAAATTCTGGCTCTGCTTTTTACTAAGATTTAACGTTGATGTTCTAATTCTGGTTATGTGTGTGTTTATTGGTTGTAAGTTTTGCTCTTTCTGCTTGACTAAACATTTTGTTACACATATTGAGCCTTAGTTGTTCTTTGACGTCCTAGTTAAGACTTTCTACATATTACTTTGGTAAAAAAAATCAACTTCAGATTACTTTCAAACTAAACTCCTATCCCGTATAGTCAACATACTCAAACCTTTTGTGAACCTTTTGGTAATTTCTGGTGTGAGAAATTCTTAGCTTTGTTCTCTAAGACTTTGATTTTAGTTAGGATATTGGGCTTTGTTATATGATAGATCGATTCCTGGATTTGAACTTCTCTGGTCTTAAAGGATGAAGAATGTCACAGCACTTGAGCAGATGAGGTAGACCAGGAGGTAAGCATAAACTAGAATAACAAGCAATAGCCAAAACCATAGCACAAAACAAAAAAATCACACAAATCAATTATTTTATACTCTTTTAGTATTAAAAACATACTAAGTGTTATACGATCTTAAAAGACGGCATAATTATGGCATGACAACGTTAGATTTACAGAAATAACAGTACTTACAAAATACAATTAATTTTTTTCTGAAAACAATCTAAAATGAAAATAACAATAAAAACGCTTTCTCTAATTTTTAAAACCTCCAGAAAGGTAACTATGAGAATCAGAGGCAAATTATTACAACTGTAGTAATCTTTAAAATTATTCCATATCACAACAATAGCATTACAGCATGACATAAAATCTACTGAGCAAAGAAAATTGGTGATCAGGAGTAATTTCACCTTTCCAAACATTTCCTCCATCTATCTCTCACAATTACAGAAGAGAAAACTGAAATAATGACCTTCTTCATCCAGTTCTTCTAAAGCCCAACATGGGGTAACACCTATTTAAACCTTGTCTTTTGTAACAATAATTGAACCTTTGAGTAACAATAATAACAGTTTAAAAGCATCAATTCACAAATGCACACAAAATTGAAGTCTTATACTGTAAACTTGAGAAAGCGGACTTTTTAGGGATGAAAGATTTGGAAAATTTAGACTGGGAAATCAAAATATTACTATTATAAATAATAGACACATCACCTCATTCTGATTCAAGTGCAATATAAACATATTCACTAAAGTTTAAAGGAAAACAAGAGAAACCAACCAAATGAACAAGCTAATTAAAAAAGCAGGCTCAGTTATGGGACACATTCTAGACCTGCTGGAAACAGTAATGGAGGAGAGAATGAAAACAAAACCGATGGCCATTATGAACAATGTTGTATATCCACTCCTTGAGACACACTAGCATTGAGGACTTTCAGCCACACATTTGTCAGCAGAAAAGTGTCAGGAAACACTAATGAGACTCCTTTATACCAAGTTATGCTTCATTATGACTGCTTTATGTATCTTTAGTCAAGTCAGATGTTTTCTTTGTTTTTACTAATTTTTGTGTGTTTTTTCTTGTTATACTATTTATTTATTTATTGAACTTCTGTTTAAAGCCAAATTTCCCCCCTGGAACAAATACAATTCTAACTAAATAGATATAGAGTCACACACATATGAGTGAAAGACAACTTGAGGGCTCTGATAGTCATAATTCTACTTCAGGGCATGTGTTAGGGCTATCACTTACCGCCTTTCCTGTCCTTCTATCCTCAGTTCTGAAGACTGGTCACATGATGACCCATGACATCACTTCTGGCTCTGAGGACTTGGACCCATCCCTCTAACACCTTAAGAGATTCAACATCACTGCTTGTCCAATCAGAAAGCCTTACTTGCATCTCAAGAAAACATCTCTTATTGCCGGTAAACTTTTTTTTTGTTTTGCAGTTAAAATATTGCAATACAGTGTTCATCTCTAAGGTGCCCCAACTCTTTATCTTGTCCTGTGTTTCTCTTTACTATATAACCATATATTGTAGATACTACATGGGCTGGACTGGCATTGCAGCCAGAAGAGGGGATGGTTCCTTACCAGACAGGAGACTCCTTGAAGGCAGACAGGCATCCTGACCAGGAAAGAGAGAGGAACCAAACTCAGAAGAGTTGGCCAGAACAAATACACATACAGCCCAGCAGAAGTATAAGAGGTCACAGGGGACAGATGACAGACGGCAGCAGGCCTCCATGAAGGTGCCCATTTGGGAACCAGCAGAGAATGCTTTTAGAAGTAGTCAGGCAATACAGCCCTGCTGGGGACCATGGGTGCTGCAAGGGGGCGCTGTAGGGAGATGTGCTTCCCAATTTATGAGACTTCCGTATGACCCGGAAGTGCTTCCATCGGGCAATTGCCCTGGCACCAGAAGTATTAAAGTACTGTAATAAAAGAAACTGCACTCCCTTATCCAGGTGAGTCATAGCTCAGAAGACAGAGAACAACACTTGACTGGAGGAGGGCAGTGAGGTGGTAAAAAGAAGAGAGGTGAATTGTGGAGAGAGAAACCTGTATATTTGTGTGCTTGTGTTACTTTGTGGAAGTGTGGTTAATAAAATGTACCGTTATTTGAACTTGGGACTCTTGGTGTGATCATGTTTACCGGTTTGGCGTTCACTGATGCCACAGTTTCCATCACTATATATATAGTGTGAATGCTAATAGAGGTCGCTATTGCCTCTTTACACCCAACAAACAGATGTACAGGACACAGATTAAAAGCACGAAGAAGTACTTTTAATTCTTTCCCTCTCCAATGGTGCTTCCCAAGCATCACAGTAAACAATCAAGTAAATAATCACAAATCACAAATTTCTCTATCTCCTCCACACCTCCCAGCAAGCGTTGTCTACTACCTCCCGACTCTGGCTCGCTTGCTGAGTTCACAGCAGTCCTTTATATAGTCCTTGACCCGGAAGTGCTTCTGCTCTTCTGTCCATATGACCTGCTAGCACTTCTGGGTCAGATGGGGAACTTGCTTTTTTCTTCAGCCCAGAAGTACTTCAGGCCTTCTGTCCCCGTGACTTTGGAATACTTTCGGGCTATGCAGACAGTAAAAACACCATGGTCCCCTTGCAGCATCTCCTGGCGGCACCCACAGTACCCAGCAGGGCTGTCAAGCCAAACTCCAGATCCCAAGGTGTCCTGCGGGAATCCGGGGCACTGCTATGCTGTAGGGAAGTCACCATTTAACATCTTGGGGTAAGCAGTGAGCCAAAGTAGCTGCCTTTCTTTATCCTTCCATTCTTTGGACATCCTGGCCGGATTGAGCTGCCGACCATCCATCACAATATATATATTTAAAATGTGACGTGTTATTCATTCTTTATATTATATGTCCCTTTACTACCAGGCACCATCACTGGGTAGTTTGCAAACAAATTTATTTACACAATCAAATTTGTGACAAATCTCATTAAATTACCGAGGTCATAAGAAGAGCCTGTTAATGTCCTGACATCAGATCAGAATATGAAAACGTGAAGGAAACATACAAAGCAAGCTGACTTAGGTATCACTGAAAGTTGATATCAATGTATTAATCTTTAAGAATCAAATACAAGGAACAGATCTAAAGTGAGTGACAACAGGGATGAGCCTTCAATCTTGATTTGAACTGTTTTATGCATAGAGCTTCACCAACACAGAAAGAGAAAATTGTTGCGCTAATAATAACCTTCTCATTTAACACTTCTTAGGTGTATTCTATCTCCAATAGGGCCAGTTTGCTTTTCAGAAGGCATTAGTTTATATGGTGTTAGACTATTGGCTTTTCTGTAGGAAATTTATTGGATTGATTTTTATAGATTTCTGGTAACTAAACCATATAATAATATTTCAGGAAGCAGTTTGGGTATGCTAGCTAACCTGCAGATGTCTATTCATTGATTTTGAAAAGTCATGGAAATAAGAGTTTTTATATTAATATTGAAAGTGATTGCCCCAGAATGGCACCAAAAGAGCAAAAGTTGTACTCAAAGCAATACATCTTAACAAAACATTCATTTCAAACTTTTTCTGTCCCAGTAAAACTGTCAGTGCTTGCCTATACAAGGTTTCAAAACGCTGCAGACCTAGAGAATCTAGAGTTAAAATCCATCCTGTTTATATATATACACACACACACATATCGTATTATACTGTATATACAAACATATGTATATATATTGTCAAGCTTGGGTCATAAAGTTGCCCAGGAGAGTACAGCAGGTTTTACAAAGAGTAGAAACTTTATTGCTGATCTGTCAGATAGAAACACAAGTCTCGATCTGTTCTTAATTTTTCTCTTTGTAAAAACTTGATTGCTTTGTATGGATTGTAATAAAATTAATAAAAAATTAAAAAAAAAAAAAAAAAAAAAAGAAACACAAGTCTCTTTCAGATCTGGCCTCACAAGGAACAGCTGTCAAACTTGACACATCGGCCCCGACTCCTGCTCAAAAGAACACAAAGTCTCCTTCATCAACGGGGTACAGAGGCTCGGTAGCAGCAGCCAGAGCAGAGGGAGACTGGGGAAAAGAGACAGGAGAGTGAGACATCAGGATGGCTGTGGCTCAGGAGCACATCGTGCAACAAGCCAGCAATCCTGCAGCTGATCCCGCTAACAGGAACAGTAAGAGTGTGCTTGTTTCCCATTGAAAAACTATTTAAGAGGGGTTTTCTGAAGGGCTGCCACAGCCCCCTACAGCAGCGGTCACAATATACAGTATATATACATATATTTATACGCTACAGATCAAAAGTTTTAGAAAACTAGTTCAGTTTTTTCAGTTATTATGGAAATACACACAGTTTAATGTCTTATGTTTCATGAAATCAAGGCATGGAACAAATAAATAATGGCAAATAAAAAAATAAGTCAAGGAATCATTAAATGTCAAAATGTTATTCAAATTTTGGATTCAGCTAAGTAGCCACCTTTTTCTGATATGGCAGCCAAATTGTGTAACCCTTGTGATTCAGAATGCCAGTCACTCTGTGTAAGTCACCAACTCTGCCTTCAGCAAAAGAATTGCAGACCATCACACCTTCTCCTGCATATTTGACAGTTGGTATGACACACTGAGGAACCATCCTTTCACCAACGTGATGACTTCAAATTTTGATTCATCAGTCCATAAGATTTACTTCCAGTCTGCAGTAGTCCACAGCCGGTATTTCACGGCTCTATTTTGTCCTTTAGGGAATGGCTTTCTTGCTGCCACTCGCCCTGTCAAACCTGCAGTGCACAGTCTCCTCTTCACAGTAGAAACTGAGACTTGCTTTTATCAACCACCGCTAAGCTGTGTTTGAAGCTATTGTGCTATGAGGTGCCTAACATGCAAAGCTGGGGATCCTCAGAAACTTATCTTTTCATTGGGTTGTGACTTTGGCTCTGCCAGATCTCTTCCTATCAGAATTTCTTCCAGTTTCCAATTATCTTTGGCTTGTGTAGGACACCACTGTACTCACAGACACTTTGAGTTTCTTTTGTAATTTCTCTAAATGAAAGGCCTACAATTCTAAGGATAATAATTCTCTGTCTCATTTCATTTATTAATTGCCATTGTATTTCCATTATCACTGAAATGTACAGCTTTTTACAGAGAAATATTGTCCTTCAGAAGGTAAGGTAACACAGTCTGTTCCAAAGTCTGCTTTAAGACACACAAAGTAATCAAAAGTTGGAACACCAGTGCAAATCGTTTGCTTCAACTTGTAAGGCTTAATTTACTTTAATTGTTGCAGAACATCCATAGATTGTAACCTTGTTCCCTGAGGAAAGCCAATTTGCAATATTCTGAAATTTCCTTTTTTTCAGTTTCTACTAACCTAAACTTTAAATGTAAACCTCTTGCAGTTTACTGCTTACCTTTTCACCATTTTAGGTCATTCATTGCATTTCAACTAATTAAATATGAAGAAAAACTTGAAAAACTGAGATGTTCCAAAACTTTTTAGAAACTTTATAGTATATTTACCTGGCCGGGACAGCATCTGGATGGAAGGAATGGGGGAGAAGGCACCTGTAAGACACTACCTCGCCTCGAGAAGGCGCTAGAGGGTAGACCTCCTGGGCGGCTGTGACACCATTGATTCTCACAGGGCACGGTGGGAGCTGGAGTGTGGCACAACCCTGTTGAGTTCCGTGGGGGCTGCCACGGGGAGCTGCAGAACTCTAATTTGGGCTTTCACCACACCTGGGAGTGATTCCAAGTCGGGAGGTGATGGACAAAGTTTTACAAGGAGGAGTGGAGGAAGAAGTGACCTGAGAGAGAGAGGGAGAGAGAGAAAAGAGAAGGACTGTATAGTGTCCTATTTGGTGCTTGTACTGTACTATGCTGTGGGGAAAAAGACAAAAGTGTCTCCCTACTGAAACAGACATGTGCTGGACTTGTGTCTCTGCCTGCCTGTGTTGGGGTTGGGGTGACTGGAGCTCCCCTGGTATTCCACAATATATACATATATGCATATTTGCATGTTTATATATATTTAGTCACTTGTAGGTGGAAAGGGGAAAACTGAATGGCTCCACTGACTGCAGTTCTGCCATCGCTCTAGGGGTTGGCGCTGTGCTCTAATACCTTTATCTCTTTCTTTCACCACAGAGTGGTTGATTGACAGCTAGAACACATCTGACGTCACTTCCTGTGTCCACCTGGACTTGCCTTTTCCTGTCAGAAGAACCCAAAACCGGAAGCTCCGCTATCTTGGGAACTTGTGTCTTTTATATATCATAAAATTATTCCGACCTCTTCACTTTTTTTCATCACACAGCACTCAATTTCCAAGATTGACAAAGCAAACGTAGGATTTCAAGAATTTGTACAAATAAAAAATGAAATATCACATTATCCCAATTATTCAGACTTTTTGATATGAGCTTGAAATTTGTCTCAGGTGCATCCCATTCTACTGATAAATTTGTTTGGAGTCTACCTGTGGTCAATTCAATTGACGGCACATATTTAGGATAGGCTCACATCTGCCTATAAAAGGTTCCACAGCAGAAAACATGCCAAGAGGTCAAAGTAATTGCCTGCAGAGCTTAGAGACAGGATTGTATTGTCTAGAAAAAGGCTACAAAATAATTTCTCCAGCATTGAAGGTTCTCCATAGTGTAGTGACTTCCATAATGATAGATAGATAGATAGATAGATAGATACTTTATTAATCCCAAGGGGAAATTCACATAATCCAGCAGCAGTATACTGATACAAAGAAACAATATTAAATTAAATAGTAATAAAAATGAAAAAAGTTAGCATTTACTCCCCCGGGTGGAATTGAAGAGTCGCATAGTGTGGGGGAGGAACGATCTCCTCAGTCTGTCAGTGGAGCAGGATAGTGACAAAAGTCTGTCACTGAAGCTACTCCTCTGCCTGGAGATGACACTGTTCAGTGGATGCAGTGGATTATTCATGATTGACAGGAGTTTGCTTAGTGCCCGTTGCTCTGCCACAGATGTTAAACTGTCCAACTTTACTCCTACAATAGAGCCTGCCTTCCTCACCAGTTTGTCCAGGCGTGAGGCGTCTTTCATCTTTATGCTGCCACCCCAGCACACCACCGCGTAGAAGAGGGCACTCGCCACAACCGTCTGGTAGAACATCTGCAGCATCTTACTGCAGATGTTGAACGATGCCAACCTTCTCAGAAAGTATAGTCTGCTCTGACCTTTCTTACATAGAGCATCAGTATTGGCAGTCCAGTCCAATTGGATGGACAATGCTTAAATGGGGGAAGTTTTAAACAACCATGACTCCTCCAAGAGTTGGCTCCCCAACCAGACTGAGCAATCATGGGAGAAAGAGCTTGGTAAAAGAGGTGGCCAAGAAACTGATGGTCACTCTGGCTGAGCTGCCACCCTTCTTATCTGGGCTTTGTGGCAGAAACAGCACATGGGAGCTTGCCTGAATCTTGTAAAAAGGCACTTAAACAAATCTGAGGCTGTAAAAAAAAGATTCTCTTCCCTGGTTAAGATTGAACTGTTTGGCCTCAGTTATTGCTTCATCTAGAAGGCTCGGTAGTTTCTGTGTACCTTCTGTTTTTCTTATTGAATACTCTTCCCCTTAATTTTCACCAATATCCTCAAGTATGAGATAGCCATTTAAAAAAAAATTCTTCTCAAAGAAAATATACCTGGATATTTGTACCTATAAAGCACATTTTGTTTTTTGATTATTGTCTAGGCTCAGCTTTGTAATTCAAGTCACAGGCACACAGGTTTTTCTCACCAAAAGTCAGCTTTTTCAGATGTAACATTTGGCCTTGACCCTGGGGAGAATGGAGGGAGTGGCTCTAGGTCAAAGCAAGGGGTAAGAAGGTACCACAGTCTGGTCTACTGGCAGAGAACCAGCACCACACAGGTTTTGTGATGGTTAGCATGTTTGCCTTTTAACCAAAAATTCCTCTCCTGATTTCTAACCATCACATTTAACTCTTTGTTCCCTCACTACTTTTGTTATGGCCTTCAAGAATTATTTATAGCAATTTGGGGTTCTTTGCAAGAAAATGTAAAACCAATAATATCAAACACAAAGAAACTTTTCAACCCTAACAGTGGTTGCATACTAAATGCAACAGGTTTAAGGGTGATGAAGTTTGGTAATATATAATTTGCAATAGTTTTTACCTTTCCACCTTTTCACTTTCTTACCTATATATATATATATGCATGTTTGTATACTGTGTACAGTATGTTTATGAATGTACTCCATTAAGTTTATTTATGTTTCATCATAATGTAGTGTGTGTGCATTGCATTTGTTTTATTCATATTATAATTGTAATTACTTCATAGGATGTTAGGTTCTTAAGTGGAAGGATACTTAATATGAATAAATTATGTATATCCTGTTATGATATATATCAGATGCAAATATAGGACACAGCATGAGGCTAGAGCATGATAAAAAGTCAAGAAATGCAAAAGTAAAAAAAAAAAAAAGCATGGAGTACTCCTTGCCTCACATTAAGTTGTGCTTTCATATCAGCATTTGCAGCATAACACTCAAAAAGTTTGAGCTACACTTTGAATCCAAGCTAATCCACATAACAAGGTGAAGGCAATATAAATATTTACACCGGAAAAGGTCAGTGTAGCTAGTGCTGAAAATATCAGTCCATTCATCCATTTTCCAAATTTGCTTAGCCAGGGCAGGAGTGCAGGGAAGCCAGAGCCTATCCCAGCAGGCATTGGGCACAAGGCAGGAAGAATCCCTGGATAGAGTGCCAGCCCATCACCGGGTGAACACACACACACAATATTAGTAATATCCATATGCTGCTGTGTTTTGAATTTGACATCATTTTGAAAATATGTTTAGGCCTATTTCTACACAAACATTTTGCTTGCATTTATATTCACATTAAAATATTTATGTTATGTTAAAGAAGTATACACACCTTTTACTTAAAGACAGCTGCTATTAATAACAGAGACGAGCTTTTTAGTTAGTTAATTATAATGCCATTTTCTCTTGCAAACAACCAAAAACAGACAAACTACCGGAAACTAAGAAAGATAAGCCAAAGGGTGAAGAATATTATTTAACATTTCATCAGGATTTCATAGACTATGCTAGGAAGGCAGAAGAGAAAATGGAAACGTTATCTTAGCTAGAAGGAAGGAAAGAAAAACATGACTTGTGTGTCTTTAATCGAGCTCATATTGTAAAAGGACATTTAATAATGTAATACATAAATATCATTTATGTCATCAGGCCACATAACTCATCAAAGTGTCCTCTAAAGAAGACTGGATTCACCTAAGGGGCCAAGACAAGAGATTTGCTGATATTGCCTGTCCTTCACTAAAATGGTCCATATACTTTTGCTTTGATGATGATGATGAGGATGATGATATGCCACTTTTCTGTACTTTCATGAGCTGATTGTTGTAAGTCAAACCAGCTCTGAGTTAAGAGAAGTGCAATTTCTCCTTGATTCTGAGATTTCTTTCCTTTTGTTTCTGGTTTGGGTGTTTTAAGTGGAAGATGGGAGCTGGTAGCTGCAGATATGAGTTAAATAGCAGTTTCATAGGGAGCTGTGCCCCCAGCAGTATACAGTCTGCCCCATCTTCTTCTTGAATTTTGACCTCACACTTACCTGCCTAGTCACTGAGTGATAAAACAAGTATCTCCTCAGCTGGGCTGGAAGTGCATCTCAGCAGATGGTGGCAACAGTACACACCTGCTGCAGTATTTCTGATAGAGGTGACTGAATCAAGAGCATGCATGCAGTCATTTTAAAATCTGCTTATTCTACTTAAGGATAACAGGAGACAGATTCATTGAATAGTATTTTTAAGATATCATTTTTTTAATAATAAGAAAAATCTGAAAATAAAAGTTATTAACATTATTATCAGTCACAACATATTCTGTAATGCAAGTAAGTGTTACGAATGTTATTTTATGGGATACTGTATGCATAAACATGCCTGCTTCTGTTCATTAACCTACATATCCAGTTCAGGGTTTTGGAGAACAGATGCCTCTGCCCAGCAGCCCTGGACAAAAACTCGGAACTAACCTTAGAGTGATAGCAGTCTATCACTGAATTTGTCACCAGTCAGGCTCTAATGGGGTTCTCCGACAATAGTGTTATAGTGTATAGCGATCACTTCTGTCCTGTGTCATCTAAATTGACATCTTTACTCCTGGAACCTCTGTTTTTTTTTTTTTTTTTGTTGCTATTCCCTTCTAGACATTCAAAGACATTTTACTATTTTTTCAAATTCTGTATCTCTGAAGGCTGGTGGTTTATTTTGGTATGTTTGTTTGGTCAGGTCTGTCCTGGTCTCAGTGATGGAGTTTGGTAACTAGTAATGTGCTGACTCCATGCTCCCTGGTTGCTTCCAGGAGTCTCTTGAACCAGGAACCGTCAATAGTCATAAACCAAGATGTTTCAGGCAAATAATAACACACAGTCAGCAAGGGGTTGGTACAAAAGTGGTTACGTGTTTTTATTAAAACAACTCAAAAGTGTTCAAAATCTCATAAAATGATATTCCTTAAATAAATAATCCAGTAAAATCCAAATGAACATGCCATGAGTTAAAACCAAATAAATAATCCATGAATAAAACTAGAATAAAACACAGTCATCAGGTCCTTAATCTTTGTCTCATTCTCTGACAGAGCCATTCGCAATTTTGCCTCTGTCTGCTCATCTCACCCCATGGCAGGCAGAAACACCAGCAACAGTGGTCCTCCTTGCTGACCCTCATCTTGGCTGCCTCGTTGGCACTGGCCGGAGTGCTCGAAGTCGGCTGTCCTCAAATCTTTCTTCTTCCACTCCTGGTGTCCCTCAGATCTCTAAGGAGGACTCCACCACCATCATACCCACACCTCCATTTAAATCTGTTAGTAATGATCTACCTCATGAAGTACGGTCCATTTGCTCCACTGTAAGATTACTTACCTCTCTTCCTCCTCCTTCTCCCTCTAGCAGGCAACCAACTCTGCGCTCAACCATGCTGTTCCATTATTTTGAGCTGATCTCATCTGTGTTTTGATCTGATCTCATTCAGAGCCTGCATACTCTGGGACCCAGTTATTTATTTAAAAATCACACTTTGCCACAGACCTCTCATCACACATCTACTGCATTGGCTGCTGTTGAATGATTGCTGAGCTGATGGTTTTTGCTACTATCTTCAGTACTTCATCATGTGTGGAGGACTGCCGGCTTCTCATGCCGGTCCGCACCCCCAGGCCGCCAGGAGGAGCTCTCCCGACAGCAGGATCGTGCCCCGAGTTCCAGCAGGGCCTTATGGACTATGTAGTGTTTTTACACAGCCCTGCTGGATACCTTGGGGACCACTGGGAGGCGCTGTAGGGGGGCTCATGGGCTTTTGTGTGCCCTATAACCCAGGAGTACGTCACGGTCACGTGACGGGAAGGAACGACGTGCTCCCGGGTTAAAGAACCGGACTGTTTGCCCTGACCCGGAAGGAATAAGGAACTGTGGACTGTTGGGACAGGAACACCTCCGGGTCAGGGTCTATAAAAGGGCGGTGCCTCAGTCCAGACAACGAGCTGAGCTGGGTGGAAGGGTGGCAACGCGTCTGGGAGCTGGAGGATTGTTTATTGTAGTATTGTGAGTGATTTATATGAGTATAGTGGTGGAGAGTGTACTTTGTACACTGTGACATAAAAATAAAGTCAACATTTGGACTTTTACCTGGTGTTTGGAGTCGTGGACAGGGGTTCAAGGGAGCGAGAGCTCCCCCTATCTACCACACATGGCACCACCCCTCTCCAAGGGCTTTTAACTGCTAAGAATATGCTTTAATGTCCCTGTGTTGGAGCATAAGTAGCATGAGCATGACAGTATTTTAACTTTCTCCTATCTGTAGAGGCTTAATTGACTGAGGAAAACATCAGAGACTAATCTAGACCAGGGGTTTTATATGATAGGGTTTGGCCTCCTATAGCTCTTCCCAAGATATTTGGCGTGTCCAATGCCTGATTTGATTTTTTCCATGCTGCTTCCAGTTGCATTAATACCACTCTGCTGGTACATACCTCCTCCACCTCAGCTCTCACCTATTGCTGGGCTAACCTCTGTCTTTCCCTACCTTAGTCCCTTTCATAACATACAGATGAAACCCAGCTCATTTATTTGACACATTCCCCACCAGCACTCTGTAGTTTAGCAGTTTAGCCTACTCTGCAGCCACCTGGGCTCTCCACTTGCCAAGGTCTATGCCTTGATGCAAGTAAAAAACCGGTGTTAGAAGTGACACTGGGCATATTCATGTGTACAAATCTAATTTACAGTCAGAGTTACCTGAAGTGAAGCAAAGTCTTGGAAAAAGAAAGTAATTTCAAATAGAAAAAATGCAAATAACTATGGTTTGTCATTTTGGTAATTCCAAAATAAACAATAACTGATAAGCTGAATGGGGCATTTGGAAAAGTGTGTACAACCATGCATGGTGACGTGTGTAGTGATTGACAAGTGAGGCTTGTGGACACCTGGTGCCCCCAGTGAGCCATAATCATAGTCATATTATGGATCCAGATGGCATTGCATTTTCACAGCCAGACTACTTTAATGGGTAATATAGTTTAAGAAAGTGATTCTGGATATTATTTCTAAATTACTGAAACTTTAAAAAGGCTACGCTTTCTGGACAATGCAGATTTGCCAGTGAAGAATTAAAAAATGATGGGTGTGAAATATGGAAACTAGTGAGAGCCAGCAAAGTGTTTCCTCCTTAATGTTTTATAGTCATTGAGCAGTGGAGCTCAGCCCTTCGGCTGGCTTTAACTGTCACACTACTCCTAATGAGATTAATCATGTAGTGATCTGACAATTTTAAATAATTTCAGTAACTGGTCACCCAGTCATAGACTGAACTCTAGGGTCACCCTAAAAAGGTCCAAAGAGGATGCCTACCTAAAATTCTGCAATTGGGAACAGGCAGGGCTCTGTCATTATCAACAAGTCCATATCTTGATCCAAAACCTTCAATAAGCAGAATGTGTGTTTTTCCCTGCCAGCTTTTACCTCCTAATGTTCTTTTTCATCGGAATCATAACCTGTCTCTCTGCATTCAGAAATGTTACACTAACAATTACCAAGACAAAGCAGGGGCAGTCAAAGTACCTGACTAAAGAACTGAGAACTTGTCTGACCTTCCCTTTGATTCCATAATATTGGGCCTCTGTATAGGCTCCCCACTATTATCCAACTGTTACATGTGCGGTGAAGCAGACACAGAGAAAAATAGTGACCAGAAACTGAGAACGGTAAACATGAGCCAAGCCTAAATTAGATAACTAAGGCATGTCCTATCTTTCAACAAAACCAAGAATCAAAATCAAAAAAAGTCAGAAAACAAAGCAAGAATTCTTAGTAGCAGAAAATCAAGTGCGAAAGCATACACCTATTAAGAAATCTTTAGTTTTTATTCAAACTTGGATACCAAAAAGTGAATACTACTGACCTTTATACTGTTGACTTGATGACATTAAACCTTATGACCTCTAGTCATCCCATGGTGGCAACCACCCTAGCAACAATATACAAAGATCTTAGAAAATGGTGACTGCCTGCAAAACAAAATGGTGTAAGAAAAGCCACAAACCATAGTCATGTGAAATTCATGTACAGAAAGTAAATTTGTGGTGTTCAAAATCTCTAATGGGAAAAGGAAAATTTGACAAAGAGGCAAAACAAAGATTGAAAAAAATGAATTGTGAAACCCAATCATGACACCCACACACTTCTGGATAGAGTCTGAATTGCTTCCACCACCCAGAAACCTGTTTCAGTTCTGCTGTAAATGTCTCATTATTCAACTCTAACTATGCCCTTGGACAAACCACCCATGTACCATTGTTTAGCAACGTCACATACTTGATAACAGTACTGGTGGTGGCTGTTGTCAACCTGGGCCTTGACTGATCCAGTATGGAAATCTGTATTGCTGTACGCATATTGATCTGGCAAAATTTTACACCAGATGCCCTTCCTGATGTAACCTTCCCCATGTATCCGGGCTTGGGATGAAACACCCAGATCTGTGCATCTTCTGTGGCTGGGTTACTTAAAGGAATGCCCAAAAATTACATCTTTTAAATATGCTACTTATTCCATGCAGTTTGTAATGATGACCGAGAAGGATGTTTAATGTCATGTTTTCATGCAGAGGAGCAATAAAAAAACTACTGAAATAATATGACCAAATGGTGACCAACGCTGAACAACCACAAACAATATCTCACATTACTTGTGTTGCATAATCCATATATAAAGTCACCCAGTTATATGCTAACCACATGCAAAAATATTGTTAAATAAATACTTCTGGAAAATGAAAGCAGTCCACAAACAGGAAACCCTTTCTGAAATGAAGACAGAAGTCTTGACCAATGAATGAAGGGGAGAGGTGGGTTAACAATATTTTAGCAAAAAATACACACATTTTAAATGTTATGAGCATACAACTTGGTGACTTGAAATGAGAATTATTGGACACAAGAAATGTGATATTTTTCATGGACTTTTGATATTTTTTGCTGTTGTCCTACATTCGACAACATTGGGTCTTGTTTTATCAGAAACTATGTTATGTCCGTTCTCCACAAAAATATGACATTGCAATTTTTTCTTACTCAAAACTACAGACTACATGGGATAAGTAACACATAAATCCCTTTTGGTTGCAGTATTCGTTTAAATCTATTTGATTAATACTTGGGTAGCCTTGTAGTCATTGGTCAGGATTCAATTATTAAACCTGCTCATTTTTCCTATTTTTGTAATATTTTTTTAACTTTGTACCTTTATTTCCTCATATTAGCTTTTTTTTCTTGCCATATTATATTTGTTACTAGCAGAATACCCGCGCTTCGCAGCGGAGAAGTAGTGTGTTAAAGAAGTTATGAAAAAGAAAAGGAAATATTTTAAAAATAACGTAACATGATTGTTAATGTAATTGCTTTGTCATTGATATGAGTGTTGTTGTCATCTCTCTCTCTCTCTCTCTCTCTCTCTCTCTC
>JANRMT010062861.1:36259085-36286558 GCA_026402145.1 Polypterus bichir lapradei
GAAGCGCGGGTATTCTGCTAGTATATATATATATATATATATACATAGCAAAATACCCGCGTTTGGCAGCAGAGAACTAAAAAGAAAAGGAAACATTTTAATAATAACGTAACATGATTGACAATATAATTGTTTTGTCATTGTCATGAGTGTTGCTGGCATATCTATACTAATAAAAGGCAAAGCCCTCACTCACTCACTCACTCACTCACTGACTGACTGACTGACTGACTCATCAATAATTCTCCAACTTCCGGTGTAGGTAGAAGGCTGAAATTTGGCAGGCTTATTCCTTACAGCTCACTTACAAAAGTTAAGCAGGTTTCATTTCGGAATTCTACACGTAACGGTCATAACGGTCAATAACGGTCGACAACGTCCGCCAACGTCCGCCATGTTGAACTTTCTTATTTATGGCACCATATTCACGAAATTTGGTAGGCGGCTTCCCTGCGCTAACCAAAACCGATGTATGTACTTATTTCGATGGTATGACGCCATTGTCGGCCGCCATATTGAACTTTCCAACGTCACTAATTTTCCAACTTCCTGTGTAGGTAGAAGGCTGACCCCATCTTCACGAAATTTGGTAGGCGGCTTCCCTGCGCTAACCGAAACCGATGTACATACTTATTTCGGTGGTATGACACCACTGTCAGCCGCCATATTGAACTTTCCAACGTCACTAATTCTCCAACTTCCTGTGTAGGTAGAAGGCTGAAATTTGGCAGGCTCATTCCTTACAGCTTACTTACAAAAGTTAAGCAGGTTTCATTTCAAAATTCTACACGTAACGGTCATAACGGTCGATAACGGTCGACAACGTCCACCATGTTGAATTTTCTTATTTATGGCCCCATCTTCACGAAATTTGGTAGGTGGCTTCCCTACGCTAACCAAAACCGATGTATGTACTTATTTTGGTGGTATGACGCCACTGTCGGCCGCCATATTGAATTTTCCAAACATCACTAATTCTCCAACTTCCCGTGTAGGTAGAAGGCTGAAATTTGGCAGGCTCATTCCTTACCGCTTACTTACAAAAGTTAAGCAGGTTTCATTTCGAAATTATACGCATAACGGTCATAACGGTCAACAATGTCCGCCATCTTGAACTTTCTTATTCATGTCCCCATCTTCACGAAATTTGGTAGGCGGCTTCCCTGCGCTAACCGAAACCAATGTACATACTTATTTCAGTGGAATGATGCCACTGTCGGCCGCCATATTGAAGTTTTCAACGTTACTAATTCTCCAACTTCCTGTATAGGTAGAAGGCTGAAATTTGGGAGGCTCATTCCTTACAGCTTACTTACAAAAGTTAAGCAGGTTTCATTTCAAAATTCTACGCGTAACGGTCATAACGGTCAACAACGTCCGCCATGTTGAACTTTCTTATTCATAGGTAGAAGGCTGAAATTTGGTACTTATTTCGGTGATATGATGCCACTGTCGGCTGCCATATTGAACTTTTCAACGGTCTTTGTTACTTATGGGCCCTTCTTCAAGAAATTTGGTACGCGGGTTCCCAACGCTAACTGAATCCTACTTACGTACATATATACGTCCATAGCCTGCAGCTCGGTCACCGGGTGAGGCGGCGTTGGGTCCCCCATCCAAACGCCTCCCACGTTGTTGGCTGCCTGCCTATATAAGGCCGTCTGTCGCTCCAGTCTCTACATTCCCTTCCTTGCTTCGCCACGGTATTCACATCTCCCTGCTGATAACTACAGCCTTTTTATTTAATCCACGGCTTCTCTGCTGTTTTATTGTTCATTTATTACGATTATAGTTATTGTATAGGTATTTTAGACTTACTTTACATTGTTCAGGTACCCATTTCCTTTATCATTCCAACCGTACCCCCATTAACATGTCTATCGAGGTGATCACCATCGATCAAAGAACTGTCACTTACCAAGTGGTTTCCATGCCCAGAGATGGCACCTGCCTTTTCCATTCTCTTTGTTACATATTGCACAGCCATATCAGGCTCACTATTGATATCCGGAGGAACATTGTGTCTTATGTATTGAATGACTGGGACAGGTTCAAGGTGTGCACTGATGACGGTACAGGAGATAATTATACTACACAGGAGCACTAGAAGAGTGAAATGCTTAAGTGTACTAAAATGGCCAAATATTTTACACCTTTGGACAACCGCCAATGCCTCTTAAACATCTTAGATTCACAGGTGACGATTTCAGTAGTGGACACTTTGATGTTTAGAAATGTTTAAACTCTCAAAAGCTGGATGTGAAGTTATTAGTGAAACTGGTTGTATACTTACAACGCTTGACAGATGCCAAATGTCTCTTCAACACAAGTCCTACAAATACTGTCGTAACTGAAACAAACCATGAAACTCAAACCGATTATGACAGCAGCAATCCAAACTGTGAGATTTGAAACAAGATTACTGTTCACATGGCCAACTGTACGTTGCATGCTCAAGAGTAAGCTCAGCGCACAGCTACAGCTTGGTCATATTGCAACTGGAGGGCCGAACTGACAACGTGGCATACAAAGAGATGCTTAACAAATAATTATTGGTATATTTTCCCTCAGTTTAAAAAGGTTTAATTTTCTTCTTAATAAAAATTTTAAGGCAGTACTTCACCGCTGCGAAGCGCGGGTATTTTGCTAGTATATATATACACTCACACACACACACATATAAACATATATATATACATCATAAATATATATATATATATATATATACATATAAATATATATACATATATACACATATATATATATACACACACACACATATATATACATATATACAGTATACACATATATATATACACACACACACATATATATACACACAAACACATATATACATACTAGCAAATATTCTTTTGGAATATGATCGCGCAAGTCAGTACATCGAGCCCGCGTGCTATTGTGGTTTTGCTTGTGTGCTTCAGTAAGTTACCGTCCCCTCGCTCTTACTTTTTTACCGTTCATCTAATGAATACACTGAGTATGGCTTTACCAAAACAATCATTGATCGCGAATAAAGTATCCATTATTCATGAAGCTTCAATAGGTGAATAGGTGATCTGTCTTTCTGCGTTAACCGCATACGTCTCAAACTAAGGTTAAAATAAATCGAGAAGCGCGCGTACATACTTAGTGCATCCCCTCTCGGGAATTGAACCTCGGACGTGGGCGCTACAGGCGAATGCTTTACTATCGCGCCACATCGTGTGGTTTATCTATTTGAGCGTAGCAGTGTAATTCGGTTTTTGTTCAGCACTCTTTGGAACTGTTACTTTTTGTCTGCGCACTGCGTCAGTTCACGTGAGCCGCTGAATATGGTTTTATATGTCACTCGCTCGCTTCTAATTGTTTCGCTGCCTTCTTAATTATATAATGCATACGAAACTCCGCCCCTCCAGCTGAACTCCATTACAGTAAATGGAGAAAAACAACTTCCAGTTATGACCATTACGCGTAGAATTTCGAAATGAAACCTGCCCAGCTTTTGTAAGGAAGCTGTAAGGAATGAGCCTGCCAAATTTCAGCCTTCTACCTACACGGGAAGTTGGAGAATTAGTGATGAGTCAGTCAGTCAGTCAGTCAGTCAGTCAGTTAGTCAGTGAGGGCTTTGCCGTTTATTAGTATAGATCAATATGTAGACCTTTGACAGCTGTTTTGACTCCATATTTGTTGACTCCTTTTGTTTATTTACACTTCAGTTGTTGCTTATCTTGCATGCTTTGATACATCTCAGTGGCTTTCTACAGCCACAATGCAACACTGTGTCTTGAACCACTGTTCAGCTGTCGCAGTACATGAAAATAGCTACAAAAGTTAGAAAATGTAAGCCTGGCATAACTTTGGATGCATTTCAGATCTTGGTTGTCAGTTCTAAAATTTGGAGTATTGATAATGTTGGTTTATCTTCTTCATCAAAGACAGAGATGTAATATTTTTGTCTGTTACATTTTTTTCTAGTAATGATTCATATTGGGCAGTAACAGTAAAACAGCTGTCAACTGAAGTGAAAACAATTGCATCAATTGTTGTACTGTTATTTATTGTTGGTTGTGGTGTGTCCATGTTGTCTACGGCTAATTGTTTATATTAAACAAATCTTTTTATAAAGAAGTACCCAATGCAAAGTTAAGACCTATGTTGAAACCTACCAGCCTGCACACATGCAGCCAGCTGTTGTGTTCCCGTCCGCATGTGCAACTCTGAAGGCTTTTTTCATAACTTGCAATGGAGATTGGTTTTACTGCTTAGAGTGGCAATTGGATATGAAAAAGAGAAAAGTATGCAAAATATACAAGTTGGAATAACTTCTCTCAAGGTAAATTTGAAACAGAGAATTATTAATTAATTGAGCTTGCATATATTTTTCTTTAAATAAATGATTTTAAAAATTCACCAAAATCTTTAAAATGGAACTTGTTGAAATGTCAATTCATACAGCATGCTTTATTTGCAATGTTTTGATGATAATTAAACTTTCTGGACAGATTCCCATGGGGAAAAAAAGTGAACCAAGTTACGACAAAATGGCTCTACTGGAAGACAAGTTGTTTCCGACCTGTTGATGAAGACAAACAGGTGCTTTCCCATTTTATGTGAATACACCTAAAAAGAAAGCTCTGCTGTACTGATTTATTACCTTCACGGGGGGTTGTATGAGTTTGAAAATCAGCAGGCTTGAGTGCATGATAAACCGAAAAATGTGGCATTAGCACAGTGTTTTTGAATAGGTGTGGGAATATGTGTGCTCTACCATGAATCAGACTAACAATTTAAAATTTTAAAGTAACCTCTTCTTCAAATTTTGTGTGCTACTCATATGTTGAAGCTACTTATTCTGCATGGTTCCTGCCTTTACAACTTGTCCAATAAATTGCCTGCTTAATTTAGAAACAATTCTTCTTGGTACATTATTACACCTATTCATCCATTTTTAAGCCTATTTGTTCCAGCATTGTGTTTCACAAGAGGCTGGAATCTCTTTCAGCAGCATCAGGTGCAAGGCAGGGCTAACCTAGTCTAACCTAGTCTATTACAGGGCACCAAGCACAATTTCTTATACTTAGTTGATTTAGCGTCATCGGTTAGTCTAACCAGTTTGTCCTAGTGAAATGGGAGGAATGCAGAGTAGACAGAGAAACCCATGAGGACAATTGGATACACAGTTTATAATAATATATGCACAGTTTAATATAATATACATAGTTTAAACAGATAGCACCCAAGCCACAACCTAAATCCAGGTCTGGGATCAATGATTCAGCAATGTAAACTGCACTGTTATCATGTCATTCTAGCTTATGATCATGGATTTCATTACACAGTGTGCACCTTTCTTCACATTTTGACAGTACTTTTCCTGAGAGAAGTCACCTCACCACCTTTTACCCAAGCAGCTCAATTGAACTTAATTGTCTTACTCCGTTAGTTAACACTAGATAAAACTCTGCATTCTACACACTGGTTAAAAATTCAGCAGTGCAGATCTACTGTACTAGTGACTTTATACTGATTGCTCTATCCCCATTTTGGTTTCCGTTAAGTCAGTAATATCCTAATGATTAAGTCACAAATTCTAATAAAGATGAAGAGGTTGTTGTATTTTAATATACAGGTATACTAACCTGGCACATTATCAGGAACACTGTACTAACAATGAGTAGGGCCTCCTTTTGTTCTTAAAACAGTCTCATTTGTTCTTGGCATGGATTCCACAAGATGTTTGAAATATTCCTTTAAGAGTCTGGTTCGCGTTGACATGATTGCACCTCACAGGTTCTGCAGATTTGTCAGCTGCGCATTCATGCTGCAGATCTTCCGTTCATCACAACTCATAGGTGTTCTTTGCGATTCATATCTGGTGAATAGGGAGGCCACTGAAGAATCCTGAACTTGTTTTCATGTTCATAAAACCAGTTTGAGATTATTTTTGCTTTGTGACATGGTGCATTATCATAGTGGAAGCAGCCATTAGAAGATGGGTAAAATGTGACCATGAAGGGATGCACATGGTCAGCAAAAATACTCAAATAGGCTGTGGCATTTAAGCAATATCTAATTGGCATTAGCTGGGGCTTAAAGTGTGCCAAGAAAACATACACTATCAACAACAACAACAACATTTATTTATATAGCACATTTTCATACAAATAATGTAGCTCAAAGTGCTTTACATGATGAAGAAAGAGAAAAAAAGACAAAGTAAGAATTAAAATAAGAGAACACTAATTAACATAGAATAAAAGTAAGGTCAGATGGTCAGGGAGAACAGAAAAAACAAAAAAAAACTCCAGACGGTTGGAGAAAAAATTAAATCTGCACCACCACCAGCAGCAGCCTGGATTGCTGACACAAGGCAGGTTGGTTGCATGGATTCCTGCTGTCCACAGCAAATTCTGACCTTACAATCTGTGTGCCTCAGCAGAAACTGAGGTTCATCAGGCCAGGCTACGCTTTTCCAGTCTTCAGCTGCCCAGTTTTGGTGAGTTTGTGCCTACTGCAGCCTCAGCTTTTTTATTTTTGGCTTACAGTGCTGGAACCTGATGTGGTCTTCTGCTGTATAATCCATAAGCCTCAAGGTTCAATGTGTTGGGCATTCGGAGAAGGTTTTCTGCTCACTTCAGCTGTATAGACTTATCTGGGCATATTCCACTGACCTTGCTCATCAACAAGACGTTTCTATCCACAGGACTATTACTCCCTTGATATTTTTTGTTGTTCACACCATTCTGAGCAGATTCTGGAGGAAGTTTCGTATAAAAATACCAGGAGATCAGCAATTACAGAAATACTCAAACCTGCCAGTCTGGCACCAATAATTATATCACAGGCAAAAGCACTGAGATCCCATTTTTTCCTTATTGTGGTATTTGATGTGTACATGAAATGAAGCTCCTGGCTTGTATCTGCATGATCGTATTCACTGATCTGCTGCCGCATGTTTGGCTGGTTAGATAATTACATGGATAACCTGGTGTTCATAATAATTTACACAATAAGAGTATAAAGTGTGTATATCTAATTATAGGCTGGTATCGTGGATAGTGCTGCTACCTCAGAACTCCAGAGTGCTGAATTGAGATCCTAGGCCAGGCTCTGCCTGCATGGAGTTTGCACATCCCGATACTCCAATTTTCCACCCACATCCTAAAGACATGCAGCCTAAATTAAATGGTGACTCTCAGCTGACCCGGAGTGGGTGAGTGGGTGATTGTGCCCTGTGATAGACTGGCACCTCATCCATATCTGGTTGTTACCTTGCACCCAGTGCTATGTGCTTATGACCTGAACTAACAGGTTTTAAGATAAATATATAGATGGGTTTAACTTTGTATTTACAAACACAAAACAGAATACATATTTTATGCAAGTATAATAATAAAATGCATTTACTGTAATGTCTTTTAATAGTTGAATAAATACTTGAAAGGGGCTGTTGATGTCAACAATGCTTGGATGGGGGAGGTGAGGATTATTTAGCAAATAATGTAATTTTTCTACTAATTATTACCATTCAGTGGCTTGCCACTTTTGACTTAAAATGCATTTATTTTTGATTAAAGAACAATTAAGCAGTTAATGATCTTGCTTTGGTATTGTGATTTCTTCACTGTTGTAACAAATGTAATTTGCATTGTTGATATTTGTCGACATCGACGTGACAATTCAAATTTTAATTTTTAAGTGATTGACCAATGAAGGCAAACTAAAACATTAATATTCATGTTCTTGCTCTCATTTTTATTTTTTTAGGATGAAGAAACAAATAGCATGGTCAGAAATGAAAGCTTTTGATTCGTTGTTCACACCTAAACAGCAGCCTTTGAAACGCACCTTGGATAATTCAGTAAACCTTTCCAACAATAATAATTAATTAGATTTTATAGCTACTTCTCTCACTACTCAAAGCATTTTACATAGATAGAGGGGAGATACTTGAACCACCATCAATATGTAGTATCCACCTGGATGATGAGACAGCAGCCATTATTGTGCCAGTGTGCTCACCACACATTAGCTATTAGATAGTGAAGGGGTGAGATAGATAGCCAGTTAGAGACAGGGGATGATTAGGGGCAAAATGACAAGTACATGGTGGACAATGTAGCCTGGACATCAGGATAAATACTGTTTTGAAGAATTCCCAGGGATCTTTAATGACCACAGAGAGCCGGGACCTCGATTTTATGTCTCAGCAGAAGGATGGTGCCATATTTACAGCACAGTGTCCCCATCACTGCACTGGGGCATTGGGATCCACACACAGCAGCAACCCTAGCTTTCCCTAGGTGTCTCCTATCCAAGTACTATCCAGCTCCAAACATACTTAACTTAACTTTTCTGAATTGCAGGTGATATGGCTGCTGAATGATGCAAATAACTGAATTCAGTGTTACTAAGACAACATGTAAATAAGAAACTTCTCCAATGACAGACCCACAAGTCCAAATCATTCCAGTATAATAGACATTCAGTTACAGCTTCAGTGCTGATACTAGTTACCATAGGAGTGGTAAGTCCCTGCTTTTTCACTTTACTTTCTGCATTTGTTCTTTTTTCACTTTCTCAAGATGTTCCTCTTAGCGATACCAATAGAATTCTCTAAATCTGTTAAATATTGCATTTGAATAATTCCACTTTTGTTCCGCAACCCCTAAACTATATAGTGACTTTATTATGCTTTTAAGAGAACTGACAGAGAACGAAGAAATGGACACATTCACACAGACAAGATCATGTGAGGATTACCAGAAACCAGGAAACACTGCTTTTGCTCACCAAGTTGGGGAGCAGCAGGGTGCTTAGAAACTTAAAGGCATACTCCACCAAAAAAAAGATACTTTTTAAAGTGTAGTTTGTAGTGACAGATTACAAAAGTTTGTAATCTCATGTTTTCATGAAAAATGAATATAACATAATTTCAGAACAAGGTCCAATGGTGACCAGTAATAGACAGCAAACAATATTAAAGATGTTCATGAAAAAAATTTCACGTTGCTCAAGTCACATAATCCATACATCAAGACCATGTTCACAACGTGCAAAATGCCTGTATTTTTGCTAAAATATTGTTTAATAAATAACTCCACAAAATGAAAGAAGTCCACAAACAGAAAGCCTCTTCACACAAGGTCAAGTTTTTGTGACTGAAAAGTCTGTTTTCAGATTCCCAATCACTACTTATAAAGAAGCTGCTTCCTATTTTCTTTATTTATTGCATCTCCTCCTAATATGCATCATGCATTGTTTAAGAAACTGAACGTATTCATGCTCAACAAATCTTACTGCTTTATTTCAGTCAACTCTAAATTCTGTTCCACCAGTCTCTTCAGGGTGGCTGATGGAATGGTCCTTATGAATGACACTGCAATTGTGACCCGCTGGGCTGGCTACTTTGAGCAGTTGTTCAAAGCTGATCCTCCGGCTAGGACGTTGGATATCTCTGGGTCCATGATTTTTGAGGCTGATCCTCCAATTAGCTGTGAACCCCCTAGTCTCACTGAGATTGCACAGGTGGTGAACCAGCTGAGGAGGGGGAAAGGCCACAGGGATATGTGGTATCCGGGGTGAACTTCTCAAGGCTGGTGATAAGGCTGTCCTCCTGGCATTGCAAGCAATCATTGTTTCCATTTGGGAGACTAGCATCATCCCAACTGACTGGAAAACAGGACTTGTCATCCCTATCTGAAAAGAGAAGGTTGATCGCCTGGATTGCAGCAACTACAGGGGGATAACACTGCTCTCAGTGCCGGGTAAGGTCCTGCTAGGGTTGTCCTCAATAGGATCCGTGATCACTTGCTCACCTACCAGCGACCAGAACAGTCTGGTTTTATGCCTAAGAAGTCTACCATCGACCGCATCCTGACATTGAGGGTTCTCATGGAGCACAAACACAGAGTTTTTTTTGCAGCCTTTGTTGATTTTCATAAAGTGTTCGACTCAGTTGATCAAGCTGCACCGTGGGACATCCTGAGGGTTCACAGGATCCCCTCGTGGTTGCTGGATATCATAGCTGGCCTGTACACTGGTACTGTGAGTGCTGTGCAGAGTGGAGGCAGAACCTCTGCCTTTTTCCCAGTTGATTCAGGGTTCGTCAGGGTTGTGTTCTGTTCAATGCTTGTATGGACTGGGTGTTGGTCAAGGTCATGGGGTCCAGCAGCTGTGGGGCATCTGTTGGTCAAGAAAGATTCACGGATCTTGACTTTGCTGATGCTGCTGTGATGTTCGTGGTGTCAATGGAGGCTCTGATCGGGGCACTCAAGAGATGAGCGAGGAGTCTGAGTGTCTGGGTTTGCGAGTGTCCTGGATAAAAACCAAGATCCAGGCCTTTAATGACCTCTTAGGCACAGCCATCAGCAGTGTGTCTGTTTGCAGAGAGAGTGTCGACCTTGTCGAGAGGTTTACTTACCTTGGCAGTGACATTCATGTCTCTGGTGGCTCTTCCTATAAAGTCAGTAGACGGATTGGGAGAGCATGGGGGGTCATGAGGTCGCTGAAAAGGGGTATTTGGCACTCCCAATATCTATACAAAAGGACAAAGGTCCAAGTCTTTAGAGTCCTGGGGCCTCATGTATAAATGGTGCGTATGCACAGAAATGTTGCGTAAGAATGTTTCCACATTCAAATCTCAAAGTATAAAACCTACACTTGGCGTAAAGCCACGCACTTTTCCACGGTACCTCATACCCTGTCATACACAAGTTCTCTGCTCGGTTTTGCAGACTGGTGGCACCCAGCGTCAAAGCAGTGTTACTGTTCCTGCGTGGTTACCCTTTATCTCTTAGAACCACATTCCTGATGCGGCTTTATAAATACACTGAAACTAACCGCATATTGTTTATTAGTGTAATGCATCTGATTGTAAATAACCTGTAACAATATAATGACCCAGGGAACAGCCATAGTATTCCAAATACCATAACTGCTTTAGCATTATTACTCTCACTGCACCTTCTTCTTCTTCTTCTTCTTCTTCTTTCAGCTGCTCCCGTTAGGGGTTGCCACAGTGGATCATCTCTTTCCATGTTACTCTCACTGCACCACTTGGAGTATTTATATCAATGTATCTGAGTGGGGAATCACAGCAGCAGCTAATCGAAAAGAGAATTATTGGTATACAGCATCAAGCACAGCCTGCCTCAGCCACGGCAAAATATTTCAAAGCCTTTCCTGTACGGATCTCGTGGTTCAGAAACAGTTTTATTCCAAGAACTATAAACGCACTCAATCAATTGCTCCTTGTAGAACTGTTTGTACTTATAAGTACAATTACCCCACTGTAAACTTGCACAACAGTTATAATATTGCACAACCTGCGCCACTTTATAACGAGCTATATATAAATCTATACTAATAAAAGGCAAAGCCCTGACTGACTGACTGACTCACTCACTCACTCACTCACTCACTCACTCATCACTAATTCTCCAACTTCCCTTGTAGGTAGAAGGCTGAAATTCATTCCTTACAGGTTACTTACAAAAGTTTGTAAGCAGGTTTCATTTCAAAATTCTACGCGTAACGGTCATAACTGAGTACTACTTACATACATATATATGGCCATAGCCTGCAGCTCGGTCGCCGTGTGAGGTGGAGTTGCATCCCCCATCACCACGCCTCCCACGTAGTTGGCTGCCTTCTTATATTGCATCCTCCATCCCAACACCTCCCACGTAATTGACTGCCTGCCCATATAAGGCCATCCGTCAGCAGCACTAATCTCATATTTATAAACGGCGCAAATATATTCACATGTACTTAACCTACATTACAACTATATACACATATAAATTAGACACCCAGACACACAGTCCCCACACGTTCCCCAGTCCTTTATCTGAACTTTCTTTTAAAAGTTTATAATCACACAGCCTGGGAAGTCTGCAGTGAATCCGGCGACCAATCCTGATGTGTGCCGCGGACGCGTTTACTTATTTTGCATGTAAAGAAGCGATCTCCTCATCACTAATTCTCCCACTTTCCATATATGTGGGGAGCTGAAATTTTGCGTGCTCATTCCTTGCAGTGTACTTATAAAAGTTATGTATGTTTCATGTCCTATTACAACACCCAAGAGGGTGAAATGGGTGTACCCCCTAAACTGTATATATAGATATGGGAAACCCCTCCTTACTATTTCTGCTACTGCCAATTTTGGAAAGCTCATCCTTTACTCTGTACTTACAAACTTTAAGTATGTTTCATTTCGTGTTGTGCCCCGTAATGAACTTTTGAAAATAACGTCTTCTTTTTGGCGGTTCTCACCTTTACGCCATAAGGAAGTTTAGGAACTGAGCTCTCCTTTTGGCGGTTTCATTCCTTATTTCCATTAAAAGAGGATTTATTTCACACACAAGGGCCATCCCCGGTCCCCTTTCCTTTTTCCACACGGCCGCTGTCCACACACCTACCACGTGGTTGGCTCCCTGCCTATATACATTAACGACATCCTGTGCTCATGTGCCTCCTCACTAGCTTCCTTACTGTCCTCAGCTCTTTGTACTCACTGCTCCCTTTTTCTTTACTCCACCGCTTCAAGCCTGTTATTGTTCGCCTTGCTTCACGTCTGCCTGCTAGTGACTCCTGCCTTTTCGTTCATTCCACCGCTTTACTACGAAACTTACAACCACCAAAATTTTGTAATGGCACCAGGCTTTAGATTGAATCTCTGCACAAGAACCTCATTGAGGCAACTGTCTTCACTGAAACAGGCTCAGAGAAGACTGTATTTATTCCTCGCATCCCTCTCATACCCTCTGACCTCCCATTCCAGTTCAAACGCCTCAAATTTCCGGTAAGGTTTTGCTTCACTATGACAATAAATGAGTCACAGGGCCAGACTCTAAAAAAGGTTGGCATTGACTTGACACAAGATTGCTTCTCACATGGCCAACTGTATGTTGCATGCTCAAGAGTAAGCTCAGCAGACATTTTACAGCCTGAGGGCAGAACTGCAAGCGTTGTTTACAAAGAGATCCTTACATCCTAAAAATGTGTATTTCTCATACACAACATTTACAATCATACTCATCATTCTCAATACTAAAATAAGCCTACTACAATTACATTGACGATCACGTTACATTATTTTTAAAATGTTACCTTTTTTTCATAACTTTTTTAACACACTACTTCTCCGCTGCAAAGCGTGGGTATTTTGCTAGTTTATATATAAATTTGCTGAGGCTGGCGCGACACTGGAAGGATAGATGGATAGAATAATTAAACACATACTGTGAAGATATTTCAATGTACCTTAAAAGTTTTGAAGAAACTTGTAGTTTCTTGTCGTTGTAAGCTTACAGATGGCTTAACGTCTATTACAGAGCTGATTGTGTGGCGGTTGGGTATTTGGGGAAAGAAAATTAAGGACAGGAATTGGAGGTTAGTAGTTTGAAAGAGACAGTACTGCTACAATAAATTATTTCATCGAAGGTCGCGCTTGGCGCAGCAGCATCTTGTGTGAGACATGAACAATCACTGTGCCATCGTGTTCCCATGTTTAATAACATGCTTTCATTCCAATCATCATGAAAATGATATCACGTATACATCTCAGTATTTTAATTATTCAGAGAGCTGTAATATCACGAATGTAATGGATTGTGTGTCCTGTCGGAGAAAGAGAAAGAACAGAAGCACGTAGTGATTCACACACATAGAGCACATAGAAGATCAAATACAAAACAAAGCATTTAACATGCTACTTTAGTTACGATGGGATTTGAGAAACTAGTAAATTAAATGATTTTAAGATGAAGTTTATGATGTTCTACTTTAATGATAAAATAAACTACGTGATTAAAGTGGAAATTTCAAGATTAAAGTTGACATTTTATGCTTTTTTCCCACTGTGTGCCTATTTTTTTTTTGTCTGTACCCTAATAAGCTCAGACGGTGGGCTACAACTCGCCTTTTCACGGCGACTTTGATATGTGACTTCTTTTTTATTTTGGCACTGTGCGAGTTTGTGAACTTGAGCTTTCGAGTTTCTCCGACATGCTGTGTCACTCAATCAGCTTGTTTTTGTTGATTATACCACTGTTTAAATCAATAAATAGTATGTTTTTCCTTTTGCTCCACTTGGTATTCGCTGAAATTCTTATATTTTCCCCCATGCTTTTCCCATTGTCTTTTCACAGAACGCTGAGCTTAAGGGCTATTTATATTGATTTGCATATTCAAAGAGGCGCAATTCTGGGAGGAAATGGGACGGGACAGCAGGTGCGTGCACGTGCGTTACTTTTCACACTGACCGGGATTTATGGAGCGGAAGAACATGAAAGTTGGCTAACGCACAGATTCCTGCATCTGGATTTTTCTGTGTGTAAGAACATTCCGGCTTTTGTGCTGACATCATGTTATAGTGTGAATTCTACGCACGGCATTATGCATGAGGCCCCAGGTGCTTCCTGTCTTGCTATATTGTTGCGAGACATGGACGCTATCCAGAGACCTGAGACGAAGACTCCTTTGTTACTGTGTCTCTCTGGAAAATCCTTGGGTACCGTTGGTTTGACTTTGTGTCGAATGAGCAGTTGCTCATGGAGTCCTGAATGAGGCACATTACCTGCATTGTAAGGAAGCGTCAGTTACAGCACTACGGCCATGTGGCGTGTTTCCCTGATGGTGATCCAGCTCATAGGATTCTCTTTGTTGGGGACCCGAGTGGCTGGACCAGGCCAATGGGTCACCCAAGTAACACCTGGCTGCAGCAAATAGAGGGTGATTTCCAGAGGGTGGGACTGGACCGCGTATCTGCCTGGGGGGTTGCCAACCGGGATCCCGAGTTGTTTTGTGTAGTGGGTGCGGCAACACACTGTACCAGTGCATGCTCCTCAACTTGACTTGACTTGACTGCTCTAAATATATAAAATCCTGAGCACAAAAGTGCAATGATTTTGCGCAATGATTTTATGTGACGTTTTTATGTCACTTTTTTTGTCACACTTTAAATCAGGCTTATTTTAAAACCTACATATATATGTTTGGTATCATTCTTTTCAGAATTTATCGAAATTTAATGTGATGTTGTTAGATTTTCAGATTCTTATTCTATTTTTAAATTTTAACCAGGTCCAGGGCCGGAAATAAAAGACAAAGAGTAGGACAGCTGCTGTACAGGCTTTTAAATATTTGAAGCACCGTTGCGAGATGCAGATCACACGGCACGGCAGCAGCAGCAAGCCAGCAGCTGATTGAGCATAGAGGAAGTAAAAAAAAACTATTTGTATCCCATTGTATCACCATTTAAAAGGAGGTTTCGGAGAAGCGACCACGTCTCCTTGGGGTGCATTCAGCCCCCATCTTCACAACACGAGCGGCAAAGACGTGAAGTGGCTGGCGCGTAGTGCCAGCTTTGCGAAGAATGAGGTTTTTGAGTGAATTGACCAGGAGGGAACCCCCTAGCTTAAATATAAAGTTTTTCAAGGTAATCAGTAGATTTGGTGGCCCTGTGATAAAATGAAAAATGTATTTTCTGTTAACTTAATTTACACATAATTAGGCGCTCTTCTTCTATGTTGATCCTTTGAATATCATTTTTGACATATACAGTACTACAGCTCCATGCTTTCTCCACTCACACTTCCTTTTGTCTTTCCTAAAGGGCATTTAGTCACTTATACAGTATTTTATTCCCCTCCATCAATATTGAGTATGTAATTTCTATATTATGATAATCTCAACATAACACTGTTACTTTTCTTTGTTCCACTAAAGAGTAATTTTTTTTCTTTGTTATTATTCAGTGAATTTTCATTCAGTAGTTTAGTCCTTTTATGTATATCTCCTGTTTATTTTCACAGACACTGTCTAGATTCTCTGTAGATACTCAGCCTTCGAATATTTTTCACAATATCTTGTAAAACTAAATATTTCTTATTGGTACAAACAGGAGGCCTAGCCTATAACTGATAACTCAATATAAACACACTGTCATCTTTAATACTGCAGCCATAATTAAAGCGCAACAATGAAAGCAAAACATTAGCTCTCAAATTGTACTATTAGCATAATACGCCAAATGCACAGCCCATCATTATCCCATTGCCGACTCGCAGAGTACGATATTAGTCAATGACGGAAGCAGTAGGCTACTTGAAAGATAATATCGGTTAGTCACAATAGCTGGCCTACTCAGTTTTTGTTCTCCACATATTTAATTTCTAGCCTAATATCTACTGAATGTGTTTTTTACCAAACTATTGTATAATCATAATCGCTGATTGAAAAAGTTGACCCAGGGTTTGCCTAGAAGAGACCATCTCATTGGGTCAATGCCATATTCCAAACTGACACTATAAACAAGTGAGCCAGGATAGTGGCTGGATTTCCTACATGATATTCAAGACGGCTAACTTTTAGAGTCTAAAGACTACAAAGACTGGCATTACACTACAAGTCCCCAAGCATGTGCTGAAATTCACAAAAGCAAGTTGTCATTTTAGATGATATTTTGTGTGGACCCTTTGGAGTGTCAACCATTACAGTATGCACAAAAGTCAATTTGAACATTCAGAACAAAAAAAAAAATAATAATAAAACCTCTAGCAGAGTGACAAGAAAGCATGCGTTCAAAATACGCTTACTTCTAATGGTTTTCTGGCATATAAATTTTGCCTCTGGATAAATAGGAACACCCAGAGCAGACGCTGTGCTTCCTCTTGTTACAAATCAAGTAAGAAATGTTCTTTTGATGAGCTACCTGAATAGGGAGTTACGCCAAGAGGGTTAGCGAGAGGTGACTGATTTGTTTGTATAGTGGAGAGCTAGAAGAACCTAATACATTAACAGACACTAATGGGAACGAGAGACCTAACCTCCAATTTGGGTTAATGAAATGGAAAAAACACATTTCCTTAGTAATACGGTAAATGATGAGGGCACTTCAGAATGCTGGAACATTAAGTACTTTGTAGTTATTCTGCAGCTGCAAGAATGTCACACGCACATACACACCACTGCTCCACATGCTAACACATATATTATGGAGTGACTGTGTGCTACAGTAAATATTATTATATGTAATTTGTGCACATATTCATACACTATGTATTTATTTAAATACATACATGATGTATATTATATGAATATTATACATATGTATAATTTGTAATTGTTATGTTTCAGACAGTGCTTCTTTCCTGGCTTCTATTTTTGTTGCTATTCTGGTTCATTTTTAATGATTATTTCTTGTGCTGGGTGGCACGGTGGTGCAGTGGGTAGTGCATGGAGTTTGCACGTTCTCCCCGTGGGTTTCCTCCCACAGACCAAAGACAGGAGGTTAGGTGCATTGGCGATTCTAAATTGTCCCAAATGTGTGCTTGGTGTGTGGGTGTGTGTATGTATGTGTGTGTGCACCCTGTGGTGGGCTGGCGCCCTGCCTGGGGTTTGTTTTCTTGCCTTGCGCTCTGTGTTGGCTGGGATGGGCTCCAGCAGACCCCTATGACCCTGTAGTTAGGATATAGTGGGTTGGATAATGGATGGATGGATGGATTTCTTGTGCTTTTATGTAATTTCTTTTAATTTTTTTTTATTAATATTTTGTATTGTACTGTATCTTTAAACATTCGGCCACGTTTTGTGTCTTTTGTATGGAACCCTGGGAGGTGGGGTCACCCTGATATCAATACCTCTGCCTTTATATTGTAGTGAAAGTGAGGGTCGCACCAGTGGATCATTGAGGTCTGAAGCTTTTTGCGAGTATCGTACTGAGTTTTCTGGCTTTCTGAATTTTGCTATGGTCTTTGGATTCTGAGTATTAATATGTGGATTTGGACTGGATTGCTTTTTTTCAAATTTTTGTTCTGTTTTTATTCTAAATAAATCCTTCCTTTGTAATGATTCTTTGTCTCTGTTATAATCAAAGCCAGAGGTTTAGTGGCTTACCCTCTCTCTTGATGGGCATTTTTTGATATAGTTTTTAACATGTAAAGGTGCTTAAATTTCTATTGGAGAAACTACAGAAATCGTGTCATGTCAATTGAACCCGCTACTCTTAACGTCAGTGTAACAAACAGGATAATGGCAGCAATGTACGTATATCGACTTCAAGCACTGCTTTACACTCATATCATAGAGCTAACCACATACTAAATGGTAAACATATTTTTAGGAATCTGATCCCAAGCAACATCTTTTAAAAGTGTGAATTTAGAGTTTTTTTCTGTTTTCAGCAGTTTTCAGAAAAATTGAAGTGTATTTATAAGTAATGTTGGGCCTAGATCAAATGACACTTTTTAGACTTTTAAGTACCAAAATGAAGAGAATCATCCATAATTTGGAAATGTGTTGTTTTCAAAAGTGTATTGTGCAAACTGTTAAACCACGACAGACAAACATTTATACAGTCCATTTCAAATTCAACAATATAGTCCAGTATGAAGGGTATATGAAAGCTAAGCAAGCAGCATTAAGTTCCAGTAACCTTACTTTGCAACACAGATACAGTAACATTTAATTACCTGTTTATGCCAACACATCTCCATATACAGAAGATTAATACAGGTGGATCACAGTCAGCCAAAGAGGGTCCTCTAATAAGAACTCCAAATCCCAGAAGCCTCTGCAAAGCCCATTAGAGCACGTGCCAGAAGCGGGCGTGCTCATTGGTTCCCAGCTAGAGGGTAAGGCTAGTGATTGCCTGGGCCTACCTCTGGCTGAATTAAATAACTTTATTGATGTGTGGGACCTCGAAAAGCTAATCGAGCCCGTACAAGATTTCTTACAGATGCTGACGGCGATAAAGAAGATCATCGGGGAGTTGGGAGAGACGGCCGAAGCGCCTATCAAGAAGGTAGATGAATACCTGCGGCGGTTGGGTCGAGAGCCTCCTGTCTTATATGATTTGGCGGTACAGGTGAGTAATACCGGTACCATACAACATAGAGGGACGAAATGTGATCCGGGCCCACGATTGATAAGTAGCGGGTGCCAAGTCACTGCAAGCCCTACAAGAGAGCGTGGAACATTAACAGAGCGGTTGGGGAAGGGCCGATCGAGCCGGAGCAGCTGGATGGTGTTGCCCCTCTGAGCGATTCCGTGCTGAAGACCCCGACCACTATTATGTATAAATCAAAGGGGATTCAGACAGTAAAATCTCCTGATAAGGGCGTTGAGAAATCAGAGGCGGCTGTAGAATCCTCCTCAGCGGGGAAAAGGGCGGAGACAGACTTCCTCAAGTGCTTTCAGTCTCGCTGAGGTATACAAACAGGGGGGCCGCAGCTGTGCTATGAATGCCGTAGGCCAGGCCACGTATGGCGACATTGTCCTAGGAGGACAGAGGGACAAAGAACTCATTTTTATAATGTTTCTCCTAGGTTCTCACGAGTGTGTCACCAACCTTGCCAAGGCCCGACCAATGGACCCTCCAGGAGGAAGATGACCCTCGCGGGGCTGGACGCTCCAAACCACAGTTTTTCTCTGGGGGGGAGTACTGTGGAATATGGCTGGCCAGTCATCCCGGCCAATACTCCCAGGCCGCCAGGTGGAGCTCTCCCTGCAGCATGGAGGTGCCCCGGATGCCAGCAGGGAATCATGGACAGTGGAGTTTTCCTTTACAGCCCTGCTGGATATCTATTTATATTATTTGTCTTCTTCTTATTAAAGTGTGCTTGAATGTAGCACTCATAACCTGCATGTCTTTTTCGTACGAACAACTGTAAACCTAACTCGCTTATCCTACCTTCACTTATCCAACATTCCGTATTATCCGACGTCCCACCGCAAAAAATAAAAACAAGCAAAAAAAAAAAATATGCATCAATCAGCAACAAGAACTGCAAGTTGCGAGCGTGAGCGTAGTCTATTTTTTGTTGCTCCCGACTCTGCCGCAGCTAATTACAGTGGAACCTCAGTTTGCGAGCATAATTCATTCTGGAAATGTGCTTGCAGTCCAAAACAATCATACAGTATATCAATGCAAATTTCCTCATAAGAAATATTGGAAACTCAGATGATTCGTTCCACAACCCAAAACTATTTATATAAAAATGATTAATACAAAATATAAAGTAAAAATACATAAAGTAAATTAACCTTCACTTTACCTTTGAAAAGAATCATGGCTGGTGTGAGTAGTTTCTAAACTCTTGTGGGATCCCACCCAATGGGAGGACACGCGGAAGAGCGTCCCAAAGCAATCGCAGTCCCAGCGCTGTAGCAGTTCGATGTAAAAGCCAATCCGAAAAGATCGCGGACATGCTATAAGCGCCTGCTGTTGATGGGTAATACAAGGAACAAGGGACATTATAAATGTGCTGGGCTCAGTATTACTTTCCCCCCGACCCTGCCTGACTGCTGTGTCTGTGTATAGGAGAATGAAAGATCCCGCTACATTAAATAACCTCGCTGTTGCTGTTTCAAGCTTAATAAAGCTGGTGTTGCTAAAAGTACTGAGACTCAGCTTTGAGTTTTTGGGTGCAAGATGGGGACTCGCACGTCACAGCACAAACACACACACGCAGTCACAATGCTGTAGTAAACAGTATACGCTCGTATGGATGTTGACTATATTAAGGCTAGAAACTGCAATTAATTACATTGAGCAACAAGAAGAAGCTACAGGAATCGACATAATGATGCTGCAAAGATGGCGAGACTTCACAGCGAAGAAACGGCACTCGTCAGGAAAGCAGACTACAATCAAAAATGTCTTTAAATCATCACAGGACTGAGCCCTCCCCAGGGTTTGTTTCCTGCTTTGTGCCCTGTGTTGGCTGGGATTGGCACTACAGTGACCTCTACAGTGGCCCAATGAACAAGCTGCAAGTCGGGGGGCGATAAGTATGCCCATACCCGCTCGGCGCCTCTCAGTGGGGCAACCCCAGAGTGGTAGAGAGTCCAGCCCCTCTCAAGGAGGTTGGTTCCATAGTCCAAGCTGTGACTATATCTAGCCAGAACCTCTCGACCTCGCGCACTAGCTCAGGCTCCTTCCCCTTCAGAGAGGTGACATTCCACGTCCCAAGAGCCAGCTTCTGTAGCCGAGGATCGACCTGCCAAGGTCCCTGCCTTCAGCCACCACCCAATTTACACTGCACCTGACCTCCATGGCCCTTCCCATAGGTGGTGAGCCTATGGTAAGGGGGACCCACATTGCCTCTTCAGGCTGTGCCCGGCCGAGCCCCATGGCTGCAGGCCCGGCCACCAGGTGCTCGCCATCGAGCCCCACCTTCAGGCCTGGATCCGGGGGGTTTCCTAACTGTTGTTTGTGCATATGCGCCAAACAGCAGTTTGGAGTACCCACCCTTTTTGGAGTCCCTGGAGGGGGTGCTAGAGGGCATACCTTCTGCGGACTCCCTCGTTCTGCTGGGAGACTTCAATGGTCACATGGGCAATGACAGTGAGACCTGGAAGGGCGTGAATAGGAGGAATGGCCACCCCAATCTGAACCCGAGCGGTGTTTTGTTATAAGACTTCTGTGTTTGTCACAGATTGTCCATAATGAACACCATGTTCAAGCATAGGGGTGTTCATATGTGCACTTGGCACCAGGACACCCTAGGCCTCAGTTCGATGATTGACTTTGTGGTCATGTCGTCAGACTTGCGGCCACATGTCTTGGACACTCGGGTGAAGAGGGGGCGGAGCTGTCAACTGATCACCACCTGGTGGTGAGTAGGCTTCGATGGTCGGGGAGGTTTGCGGTCAGGCCTGGTAGGCCCAAACGTGTTGTGAGAATCAGCTGGGAATGTCTGGCAGAGTCCCCTGTCAGAAGTACCTTCAACTCCCTCCTGTGGGAGGTGGGGGACATTGAATCAGAATGGGCCATGTTCCGTGCCTCTATTGTTGAGGCGGCTGACCGGAGTTGTGGCCATAAGGTGGTCGTTGCCTGTTGTGGCGGCAATCCTCGAACACGTTGGTGGACACCAGCGGTGAGGGATGTTGTCAAGCTAAAGAAGGAGTCCTATGGGACCCTTTTTCCTGTGGGACTCTGGAGGCAGCTGATAGGTACCGTCAGGCCAAATGGAATGTGGCTTCAGTGGTTGCTAAGGCAAAAATTCAGTCATTCGAGGAGTTTGGGGAGGCCATGAAGAACGACTTTCAGATGGCTTTGAGGAGATTCTGGTCCACCATCCGGCGTCTCAGGTGGGGGAAGCAGTGCAGTGTCAACACTGTATATGGTGGGGATGGGGGGAGTACTTGAGAAGCCATGAGAAGCTCAGTCATCCGGGAGGGGCTCAGAGCAGAGCTGCTGCTCCTCTGCATCAAGAGGAGTCAGATGAGTTGGCTCGAGCATCTGATCAGGATGCCTCCTGGACGCCTCCCTGGTGAGGTGTTCCGGGTACGTCCAACCAGGAGGAGGCCCAGGGGATAGACCCAGGACCCGCTTGATGGACTATGTCTCCCAGCTGGCCTGGGAATGCCTCGGGATTCTCCTGGAAGAGCTAGAAGAAGTGGCCGGGGAGAGGGAAGTCTGGGTATCTCTGCTCAAGCTGCTGTCCCTGTGACCCAACCTTAGATAAGCGGAAGAAGATGGATGGATGGATGGATGGATATATATATATATATATATATATATATATATATATATATACTGTATATATATATATATACATTTGTAAAGTGTAAAATATACATAGTGTACAGTAAAAACAGAAAATGTTCACTAAATTGTATTTGATTTTTACAAATTCATGATAAATAAGCTTTTATCAGGTTTCATATAAGTGTGCTTTTGTTAATTTCCTCATACATTTTTCTACTTTTAATTCTTATTTGTTTATTCCTACTTTAAAGGGTTAAAACATGAATTATTACTATCATGAGCAACCAAATTAATAATCGTATTTGAAGGTGTCACATGAATGTTTTGCAAGAAAACTTTAATTTTTGTCTGATGAAGTCAAACTGATCCCCAATGACCTGATTATCTTACTTAATTAACAAGGTGTCAATCTAATAAATCTTGTTAGGAGATAAAGTCTATATATATGTTTTAAATTACCAGTTAATTAAAATCAATCAAGCCTTGTATTCATACTGATCTTAAATAAGGTTACAATATTCATTAGCATACATTTAATGAGTGTTATCACTGTAACTGCTGCAGTAATGTAATCATTAAAATGCACTTTTTCTGAGTAAAGATTATTCCTCATTTTGCCATTGAGTTTAGAGTCCCACTATCCTTTGTCTTTATTGAGCTCATGAAGGAGGGCACACATTGTATACCCAAAGAACATGACTATTTGACTGCATCCTCTTCTTCTAGGCCAAAGTAAGTTATTTTCTAGCTAAAGCAGAGCTTCCTGGTGCACAAAATGGGAAGCTAAAGCTAATTAGTTTTGTGTTTAAAGGGAATTCATTTTTTACCTTTTTTTCTTAATATATGAATGAGACAGTAAAGGCCAAAACACAATACAGGTAAAAGTAAGTTTTGATAGGTTACTGAAAGACTGAAGGAATTAAACATATTCATTTAGAACAAACAGATTAAGAGATATCATTTTTGAACTTTTTACATTTATGAAAGGAATTCCAGTTAAGTTCTTCAACAAGAACACGAGAACACAGATGAAAAGTTAAATTTAGCACAAACGTCAGAAAGTTTTTCTTCACACAGAGAAACACAGACACATGGAATAAATTACCAAGTGGTGTGGTAGAGAGTAGTACATTAACAATTTTCGAAACTCTTGAAAATTAGGCGAACTGTTAATTAAATAAGATAATCAGGTTATTGGGAATCAGCTTGACTTCATCAAATAAAAATTAAAGTTTTCTTGCAAAACATTCAAGTGACATATTCACATAAAATTATTAAATTTGGTGCTCTGTAATAATTACATTTGTAAAGCTTTAAAAAGGAATATGAGGAAATTAACAAATATGTACTTTTATGAATCCTTATAGAGTTCAATTTATCTTGATTTTTTAAAACATTCAGGGAATTAGCACTAAGAAGTACTTGCAGTAGTTGTACCATTTTTCATGCAGAGCTTGATGCTCACATATTCATCCTTTTTTCAAAATATTTTTATTGCAACAGGGGTCTGCCTTGGAACATTCTTGGTATAACAGGGTAATGACATCAACAACAACAACAACAACAACATTTATTTATATAGCACATTTTCATACAAACAGTAGCTCAAAGTGCTTTACATAATAAAGAATAGAAAAATAAAAGACACAATAAGAAAACAAAATAAATCAGCATTAATTAACATCGAATAAGAGTAAGGTCCAATGGCCAAGGGGGAAAGAAAAAACAAAAAAAAAAACTCCAGATGGCTGGAGAAAACCTAACATAAATGAAACAGTCCTCTTTGGATTTAGGGTTCTCACGGAAAGGCTTGATGATGATGGTCACATAGAATTCTGCCTTTTAATCCATCCATCATTGTTGGAGCATCATGAAGCTTTGCGTAGGTGGAGGTGGCGCAGGCCACCACCACAAAGAAACCGGAAAAAGAAACAGAAAAGAGAGTAGGGGTCAGTACGGATTTTAGAGCTACCCTGAATAGTTATTATGAGGAAATTGAACATACAGAGTATCAGGATTAAGTTAAATTAAGTTAAAGTGAAGTTATAAAAAGGCCATGTTAAAGTAATATGTTTTCAGCAGTGTTTTAAAGTGCTCCACTGTATTAGCCTGGCGAATTCCTATTGGCAGGCTATTCCAGATTTTAGGTGCATAGCAGCAGAAGGCCGCCTCACCACTTCTTTTAAGTTTTGTTCTTGGAATTCTAAGGAGACACTCATTTGAGGATCTGAGGTTACGATTTGGAATATAAGGTGTCAGACATTCCGATATATAAGAAGGGGCGAGATTATTTAAGGCTTTATAAACCATAAGCAGAATTTTAAAGTCAATCCTGAATGACACAGGTAACCAGTGTAGTGACATCAAAACTGGAGAAATGTGTTTGGATTTTCTTTTCCTAGTTAGGATTCTAGCAGCTGCATTCTGCACTCATTGCAAACGATTTATGTCTTTCTTGGGTAGTCCTGAGAGGAGTGCATTACTGTAATCTAGTCAACTGAAAACAAACGCGTGAACTAATTTCTCAGCATCTTTCAGTGATATAAGAGGTCTAACTTTACTTATGTTTCTTAAGTGAAAAAATGCTGTCCTAGTGATCTGATTAATATGCGATTTAAAATTCAGATTACAGTCAACAATTACCCCTAAGCTTTTTACCTCCGTCTTGACTTTTAATCCTAATGTATCCAGTTTATTTCTAATAGCCTCATTGTATCCATTATTGCTAATCACTAAGATTTCAGTTTTCTCTTTATTTAACTTGAGACTTTAACTTGAACTTGACATGTTCTTGGGATTGATTATTATTTTGTCATTTTTCACAATTTTTCACACCTCAGTGCTATTTGTTATGTCTGTATCACCACTTGTAATAGACAAATTTTGAGAACTTGTTAATCAGACCTCATATCCATAGCATGTTTGCATATTTGATGCATTCCCTTGGAAAATTAGTTGCAAGATGCATCACTATAGGCTGGACTTGCCTCGCTGGAACATTTTGAGGTGTTCCAGATATCTAACAGCAATAGTTTTTCTCACTCAGCAAAAATCACTAAAAAAGTAAGAAAGTCTTATTAATACCACATCATAGAAACTGTCAACATTATAAAACAACAGTATGAACAGACTCACCATCAATCAAACAGGACTGAGTTATCCTCAAATAATGGGTTTTCAGGCTTAATTTAGAGGATAACATTGTATTTTAGGAGACACTTTTTGATCAGAGTTTATTACTGGAGTATAGTTTTAAGATAATCAGGACAAAAACCTCATATATCAAAAGGAGGATTTAGATTCGTATGGAAATTTTACTATCATAATAATTTAAAAATTGGCCTGATATAGAGATAATTAAAACTATGAGATTATAATCTTTAGTGTAGGATTTCAAAGGTTAAATTCTGAATAATTTTTATAATGATGTGATCAGCCTATTGTACTGTATATCTTAGATAGTGTGTGTTATATTAAAACATTGTACTTTTTTTTGCACATTTAATGTGTTTTATTTTTTTATTTTTGACTTGGAGGTATGACATGACTGCAATCTTCACATTGGTTATGTCACAGGAGTGATGATATTTAAATGTAATGGTCACTTTGTATGTCCTCCCTATGTGGATAAAACCTATTGCCAACTTCCTTTTCATATTTTGTTGATAAAACTCAAGTAGGCCCTAGGACCAAGTTTGTTTCTCTGGTTTCAACTTTGCTTTGCTCCTGACTCCTCATGTACATATATATAGCCCAATTGTTTAGGTTTCTGACTTTTTCTGATTACTTAGTTTTGCTTTGTTTGACTGTATCTTTTTTCTTCAATCAGCCATCTCCTGATCAATTTTTTCTCACTCACAATAATCTTTGGGTACACTCTGTGTTCCTACAGTGTGGGATTGAGATTACTGCAGGTTTAATCATTGTTAAAATAATACTTGCATGTCATCTTAATTCAGGCACACTAATCCTCATAACATTTTTCTTTTTTGGAAAAACACTTTTTTTCTGAATATGAGAGTAAAAAAGATTCATTATATACTGAATATATATATACTAGCAAAATACCCGCGCTTCGCAGCGGAGAAGTAGTGTGTTAAAGAAGCAATGAAAAAGTAAAGGAAACATTTTGAAAATAACGTAACATGATTGTCAATGTAATTGTTTTGTCACTGTTGTGAGTGATGAGTGTTGCTGTCATATATATATATATATATATATATATACACATAAACATATATATATACATATCCATACATATACACATATATATACACACACACATATATACATACATATATATATATCTACATATATACACATACATATACATACACACATACATACATACACACACATATATACACACAAATACATATATATATACATACACACACACATATATAAACATATATATACATATACATACATATCTACATATATACACACACACAGCTATTTCGTATCAGTGCAAGACGCTGCTTGTTAAAACGGATAACTCCCGCTCTTACGTGCAAGTCTGCGTGGATATTATGAACTATCGTATTTGTTCAAGTTCTATTTAAATTTTAAATAGAAGGAATTTTTATTTAGTCGACAGAAATATCTTTGGTAGGAATGGTAAAAACAGACAGGAATATTATTCTTGAATAAATCAACTCAAACCTTAAACAACTTATAATATTTTGCTCTCCATAAAAATATATCCTGTCTAAATTATACAAGTTAGAAATAAAGTAAACGTTAAAAGAAGAAACATTCAAATTTCTTTACTCTTATGTAATTTTATATAAAAAATAAACTTAGATTTTAAATATCCCAAAAGATTTTGCTCTGCATAAAAATATATCCTGTCAAAATTATACAAATTCAAATATGAACATGCTGCATAACAAAACCTGGAAATATAAATAAAATGTGTTCCTTTCAGCAATAACAAATCAAATCATTCAGTTGTCTTTGCTCATATGTC
>JANRMT010062861.1:36300838-36323882 GCA_026402145.1 Polypterus bichir lapradei
TATCTATCTATCTATCTATCTATCTATCTATCTATCTATCTATCTATAGGAACATCCTGCCTCTTTTCTGGCCAACACATTACCATCACCTTCTGGTCAGGTAAGGGACTTGGACTCATCTTACCAGCCCATACATAGCGTCCATTTAAGTCTTCATAATTTATAACACTGGGACATTTGTTAAACATAATGAAATATTTACAAATAAATGAATGTTTCAATTATTGATGTTTTCATTTACTTCTTACTGTCATTTTTAATAGAAATCTAATCACAAAAACTTTAAATATTTTTATAGATATGCTGTTAAGTAATTAATTTTAAAACATTGCTAAATCAAGAAGCAAACAGCAGATTTTCTTCTAACAACCAGCTTTTCTGCCTTACAGTTTTGAAGTAATAACATGTGTTAACTGTCTGTCACAATATCAATCGGCTTTAGAAAAACAACCTCCGAACTTAGACAAACAACAATTTGTGTCCTAATGAGCTTAGCAATGTTCTTCCAGCCCATGTGTAAGATCAGTTAACAGAAAATCAAGGCAGGGGAGGCTCAGAGCTGGCCTTATAATGGTTTATTTTGCTGCAGCATGGAGGGCGTGGGGGTTGATGGGCGGTCACTGCAATGTCTGGAAGAATCTGTAAAGACAGAACACAAGCTGGAGAAAGGAAAGAGAAGGTGATTGATTATTAGTAGCTGTCATAGTGTCAACAGAGTGGAAAATATCTCCGGGTTGAAGCAAGTACTAATCCATGAAAAATCACCCCTTCCTCTTCCTGTTCACAGCAGGGCGGTGAGGCCAGATCAAAGCTTCATGTCACCGCTACTCTGGGTTGCCGATTTATGACCTGCCAGGGTGCTAACCCATTAACAACAGTAAAAAAAGGAAAGAAAAAAATCAGTCTTGTTTGGAAGGAGAGTACAACGTGTTAAATCACTCATTGTAAAACACACTCCACTAACCGGAACAACAGTTATATATTTACCTGACTTCGCATGGGATGGCAAGGACATGGCCCTACCAGAGGCACCGTTCACAAACAAGAGAAAGTCTGTAATAGGCAGATGTTGGAGTCACGTACAGTGTGCTGCTGACCTTTAGAAAACCTCAACTTTTTTTTTTATTTTTGTGTAATGGTACTGGATGTGTATTTATTTACTGTATTTTGATATTATTAGCTGCAGAAAAAGTAGGTGGCTATGAATATCTTAAAAGGAAAAATGAAATGCAAGCTTTGTTTGATAATCAGCTTTAATAAAAATAAATTATATAGTATCTTTTGTGGGTACCATCTTTTTATTTGACAATGATTATATCAAATAATTAGCTCTGCCATGTTACAGTTGTGAATGCCACAGAAGATGGATGGGCATTCCTTGCCTAGACGGGACACCATGATAAAAGAAAGTGGATCTGATGGGAACAAGAATCCTTACCTGGCAAGGAGGCCATTTGTTGGGAGGACCAGGAGAGACACCTGCCCCCAGGTACTGTGTCCCCTGACACACTAGAGAGCAACATTCCTGGGATTCGGGTCCCCTTCAGATACCCTCAGGGCATCATGGGAATAGGAGTTCCAGAATATAGCCCTTTTGTGTTCCATGAGTTCCACAGGGGACTCTGCAGGGGGATATGGTCCCTAATTTGTGAGATACCAGTCTGACTATGAAGTGCTTTTTACAGACCATGTCCTAGACCCGGAAGTACTTCCGGGTCAAAGATAAAAGGATCCGTGTCATCTTGACCTAGCACTCAGAATCGGGAGGAGGTGGACAAGGCTTGACAGGAGGAGTGAGGAGGAATAGAATTGTATTCCTGTTGTCTTATTCTGTCTGTGAAGATAACGCTTGTTAACAAAAAGAGCCCATATATGAACCCGTGAGTGATTTGGATGTAATTGTGTCTGGGGATTGGGGTTCAGTGGCACCCCTTACTGGTTATATAGTCTAGCATCTATGTTTCCAATCTTCTTCTGAGTGGAGTGTGCATGTTCTCCATGTTTTTCCTTTCCACTAAGTACCTTACTTTCCTTTCATATCCCCAAAACGTGAATTCAGCTTTTCAAGGTGGCCCTGTGGATGAGTTGGGCCCTGAAATAAACTGGTTTCTCATTCAGGCTCACTTCCTGCCTTGTGCCTGATGGTGCTGGAATAGGCTCCAGTCCTATAACACTGAATTGATGTAAGTAGATTTCAGAATGTTATGTTGTGTTTTAATTTATATAGCTTCTTTTCTAGTGCACTCTAACAAAAGGGCATTTTACAAGCAATGAGTGAAACATTTTTAGTCACAGTCTTCAAATTTTGTATTGAATGTTTTAAGAAAGCTGTCCTTGAATTCCTAAGTTTTGACTAATGAGCAACAGAGAGAACTTCAGCAGTTACACAAACCTGTTAGTATTCACTGAATCTGTAATGCAAGGACAGCCCTTTAGATGACCTTCTCTCTACAGAGGGCCAAATTAAAAAAAAAACAAAAAAAAAACTTCATACTGTTGTCCACTAGAATTCCTGGGAACTCCCACAAGGATCTTTTCTTTCAAATCTTGTGACTACATCAGGAGTGAATTTATAGAATCAGCAAGGTGAGCTCTCAGCGGCACTGAATACGTGTACAGGAAACGGTAATCAAATGCTAAAATAAAACAACAATAATGCTGGAGCCTTTTTTTAAAATGCAAATGTAAGAACAATATATGGATTGTTTTTGCCATTCTTCCATAAATATACTGGAAATTGGTCCAGTTGGAATTACACTTTAAACGCCAGTTGGATTTGTAATTACATTATAGGACATGTCCGGCTCACTTACACAATAATATCTGACTACAGTACATGCAGCCTAATTACTCGGGAAGTCATATATGGCTAACGTGTTTTGAGTGCACTTAGAAGCAATAGTGTAGTGAACATGTAATTATTAGCCTTTGGCGAGGTGATTTGTTTTGTGTTTAATTATCATGTACTTGGTAGTAATATGGGGCTTATTTGGTATGGATTACTGTAGATGTATGAAGTTATGGTTTTTTTAATTAATCATTTTCTATTACTGTAATGTAATGGATATAGTGCAGCAACAATAGACAGTAATTAATACACCATAATAATTTTTTCCATTTTCTATCCTACAGTTCAAATCTAATAGACTGTGAACACAGTTATACTAGTTGGTTGAATTATTCATTTAGTGGTTTCATAGCTTCATGCACAATATCCTGAAAGGCATTTCTCTTAATGCATGTCTTTGGAGTTTTGGGGTTGCAAATCAGCATCGCGGCCTCTTAAGCCTAAAAAATTTCAATTTAGCAAAACAGCAATTTCTGTTTTTAGATACTAATACATATTTAGCACCTCCATTATTTGAAAAAGACATTGAGTAAAAACAGATGACCTTCTTCTTAGTGATTTGTGCTCAGGACCAGGCATACTGATCAATGGGGTTGCAATCTGTGCCTAGACTTATGTACCCTGTAGAAGTTATTGTCCTGAAACAGAACACAGGCCACAAAATATTATTAGTCACTCACTTCACAGGCATTAGCATTTTATTAGACACTCTGAAATTTGAGAAGGTAAATTCTCCTATCTCTGTTCCCTCCTTTCTTTCTTGGAAGCAGAGAAATGGCCTTTGAATTGATTAAATGTGTTATTTTCATGAACTATGGGACAAACCTAATTTGCTCGACTTAAGCAATTAATTGTTTATTTATTATTTATATTTATATCCAGTTTATGGTCGTACAAAATTAGAATCTGTGCCTCCAGCAGTGGGCACAAGGCAAGAATCAACACCAGTCCATTGTAGAGCACATACTGATGGACAGTGAGAGGAAAACACAGTGCTATATGGGTACCTTCACAGTGGTGGGATTAAAGTCTACATCAGAGCCAGGCTCCAAGCTCTGTGAGGCATCAACTCTCCTTCTACATGATTCCATCCATCCATCCATTATCTAACACGCTATATCCTAACTACAAGGTCACGGGGGTCTGCTGGAGCCAATCCCAGCCAACACAGGGCACAAGACAGGAAACAAACTCTGGGCGGGGCGACAGCCCACCACAGTCTACATGAATCCATTCTATTTATTTATACCGTGTGCAATATGCATCAATAATTTACAAATACAATACCAGTCAAAAGTTTGGAATCACCCCAAATTTTCATGTTTTACATAAAAAATTGATACCCTTTTTTATCAAGATGCTATTACATTGATTTAAAACTACAGCCAAGACATAACTAATAATGCTTAATGGCTATTATTGCTTGATTTATTCAATTTATTATTCACAAATAACATTTTCAGCAGCCATTCCTTCAGTGTCCTTATGGTTGACTCCATCAGCTTATCCTTAATTAGTCAAGTTTTAATGCCGATTGGTTATTAATTGTAATTGCATTAAAACCACTGAAACCTGTTATTCTGTCTCAGTTCTGTGTTTAAAAATGGCCAAAATAAAATGACTCTCTGAAGAAACATTTGAGTCTATTGCTTTATTTTATTTTATTTTTTTTGTATTTAGCGTGTATGTGTCGTCCTTAGCAGTGCCAGTAGAAGTCCATTTGGAGTCCTAGAAGGAATTGGTGGATATTACTCCTCATTGTTCCTCTTGGGTAGTCAGTATTATTAGACTTCGACAACCTGTGTCCCCTTGGCGTCCAGAGTGTGCACCCATTCAATAGCACAGATGACTCCTTTGTGTATATACCACAGACTTTCATAAACAGCACCCATTCAGTATTATCAGAGTTCGACAACGATCTCCGGGAGTGGGGGTTTCCTCAGTGTCCAGGAAATGTGCCCCAGAAATTTCAAAAATGATGCCGCTCAGATGATGGCACCTCAGGTGGCTGCTTATGTCACCTGAACCAATTCTGCTCCTTAGCATTTTCTTTACCCCAGGAAAAACATTGACTTATTTAAAATTTGACATGTGATTGCATTGAATCATCTTTATTGAAGGTGGTGTTTCACTATAAGCACTGTCTATAACGCCATGAGAGAAAATTGAAGATTGTAACCAAGAAGACAAATGGTGAAAATGATAAAACCCAAAACAGCACCCAATCCTGTAGTTGAAAACTGAACAAAGAAAGATCAGAGGAGCCAGAAATCTTGAGTGAACTTTGAAGTCACTTTTGTTTTTGTTCGAGAATTCCGCAAATTTCGACAATTAAGTGACCACAGGAAATGAACTTTATACCCATGACTCCTCATGTCACTTCGCTTATGACCCCTGACAAGCCGCTTCATAGACATCAAAAACCCTACAAATAATTAAATCCTGATGAAAAAGAAGCCAATCATGACAGTGTCCGAATTACTGGATAAAAACAAAATAGTCAGTAGCCATTTCAAAAATCTTACTAGGGAGTCGACACTATTTTGGTTTTCGTATTGGCCTTGGTTACTCAGCTTTTTTAGTCTTTTGCTTTATACCTTATACTCTCTCTCGTTTCCTGGTCCATTTGCACTTTTTACCCTTGTGGCCTGCCTTCTGACATCTAGCAGAACACTTGCCACATACTTTGGTTGGTCTATGAAAGTTTGTGGCATGTCATAATCTAAATGAAGTGGATATGTTGACATTGGTGTTTATACACTCACCTAAAGGATTATTAGGAACACCTGTTCAATTTCTCATTAATGCAATTATCTAATCAACCAATCACATGGCAGTTAGTTCAATGCATTTAGGTGTGTGGTCCTGGTCAAGACAATCTCCTGAACTCCAAACTGAATGTCAGAATGGGAAAGAAAGGTTATTTAAGCAATTTTGAGTGTGGCATGGTTGTTGGTGCCAGACGGGCCGGTCTGAGTATTTCACAATCTGCTCAGTTACTGGGATTTTCATGCACAACCATTTCTAGGGTTTACAAAGAATGGTGTGAAAAGGGAAAAACATCCAGTATGCGGCAGTCCTGTGGGCGAAAATGCCTTGTTGATGCTAGAGGTCAGAGGAGAATGGGCCGACTGATTCAAGCTGATAGAAGAGCAACTTTGACTGAAATAACCACTCGTTACAACCGAGGTATGCAGCAAAGCATTTGTGAAGCCACAACACGCACAACCTTGAGGCGGATGGGCTACAACAGCAGAAGACCCCACCGGGTACCACTCATCTCCACTACAAATAGGAAAAAGAGGCTACAATTTGCACGAGCTCACCAAAATTGGACAGTTTAAGACTGGAAAAATGTTGCCTGGTCTGATGAGTCTCGATTTCTGTTGAGACATTCAAATGGTAGAGTCAGAATTTGGCGTAAACAGAATGAGAACATGGATCCATCATGCCTTGTTACCACTGTGCAGGCTGGTGGTGGTGGTGTAATGGTGTGGGGGATGTTTTCTTGGCACACTTTAGGCCACGGGCTACCTGAGCATTGTTTCTGACCATGTCCATCCCTTCATGACCACCATGTACCCATCCTCTGATGGCTACTTCCAGCAGGATAATGCACCATGTCACAAAGCTCGAATCATTTCAAATTGGTTTCTTGAACATGACAATGAGTTCACTGTACTAAAATGGCCCCCACAGTCACCAGATCTCAACCCAATAGAGCATCTTTGGAATATGATGGAATGGGAGCTTCGTGCCCTGGATGTGCATCCCACAAATCTCCATCAACTGCAAGATGCTATCCTATCAATATGGGCCAACATTTCTAAAGAATGCTTTCAGCACCTTGTTGAATCAATGTCACGTAGAATTAAAGCAGTTCTGAAAGCGAAAGGGCGTCAAACACCGTATTAGTATGGTGTTCCTAATAATCCTTTAGGTGAGTATATATACTGTACTTAGAACTTTAGGCAAGACATTTTAGTAAAAGCTGGGGGTAAAGTTGGCAAAGAGGTAACTCTTTGGGGCAAAGCGTATTGTCTGTCTTGAAATAAACACTAAAATTAAAAACTCAAACCACAGGAGAGCACTGCAGAACATAATGATGCTGGATCTTGAGCATAAGAAAGCACAAAGTCAAAGCAATGGTGAACAGAACAAAACTTGATTACTTGATTTATACTGAGTCACTGAAAGGGGTCGCGCATTACAGACAACTGATATTTCTTAATGAAAAAATGACACCATGCACTATGACTTGCAGCTACCCAGAGTAGTGGGTTTCAGTAAGGACTCCAATGCAGGTGTCTGTTATGATATATCCTTTTATAATACACAATAGTGTAGTGATACCATAATGAGAGTCAGTGCTATCTGTGAATGTTCACTACTTTATAAGAATTTTGGATGTGGTATCAATAAATGACAAGATTTTGTCCATGATGAAACTGTACAGTGAAAGGCTCTGAACTTTGTGTTTTTTAATGCTACAAGTTTTCTTACAGGACAGTTTGAGAGCAGTGGATGTTCAGGCACAAAATCTGATAAAAGAGATTTTGGCATAAATTGTGATATTGTGACATGATTTTAAGTAGGAATTCAAACTGTAAAATGGGTTAACCACTCATACCTATCATGCATTGTATGGGACAAGCTCTTTGAAAGAAAATTTGCTTTCTAAATGTGTTTTATTCAGATTTGTGAACATTGGCATGCAGGTTTCTACAGGACAATGTTGCTAAATAAGTAACCCGTACAAGTCATTAGCATGCTGTTATATTAATTACCTATTTATGGACATACCTTTACACAATGCAGAGCTAATATTTAACCGCTTGCCCTGGAAAGCCATTAGCGTTAAATGCATTCAAGGCAGATTGATGTTTGCTAACGTGGATAATTTTAATGGCATAAAGCCATTAATTAGGGTCACTTAGGCTGTAGATCAGCATTTGTATTTCATTGTGTTGAGAGCTGCTGAGAATAAGTTTTAAAAAGTTTTAAAAGTCAGTGTTACATTTTTGCTCTTAATTAAACAATTGAAAAGCTTTCTATACTTGCCCCCTTTGTCAGCACAATTCAAGAAAATATTAACTTTGACAATTGTTTGAATGAAATGAGTTAATCTATGAACATCTGGTACTTTTTGTCATTTTCACTATCTTCTCACTGATGGATGACTACAGTTTTTTCTTTTTTTTTGTAATACGTGTTAACTTTTCACATACTGAACTGAACCTGGAGGTCCTAAGGACTTGGTTGTATTTAAATACTCACCAAGCAGATTGTTAGGACCACTCTGCTAATACTGGGTCCCATGAGGATGTTGGGAGAGTATGCAAAATTTGAACAGATAGCATCCAAGCCACAGTTTAAATCTAGGTCCGGGGTCTGTGATTCAGTAATGAAAACTGTTGTGCTGTCATGCCACACTAACTCATAATCGTGGATTTCTTTGTAAAATGTGTCGCTTTCTTGACATTTTGAAGAGCACTTTTCATGAGATAAGCCACTTCACCATCTTTTACCCCTGACAAGCTCATTTTTCAGAGCTCCTGTGCATTATTAAATTGTTTTAACTTGTTTCAACTTGAAGGGACCACCGAACTGGAATTTGCATATTTCAGATTTGTTAGCTGCACATTCACGCTGTGGGTCTCCCATTATGCCACATCCTCAACATGTTCTATTCAGATCTGTGAATCTACTAAAGAACACTAAACTCATTGTCATGTTCATGAAACCAGTTTGGGATGACTTTTGCTTTGTGGCATCATGGTACATTATCATGCTTGAAGTAGCCATTAGAAGATGGGTAAATCATGGCATTGAAGGGATGAGAATAACAAAACTCATATAGGCCATGACATTCAAGTGATGATTGATTGGTATTAATGGGTCCAAAGTGAGCCAAGAAAACTTTCCCCACACTATTATACCACCACCACCACTAGACAAGCTGTACCAAATTCTGACCCTACCATCTATGTACCTCAGCAAAATTCAAGATTCCCAGACCAGACTACATTTTGCCTGTCTTTTACTATCCAGTTTTGGTGAGTCTGTGCCCACTGCAGCCACAGCTTTCTGTTTTAGCCGCCAAGAGTGGTACTTGACGTATTCAACATGTTTTGCATTCTTTTTGCATCATTTGAGTAAATGTTTGTAACTACAGTGTGTAAAAAGTCCAGGAGATTAGCAGTTACGGAAATACTCAGACCAGCCTGTCCGGAACCAACAATCGTGCCACTGTCAATAAAACTGTGATTATATTTCTCCACATTCTAGTGTTTGATCTGAGCAGTAACTGAAGATCCTAAGTGGTAACTGCATGATTTTATGCATTGCACTGCTGCCTTGTGATTGGCCGATTAGATAATTGCATGGATAAGCAGATGTACACAGGTGTTCCTAATAATTTGTTCAGTAGATGTATGTGCTAAATTCAGTTAAAATGTCTCTCTATTATAAAAGAAAATCTTGAGACAAGACTTTTTCCAAGAGATTTTGTCAAGTCCCGCCCTACTCTCAACCATTTACAACCACACCCACGGTCCACTCACCTCTCATTCGTGTGAATGCTTTTGTCAGATACAGTTCCTGCGCTCTCAGCGTTTATACATTTTTATGTTTTCCTCACTTTAAGTTCCCAGTAGAAGAAGACTTATTATGTTGAAATCTTATTGATAAATTTCATCCCGAAGGGCTATCAACAGAAGAAATGAGTACATGGGCAATCCTAGCACTGAGAAACGATGAAGTCAAACGAATTAATGCAAAAACTGTCTGTTGGTTACATGGCAATAATATCATTAGACACCAAAGGAGATCTTGATATGCCATTCGTACTGAAACATTTACAGTTTCCCGTTACAATAGCTTTTGCTATGACAGTTAACAAATCACAGGGACAAACATTCGAAAAATCCATCCATCCATTTTCCAACCCGCTGAATCCGACATTCGAAAAAGTCAGTTCCAAACACAGAATCAAAATTCAATGTGATATTGAAAAAAAGTTTATTCAAAAAATTGTTTTTACTAAAGTTTTACAGTAAAAGTGTAAGTTTAATAAGTATTTGCATGTTAATTTCAAAGCCAAAAAGAACGAAAATGCACAGTGCAACAAATACCTCTAACGCAGGAGTCCTCAATTACAGTCCTGGAGGGCCGTAGTTGCTGCTGGTTTTTGCTCCAACCCAGCTGCTTAATAAGAAGCACTTATTGCTCAAGTAACACTTCTGCTTCACTTTAGTTGCCTCGCTTGTTAAGATTATGAACCCTTATTGCTTATTTTAGTCTTAAACAGCTGTATTCTTGGTTTTTAATCATCTCTTGTTAGCAATAGGAAGCAAATGACAAAAGAGACCAGCATCTCTCCATTTAGCTGTTTACCATTTATTCCTGGGTGTATCATCTACTATTGGGTTTAATGAAATAATTGAAAGGAAAGTGAAGAGAAAAAAGTGAAGGACTGAGAATTACTCCTCCATTTTAGCCTTCAAATCATTTGGATGATATCCTTAGAAAGGGGAAGAAAATCTAGGATATGAGAATGACCTGACATAGTAGAGTTAAAGCACTAACAAGCCATGAAATTAAATTATTGACAAGAATTGCTTTCTAATTAAGCAACCGGGTTAGAACAAAAACCTGCAGCCACTGCAGCCCTCCAGGACTGTGATTGAGGACCCCAGCTCTAACGCAACATGAAACATAATTTTCTTTCAATTTATTACATTTTGCTATTTTTTACTATGGTTAATTACTCGATGTAATGTAAAATAGTTAGTTCTATTATGCATATGTAACAATTCCCATGAAAATAACAATCTGTTTAAATTGGACATCCTCTTCCCCATACGCGAGCGGCAGATCTGCGAAGTGGCTAGCACATACCGCCCGCCCGGGGGTTGGCGAGCAAAGCGAGCAGGGGGCAGAGCCCCTAGTTAGTTTTATTTTCTTTCAAAACACATGAGTGAACCAAAACTTAGCAACATATATGAGGAAAATTGTATTTTTTTTATTTAAACATTAATTTGAAATTAGTATTTGAGTTTTTGTATTTTTGGGCATAAAAGTGTAGCTCATTATGTTATGTTGTTTATTTTAATATAGGCAATTTTGCTTGTCTGGTGCCAATTATGCATAGGCAAGGGGGCACACATGAGCATCTCTGCACCACTAAGTGAACTGAATAAGCAGCTAAAGAAAATGGCTAAACTTATGGAAGACCCTGTTTGCATCATGTTTCACACAGCCCCATTACTTCCAGTATATATTTGAAATTTGACTTTGTGATCTGCCCTTTACTTTGAAAATAGCTGCTTTAGAATAAATAGTATAACAGTTAATGATTTAAGAGTTTACTCTTTTTGAAACAGCAGACTCGTATTTTTGCATGCATATTGGATTTTCAAAGAGAGACAAAAAGATGGACCTTTGATGTGGGTGGAAAATGATTTTTGAAGGCGCACACTGCCCATGCCTAGAAGTACAGCAATTCACATTGTTTGTTTGCTGTTCGTGTGTTTTGACAAGTGGACTCTCCTTTCACATAATTTTCTGTTTATTTGTGAGAATATCTCACCCCCTGCTGCTGATGATGATGAGGAGGAGGAGAAGAAGAAAGCACCTGGTTTTCAGTCACTGGCAGATCCGGACGGAAACAAACCCTCCACGAGTGAAATTTATTGAGCTCTGCTTGACTTGTTTTCCTGCTCTGTGTTCCGGGAACGCTCTCATGTTGCCTAATTCAAAAACAATTAGAGCCGTTAATGGATCTCACACGTCTGTACACACACTCTCTGTGCCTGTGTCCTGAGCGGATATTAGTCCAGGCCATGCTCTCCTCCAAAGCCTCCATTGACATCCATGGCTTCTACAGCTGGGGACGTGTAAAGATCGTGAACTTGGTGACCTCCTGTGACCCTAGAGGCAGCATGAGGTTAAGGTCAGTAAAAATATCCGGCTGCACGGATGATTTTAATTTGGTATAGGATGTAGATGTTTGACCAAAACACAAGCTGCACAAATTATTTATATAGTTGTATGTGTGTATGTATATGCTGAGTTCAATTTAGTTTATTCTTATACAGTACTCCTTACTAAGGAGAGGCTTAAAGAACCTCCATGGATCTGCAAAACAAAATAGTAAAAGAAATTTAAATAGCCATACAACATGTTAATAAATAGACCACGTTTGCTTTCAGTATCTAAAATCTAAAACAAAAATACTGAAAAAGGTAACACTGGCAAAAAAAGCCATGTCAGTTGGAAATAGGAGAGAGTGAAATAAGAGGAAGTGAAATATATACTGTATAAATCTATATATATATAATAGATAGAGATAGATATATATTTAATAGTTTTATATAGTGACTGGAGGTAGGGTAGGGAACCAGTTCTGCGACTGCCAAATTGTTGGGGTATCAACCCTGTAGACCCCGTTTAATAATTAATAAAAACAAAAGAGATGCACATGGACACAATAGCCACAATAGAGGTTATTGTACTCCTTATTCTCGCTCACAAGCTTTGTCTAGTCTTACTTTGCATCACAAATGGACCCCAACTTCAGAGTACTTCCTGGCAAGATTGGAACCTGATAAAGTAGGGCTCACCAGTTTTCCCAGCACCCCCTGGCATCACTGACAGAATGTAGCAGGGCTGAGCCGACAAACTCCAATTCCTATGATGTCCTGTGTGAATCTGTGGCGATGTTGCAACCCAGGGGGACTGCCATCTAGGACCCTGAGGGAGACAAAGCCTTGAGCAAACTGTTTCCTCCTGTCCTTCCACACTGCAGGCGTCCCAGCCAGGTAAGGTTCCTAGGTGGTGCCCTTCACTATATATATAATACTAGCAAAATACCCGCGCTTCGCAGCGGTGAAGTACTGCCTTAAAATTTTTATTAAGAAGAAAATTAAACCTTTTTAAACTGAGGGAAAATATACCAATAATTATTTGTTAAGGATCTCTTTGTATGCCACGTTGTCAGTTCGGCCCTCCAGTTGTAATATGACCAAGCTGTAGCTGTGTCTCAGATTAGCGCAAATATATTGCTCCTGCAAGCGAACTATGATTCTTAGCACGATGAGAGAAGCCGCAAAATCAACTGCAGAATGATAGCATATTTTGTTTACTTATCTAACGTTTTTCTCATCCTAATTTAAAAAAAAAAAAAAACAGGCATGCATGCAAAAACAATTTTGTGCTTTTGTTGTTGTCTGAAAGAGTCATTCTACATATTTAATCAAGTCTTGCGATCATTAGTACATCGGTAAATTAAACAAGTGCATAAAACATAAAACATGATATCATAACAAAAAATGAGTGGAAGGTAACAGGAGCTGGTCGTTGGTTGAGCACTGCGTCAGTCTGTGCTGGAATCAAGCTTCTGAAGTGAAATGGAGACATTTTGTTCATTATTTAAAGGTTTTCCAAGACAACAAGCCACAAGTTTGTGCTGGAAGTCATTGTAAATCTTCATAACATTTTGGAAAAATACCCAAAACTTAGGTAAACATCTGAATATTGTCCAGTTACAGTAAATTTAAATGGGTTTGCATTTTTTAAAAAAAGCTAGGATTACTTTTTAATATAAATCATGACAAATTCTTTCCAAACTTTCTGTATATTAAATGAATAAACTGACTGTTTTTGTATTATGTATTATGCATGATGCATGTAAAATGAAATATGTTTTGGACAAATTGAATTATTGCTTCGGAACAGAAGAAAAACAAACCATTTTGAAACCCGCTTAATCCAGTTCAGAGTGTGGGTCACCTAAGACTTTTCTGACATTATTATCTTTTTTGCAAGAACAAACCTTGAATGGCCATTTTAGAGTCATTAATTAACTTAACGTACACAACTTTAGATTTCAGAATTAAAACTAGAGGTCCCAGAGAGAACTCACACAAGAGGTCCAGTCTCAATACTAATAGGCAGGAGGTTTGAACCCAGGACACTGGAGTCATGAGGCAGCAGCTCAAACCATTATACCATCATACAACATTAGGAGGACGAGAAATTTAAGTTTAGATAGATAGATAGATAGATAGATAGATAGATAGATAGATAGATAGATAGATAGATAGATAGATAGATAGATAGATAGATAGATTATTATTCCTGGGGAAAGAATACCGAACCATGCATAAAATACAAAGTACCCCCTTAGAAGTTTCCACATTTTATTGTTATGCAACATTGAATCAGAGTGGATTTCATTTGTTTTTTTTTTTAAATTGATCAACAGAAAACAGCCTCTTTAATGTTAAAATGAAAAACAGATCTCTGTGAAGTAGTCTAATTAATTATAAATATAAAACATAAAGTAATTAAATGAATAAGTGTTTACCCCTTTGATTTGACATACCTGAATTATCAGTGGTGCAGAAAATTGGTTTTAGAAATCACAGAATTAGTTAAATGGAGGTCACCTTTCTGGAGTTTCTATTAATTGTAGTCCAAATGCACCTCATCTGGAAGGTCCAACTTGTAGTGTGTCAGTATGGTGGCCTAACATATACAATGGAGACAAAAGAACACTCTATGAAAAGATATTGAAAGCATAAGTCATAGGATGTTACTGAAAATCCAGTTGAATCATTTTGAAATGGAAAGAGCATGACACAGCTGTAAATCTGCCTACGGTAGGCCAGTGACTGAGCAAGAAGAAGACCAGTGAGGAAGGCCACCAAGATTTCCAAAGCTGATAGAGAAATACAGCGATCCAAGGCTGACAAGGCTGCCAAAGGTGCATCCATTAACTACTGACGTGAAGGTGAATACTTATGCAATCAATTATTTTCGATTTTATAATTGTAATTGATTTAGAACACTTCACAGAAATCTGTTTTCACTTTGACATTAATCTTTTTCTGTTAAACAGTGTCAAAAACACTAAATTAACTTCATTGTAATTGAAAGATGTATAAGAATAAAACGTGAAAACTTCCAAGTGTGTGAATACTTTTTATAGACAGTGTAAATTAAAATATTGGAATGTAACATTTATGGAACGTTTCTATAAAGATGATTTAAAAGAGCATGTAACACATTTTCTATGTGATTGTTATTTCCACCTCTGATGAAGTTAGATACATAGGATCGCTGAAAATGTGTCAGGCCTTTGTTGAATTTTGATCTAAAGCATAAAAGCTCAGATTATATTTTATAAGAAAAAGAAAAACGGGATACAGTTTAATAAGCATAAGTTACATGCAATTTCTTCATTTAAAAAAATATATATTTTTGAATGATCGCCAATGTAATGAATTAGTATTGCCGTGGAGCGAGATAAGTGAGCAGCAGTGCTAATCCCTTTAATTGTTTACGATATATTGTGTTTGCCCTCAGAGAAAATTCTGCCATTCAGGATGTTATCTAGAGAAACACTGGATGCCAACGACCAGCTGGAATGGTACAATTCTGGTAAGCAGATGTATAGCTCATACTGCCCTAATCCTTACACCTCAGAGGTAGGACTAATTAAGCTAGCTATACAACGCTATGGAAAAAAATCTATGTTTATTAAATTACCATTTATCCGTTTACACGCTAACAGCGTGCAGCATTCATAAATAAGACCTGCCATTATTCTTATGTGTGGGCCATGTGACTTTGCCTTCTGTTAAACTACATGATTTAACCATTATGACCACCACCATTGCTAAATCTCTCTAGAATTGCAGGGCAGTAGAACTGTAAGAGGATCACACTAGAAATTGAAAAAGGGATGTCATGCCTTGGAAACTGCTGGTTGTTTTCAGATGCATTGTTAGTTCTTCTTTGTGCATTGTTATCATCTCTGTTTTTAAGTTTAACCCCATTTCCTTCACCGCTTTCATCAGAACTAAGGCTTTTTTATGTTAATTGATTTTACTCACGTTTTTACTCTGAGACCCAGAGATGAGGTGTTTTACATCTTGTTCATGTAAAATATGCCTGAGTAGTTTCCTAAATAGTAACAACAGCAACATGTATTTAAATAGCATAGTTTCGTTCAAAAAGTGTAGTTCAGACTTCTTTGCAAGAAGTAAAAAAAAGTCAGTTTATACATTTCTAATAGCTAAGGGAATGCAATCAATTATTTTCGAAAACTAAAATTCCAGCCAATGCAATTCCAGAGAAAATAAACGTCTAGTGCAGTAGTTCTTAAACTTTACAATTGGAGGGGCCAAATAAGTAAATTGGTATCATATGGGGACCCAAGAAGAATAATCAGATAAAAATTCAGACATGAGCGTCAGTAGGCTTTGCGCACTAGGAACCAAGCTACCCGAACCATTCTATAATTTTTCAGTAATTATTTACCACTCTGATTCTGATCTTTCTGATCATAAAATAGGTCATTATGATATCAATTGATGAGAAAAATTCATAATTAATTGCAGAATTATGGTATTTGCCATAACTCTCGAGATATTATCAAAAATGAATTTGGGGGTTCCTCTAGAGTGCCTCTTTTGTATGATTTGGCTCAAAAACGAATCAGCACATCGTCATCTCATAACAAGCTTAAATTTCCAGTTTGGTAGTTTTCTGTCCAGCCGTTTTAGCTCTAGACCGTCCTCAAGAAACTGTGGCACATAGACAGACACACACCCATCATCGAGATATCGATCTTTTCAGTATCAAGATCTGTCGAAAACTGGAGATCAAAATTTTTGACAAATCTAAAACTTTCGTTCCTCCTTCATAGACGATAATTCTAGAAGAAATAAGTGGTTTGGGCTGACAAACTTTTTGAGCTTAATGTTCTGTTCTTGTCTAGATTGTTCTAATGTTCTAATGTTTCAGATCTGACACTGGTAATGCCACAGAAACTGCTGCCAGAAACAATGTCCATATCAGTGAGGGAATAGTTGGCTTTAAAGTAAAGTGCCACATCAGTGGCCCTCTGCTTACACTTGCTAGATATCTGACTCTATGGCAGCACAATGCTGGGCCACACACAGCTGCTCTGGTCACAAATATCCTGGGACATGGATGCTGGTGTTGCGGTGCTACCCTGGCCTGCCTTCTCTCCAGGCCTTAACCCATCTTTGGAATTACCTGAAGCACAACACCCAGAGACTTGACCTTCTGCTCGTCAGTGACAAGTAACTTCATCAGGCATTTCTGTAAAAATGGGCTAACATCTCACAAGTACAGATTCCGAGGGTCATTCACTCTGCACAGCAATGGTGATTGCAAGGGGTGGTAGACTGCAAGATGACTGCTGTTAATATTTATAGCTTGCCATACTTTTGTTATAACTTGCCATACTCCTTTGTTTTCTGTTACTCTCAGTGGTGTTTTGTTATTTTAGGAATACATTTTGAAATTCTATTCAAAGACAAGTGTTGCACTTCTTTTTCCAATATATATATATACATATAGTTTTTCAGGAAGTTGCTCATGAAGAGAGTTTTTAGATACAGCCTTATTATCCACTTTAACACCTTTTGAGCCTTTGGCCATCTTGAGTGGCAATTTGGAAGTTTTCTTTGCCCTTCGCTCCTCAAGCCACATGCCTGCATGTCAATATCGTTTTTTCTTTAACCGAATACCTCAGGGCGTATTGCATGAATTCAGTGCAGGTGAACTCTGACCCATTATTAACACCCACCTTAAATCTCTGCACTCAACCCTATTAATTTTTTTGCTTCAGTGCCTGCAGCATTTTATGTGCATTTATACCGCTTTGTAATACACAGCTTACTGGAGGCTTTGGAAAGAGAATTATTTTATTAGACGCAGGCAACACCCTGCAACTTGGTTATTAGTTGTGCTAGAATGCCGGAAATGTAACAACAGGGCAGCTGGATGACTGTTAGGTTTGTGGAAGACATTCAAAAAGCTCAGCCTCAAGGCAGCTGCAAGGACACTGATGGAAATGGAAAAGTGATGTGAGGAAAGTTGATGCTGGGAAAAGTGAATGGAAGGTAGTCTCTTCATAATTTCAGAAAATTTGATTTTAAACTTGGAATTGTGACCTCGTTCTTCCTTAGGTGAGAGTGCCTGGGATTTTGTTGGGGGAGGCTGGGTAACTCCCTTCCTGGGTGCTTTGAGGACATGAAATATTTGTGCTCTGATGGCAATGCATTAAGAGGTATATATAAATGACAGTGGGCAGAGCTGATGTGCTATGAGTTTAATGGACTCTTTGCATGTTTTACTGAATGGCACCCCACAGACACAAACTTCTATTGCCACTTAATGCAGTGGAGTTCTCCTATTGCCTCATGATGCAAGGAGACCTCTTCTGAGCCAGATGTTGCAGGTTTGCATCTGACCACTTGCAATTCACCACAGTGCAAAATTTTCAACTGAGATAATTTGTGGTGTGAGTCCACAGCAATTCACTTGGGGATGAGGATGGGATTTGCACTGTGCAGAAAAGATGGGAGCTGACACAGACAGAATCACTGACATCACCAAGATGCACTCTGCTCACAGTGTTCAGAGAGAGTCTCTGTGGGGCTGATGAAAGGAATTACTCCTTTAGCTCACACTTCAAGGAGCTTGCTTTTGAATCAGATGCCAAGGGTTCACAGCTGGCCATCGACAGTTCACCACAGTGTAAACCTGCAAACTGAGAAGATTCGTGGTGTGAGTGTATAGCAAATCATTTGGCAACGAGGATGGGATTTGCACTGTGGTTGGGTGGAGTGTAGTAGCAACGCTGCACAGAAAAAGTGGTGGCTGACACAGAGAGAGAGAAATCAGCTGACATCACCAGGAAGCAATCCATTCACTGTGTTCAGAGACAGTCTCTGTGTGGTTGGCCAATAGAACTACTTCTTTAGCTCATGCAACATGGAATTCACTTTTGAGCCAAATGGTGTGAATTCACAGCTGGCCACCAGTAGTTCACCACAGTGCAGATCTGCAGGCTTCGTGGTGTTGGTCCACAGCAATTCATTACTCTTGAGTTTGCAGTTGCTTCTGGTTTGTAAGGAGTGTGTACATTCTCTCCATATCTGTGTTGCTTATTCTCCATGCATGTTACATTGATTGGCAATTGTGAAACTGGCCTTATGCGGATGAATGCATGAGTTGTTCATGCAATGGATTGGTTCCATGTCCAGAGTTTCTTCTTGTCTTGAAGACAATGCTTCTGATGTAGGCTCTGGACCCCTGTGATCCTGAATCTAGCTTGCTGAGTTTTGATTCCACACCAAGGTTGTTGTTTGTGTCAAGCTTGCTTCTTTGTTGTTTTGTCTCTAGATAGTTTATATCCCACAAACAGGCATATCAGGTTAACAGGCAACTCTAAACTGGCCTCTGCAATGGACTGGCACCACATTGAGGGTTGGTTGTTATCTCACATTAAATGTTGTCGGGGTAGACTTCAGCCTCCCATAACCATGGATTTACTATTATTATTATCTATATTATTATACTATTATTATCATTATTGTTATTATTATTAATTACCTTTCATGATTATTTATTGTAAAAGAGAAATAACAACTGAAATATTCAACTGTTTATATTTTCTCGGATGACCCCACTATTTTTAAAAATAGCCCTGCTGACAAACTAAATGTCCATCCACCCATTATCCAACCCGCTATATCCTAACTACAGGGTCACAGGGGTCTGCTGGAGCCAATCCCAGCCAACACAGGGCGCAAGGCAGGAAACAAACCCTGGGCCAGCCCACCGCAGGGCACGCACACACACACACACACAAACTCCATCTCATAGAATTAAAATGTATCTGCCTTGATTTTTTAATTTATCCATAAAGCTGTGAAAATACTCTGATCTGATTTGTTTCCACTAAGAATATATGAAGCATTTGCTTAAGAAGTATAATAGCCATTTGCATTTTACCAAACATGGATGTTGTCTTTTCTTTTATTTTACAGTTACATTTAACATTTATTCCCTTAGCGGAACTTTTATTCAAAGCAGCTTGTAAAAGAGGTCAACATAAAGTTTAGCTGCACCATTGAAGTCAAGAGTTATAGGATCGTATCATGCAGGCTGATTTTCAGATCTCGATTTCATTAAGAGTCAATAATTTACCTCTGTGCCATTGACTTTAAAACAACGAGTTAACCCTAATTGTTTTTTAACCTCACAATCTCCTCCAACTTCAGTTGAGAAACGGAAAGAAGAAAAAAAGAAAACAAACAAAAAAATTGATTATCTTGCCTTACTTCCTAGCAGCAGATGTCTTTTTTTTCCCAGCTTCTCCCTCCTGCCTCAACAGTTAATCTCGTTAACTGTGTATGTGGTCTGCAGAAGAAGTCAGAGTTCAAACAAATAGTTGTACTCTAAGCTTTGAAGTGATTTTGTGGGAAAGTCCCCAGGGACTGCTTACCGGTGGGAAAGGCCGACTGGAAAGTGTGCGAGACATGACAAGCGAAGGAAGTCAACACCTAAACAACCCCGTGTTTTCTTCTTTTTTAGAGTCTTTCAAAAGCACTATATTGCTTTGTATCCTGTCTCCCATCATTCTCTATATGTTTAGCTTGCTTTCATAAAGCAGCAAAAATGGAGCTTTTACTGGAATGGCAGATGGCTTTGCACTTTTGGGGAACCTCCTGCAGCCGGACTATAATCCATCTGATGAACTCTTATGCAGCTGAGTTTTAGTGGATGATATGTCTAAAAGTTTCTCGGAATGACACTTTGTCTAATCTGAGTCAGAAGTGTTGCTTCGTGTAGGACATGACACACATTACTGTTGCCCGCCCAGCTTTAAATTACTGAATGATGTCTCGCTATTTTCAAGTTGACAATTGCGATCAGGTCATGTCACATTTGTAACAAGCCAGTTTCTCATCTAGTTAATAATGAGTTCAAATTAGCAAATCTTTAATTTGCTTTTGACAGGCTAAGGCTTCATTCAAGTTTATTGTAAATGGAACATCTTATGTGGTTGGGCAGTTACAGGACAGACTGGAATCAGTCAGAATTTTGGGGCACTGACTGGGCCATCCCTTTTATTTACAAAATAAAAAAAAAGAAACAAAAAACATGCAAATACGCTGCTGCCTGGTCCGGGGTTCCTTCAACTTGGGTGTCAGTCTCGTGCTCCGCTCTGTAGCTTGTGCTGGCCTTCCAAAAGACGCCACTCTTTAGGCTGCATGTCCTTTATGGTGAAACTTCCAGAAGTGGTGGGGTGGTACTCTTATTGGGTGGTCTCTTGGAGCTGTGAGGGAAGAAGAGAAACAGGACAAAGTCAGTGGTATCCCTCCTCTTGTCTCGGAGGGTTATTACATACCTTTACCAAGCCCTTGGAGGAGTCCTCTGACGGCCATGCATGACAATGGATTTTCAAAAGCCATAGCGGGTGAAAAACTGGGCAAACTTTTCTAGTGCTTTTACCTACTTGTTTAGTTCCTGAGGGTTATTTTGTGAAGAAGACCAGAAGAAATTGTGGATGTGGAAACTAAAAGACCTATTAGTTTCAAGCAACTTAAATTATTATCAGGATTTCAAAAGAGTTAAGTGAATTTTTTTCACAATAAAATACTGTATTCAAAAATGTACAGTATAGTCTAATCAAAGCAGGCCTTGACATCTTTTGTCACAACATAGCAAATTCCTGTAAATGTGTATTTGGAATAGTTTACACACTTTCATATCATTTCAAATATACTATAAAATGACAGTCAAATCTTGGCTACAATAGGAAAATGAGTGGAATAACTATGTTTCACACTTACCCAGGGGTTCCAGATTAATGCCTAATTGTTATATGGATGTGAGAAAATGAGTTGATTGATCATAGTTAATCATTTAGTTAATGAATTATCAGTTTTGTCTTTGGCAATACAAGTAATTAATTAAATATTTGGTAAAGTCCCCACTTTATTTTCCTTACCTTTACTGTAAGAGGGGTTTGTATATCTTATAAAATTAATAATTATATAATTTTAAATGTAAAGGATGATGCAACATCCTGGCTGAAATGGCACAAAGTTCCTTACTTGCATGGGAGACCATCCGTTTGGAAGCTCAAGAGGAAAGACAGGGTGTTCCCCACCTTAGCCAGGAAAATGGCAGAAAACGGCAGAAAATGTAATAAAAACCTGGGGATACAACTTCTCAGGGCTACATGCACCCCTGATACATTAGGTGGCAACACCCCTGGGTTGTGCTACCTGAATGGACACCCACAAGACATGCTAGGAACTGCAGTCCTATAGGGCACTTACCCAGGTTGGGTTCTAGGAGTAGAGATGTTTCTGGGCATAGGCAGTCTAGGAAAGCCCCTAGTGGTCAGGGTGCATTACTGCAGCCCTATGAAGAGATTCCTATCTTTATTTTGTTTAGAAAAATGTGTCCACACTGGACCAGAATATAAAGAAATGTTTATGTTGTGCACCTTAGAAGCGGCCCTGGGAGATGCAACATTTTTTTATACAATACAGACTTATGAATACTTGGACTCAAAGTGAAGGTCCAATTATATTGTTTTATATTATTTTCACATACTAGCAAAGTTTAGTCTTAATGTCTGATGACCTACACAGTCCAACAATAACACGAACAACAACAATGACGATGATGCCAATAATCCTCAAACTATAGTATAGAAGAGACAGACATTAAATAAAATTAAATGATCAAAATGGTAACAGGACTGAAGCTCTTGAGTGATTTGCTAACAGCTGATTTAACCCAAACTATTGTCTCCCAAATGAACATACATTAAAACTTATGCAATAGCCTATCGAATATGATCCTCTGTTGCTCACCACCATTTGTGAGATTTGCTCGGCATAAGCTAAAGCAGTTGTGCATTTTTTTGGATATGTAGAGTGCATTATTTGCATGCACAAGCATACTGTATATAGGAATTATGGGTAAAGATTCCAGTTTAAAGATAATCACATTCTCAGTATCACTGAATGTTGTCTTTATGCTAAGTTTTCCATATTATGTTATTAATTTAAATGACATTTATATGTTACAATACTGTCATAGTTAAAATAAATATATATATGTGTGTCTATGTGTGTGTGTCTGTGTGTGTAGAATGTCACCATCATTAAAAGGTACAAGTTTAACTGGTGATTTCAATAGATAACTACAGAAATTAAGCCATACGTTCAGCAATAACATAACAGTTTCTTTCTTAATTGTTTTTAGAGAAACAACAACATTTATTTCTATAGCACATTTTCATACAAATGATGTAGCTCAAGGTGTTTTACAGGATGAAGAAAGAGAAAAAAA
>JANRMT010062861.1:36323982-36363905 GCA_026402145.1 Polypterus bichir lapradei
GAGACCACCCAGCCCCCTCTAGGCATTCTACCCAACATAAATGATCTCAATCAGTCCAATCCATCAATGTAGGGACATCATGGTGCTTTGATCAGGTGGTGGTAGCACAGATCGCCACCACAGAAAACCGTAAAAAGAACAGCAGAGAAAGTAGGAGTTAGTATGGATTTCAGAGCCACCATGATAATGATAATTAAATGCATATACAGAATATCAGGGTTAAACTAAAATGAAGCTATGAGAAAGCCATGTTAAAATAATGTGTTTTTAGCAGTTTTTTAAAGTGCTCCACTGTATTAGCCTGGCGAATTTCTATCTGTAAACTATTCCAGATTACGATTTGGAGTGTAAGGTGAAAGACCTGAAATATAGGACGGAGTGCAGATTATTTAAGGCTTTGTAAACCATAAGCAGTATTTTAAAGTCAATTCTAAATGACACAGGTAACTAATGTAGTGACATCAGATCTGGAGAGATGCGTTTGGATTTTCTTTTCCTAGTTAAGATTCTAGCAGCTGCATTCTGCACTACTTGTAACTGATTGATTTCGTTTTTAAGTGACAAAATGCTGTCCTAGTTATCTGATTAATGTGATTTAAAAGTCAATAATTACCCCTAAATTCTTTACCTTCATCTTAACTTTTAATGCTAATGGATCAAGTTTATTTCTAATACCCTCATTATATCAATTTTTGCCAATCACTAAAATTCATGTTTCTACTTATTTAGCTTGAGGAAATTACTACAAATAAGACATTGTGTCAGTGAACCAAGAGAGTCGGGGTCATCAGGTGCTATTGATAAATACAGTTGTATGTTGCCCTCATAGCTGTGGTAGCTCACGTTATGCCTTGAGATAATCTGACCTAATGGAAGCAGGGAGATTGAAAAGAGCAGTGGACCCAGGATACAGTAGATCCTTGTGGAACACCATATAGAATATCATGTGTCTTTGAAGTATAATTACCACAACTAATAAAGAATTTTCAACGTTAAAAGCAATAAATAAAGACTACTTATACAGCCCGATTCCTACTTATTTCTGTAATTACACCCCTCATAAGTGTATTTTTCTGAGACAGTCATGTAAAAAGACATTGCAATAACCTGACATTCTGAAATTGTGAATTTGTAGTCCTAAATACTTTGCTGTCCCCTGTCTAGTCTCCAGGTCTCAATGTACAGGTCCCACAGTGATGATTCCTCTCAAAGCAAAGGGGGTGGTGGGGTGCCATTTATAAGTTCGCCTAGGGCAGCAAAAATCCTAGAACCAGCTCTGTCCGGAGGTACTGCCAGCTGGTGCTCTGTGTGTTTGTGATCCCTACGATAGGGGACTTCTGCTCAACTCGAAAATACTCCCATCGGGCTATGTCCCAGTATCAGAAGTACTTTCGGGTCTAAGATAAAGGAAGTCAATCAACCTCATCCAGACAAGTTGGAGTTGGTAGAGGAGGTGGACAACACTCACTTGGGAAGAGTGGAGCAATAAGAGAGATAGAAAGAGAAGAGAGAAGAGAATATTTGTGAAGATCCAACATATAAGAGCCATGTTATAAGGTACTTTGGTTAATAAGCATGTTTTATATGAACCCAGGACATGTGTAGTGTTGTTGTGTTTGGGATTTGGGGTGCTGCAACGTCCCTTACTTGTCATTCAAGATAATTGATGCACACTTATTCTAAGAAACAAAAGACTATAATTTAATGATAAACACAAGGATTATAGAAATATGATAACTATATAGAGACATTGAAGACAGGATGCAAGACACGCATATAACACAGAAGAGCCTGTCTGTTTACTGGCTATTTAGAGACCTAATTTATCTTGGCACGAATTAACAGTTTTACCATACCAAGCCTTCAAGGATAATGTATGATGCTGTTTGGAACTGAGTGCTGTTGCTCCATGTTCAAGAAGAGGACTCTTCCTGCAACGGAGTGCACTCTTTGTCTTTACACAGTCCTTTGTCCATGGTGTGTTGTGACACTCTCTCCCTCAGTTTGCCGTTAGGCTCTTTGCTCTGACCTCTGAATCTTCGAAGAGAAAAGCAGTGCTCTTTCTGTCACGATGGTGTAGGTGCTGAAGTCTCCTTCTTGAAGTAATGCTGCTTTTGAAATTGGGCTCAGTCACTAGCACAGACCTTGGCTTGGCAGAGTGGATCTTAGTGCTAATCCATTGTGTCAGGCTCCAAGACTCTATGGAGTGTAGCTTCTGGGCAGAAGAAAGTTTGTGAGCTTTTTTTTTCTCTGCAGAGAGTGGCTGGTTTCTCACCCCAAAGAGAGTGGCTTGTCAGCTTTCATCTCCTCAAAAGAGAAAGAAGAGATGAATGCAGCTAGTTCTGAATGAAGTTGTAACCTCTGGTGATTGGATCAAGGTCCCTTCCAGTTATAGATCCAGTGCTTGCTTACAGGCGTGTTATTTTGTCCATCACATTCAGCCAGAGTTCAATTAGCAGTTACAAGCCTAAAATGAATGTCTATCTGGGCACCTTTTTGTCTGAAGGAGTCTCTGTAGATGTGTCAGCTCAACTCTGATTTACACCTTTGTTATGAGCTGAAGTGCAGGGCTGACCAAAGTGTTGGCATGAGCTACAGTTCTGCCATTCACTATATACAGGTGGGGGTATGAATTTCTTCGTCCCTGTTTTGTTAAACACTGCCTTTAATTCAATGTATAAAAATGATATCATGGCAGTGTTTTATGGTTAAAGGATTGTCAACTGAGCTGAGCTGTCAGACATTTAACTGTTACATTACAGATTTTTTACAATGTAGCATAGATGAACTTACTTATTTGAATGACCTGTTTTTATCTTGGTGGTTTTAGTAAATCTACAGTGAGTTATTGGCCATTGAATTACAGTAATATTACTGTACACAGATTAACTGCATTCTGTTTTGCAGTTGCGTAACGCATGATATATGTTTTACATCAATAAAATCAGTTCTGTTCCTCTTGTTCACATTATCAAGATAGAATGCAGTATGCTTTTAAAAATATGACATGCTGCATATTTTACACAACATATCATTAGGCGTATTACTTTGTTTTCGTCACAGTAGAATCTCACTACACAGAAAGCAGCCGCTGCCAAACCCCACCCCTCTCCGCTGTTGCCTAGCAACCTCATTATTCTAGCTGAGACTATGCACACTTCCAGTGATTTTTGTTTTCATTAGACATTAATTGACAGGCAGACAAATGAGGAATTAGTGTATAACAACAACAACAACATTTATTTATATAGCACATTTTCATACAAAAAGTAACTCAAAGTGCTTTACATACTAAAGAAAAGAAAAATAAAAGACAAAATAAGAAATTAAAATAAGACAACATTAGTTAACATAGAAAAGGACTAAGGTCCGATGGCCAGGGTGGACAGAAAAAACAGAAAACAAACTCCAGACGGCTAGAGAAAAAAATAAAATAAAATCTGCAGGGGTTCCAGGCCATGGGACCGCCCAGTCCCCTCTGGGCATTCTACCTAATATAAATGAAACAGTATTATAAATACACTTCCAGACAGAAACTAAACAATTTTCTTCTTGTGTAAATGCCACACATTTCTCTGGAAGTAAAACACACTTGATTGCACAATTTTTTTTTATGAAGCAAATTCACTGCAAATTCAATTTCATTCAAATTGATTCACTCAGTTCTAGTCAGCATGTAACATTAGAGTGGCCATGACACTAAAGTGGTTCTTCCATAGAAGGAACTCTTCTAAATTTGTTTAAAAGAAAGAAAATACTTTACTGATTTATTAAAAAAAACAAAAAAACAGATATTCAGAATTAAAACAAGGTCCAAATTTATATTGGTACTAGCCGTTCCCCGCGGCTCCGCCCATTTAGTAGTGAAACAGGACAAACTTTAAAAATCAATAAACAAAAAGGTATTGCTAGCTACGTAGATCAAGTTATGCTCCAAAACACAGAGGTAGACCGACTTCCCACTCCTGACGTCATGCTTCCCCCTCCTCTTGTCCTGCAGCCTCTGTCTCGGAATAGTGCGAATATATCGCTCCTGCAAGCGAACTATGATTCTTAGCGCGATGAGAGAAGTTGCATAGTCAACTGGAATGTTCAAGCAAATTATAGAAAAAAAAACCCGATCTAAATCCGTTAAGTATTTCTCTTCGAAAAGCGGACAGACATACAGACAGAAGTTGGATTTTATATATATAGAGATTTAATTTTGCTCCATTTTGATGTCCAGTATCCATTGATTAGCCCTTGAATGTCACCAAATACAGAGTCTGCTAGGACTGTCTTTGACCTTGAGTTTGGTTTTGCCCTTTCAGTATTGAGGTGCAATAATTATTATTTATTGTTTTGACCCTTGAGTGTCTCTAAATATGAATTAGGTTAATCACTGTCACTCATATACAGACACTCTATAGTAGATCCATTTATTTTCATCAACCACTTTATACTTATATGACAATTCCTCTTCTTTTACCATAAATAATTATTAATATGTGGAGACATTTGGCACAGCATGCTGACCCAGTAGTTAATTCTGGAGCTTTACAACTCTGGGGACCTCGATTTGACTTTTATCTTGATCACTGTCTATTTGAAGCTTGCGTGTGCTCCCTACACTCACCCTAAATATATATACGGATTAGGTTAATTGCTGACTCCTGTCCAGGTCTAATTACTGACTTGCACCTGATTCTGTCTTATGAATGTATTCATTTATAAAATATTTCCTAAAAATGTATAGATGGATGAATGATATTAATTTCATTCTTGCATAGGACAAAGGAGCTCTCCTTTACAATAAGTGGCAAGCTGTTTGGGAATAAAAGGCAAATTCTTATTCAAAATATTTCAGACAGAACCCCTCAAACACCAGTTCTCTCCATCCACCTGTCCATCCTTTCACACGTTTTAAAGACCAACTTTGGCTTGGTCAAGGCCTGTAGGCAGCTGGTGCCTCTATGAGTAACAACACATGCAATGCAGATATGTCTGTTTGGGATCAGGTTACTCCAGTCACCACATATTGCTTATTCAAATAATGTGTAAGCTAAGTGGAGTCACATCCCCATCAGTGATAATATGTAGTGGGCAATCATTGTATCAGACAAAATTGTGTGGTTTTGATGTTCTAATTGCTTTAGTTAATAATTGCATTTTCCATTTAATGATTATTTTCCTCCAAGCTCCTGATTATGCAAAGTAATTAAGGAGCATCTATTAAAAGCACAATACAGGCAAAAGTCCATATGTAAACAAAACTGAATCTATTTGTACGCTATAGTCATGTCTGCAGCACAGCGCTCTCAAAGTTTTTCCTTGGCAACATCTCAGGATCTACCAAATTTCTGCTTGACACCCCAACCTAGTTGGCCTGGGTACATATTTTTAATAAAAGATTTTCCGCAGTTAGTGATTTACATACAGTATGACTGGTGAGTATGGTCAAACTAGAGACAAGTTAGTCTGCATTTCTTTATCAAGCATTTGTAAACTTTCTGCGTTTTAAAGTTTTGATACACTACAACATTTGATCAGTTACTACAACTGATTATTTTTTTGGTATTACAGTGGCCTTAAAATCACCATTTTAAAGAGCCTTTATATTGCGGCATGACAGTTAACATGCAGTTAATACATGTTATGATCCTGAATTAAATTTTTTGTAGAAGTTATACAGTCCTTTTCTGACCTTTGTGCATCCATTTTAGGGGTTTTCTACTCAGAATTAATTTTTGACATTAATGTGTTCATAGAAATCTATTCAAAAAAGTTATAATTATTTATCGTTCTCCCACAACATTAGCGGAGTGGTGGCTCTGAGGGTAGGGATCTTCCCTGGCAATCGGAAGGTTGCCAGCTTGAACCTAATAAATGCTAGAAGTGACTCTACTTTGTTAGGCCCTTTCAGCAAGGCCCTTAACCTGAAATTGCTTCATCCTGGGTTTGATGTTAATCTGCATCCAGCACTGCAAGCAGGTCCTGTAACTTACAGGGAAAACTTGCGGGTTGATGGCAGGATCAGCACTCCACCACTATAAAAAACCTCACACTGTTCCAGTGTGCTGCTGAAGTGTCACCTGCTGACCTCGGGTCTCAATCTAGGTGGTTTGTCGTGGGGTGGGATATGGTTACGCACTGTAATCAGCACATGCTCCCAGCCTCCTTCTCCTCCCACTACATCATTTTTGTGCAACATCCCTTCAGCATGCAAGTTTAGGATATGAACAGTGTTGATGTGCAATACTCTTTTTGTCTGAATAGGTTTTTTATATGACCATGAATTTTTGACTGGTGTTTTGAACTAGACATGTGGTTGATTTATAGGTTTTGGCTATTACCTTTCTTAACTATGTCTCATCTCCCAAACCCTTTCGTTAAAGATCTTACTGTCTCCTTCTGAGGCATAGCAACAGATAGTCTGTGCCTTAGGTGACTGCTGGCTTAATACACAAATGCTTTAAATAAAAACATAATAAAAGAAAAATATTAAAGTCACCTATATTACATTTTTGTGGTAACTGTAAAGGGTAAGGCGGTTTACGTTTTCACCTTTTTGTGTTAATTTGTGTGTGTGTTTCCCTTCTGGATCACTGTAAAAGGGAGTTAAAGCAGAAACTGACATTATATTAGTCATTGACCACAGGCTCCAGTCCACCACACTCAGTTGGAGTCTTGTGCTGCAAAGCATGAAGCTCAATTGGTTTCTAACCCATCTAATCTGTTTTGTCACTATCTTTTTTACATTTTTTTAGATTGCTGCTAATGTGTTTGAACAAAGAAGAATGCTTTTTTCAGTTTTTTTTTTTTTTTTGTTTGTACGCGAGCTGTGCACTATCATGCTTTCTCTTTGATCTTTTCTGAAGGGCTGTGTTTTCAAGTGTCACATTTGTTTGAAGGCTGCCATTTCCACTTGCTTATTTTAAACATATGTGAATCATTCAAAAGCGTGTCTTGCTTTGCAGGCATATCACAAAAAATTTTAATGATAAGAAATATAAAAAAGCATTTATGGCACAAACATATCCAGAACCCAGAATATTTAGACTGCATTCTGATATATTTGAAGATATACTTATTTTAAGATTAATATTTAAATCTTTATATTTGGATAATTTGACTGCCCTGCTGCACATGTCTTAATTATACATTGAAACTAAAATTTTAAAAACAATTTAGACCATTACTTTCATGACACCCCTGAGGCCATGTTGTGACACCCTAAGGTTAGAAAGCTCTGCTGTAGCAGTATACAACCTTTAGAAAAGAGATAAGCTATGTAAGTTTTGTAGCCTCTCAAAAAGAATAAGTAAAGTTTCTTAGAATAAAGAATTTAAACTGGGAAACTTAAAGCACAAGAGTTATGTCATTAAGCAGGTTAGAATACAACAATGCCAAAATTCCTTATCAAATCAAACTCAGCATGATTCAAAGCTAAAGCTGTTTTATAAAACTTTCGGTTAACTAATGCTAAACTACTTCGTTTGCTCTGTTTTTGATCCAACTTATGTAAAAAGTCGTCATTTTTTATATGATCATGCCATGGTATCAGACATCACACCCATGTGATGTTACATGCCAGGCCAAAACATCAATAGCAATGGGTATCATTGTCATAAACAACATTGCTATAGCCCTCAGAAAACAACAGAAAATTGCATTGAAGAACTATCCAAATTGTCATTGAAATGATGTCATTGTCGGAACTATAAAATACCTGTAAATAAAGAGATAATAATATGCAAAAATTTGAAAAATGAAATAATTTTAACTAAGACATGCCAAAATGACGACTCATGACAATCAAGCCATCAAAATATGATTTAAAGTACATTAACCCTACCTCTTATAGCTAGTAGTGAAATATACTGCCATTCGCTCATGGCCATTCACAACAGTTGGCCAAAGCTTGTTATTTAAAAACTACATCACCCTAGCATCCTGGAAAAGTGAGAGGGTATGCTGATTATATCGGAAGATGGTCTACATTGAACCAAACTGCATAAAAGGAGGAATTACATTTTGGTTAATGTTGTGAGAGGAAATCTCAAACATGGTGTGATTTAGTATGAGGCCTCTCACTAACTAATCCCTTAACTGCCACCTGCAGGCTTTGCCCTACTTAAGGCCCCAAATACCAGGAGCTGGCATTAAAAGTTAAAAAGTACAAAAAAACCCAGAATATATCCAAAATGTCTCTTAAGGAAGAGAGAACCATAAAACTGTGATTTGGAGAGACACATTTAAACAAAAATTCTTTATAAGTGAAGCTTTTTAACAAAAATAGGAAAGTAAAATAAAATTATTAAAAAACAATTCCAAGAAGAGTTGCCTGAGAGTCAATCCAATGTGACCAGGTCCCAATACACAGTCTGATATCAAACATCCAAAGAAAGAGCAGACGATATCAGAAAAACACAGAAATTGCAAATAAAACAATGCAATGCATTACTCCAGAAATCTTCCCTGTCTCTTAAATAGCCATAGGTGATATGAAGGTGGCCTCACATCTTGGGGTGCACCACATTAAACACAAGAAATAGATTCACATTAAAAGGGTCAGAATCTAAAAAATAATAATAATAAAACAAACTGAATGGAAGTACCATGAAAACATGACAAAAAATTCAAAAGAGACAATAAAACAACAAATAAGTATAAGCCAGGGAAAAAAACGGATTGTTGTGAATTATAAACTTTTTCTGAGCATTGGAAAGTTTCTGTGAGCTCTCATAAATTTTGTTGTGGTTTTGAACTGTGAAGAATTCAAAAATCTGTGAAGTTTATTGATTTTAATGCTAAAATGTACTGTGTGTGCCTCCATTTAAGTTAGCCACTGATATGATACGATCGTTGTTGTGGGGCACAGTCCAGGAAGTGACATGGCGCAACGCTATTTAAGGCAGTGTCACTTGTACTTCTGTGTCCAACATTTTGTTGATATTTCTCAGAAGATTTTTGTGAGTGCTTATTGTAGATATTCTGGTAAGGAACATAATCTTATAGTTTTTGATATTTGTTTTATATATTGTTCTGCCTACAAGATGGTTAGGATACTTTTGTTTTAAAGGACCAGGAAAGAGCTGAGACACGGAAGAACTGAAACCCAGGAAATAAGCCAATCTTTCATTAGAACAAAAGTGAAACAAGATTTGAAGTAAAGAATTCAGGAAAATAAGTCTCAAACCAGAAAACCACTAAAGGAATGATCACAATTGTTTTAAAAAGGTTTATCCCATCTCAGATACAACTTAAAGGATGTGTTGATATTTATATAATTACATCATTGACATCACACATAGCAAATTCTTCCACTCATGGCCAAGACAACTATCAATGGCATTGTCAGAATAAGGCAACTTTCACAAGAAAAATAAAATGGCATCATGGCACAAAGGTAAAAATAAATAACTTTCTCAGGAAGACTAAGATTACAAAATAAACATCAGAAATGAATTCCTTCAGTATACAAAACCCATAAGAATGTGTAACTTGGCCCAAACATTTCCGATATGCTAAAACAATCACAACACATATTAGCTTTGATAAATGATCAGCTTGTCATTTGGTTTTCACCCTTTGTTTAGATTTTTTATGTGTCCTGTTCCACTCTGCTAATCATTTCTTGCCTTTTTGTGGCAGAATTGTGGTAATGCAACTGTATGTGCAACATGTGATCAGAAATATTGTAGAAATAATTCTGAAAAACAGCACAAAAAAGCATCTTAGCCAATTCCAATGTTTTTCAAGCAGAAAAGATTTAAAAGTAGCCAAGCTGGAGGATAAAACTGCCTATCTGGTAACATTTAGGACACTGTCACTTGCCACTTATTTGTATAAGTATATATACTTACAAAAAAAACTAACAGGTGTCAGGAATGTGTCTACACTGATTTTAGTAACGGTACTCTGGAGGAAACGTCTAGAGCTAGAAAAACTAACCTCTCCATCTGTTTTATCTCAGCTCAGAACGTAAACTGAAAGAAGACTCTTAGTTTGTACTTTGTAATTGTTTTTACTTGAGAGCTTGTTACAACTCTCTGAACCTGTACTCAGTGAAGAGCATTATACAGAAACATACTGAGCTAAATTGAATTGTTTACTTTTTAACTGCACCCATCAAAACAATTTTTAAAAGGCAGCAAAATCCAGTGGTGTGATGACGAGCTCCTCAATTTGTGAATTTACAATATTCTTTAACTGCCTGCAGTTCACCTGTTGTCTTCAGTTTTCATATGGTTCCCTCTTCATTAAAAGTTGTTTTCACAAGTGGGACCTTTCAGATTTCACTTTAGATTTACTTTAACATTGGCTAAACTAAACCTATAGAGAATACAGTACATGCAGACAAAGATAATTTTTTGTAACAAAGAACACTCACAAGTTAAGAGCATTTAAGCAGAGTCTCATATGTGAAATAATCTTGCTTGGTAGTGTAGGCTAACCCATGATGTCATGATACCAATGGGAAACTAGTTGGTATTTTACTAGTATTCTCTGCTGGACTCAAGATGCTATTACCATAACAGCTGTCACACACGTGCGAGTTGGAGGCAGTCAAAGAGCCCAAAGGTGAGTGAAACATCGCGAGACAAAGGGTTATCACGTGATGCTTACCTTAATCTCTCTTCACCTACAGAAAATTTGAAGAAAAATAAGAAGTCTCACTTCCGGGTTCAAAATGGCCAACACGACATCACTTCCGGTTCACTCTGATGACACTTCCGGTTCCATCAATCCATTGCTCCTGTCCAATCCTGATGACGTTGGTTCCGTTTCCCCGCCTCCAATCGTCACTTCCTGCCAACCATTTCCTGTCCCATAATCCATCCTGCTATATAAGCGCCATCTTGTCTGCAGTTGATCATTTTGTACTGAAAGGTCTTATGAATCAACCTTTTCTATCATTTGTCGGGATGACAATATACGGGGACGAACCCCAAACCTTTATTTTGCGTGGAAAATATTTTCTTGTGGAAGCATCTTATCACACAGCCGAGATGGGAAATAAAAAGCACAATATGAATGTGTGAGTGATTGTGTAGTGATTGTGGGTGGTGTTCTGGATAATGGACTATCTGTCGTGCAGGCCGCAGTTTGTGAGACTCAAGGACAGTGTTTCTGATATGGATGTGAGCAACACTGGAGCACCACAAGGAACAGGCCTGTCTCCTTTTCTCTTCACTTTATACACCTCTGACTATAAATATAACTTCAGGTGATGTCGCTTGCAGAAATTCTCAGATGGTTCTGCACTTATGTGGTGTTTTGATAAGGGGGATGAGACAGATTATAGGAGTCAGGTGGACAACTTTGTTTCTTGGTGTGGAAAGAATTGTCTGCATCTTCGCATCACCAAAACCAAGGAACTGGATATTGACTTTCGACACACCAAAAAGTCTCCATGTCCAGTCACTAGTCAAGGTGTGGATGTAGAGGTGGCCCACTCCTACAAGTACTTGAGGATCTACATTAATGACAAGTCTCAGAACACAGAGATGCTGTATAAGAAAGGGCAGAACCGGCTCTTTTCTTTCTTAGGAGACTGCATCCCTTTAATGTGGGAAGCACAATCCCTCACATCTTCTACAACTCTGATGGCCAGTGTGATTTTCTACACTTTGGTGTGCTGGAATGGTAGCATCACTTGAAGAGAGGCCCACTGAATTAACAAGCAAATTAAAAAGGCAGGAGGTTCAGTTATGGGAAGTACTCTAGACCAAATGGAGTTACGCCATTAAGAACAATGCTGCACACTCAACTGACACACTAAGACTAAGGACTTTCAGCCATTTAGCAGAAGTGTGCCAAGAAATGCTACTGGGCCTTCTTCATACCAACAGCAATGCACCTGCATTATGCCCACACTGTGACTCTGACAGCCATATCAGAAGTTTTCTTTTCTTTCTTTTTAAATGTTTCTTCCTTTTTAGAAACTCTGGTGTATATTTAGACCATACTGTGTGTATATGTTTATTAATCTATTTATTTATGTATTTATTTATTTGAAGAGTTTAAGTAAAAAGTCACCATTCTCACAAGGAACAAATAAATACCATTATGCCCTCACTGTGACTCTGATAGCCATGTCAGAAGTTTTCTTTTCTTTCTTTTTAAATGTTTCTTCCTTTTTAGACACTCTGGTGTGTATTTAGACCATAATGTGTGCATATGTTTATTAATCTATCTATTTATGTATTTATTTATTTGAAGAGTTTAAGTAAAAGGTCACCATTCTCACAAGGAACAAATAAAGACCTATCTATCTTATATGTGCCTCATGATGTTCCCTGTAATGTGCTGATGGAATGGTCCCTCATCCTGGATTGGTTCTTACTATGTTCACCATGCTGTTTTGACAGGTTTTGGCCATCTGCAACCATAAAGTTTGATTAAGTGGGTTTAGAAAATGGAAAGCTGGAAGGATTGCTGGGCTTTGTTCTTCCTGCACTATGCAGGACTGTTTCACTGTGTGTTTAGGGTACAATGCCATCTCGAACATTTTCAGTTTTAATGAAAATAGCGGGGCGGCTTTGTGTTAACAGTTATAGCATATCCAAATAATAAAAGGCATGTTTTACCTTGAAAGTTGTTGTATTGTCACAAAAGGTGCTACAGTAGCATCCTGGGGTCTTTATGTACTGAATAAGAAGAAGTGCCTGTATCTTAGCATGTTGACCTTGTTTTACATGTACAGTACACCCCACAATACTTGCTCCCTGGAACTCCAGCAATGATAGGCTGAACACTTCTAGGACTACAGCTTCATCCAGTTTTCCACCACTAAGAGGGCTGAACAAGGACTTCTCCTTATTTCCCTGCAAAACCTGGGAAAGTGAGGGGAAATAAACTCCTAACCCCTTGCCAATTACTAGTGTCAGTAAACACAAGATAATTACAGTGAGATACAGAATTTATGAAACGTTATTTCATCTAAACATATAAACATTTATTGGCAGAGCAACCAGACATACAGTATCAAACACCAGAAGTTAAACAAATGGCATTATACAACCTGAACAGTTAAAATAAATGTCACACAGCAAGCTTCATATCATACAGTCGGTCATTTGCAGTTACAGAGCTAGGAGCTGTCCAGAGAGTGTTGCAGACTGCAGAAGAAGAGCAGACAAGCCTTTGCAGGTAGCAAGTTTCAAATGGAGAAGAACCAGGAGAATCAAAAGGAGAGCCCCAGATGCTATAAAACTCTCTCTTTTATACAGCAACTTGATGACTGGTCATGTATAACTTACAAAAACAATGCCATAGTTGAATCATTCTAAAACCAAGCAGCTGATACCTTGTCATTGGCCATGTTAATGGTCAGATCATTACATAGCTAATACAAAAGGGTATGAATCACTTATCCTGTATCTTTTTACAAACTTACAGTGGGTTCAGAATTTATTCACACTACTTCACTCTTTGGTATTTTATTATGTTGTGGCCTTATGCTAAAATCAATTAAATTATTTTTTTTCCTCATAAAGCAACAATCAATATCCCCGAATGACAAAGTGAAAACAGGAATGTAGAAATTTTTGGAAAAAAGAATGTTATCATTGATGCAGGTATTTACACCCTTTGATATGACACTTGAAATTTGGCATTCCATTCTATTCATCAATATTGAAATGTTTCTATACCTTGTTTGGAGTCCACCTGTGGTCAGTTCAATTGAGTGAACATGAAAGAAACACACCTGTGTACAGACAGTTTCCCACAGTCGACAATGTGTATCACACCAAAAACCAAGCCATGAAGTTGGAGGAAATGTCTGCAGAGCTTTAAGACAGGATTGTGTCAAGGCACAGATCAGGGGATAACTACGAAAAATCCTGCAGCACTGAAAGCTCACAAAAGCACAGTGGCCTCCATAATTCTTAAATGGAAGAAGTTCTCTTCCAAAAGCTGGCCAATCGTGGAAGAAGTGCCTTGGTAAGGGAGGTGACCAAGAACCGAATAGTCACACTTGCTGAGTTTCAGAGAGCCTGTGTGGAGATGGAAAAAACTTCTAGTAGGACAACAATCACTGCAACACTCCACTGATCTGAGCTTTGTCACAGAATAGCCAGACAGAAGCCTCTCCTCAGTTAAAGACACATGAAAACCCACTTGGTATTAGCAAAAAGGCACATAAAGAACTCTCAGACTGTGAGAAACAAAATTTTCTGGTCTGATGAAACCAAGATTACCATCACATCTGGAGAACCCCAGGCACTGCTTATCACCTGTGCAATTCCATTCCAACAGTGAAGAATGGTGGTGGCAGCACCATGTTGTGGGAGGTTTTTCAATGGCAAGGACTGGGAGACTAGACAGAGTTGAAATGAGACTGTACACAGCAAAGTACAGAGATATCCTTAATGAAAACCTTCTCAAAAGAACTCTCTACACCTCAGACTGGACAATGACCCTCATCACAAAGCAAAGATAACACATGAGTGGCAACACTGAGGGGCAACATTGGGAATGTCCTTCAATGGCCCAGTCAGACCCTGGTGTTGAGCCCATTTAAACAACTCTGGGAAGACCTGAAAACAGCTGTCTACCGATGGTCTCTATCCATCCTGATACAGAAGAAGCTCTCCAGAAAGGAATGGCAGAAAATCCCTAAATTCAGGTTGGTGAAGCTTGTCGTGTCATACTCAAGAAGACTCCAGTCAGGAATCACTTACAAAGGGCCTTCAGTTAAGAACTGAGGAACGGGTCTGAATACTTGTGTCAATGGGATATTTCAGCTTTTTATTTAAAAAAACAAATTGTAGAATTCTGTTTGCACTTTGTCATTCTGAAGTATTGAGTGTTACTTGATGTGAGGAAAAAAAAATTAATGTTTCTAGCACAAGGCTGCAAAATAGAGAATTGTGAAAAAATAAAGGAGTTTGAATATTTTCTGAATTCACTGTAGACACACTACTTTATCTTAAGGTTAAAACTCGAACAATCTGTTAGCCGTAGAACTATATACTGCTTCAAGATACTTAAGGATACTTTTATATTTTCATTAATGCTAATATTCCATCAGCCTATTTGCATCAGCCATCATGTTATTTTTTAATATACAGTTTGCACATTGACTAAATTTCTAAACAGAAACATTTTCCTGTTAAACTTCTCCTTAAATATACAATAAAAATAATGCTAACCTTTCCTAAATTAGCGTTACATACTTGTAGCACTAGTCCTTCACTTAAAAGCTGAATTTACTGTGGTCGTCCGAGGGAATGAACAAAAACAAAGGTGTACTAATCAACAAAAATACTGTTTACTACACCTTTGCTACACATCTCAAGGGTTCTTTGCTATTAACAAGGTCAGGTTATGAAGGAACTCCATCCTGTTAACTGCCCAGTCAATGAGTGACATCTCCTTTTGGATGCTTGCACTTTTATGGTCCAGGGACCAGAAGGGGTGGAGTCAGTTATGTGGAGGAAATGGAAAACAACACAAGTTAAGACAATGCCCTGGCCTGCAGTGGGATTAACATACCTGAGAGATAACCGGGATGGGGGGGACCCATATTCTGTGTGACTCTATCTAAATAATCTTATTACTTTATTAACACAACGCACAGATTAAATATTATGAGTCATAGTTCCAAACAATGTGAAAACACTACTTTAAACTCCTATAAAAGGCACCTCAGGAAATTCATTTCCCTGTGTTGGAATCCTATGCCTTGCTGCTGTCTGTGTGGACTTTCTCTGTTATTCCATGTCTTCTGGGTACTTCAGATTACCTTCCAAACCCCATTAGCACGCATGTTAGATTATTTTCTGATTCTAAATGGGCCCTGTATAATTCTGAGAGTGTTGGTGTTCTCCAGTGTGCCCTGCAGTGGACTGGTGTCATTTCTATGATTGGTTCCTACCTTGCTCATGTTACTGCCAGAATAGGCTCCAGTCCCCACAGCCCTGAATTGAAGTCATCAGGTTTGGGAATGTTTGATTATGTTTAGGAATCATTTATTTGGATATTTTAAAATGTGTCCAAGCAAACATCATTTACCTTGCTTACTATTGTACGATCACGTGGCATATTTTTCAGGCTGGCTTGTATAATTGACAGTGCATAAACACATGCTGACGTATGCGCAGATAACAAAGAGTTTCCTCTGATACGTGTCTATCCTGTATCATGCCTCATTTTCTGACTCCTCGATGATGGAAGGCTCCTTTGTAGGAACGCACGCTCATATATTTTTTTATTTCTTTCAATACTCGCATCTATTAGATTTGCATTTTAAAGAAAATGATCCTCAGTAACACGAGCTTGAAAACATCTAACCACAAACTCATGTTGTAGTAATCAAATTGCTAAAACATTCTTGTTTACACTTTAAACCGACATTATGATAAGGGGGAGGGGATGCGAGGGAATGTTGCATTTACATTTCTTTTGCTGAAAAGTGAGTGCTCAGCAATACCAAATCTGGTATATAAATAGGGTTTCTCTGCAAGCAGCATGAAACCAACTGAACGTTCTTGAATAGATTTCAAATTTTAAACCTAGATCAAATGAAATTCACACAAAGGAACTAGCAAGTAAAATTGAAAGTCTGATACAAGAGAAGGGTGAGGATAAAAACGGGATTAGAATTTATAGGCCTGCGCTCCAAAGATTGGGGGGAAGAAGGAGAATAGACATCTAAGAGGGAAGTGCGAGGTGCAAGATATGAGCTTGCATTTAGACCCAATTTTCAGCATGTTTTCCACCATTTCCTCTGCCTCAGATAGCAGTACATTTACATGCAATTATCACAAAGTGGGACATGTTAGCTTGTCTATAGCCAGGCAGCAGACATTGCAGTCTTTGTGAGAAAGGCTGTAGATGTGCACACAGAATGAAACAGTATCTCATGCAAATAAAAAGTAAGTCAGATTATGGTGTATTCTGCCGTATGACCATGCACACAAAATCTATAGGTGCTATTTCAAATTACCATGGCCGTAGTTGTGTTCTGCTTGATTAAGCTACCGTTATTTATATATATATATATATATATATATATATATGTGTGTGTGTGTGTATAGATACATATACAGTATAGTCCTTTTTGCTTATTAGTACTGCAGCTGTGGCATAGTGGTTTGGGCTGCTGCTTCTGGGATTGAAACTTGCTCCCAATTGTTGCCGTGTATGTCAAGTCTACACTTTCTTCCCATGTTTGTGTTGGCTTTTATTTCATACCCCCAAGGGTGTATGTGTTAGACTGATTGGCAATTCTACATTGGGTTTCTATGTGAGTGAGTACTGTGCTTGACTTGCAACTTGTTCAAATTGTTTACAGGAAGGCACCCCCAAATCTTCAATAATGGATAACCCTGTTGCCTCTCTTCTTCAGAAAACTGAGATCATATCCTGGCATGGCCCTGTTGATGAATGGCCTACCTGATCTTGTGGGTTTTTCTCTTTGCGTTAAGATGGCTGATTGGAGATTCTACATTGATCCATTGTGAGTGAATTAGTATGGATATGTGTCCTGTGATAGACTGCTGCCCCATTCAAGGTTAGGTCTAGATGCTACTGAGATGTGATCCAATTGGATTAAGTAGGTTTTGAATATACTGTGTGTATTATAGTATATTTATCTATACTAATAAAAGGCAAAGCCCTCACTGACTGACTGACTGACTCACTCACTCATTCACTCACTGACTCATCACTAATTCTCCAACTTCCCGTGTAGGTGGAAGGCTGAAATTTGGCAGGGTCATTCCTTACAGCTTACTTACAAAAGTTAGGCAGGTTTCATTTCGAAATTCTATGCAAAAAGGTCATAATTGGAACCTACTTTCGACCATATATACGGCCATAGCCTGCAGCTCGGTCGCCGTGTGAGGCGGAGTTGCGTCCCGCATCATCACGCCTCCCATGTAATTGAGTGCCTGCCCATATAAGGTAAATATTTGCAGGTGAAGGACTGTGCTTATGCAAACGAAGATGAGATGGTCTAGTGTGTTTGGCACAAACTCAGCGAAAGTGCGAGAGAAACTTTTAAGTGCCTTGTCTTAGCTAACATTAAATAAAGCCGTGGACATCGCAAGATCACACAAGAGAGCGGCTCACTTGAACTGACTGTGAACGCAGTACGTAGAGAACAAGGAAGAGCTCCAAAGAGCGCTGAACAAAAAACACATTACACAATTGAGAAGGCAGCAAAAGAATGTGAATCGAGTGATGCATACAAGCATATTCATAAGTGCAGCTACTGTGGAAACAAAGCAAAACCGTAAGTTTAAATTAAGTTTATAGACACGCTGCCGCTGGCGTTTGTCATGCCTATGACGAATACGATATTCGCGAGACACAAGTTTAATGAGAGGACACGAGGTAAAAACGAGACCTTGGTTCACTTTGTAACGGAGTTAAAATTGCTGTAACGGACAGCAAAAGTGCGACAGAAACTTCTAAGTGCCGGGTCTGAGCTAACATTAAATAATTGCTGGTGAAGGACTGTGCTTATGCAAACGAATAGAAAGCAAATGTTACGTTATTTTTAAAATGTTTCCTTTTCTTTTTTATAACTTCTTTAACACACTTCTCCACTGCGAAGCGCGAGTATTTTGCTAGTTATAAATATAAGTTAAAGTTTATAAATTGTGGCCACCATGGTGGGGTTTGGGCTGTAGATCCCCAAACGCACACACACAGACTTGGACACAAGTTGCCAATAAACAAGAGGATTTTATTGTGGAAAACCCTTCCAGTAACCCATGTCACAACAACAATACAATTTACAGTCAGTCTGTAGTCTCCAGCCTCCTCTGCGCCTTACGCAAGCTTCATCCTCCTCCTCCCAAATCCTATGGCTGTAGCAACAGTATACAAACCCCAGAAGCACTTCTGATATCCTGATGCTGTGGCTTGGGAGTGCTTCGGGGTATGCCAGAAGCCTGAAAAGGGAGGGCTCACAAATCCCTTCATCGACATCTGTTGGTACCACGGAACCCAATAGGACAGATCCAAAGCACTACAGTGCCCATGATGCCCCGTGTGTACCCGCAGCAGTGCTGTAACACAGAGAGCTGCAACCTGGTGGGTTGGGGGAGATAGTGCCCTGAACAAGCTGCTTTCCCCCATCCTTCCATGCCATTGGCACTCTGGCCAGGTAAGGATGGACGGGATGGCAGTCCTCATGTGGCATCCCTCACAAAATATACGTAAGACATCCTGCGTCACTCAATACACATGCATATACACATACAGCATATATACAGCGCATACTTACAACCTACTGTATATATTGTGGCCTGAAAAGGGTGTGTTAGACCTCAAACACTAGACACACCTGACCACCCAGGCTGTAGTACAAATAGATTATTTTTATTAGGCACAGTACCCCTGTTACAACCAAAAAACATTTCCAATATGGCAGCTTTTCACATAAACCTTGAAATACAGAAATACAGTTCTCCTTCTGCTATCCTTTCCATCCTCACCTGGCAAGCTTTACCCCTCTTCAGGTTCGAGCACATCTATATCATTTAAAATTGTCCAAAATGTTTCTAGGGCAAGATCCAACATGCAAATGTTGCAATCGAGCTCCAACCTCACTAGGCCTCACACTCATGTTTTAAGTGTTACCAAATTAACATCATTCCAGAACAAAAATTGTTTAAATGCTTATCAATTAGCTTTGATGTCACAATAACTCCTAATTCATTAACAGCTGTGTTTGTTGTACTCCCAGCTTAAGGTGGAGAAGGACAAACAAACTGTAATTGCCATTACCTCACTACTAGCAGATAGACTTATCTTGCTCAACAGGAAGAATCCTACCCCACCTCTTTTAAGTCAGTGGGTAACTGAAGTTATATACTATTTGAAAATGGAAAAAATCAAATTCTCACTTAGAGGATCTGTTCAAAATTTTTTTAAAACCTGGCAAAATCTAATCAATAACATTTTAGAATAAGCATTTATATTGGGGAGGAAGACTTATTTCCCACTTTATTACTCTCAAAGTTTTACTCTGGCCTTCCTCTCTTACTAATGGGTGAGGGTTGAATTGAATTTAGTTTTGTTAAGTTTGACTAGATTGTATAGAACGTTATGGGCTTTTAATAGATTCTATAAAAAAAAAGAAAAGGTGATGGTTCACCACTATCCTTCCAGGTTTCAATAATACATTGGGCAGTTCTTTACCTAATTTTAGTATTTTCAGCAGTCTCCTTAGTTGTTTTCTTTGCTTGATGTACGCCGATAATTTAACCCTTCTGAAACAGCATAACATATTTTCCATGACCACAGGATATGTCTTCTGACATGGTTGTTTAAGAAATGAGAAGCTGCTCACTGTCATGTAGGGTTAAATATCTTGCTGCCAGCTGAAACCTATTAATCACTGCAATACTTATCCATTGGAAGGCTCTCACCTACTTGCCTACTTAAATCCAGGTATTTTTTTTGACTAGGCAGTGTATATATATATTGTGACAGATTAGGGCTGTATCGCTCCCTAGAACCCCTGTCCAAGACTCCAGACACCAGGTAAAAGTCCAATAATCGACTTTATTTTTATGCCACAGTGCACAAAGCACCCTCTCCTCCATTATATTCATATACCAAACAATAATAAACACAATAAACCAATCCTCCGACTCCCAGATGCGTTGCCACCCTTCCACCCAGCTCAGCTCGCCGTCTGGGAGCTCCCACAGTCCTTTTATCCTTCCTGACCAGGAAGTGTTCCCAATCCCCAGTCCACGTGATTCTCTATCACTTCCGGGTCAGGTACGAGTCCTTCTTCTCGCCCTGGAAGCACGTCGCTCTTCCTTTGACGCACTTCCGGGTTACAGGGCACAAATGAGTCTTCAGTCCTCCCTGCAGCTCCCTCTTGCGGCCCCTGTGGTATCCAGCAGGGTCGTGTATAAAAACTACATAGTCCATGACTCCCTTCTGGTCTTCGGGGCACCTCCATACTGCAGGAAGGGCTCCATCTGGCGGCCTGGGGGTATTGGTCGGGATAACAAGCCGGCCAAAGACCACAGTACTCCTACCCCAGTGGAAAACCAGGGTTTTGTGTGTCCTGTCCCACACGGGACATCTACCCCCAAGGAGATCCAAAGGTCGGGCCCCGATGATGCAGCTGACACTCCCATGTAAACCTAGGAGGAACAATATAAGAATGATTGTTTTGCACCCTTGTCCTCTTAGGACAACCTCTCCATTCATGGCCCGGTCTGCGGCATTCATAGCACAACCGCGGTCCGCTTGGTAGTATCTCTCTGTGGGACTTGAAGCACCTGGGTACTTCTGGCTCCGCCCCTTTCTCCACTGAGGAGAATTCCCTGGCTGCCTTTGTGCTTTTCTGGCCCTTTTCTGACTTGTCAGGAGACCCCTGTTTTATTTTAGAGATCTCCTGTTTGCTTTGGGGGTTTTCCACAGTCTGAGCCTCTTTATTTAATAAAAAGAGACCCTTTCCTGTCTGCACCCCTCTAGACTTAATTTTTAACTGGTTCGGGGTCTTTAGGACCGACTCACACCGAAAGCCAGCACCATTCAGCTGCTCCAGATTGATTGGCCCTTCCCCCGACCACTCTGTTACCGTTTCGGCCTCTCTTGTAGGGCACGCTGTGTATTGACACCCGTTATTCATTAAAAGTGGGCATGGATCACACTGCGTCCCTATTTCATTATTTACAGTACCGGCGTGACTCACCTGTATCGCCACATCATGTATTACGGGAGGCTCTCCAGCAAATTGACGCATGTAGGCTCTCACCTTCTCCAACGGTGCTTTGGCTGCTGCTCCCAACTTCCCGACGATCCTCTCAATGTTTGTCAGGACCTGTAAAAAACTTTGTATGGGCTCCATCAGTTTTTCGAGTTCCTGCAAGTCAACAATATTATTTACTTCGGCCGGCAGTAGACTCACTTCCTCGTTTGCCTTACCTGCCGGCCGGGAACCAATGAGCACGCCCGCTTCTGGCACGTGCTCTGACGGGTCTCGCGGAGGCTTCTGGGAATTGGAGTTTTTAGAGGGACGGAGGGCCACTACTGGCCGACTGTGATCCACCTTTTCTACTTTGACGGTGGACCATTCAGTCATTTCCTGGCCATCCTTACCTTCTTGCGGGGTGAGCGGTGCTTTGCGCGCCTCCTCCTTCCCCTTCGGAAAGTCCAGGACCGTCTCTTTGAGGGTGAAGTCGCAAGCAGCGGGACGCGGACCTTCTCCTTCCCAAAATGCCTCGGGTTTGTTCACGTGTCCCTCGCCGGCAGCCAATATGCGGAAGTCCCTTCTTGTGCTCGTCTGCTCATACCGGAGTATACCACCGTCTTAGGGAACATCTCCTGCCTCCCGCAGAGCCTCTGGATGAACATCTGGGAGGTATGTACACGGTACAAAATGTGTTATTTTAAAAAGGTTTTCAAATCCTTCTCCGGTACATACCTCTTTGAAGTCGTCCTCTTCCAGATGTTTTTCCTGATACATGTAGCCACTCCATGGCGCTTCTTGAGCGTAGGCCACATGAAACGCAGGACCTCCAGTTGAGCTGTAGCTCTGCCTCTTCTTCTTTTTCCCCATGGCAGTCGTGGAAAAATGGGGTTCTGGCAATGTTGCTGTGTGACCTGATGCTGTCGTCTTAGGGTTCTCTGCCCACAGAATTTTTATGTACAGGTCCTCTGCCAAAAGGACGGCCAGAGAATCCTGCCCAACTATGCCACTGTGACAGATTAGGGCCATATCACTCCCTTGAACCCCTGTCCAAGACTCCAGACACCAGGTAAAAGTCCAATAATCGACTTTATTTTTATGCCAAAGTGCACAAAGCACCCTCTCCTCCACTATACTCATATAATAAACACAATAAACCAATCCTCCGACTCCCAGACGCGTTGCCACCCTTCCACCCAGCTCAGCTCACCGTCTGGGAGCTCCCACAGTCCTTTTATCCTTCCTGACCAGGAAGTGTTCCCAATCCCCAGTCCACGTGATTCTCTATCACTTCCGGGTCAGGTACAAGTCCTTCTTTTCACCCCGGAAGCACGCCGCTCTTCCTTTGACGCACTTCCGGGTTATAGGGCACAAATGCGTCTTCAGTCCTACCTGCAGCTCCCTCTTGCGGCCCCTGTGGTATCCAGCAGGGTCGTGTATAAAAACTACATAGTCCATGACTCCCTTCTGGTCTTCGGGGCACCTCCATACTGCAGGGAGGGCTCCATCTGGCGGCCTGGGGGTATTGGTCGGGATAACAAGCCGGCCAAAGACCACTATATATATATATATATATATATATAAATGTTTATGTGTGGAAGTGTGTCTGTCTGTCTGTCCCGCCCTGAAGTGTAAGGCGGCCCAGAAGTGCAAGGCTACAGCAAGTGCAAGGCGGTCTCAAGTTAATGAGTCGGAAGAAGAAAAAAGTATGAGGCTACAGCATGAAGCTGAAAGAAAGCGACTCCATTACCAAAGTGACACCATTGATGAAAGACAAACTCGCTTAGCCGCTAATACACAAGCGAGGCAAACACATCAGCAAAACGAAACCTCCAAGGAGAGAGAAACTCGCTTAGCCACTGATAGATAAGGGGGGCGAGCATATCCGCAAAACAGAACCGCTGACTCTGCATCTCAATTTTACTTCTGATGATTTCAGTAGTTTCAATAGTTACACATCTATTATATATATATATATATATATATATATATATATATATATATTTATATAAATAATATGTATCTGTATGTGTAAAGAGCTGTTGTTTGCAGAATTATTTCTCCACAAGGTTTACTTTTGTCCATTAGGGATGACTTGCTTGCCTGAGAAATTTCAGCCCGATTGTCAAACATTTAGAAGTCACTCCATTCTGAATTTTTTTTGTATTGTTACTATGTACATATTCTTCAGTGGCCAAACATTCAGTAAAGAATAAAATAAAATGAGAAATTGAAACAAAGATTATTGTAGTGCTAAGGTGGAGCTCTCAGAACATTCTAGCAGTATGTGGAGGTTTCCAGAATATTTTAGTATTAATTAGGATTATCAAGAACATTCTAGTAGTAAGTAGGAATTTCTGTTTTAGTGCTTTTTAATGTCAGAGTATCAGCAGAAACAAAGGGGAAAATGGTGGAAGGCCTGCAGCGGCCGCTGTTAGTAGACATTCCTCAACTTCTTGATGTGGCAAATTAAATTAAACAGCTAAAGAAAAAAGACAAAGAACAAGGTAGAAACTGATTAATCATAAATGGAAACCAGCAATTTCTCTCCATTAATTAACTGATGAACTATAGCCAGTTGAGAACAGTGTAGATTAAAACTGGAAAAGAGAATGTCAATAACAAAGTCACAGTTTTGGAGACCTCAGCTAAATGGCCGCCTCCCCTCTCCTGTGTTTTCTATTGTGGAGTCCGTGTTGGCCATCCAATCTGATAACAGAATCTTTCCATCAGATAATTCCAATGCTCCTTTATTAGAGACGACTTTACATATGCTAGAAAACAGCCTGTCAGTAGAGGAAGGGCACCAAGTGATACATCCAGATACTGAGAAGAGAAACTGAATAGAGGAGGGTTAGTAATGGTTTACAAATAGTATGATACAAATGTCTAGGAAAAAGAAATGCACAGCTTATCAGCAGCTCTAGTCAGGGTATGCTAAACTAAATGATCCAATCTTCAATGAATTTATTTAACTGTCAGCACGTATGTCAGTAGTGAACAAAGCAGCTGAAAGAGGAATAAATTGACAAAGGACGAGGAACAAAAATAGTTTATTCTTTGTCTGGTTGAAAACCATGCAGAAATTTTACAACTTCATCAAAGACAGTGATAATGCTTGTAGACTTACCAGTGTCAAACAGATGTGTGCTGTTTAGTTCAGATGACATAAAATATTCCAAATCGATTGACCTCTAAATGTTGTTCATTTTTATTAAAATGTTGTGTGTTTGTTATAAATATAGCAAAGAATAAACCTAGCCTAGTGGAGAATTTGAATCTGTTAGTTTTCTGCTTTGGACCTCCCAGATAATTACCAGCTCTTCTAGTAGTTTCTATTCAGCGCTCTTTCCGGTATAATATTTGGCCCCACCTCCAGATCCAGTGACCCAGTCATAGTAACAGGATTGATGTGACAAATGTAACAACAGATCTTTTAATCATTACTCACCCACTTCTTCCTGGTAAAGATATTTATCATCAAGCTTTGAACACTGCAACTTAAGGAAGAACACATTGCACTAATTAGAATTAAGAACAGCCTGCTACATTAAATAAACCTTTTACACATTATTCAGTGTGTGTAAATGGAATAATTATCAAGGTGTCTCTTTGCTGATGTCTTACCTAAAAATGCGTGAATAAAAAATGGCACCAAGAAGTGATAAATTATCTAAAAATCTGACATATGAATTCTTCACAGCTTTTACTCACCTGCTCTGGTTTGTATATTAATAAATCTGTCCTACTAAAATTAACCAAGCATCCACCAATTTGCTTTTTACACCTTGCAGAAGAAAAACTTTCAAAAGTGTGGGTGTGTGTGTATGTTTTAATTATTTTGTATTCATCTGACACTGGAAAAGGCACTGAGTGCACAAATGTGAAGTGTAACCTTGTTGTTCAGTAGCATGCAATTGTTAATTTACAGATTTTTTTGTAATAGTTGCTAAAATATCTGATGTTCATTATAATACTTAAGATGTCCATCTATAGGATAATAAGCTTTAGAAAAAGCCTTGAAAGTCATCTTCACCGAGTTCATATCTTTTAATTAAAGTTGCTCAGCTCTCTACCTTATACGTAGAGGGTGACCTAGCAAAGTAGCAGGTGTTCAGGCTGCCTTTCCTCTGCCCAGTCTGCCAAACTCCCACCTATTAACCACTTGCCTCCTGGTTTTTGACCAATGGCAAAGCAAATACTGATGAGACAGAAGAAAATAATTAAAAAAAACCTGGAAATTGTGCATTTAGTGTCTCTTAATTCAGTTTGCTATTGGCAGTTAGAGGAATAACAATTATAAATATAAGAAGAACGATACTGACACACAAACTCTGGTAAGGATTTACAGTTTTCTGTTGATGCAGCATTCACATTGTCCAGACAATGGACTGAAGCAATTAAAAGCAAAGAATTGTTAAGTATTTTACAAACTCTTAGAAATAAACCAAGACGTGACAGTTCCAAACACTACCCTTCATAATTGGATTGGCAGCTCATGAACTAGACACTGCAGTCCATCCTATGCTAATATTTTTTAATACAAAGAAGGCCGCAAAAATACCTCATCAAGGTTTTTGAGAAAGTCATAGGTATCCCATACAGTTGATGCTGCAGAATTCTTTTGTTTAAATAGTGAAAGACATGCTTCAAAGCACTTGTAAAAATTAAGGGAAAAACCATTCATTAGAGTAACCCAAAGACTCTTTGCATGACGGCTTGTGGAAATCTGTGGTCGTATTGGTCAAGCATCTCAGAGTATGACAAGGGTCCTAACAGGCTCATAACATCTCAGTAACTAAAATTTGGTACTACTCTTAGGAGTAGGAGTAGCAGCATTTTATTAGTTTACCTAATTTACTAGGATTTAGGAGCGCTTGTGAGCTGTCCTAACTTGATAGGAGCTGCAAGAAAATGGCATTCAGGCAGAGATCGGTAAGCATATTCCATGAAAAGCAGAATGATTTGTAAATGCGTAAATGCTGGACAACAATGAACTCATAAAAATCGATTTGGAACAATATTCATAACAAATTTTGTATGTTTGGTGATCGCTCCATATACCCACAGAAGCCATGCACTGTCAGTCAAAATGAAAGTGTTGGTAAAGTTACGGTTTTTGACCACTGGGAAAATGCAGCTTTTGCAATAGCAATGATTTGGGTATGTCACAACGAACCATTTCTTAGATTTTGAATCAAATTTTACAACGTGAAAGGTAATACGTGTATTCATTTCCCCACTGCTTCATGTGAGGCAATGTAAAAGCAAGCTGAATTCATGCAAATCATCGGTTTTACTGGAACTGTCAGTGTGATTGACAGCTTTCACATAATGATCACTCTTCTAATTGTAAATGAGTGCTCATATGTGAATCACAAGCAATATCACAGTGTCAACACACAGGTGGTCATAAATGCAAAGTGCATTATAGTAGCCAGCATATTACCCTGAAGATAGGTGGTGCTGAATGGGTGATTGACTGTGAAATCAACCTTATTTTTCATTGAGCTGAAAAGTTAAATCTTTTATGTGCCATTTTTCACTCGAGGTTGGGACTTGATCAGGTCTTGATGATTGTTAGACATGATCTGATATACTGTACAAAATGATGGCATTTACTTATTCATATCATGACATATCTGCAAAGCTATTTGACACACAAATCACAGTGACAAATTGATTACTGATTATTGATCTTCACCACTTGAAGTTCTGATTTACCCAATTAAGGGAACAAAAATCGAATCTGAGATAATAAAATTTGATTATGACGCTTTTTTATGGACTCCTTTGGTACTGTGTCTCTCCGGAAAATACTTGGGTACCGTTGGTTTGACTTTGTGTCGAATGAACGATTGCTCATGGAGTCCCGAATGAGCCACATTACCTGTATCGTGAGGGAGCGTCAGTTACAGCACTACGGCCATGTGGCGCGTTTCCTAGAGGGTGATCCGGCTCATAAGATCCTCATTGTTGGGGACCTGAGTGGCTGGACCAGGCCAAGGGGTCGCCCACATAACACTTGGCTGCGGCAGATAGAGGGTAATTTCCGGAGGGTAGGACTGACCGCGTGTCTGCCTGGGGGGTTGCCAACCGGGATCCCGAGCTGTTTCGACGTGTAGTGGGTGCAGCAACGCACTGTACCAGTGCATGCTCCCCAACTTGACTTGATGACGCTTTTTGTTGAAACAGGACAGTAGTGCAATAGTCTGAGTTACTACCTCACAGCTTCAGAAGTAACAGAAACATGCTTTCAGTTCTCTGCCTGTGTGGAGTCTGTATTTTTCCCAGTTGTCTCCAGTACAAAAAATTGTTCCCATTTCTTAAAGATGTGGGTATTAGGTTAGTTGTTGCCTATAAATTTATAGGATGTCAGTTATGTGCATGTATAAATGTGACATGTGAATCTCTGGAGTTCATGCAGGGCTAGTTTGTGTTTCCAGTTATTCATACTGGACTGTGTAGAGAAAAGGAATACTGAATCAATGGGAAAATGGGAAGATCAGGGCAATCTGGATGTGTCAGTTCTATACCATTTTCTCACAATTGGTGATGGTGGTTTGGCATTTTAAACACCTGTTTATATTGGTATAGTATCTGATGTGAGAGGAATTTTGACTTAATGATGTCAGCGGATGCTCAGTGAAAACCAGCACTAAACGAGAAGAGTGTTATGAAAGTAAAGATTAAATAATTTCTGTGGGGAAACCTTTTTGTATAATTATCTAATACAATCCAGAAGAGGTAATGCTATGATAGCCTAAACAGTTTGCAAAACCACAGTTTTGCTTTTGTGGTGGCAAAAGTTACATGTTCCCCCAGGATATTAGATGGCAGTTGACCTAGTTTAGCACAGGGTTGACTAACATTGTTTTAAAAACTAACACCCTTTTGAATAATTTCTGAGTTTGGTCTTATGTGGAGAATCCACCTATTTTCCACAAAGCTCACTCTCTTTAAACTTAGTGAATAATAGTAGTCACAAAGTTAGTATTTTGAATCCTTCAAAATTCTGATGTCTAGCTGTGGATCTTCTCAACTGATCTTCATGGTTTGTGAAAATATCTCTAGTGATGTTATTGAAGTGATTTGAGGGTCTCACTAGATATGTTTCAGACTTCTTCCTCATATAGTACGGTAGGAAGCTATGGATCAGTTGGAAGTTATGTTATCAAAATATCTTTTCTTTAAATAAAAATAAACCTTGATGATGTATCTAATGGGAGGGACATATTTTTTATGACAGACAGCTTTGATTAAAAACAAATGTCCACATATGAAAATGTGTGTAAATTTCCTTTTGAAAATTGTCATTGTACTTCATAAATGTGAACTGAACAGTAAGTCAGTCAGTCATTTTCCAACCCGCTATCTCCTAACTCAGGGTCACGGGGGTCTGCTGAAACCAATCCCAGCCAGCAGAGGGCACAAGGCAGGAACAAATCCGAGGCAGGGCGCCAGCCCACTGCAGGGCAGACACACAAACATCCACACACCAAGGACAATTTAGAATTGCCAATACACCTAACCTGTATGTCTTTGGACTGTGGGAGGAAACCCGAGCATCTGGTGGAAACCCACGCACAGGCCCGGTTCTGCCAGTCGTACAAAGGGTGCATGCACGAAGGCGGACGAACAAAATGCAGACTCGTCGCGGGGCGCGTCTTTTCCCATTGAATGTTGGTAACTTGCTTCAAAGAAAAACGGGCAAGTCACAACACGTGAATTGTGGCAGCTCAAGTATGCAGCACATCAATTAAAAGTTTTTGTCGTGTTAATCGGAATTTTTCTTGATGAATTAATTAAACTTGTCACCAATTCCTTAAATGAGTAAGTCAAGTTTTCTTCTACCTATGAAGAAATTTTCTTTAATTTTTTTTGACATTAAGGAAATTGCAAAAAATTGTAATTTTAAATACACCGGTTTAGAAAACGAGTGAAAGTATTATAAGGCGAGGGGGCAGCTGAAATTAAATGGCACAATGGTGGCTTCGCCTCTAGAACCAGGTCTGCCCATGCAGACATGGGGAGAACATGCAAACTCCACGCAGGGGGAACCCGGGAAGCAAACCCAGGTCTCCTTACTGCGAGGCAGCTGCATTACCGCTGTGCCACCGTGCTGCCCTGTAAACTGAACAGTGGTTAGAAAATAGATCAATGAATACATGAATGGATGCTACTGTGGCTGGCATTGTTCTGTGAGGCAGTGTTTGAAGGGGCAATTTGTACTCATTTAAGGCATCAGTGACGCACTTCTAGTCTACCTCAGAGTGGGTTATGATGATAATAATTCTGCATAAACTGTGCAGGCTCCTCACTGATATAAACATACTTTAGAATGCACTGTGGATAGCCTTAACAGCTTTATTACCTACTAGGAGGAACCACCTAGGACAGCCATTTTTTTCAGCTGACCCTTAGGTACTGACCCTTGACCTCTCTAGAGTTTTTAAGTTAAATCTCCTCTTTCAAAGGGCACAGGGATTTAGCAGAAATTTCTAAATCAAGATAGAAGGTTGTGTATATGTATAGAGGGTCATCTTACAGTGGGACAGAGGGGTCAGTGCAAAGTGCTTGTGGATGTGCACCTTATTTGTTGGGGGCACATGCCATAATGTCTTCCTGCGATATGTGTGGCACAGATAAGGACTGGGGATCCTCATCCTGTAAATGTGGGGAAATGACAAAGGAATCGTGGACAAGAGGTGATAAAACAGACTGGGATTTGCTTTCTTTTTATTTACAATTGTGTTTTGAAGATTTTAGCAGACACTGAGTAAACTTGATTTCCTTATTGCAGCTGAGGGAGTATCTTACAGAGCGCTGTTATATTCTGAGGGTAAACAGAAACACAAAGTTCTCAGTGCAGACGAGGCTAAGGATACTGTGGAAGATTGTGGGTTTGCTTCCCGGTTCCTCCCTGTGTGGATAGTGCTTTGAGTACTGAGAAAAGCGCTATATAAATGTAATGAATTATTATTATGATTATTATTAATTAAGTAAATTAAGATAAAAAGGCATTCATGTATTTCCATGTCTCTTCACTTTTTGTAATGCAGGAACACAGAGAAGCAGCTCACTATAGATCAGAAACAAGTGCATCTCAAAAAGGAATTATGATATACAATGCACATTTGATCATTATTGCAATTAACTGATGCTGCACCCTCTACATTATTACAGTTTTATTCTGTACATATATGGATGTACTTGGCTGTTATGAGAAGCAGCATAGTGCGGTGGTTAATTCTGCTCTCTCAGGTCCACAAACAAGGCTCTTGAAGGAAATGATATGCTATTTACAGACATACTTTTTAATATTACTTTTTTACTTTAACTGTATTACCAAATATGAACTTGTTTGCATATTACGAACTTCGATATGCAAGGGGACGGTGATTGAATATGATTGTTTAATATACATACTCAATATACACTCGGTATGAAAACTGGCACCAGAGCTGATTCGTGTTTTGTTCTCAGTGCTAGCACGATAAGCTGTGGCTCCTCACATACAGTATCTGTAAGGAACAAGTAGGTTGGGAAAATGAAGGAAATGAATAAATGAATGAATACCTCTTAATGTATTATTATGATAACATGTGCTTTTAAATATAAATAGTAAGCAAACTTCCCTGGGAACACATTTTTTTCATATTTGATAAAATTGTTTTTACATAGCAATAAGTGATTAATACATGCACTGTAGGTGGGTTGTGTTGTAATGTGTTGTCATTTTTGCTTTTAAAGACTTACTAACAATTCAAATGTTTTTAAGTATTTGTTACGCAGCAGTAACTGATTAACAGATGCACACAGCTAGCCCTTATTTAATGTGTTACCAAATAAAGCTTATTATTCTACCACTCAATCCAAGATCATTCTGCCTTGCTGCTAGAATAGGCTCCAGGCTGCTCCTATCTAATAATAATAAATAATAATATATTTTCTTTATATAGCGCCTTTCCCATGCTCAAGGTGCTAACTGGATCAACTGGGTGTGATAATAAAGGACAGGTTGTCTGTTTGAACAGCTATCTAAGACAAAGAATAATGCATTGTTTCCCAGATTGGAAAAATTAATCGAAGCTGCTACTACCGTAGGTGAGACTTGATAGCATTTCTGGCACTGCCTGCAGGCTTCTCTTGGTCATTTTTAGTCTGGGGGGCCCAGTGCCCAATCCACACTAAAGCAAACTGTCTCTTGTCTTGTTTCCTGACTAGTAAGGAGCACAGATTGCTGAAAAGTATTGGTAGGATCAAAATGCCCTGGATTACAGTAATTATGTCAGCGAGTGGGAGAAGTAAGATGATAAGGGTGGATAAAAAGATGAAATGTTATGAAGAACATTGGACCCATGCAAGCCTGCCTGTCTGCCATACTACAACCTTTAAGCCAGCTTCATTTGTTTTGACATGGGGACATCATGACACCCAAACACCACAAGGACAGAAACACAAAGAGCCATCAATCAGGGCTTGAGTGTCTTCTGCAGGATTTCTCCTTCACAAACTGAATCAGGAGTTGCTTTGGGGCATGCTTAATTATGGGAGCTGAAAGTGATTAGCATTTTAATTTTATAGGGATTTAGAAAGCCCCACATAGGTCGTGTTGCTTGATGGGGGAAGAGGGCCACCCTGCATCTGCTAGAGGAGACTGAAATTACAAATCATTCTAATTCATAGAAACACCTGGGCCTGGCCAGTCACATTTGGGTGGTAATCTTGGAAGATGTTAGTTTGCCACCAGCCATGTAGTTACCCCACTTAAATTATTCCAGGTGTTCATTGCATTTTTATTTTATCTTTGTGCTCTTCACTCAGCTTAAGTCATAGAATTGAGTTTCTTTCCTTGAAATGTATCTTGTTCATACAATACAAACAGAAGAGCAAAAGGGAATACCCACACGGTGCCCTCTTTAGCATTCTCCAAGGTGGCTCCCATAATAGAATTTATTGTTTTTAGGTGTAGAAGTGCTGAGTGAGTAAAATCTTTGGAACGTAAGGTCTCTTTAAGACCCTAACAAACATAAAGCTTCCTCACCATGTTGTATTTCATAACCTTTAATCCACTCTTAGTAAAGAGTCTCAGATCAATTTTTATGAAGTTCCTTTCTCTCATTCCTGAAAATAAATGAATCTTCAGGATGTTGTGGACTTCAGACTTAAAGTCAAATTAAATATTGGGTAAGAAAGCACTCTTCAAAGGAGGCAGAGAGAGAGCGAGAGTGTTAAAAATCAAAGGGGATCTCATTTCTCTACTGTGTGTATGGTCCTGATCAGTGGCATTTGGGAATTGGAATGGTTTAGAAACCTCCACTGGAGAATTAATTAAATGAATTTCATCCTGCCGATTGTTTGTTATTTTTTGCTGACCTCACCATGTGGATTAATATTTAATTAGCCTTTAGGAGAAGTGGAAAGCACTTATTAACCTGATCTGTCAATCTGTCAGGGCCATGCCTTGGAATGGACACTGTTACTAGAAGAAAAACCGGCAAGCAAGCAGGCAGGCGGTAGAGCGAGAACGAGAAGCAGGGAGAAAATCAAAGATTATATTGTAATTTGTTCTTTCATTTCTGCAACTCCCAAATCCTACATTTCATTCAAGGCATAATTATGAATGTCAGATTGCAGGATGCTGGATGGGATAAATTAACTGTTGTTAGATGGTGCTGTGGATTAGGCATGCGCCTTTAAAATGACCGCTGAGATGGACGTTAAAAAAGAAAACAATAAATTAGCAGGATGTGAGCACAAGGAATTGAGATTAAATTATTATTATATTTTTAATTGGATAGTTGTTGGTTATTGCCAAAATTAGTTGAAATTTTCCTTCTTTGCTAAGTCAAGTTATGCATGTCCATCTGGTCCCTTCGGCATTACAGGATTTTGAGAAACCAGACCCTACCCCAGCAACATTACGTATAAGGTAGAAACCAACCCTGAAATGCAAACTCTGGTCTATCCATGGCACAGACATACACACACATAGATGACCCTCTCTAACAAGTTTCAATTTACCCATTAACATCATTTGTGTATGGGAGGAAATCACTGTTCAGTTTAGATTTACCAGTTAACATCATTTGTATATAGAGGGAAATCCAGAGAAATATCAACGTGGATCCAGTGAGACCTGCACATAGACACTGACCAGGCCAATTTCTAAATCAGATGTATTCAGCGTAGTTATGCAACGCCCAATGTTCCCTGTGAAAAAGTGACTGCCCCTTTGAACCACCTTAATCAGATATTTCCTGTACTTATTCATTACACACATGCCTCCTGAACAATTTACACTCTTCAATGAATTTGTTAAGCTATCAATCATGATTGCCCCTTTCACTCCCTGTTAGAACAACTTAATGGAGGTTTGACTAGGCCATTGTAAAACTCCAAATGCATTTTCATTTATTGTTCTCATGTAGATTTGCTTATGTGGTTTTGGGCATTTGCCTTGCTACATGATCCAGTTCTGCTTCACCTCATGGATGGTTACCCAGATTTTTAGCAGAATTCATGGTGTCTTCAATAATGGACCAATGATTCCAAATAGTTGTCAGTAAAATGATCTGAAACAAAATAGAGTTTTTAATGAAACTTACTTTTCACTTAAAAAAAATTGTAAAACAAAGGATCTTTCAGAACAGTGAAAATTTGAGCCAGTAGAATATATAATGTTAATACCATCAGCAACCTTTTTCTTCATATGCAAATGCACAGCAGAATGTATTTTGGATAAACTGGCTTGAATAAGGTGTTTTAGAGGAGCGAGAGACAACTTACCTGCAAATGCTTTTGGAGGAGCTTCTCTAGCACTAAAATCCATTAGCCTAGGTGTTTGATCACTGGTGAGCCTCCCAGAAGCTTAAAGATCATCTTAAAGAGTTGGGGAAGTGAGCGCAGATGGTGTTACCTCAGATTACAACTGAGCAGCACATGAGGAAGATGAGAGTGCAAGGAGCTGCATGAAAGGAGCCATGGAAGACTGGTGTGATGTTGCAGGGAGGCTAAGGAAGAAGACACAAGCATTAACACAGCTTTTATGAATCCCTTACCAAATGGCATATAACAGAGACATACTGTATGTATTGCATGTTGCACTGCAAAACTTAATGCTGGGATTGGGCAGATTTCAACCCATCTTACACAGGCAGTACAGGCTCTAACTAAATAATGCAATATTCAAAACACAAAGATTAAAAACATGAATAATTACAGAGTACAGAACAAATAGTAAAAAGTAAAAACACACTGTAAAAGAATACAAAAGAGACAGCATAAAGGTTTGGGGTTCCGGCCCCGTATACTGTAAAAATAATTCCACAAAAGGTCAAAATATATAAACATAAGCAGTTCATATGCGTGACCCCATTCTAGGCGTCGGCGGCCATTTTATAAGGGAGGAGCCGGAAGTGGAGGAATGCTGAGAAGGAGCCGTGAGGGAGGATGGGACTGATGACGTCAGGAAAGATGGCGGAGGAAGGGCGGAAGTAAATGTACTGTGGGAAGGCTTATGGTGGTGGAGCGTCTTTTTTCCTGGAAGAAAGCAAAGGAGAAAGATTAGTACCCTGCCACTCCCTGCCGGCGAACGTCTTCCGAAGCGGGTTAAGGTCCGTCTGCAGTCTTCTATTCGCGCGTGCGTGACAACACAAAAATAATAATTCAAATAAAACTTTTTTGAAGTTAGGGACAAAATCATAACACACATCACATGTGAGCTCATGTGAGTCATGTAATGAACAGCAACCATGACAAGAATAAGCCATAAAACGGTGCCCATGAAAAAATATTACAAAATGGTGATTCCCGCACTTTGAGCTCACTCTAAACGTCTGAGCTCCTCACCCTGTCTCTATGGATATGCTCCGTCACCCAGCAAAGGAAATGCATTTCTGCCACTTGTATTCGTGTACTAGTTTTTTCGGTCAAAACCATCAGCTCATGACCATAAATAAAAGTAGGAACATAGGTCAACCTGTGAATTAAGAGCTTTGCCTTCAAGTGCTGCCCAGGCCACAGTGCAGTGCAGTTAATAGGCCAACTGGAGGATGGATCCATGTTGCTTCTTTAGCCAATGCCAGGCTGGGTCCAATGGGTAAAAGCCCAACCATCAGGCCTCGCTCCAGGGCAGTGTCCAGTTTCACTTTTCCAGGAAAAGTTACTTGATTTTTGTTATACCTTCCCTCAATAGTCATTTGAACGGCACTTTGTCATAAAATCCAGACAAACAGAAAATCACAGCAGAAACTCACCAACTCCACAAGCATATTCACAATGAACCACAAGGGACCGGGGGGTTTCCTCAGGATTTTTATTGCTGAAGGTAGTCCCATGATGGTGATGGACACTCTTCCTGACTCTAATGGTCTTTGCAGGAAACTCAACTTCTTTAATGCCAGACCTGGGAGTACTCCCAATGCCACAACATTGTACATTGGAAGCACTGTCAGGCGGAAATCTATTAAAGAGGTTGAAGTGATCCCCTGCAGCTCCCCCTGGTAGCACCCAAGAACTCCAACAGGGCTGACTCATGGGACAACAATTTTTAGACTACCCTGCAGATACTCCTATTGGTGTCCAACCAATGGGATGCTACCACCATGCGTATGGGAGAAGAAAATAATTTTGGGTGACAGGCACCTCTTAGCCTTCCATTGTGGTTTCCCTTAGGTGGAAGCCCATTCATGCAACATTACACTATATATACAGTGAACAAAAGGGGGTGCCCTAGAGCCCTAGACTAGAGACATATGTACACAAACACAGTCAAGTGTTCAAATGAGGTGTATTTTTTTACATGCCTTTTACAGGTTTCTCTTCCAGCACACCATTAATTACAATTATAATCCAATACAGTATTTCCTCCATCTCCTGACTCCAAATCCCGGAGTGAGACGAAATGCCTTTATTAATCTTGGACCCAGGAGCACTTCTGGTGTCATGCCATTGTATGACTGAAATACTTCTGGGTCACATGGAAGTTGCCAATAACAGAGAGACCCTGACAGCACCCCCTGGTGGCACCCAAGGACCCTTCCAGGGTTGTCCTACAAATCTGAGGCAAACCTGAATGTATTTGAACTGGGACGAGAGGAGCACTGACATCTCTCATTCTTGTGTAGGATTTTCCTGTCTGGGTTGCATCGCCATATATAATATATATACGTTTATTTTAGACAGCAAGTTTAATTAAAATCAGCATCTTTATCCTGTGTGAATATTTCAGATATTTTCAAAACATACTGAACATGCCTTTGGTATGTTATTTAATTATGCTCGAGCTGGAGAAGGGTCTCTGCTAGAAATTTACCAGCATTAATCCATTTTCATCAGTCCTCCTTTTTTATGAGAGCATTCCATGTTCTGAGTGTGCTGCACCTTAGAATGATGTATGAAATGTATGACGTGCATGTCACCTTGTTGTACAATATAAAAGTTGTTTTTTTTTTATATGTACCTAATCAAACCAGACACCAGTGTTCACAAGAGTGCTTTCAGAGTAAACACAAATAAGAAGAAAGAAAGTGACGTTATCCCATGTGTGTCAATCATGATAGAGCAGGAGGAGAATGTCATCCTAAGCTCAGCTGAACAGCCAGCGGCTTGATCTGACAGTCAGTCAGCAGAGCTCAGTGAGCGCTGCAGCAGTTGAGAATTGCTTGCCCCATCAGAGGTCCTGTAACCAGCTGCTCCCAAGGAAAATGAGACCCTACTGATGACCAAATGTGATACTGCTTTGTGTCAGTTGTGCTCTTTTTGTTTTTTTGTAGAAAATGCTTTTTTATTTTTTTAATGAACTCAGCTGGCTACATCCTATTTACTTTTTTCTTCCATAAAACACAGTGAGCAAATTTATATGTAAACCTTGGAAATAAAGCATACTAAAGTGCGTGCTGAAACCTATAAAACATTGACCCTACGTAAAAATAGGAAAAGATAAAGAGGAAGGCAAAGAAGAAAAAGAGCAAGTACTTCCGGCAAAGATAAGGATTCTACAATTAACAAGCAAGAACCCATAAAACCAAAACACACATAACCACACAAACACACAAGAAGTAAATTCAACTGCCCTGTAAAGCAAATTTCTATAAATCACAACCAAAAGACTTTTCTGTACAAAGCAGAGGGTGTCAGACACTGAAGGTTTTCTTTCCTTCTAAATAAAGTTGGCTGATCCACTAATCCAGACCTCTTAATATACGGACTTACGCAGAAGGATTTTCCTCAGGAGTGATAAAGATGAAGTAGCTTTAAAATGAAATGGAATCTGGTATCTGCAGTAGAGTCACCAAATGTAATATGCCTGTGTACAACTTAAAATGATTCTGATTTGTATACAGTTTAAATATTAATTTGCAAAACAACAAAAGAATGATCAAAATGTATTTAGCTGAGTTTTAACTGTTGCTTATAATATAATATAATAAAATATAATAGAGTGGCACAGTGGTAGCGCTGCTGCCTCGCAGTTAGGAGACCCGGGTTCGCTTCCCGGGTCCTCCCTGCGTGGAGTTTGCATGTTCTCCCTGTGTCTGCGTGGGTTTCCTGCGGGCGCTCCGGTTTACTCCAACAGTCCTAAGACATGCAGGTTAGGTGGATTGGCGATTCTAAATTGGCCTTAGAGTGTGTTTGTGTGTGTCCTGCGGTGGGTTGGCACCCTGCCCAGGATTGGTTACTGCCTTGTGCCCTGTGTTGGCTGGGATTGGCTCCAGCAGACCCCTGTGTTTGGATTCAGTGGGTTGGAAGATGGATGGATGAAAATATAATATAATTATATACTGTATTAATATAATATAATGTGTCATAGTGGTGTATTAGTTTAAGTATTGTTGGTGTGAATCCTGTGGCTGGTCATTATCTGTGTGGCGTTTACATGATCTTCCTGTGTCTCCATACGTCTTTCTAACAGGTACTGCAGGTTTCTGCCCACATGCAAAAGACGTCTACCTTTCAGAAATGACAAAGTGTTAATGCACATGCACACGTGTGAGGCAGTGGACTCTGAGATGGACTGCAGCCGCACCCTGGATTGTTTCAGGACTTGTGCCCAAAGGCATTAGGATTGGCAATTTCTTTGATCATATAGGTTTGAGAATGGTATGGCATGGTATAATATTATGTATAGCAGAATATAAAGTAATCTAATGTATTTTCCTTCAGTGCCATCCAGGAGATTAAAAAAATGGATGGATGGATGACCATTCATGACTGTTACTGAAATGTTGAATAGTGTAGATGTATCAATCTATCAGTCTTATGCATCAGGTTTTTGCCTCTTCTCTGTTCAATTTAGAAATGAAACAAGTTCAGTGAAAATAATCTAATATGCTCAAAGGATATAGAAAGAAAACAACAGTGGTTAGAGAAAACAATATGCAGAAATGAGGAGAACATGGAAACAATGCAGAGACAAAGGATTTGAATCCAGTCTTCTGTGGATTATGAAGGTTTTACCATGTTGTGTTAATAATATAGTTAGATTATATTAGATTAGATTAAATTAGATTAGATGAACTTTATTAATCCTAATGGGAAATTCAGATGTAAACAGCATCAGAAACATTAAAAAACAAGGATACAGACTCACAGGACAGATAATACAGCCAATCAATGAATCAATCAATAAAAAATATAATATAATATAACAGGGGTGGGCAAAGTCATTCCTGGAGGGCCGCAGTGGCTGCAGGTTTTTGTTCCAACCCAGTTACTTAATCAGAAGCACTTATTGCTCAAGTAACACTTCTCCATTTTAGTTGTCTCTCTCATTAAGATTTTGAACCCTTATTGCCTATTTTAAACTTAAACAGCTGTATTCTTGGTTTTTAATTGCTCCTTATTAGCAATAAGATGCAAGTGACAAAAGAAACTAGCATTTCTCCATTTAACCTGTTTCCATTTACACCTGTGTGTATTTAATGTGCACGCTTTGGTTTAATTAAATACTTAGAAGGAAAGTGAAGAGAAAAAAGTAAAGAGCTGAGAATTACTCTTCAATTTTAGACTTCAAATAATTTGGGCAATATCCTTAGAAAGGAAAAAAAATCTAGGATATGAGAATGACCTGACATGGCAGATTTAAACATTAACAAGTCATGAAATTAAATTATTGGCAAGGATTATTTTCTAATTAAGCAACTGGGTTGGAACAAAAACCTGCAGCCACTGCGGCCCTCCAGGACTGAGTTTGCCCACCCCTGTAATATAATATAATATAATATAATATAATATAATATAATATAATATAATATAATATAAT
>JANRMT010062861.1:36363915-36391781 GCA_026402145.1 Polypterus bichir lapradei
ATATAATATAATATAATATAATATAATATAATATAATATAATATAATGAGAAAGTTCAGATAAGGAATATGTTTTACGTTTGCCTTTTGGCGGACACCTTTGTCCAAGCCAACTCACAACATCTGAGATACATTTCTTTTTCCAGTTGGTGCAAAGGCAGGTGAAGCGGCTCGCTCGTGGACACACAATATCAGTTGCAGGTTTTGAATTCATAACCTCATGGTGTGAAGTCGAAAGCCTTAACCACTGCACCACACTGCCTGAACTAAATTCATTTAAGCTATGCTATGATATGATATAAATATACTGTAGCATCATATCATATTAGTATTTACAATGAAAAATGTTGCAAAAGTTATAATTGATTAACTTGTTTCAGCAGATATTATTTCTTATTTATGCAAAACAATCAAATCACTGAGGAGAGAAGTGCTATTCTAAGTGCTGTCCATCCTTTTCTGTTCATCCTCTGTTTTAAAAAGCCTCTCCACACATAGTTTACAATTGATAAATGTATTTGTTACTTGTTTAACAAGACTCTTTAGCTGATGTTATAAGCAATGAAAGTGGCAGTATATTTTAAATGGTTCTTAGCAGCAAAATAAGAACTTTTGAAATTGCATTTACCCCTTTTGTCTTTCAATGAAGTGTATAAATGAAATATTTTGTCTTTTTGTATTTAATTGGTAATGCATTATTTTAATACAATAATAAGGGGTGAGCTTGAAAAATAATGTTTCTTAGGCAAAAGAGGCATAAGATGTTTGTGTCAACTGGTTTTCCAATAAATCAGTCCAACGGCAAATAAGCAAATTTAAGAATAATGTTCAAAATGGTGAAAACTACATGAGAAAATACAAATAGAATTGAACTGTGATTTCAAAACACTTCAGTTGCTACACATATATTTTATAATTTAATTCTTATTTTAAGGTGCTTGTAAATTCTATTTATGTAAACAGACACTGGTATGGATTAAAAAAGACCTTTGTCAAAATAAAGCCCTTTTTTAATGATCTAAGAGGTTGCAAATGCTTCACTTACTTGTGCAAACACGGGGGTTTTACCCTAATCTGCCTGCGTTTTCGCTCTTGATCCTCTGCCATGGCAGTGCCATATCTTTAAAAGATTAGGACAGACCCTCTAAAGCAGATGCAGCTGAAAGGGCTTAAACTTTCCTCAGTGTGGACGCACAAACCTTGTGGGCCCCGGATGCTCTTGCTGCGCAGGCTTATTAAGTCAATCTGCCAGACATTCTGCTGTGTCTGGCAGTCATATTTGGGTAAGGCTTTATTTCTAGTCATGTTATCAAAAACTTAATTGCCTCGTAACTGTTTAGTAAGTGCTTTCAAATCCACCCGCAGAGAGCAGAATTGTGCCCCACGTCATTATTGATATTCTGTTAATGCTGCACACAGGCATAAGAAGTAGGTGCTAAACAAGTGCTTACTTTGGGCTTTTTAAGTTTATTCTAGTTACACAAAATTGTAAGAAAAAGTTAAAATAATCAAAAGAGGAGCAACTCTTGCTAATTCCAAAAGCAGTTTACATTTCAACAAATGTAGCTGATGTAGCTGGATGGCAGCTTCATCTAACCCTTCATTCATTTGTCTTGATTTAGCCACATCTTCCCGGTGAGGCTTGACTTAGACTGTCATCTTCAATTTCGTAAAATTAACAACTAATTTAAATTTTCACTTAAAAAAAAAACTGATGGTACTGCATTTTAATGTGTGATCAAATGCACATACTGTGATTCCAATTACATTTTCCCAGGATAAATTATCAGTATGTCTGTTTTCTTAGATACCTAAAAATGATATATATGAACATATTTGAATTTTGCTGCTGGTAGTGATTTTTTTTTTTTTTTATAGAAAACAATGTTTAGAAGTAAAAAAAGGTTGAAAGCATTTGAAATAATGGATGATGGACTTACAAGGAGTGCAGGAGTCATGTTATCTGTCATTATATTGTTTAAAGCCAGCAATGAAAATAATAACTGAAATGAAGTAAACAAGAGAAAAATAGCTGATTCTTAAACCATTGCTTATCTTTAGATGATATACAAAAATCACCTTTCATTTGTTTTATTGTGAAGTGTTTTTATAGAGCAAAGCTGTTTGCTGGTTACATTGTGCTGTACACATTTTATACTTTAATACGGTTAAAAGACAAAACACCATGTCATTTCATTCATCCGTCTATACATTATCTACACCTACTATTCCTAATTCACAAATTCAGTGGACACCAGGATATTGCAGCAGCCACAGTACACTAGCCCATTGCAAAATACACTCATTCATATTTGGGTAATTCAGAATTGACAACCGACTTAATATAGTGTCTTTAATATCTATCCATCTAAGCTCACCAGACAAAAAAATGAGTCACCCTGGCTAAAACTAATTTAAAGATGTGTAACTACTCCATGAGACCAAAGAACAGCTGTAATTCTGTCTGGCATGGTTGCCACCAGTTTGCGGATGTAGGCAATACACACTTCCAGCACCAAATCCCGAAGTTTGGTCAGGTTAGTTGAATGTCTCTGCTGGCGCGTCACTCCTCGTTTCCAATATTCCTACAGACTTTCTATGGGATTGTGCAGGCCAGTTGAGATGTGAGAATGCTTCAGAATGTTCTTTGTGATATTGATAGAATGGGGTAGCCATTCTGTGTTCACTCTGGAGACGAAGCACAAAAGGTAACACATGGTCCTCCAGAAAACTAATAAAGCCTTTTTGGTTCAAGAGTGCCATCACCTCAACCAAAGGATGCATTTCCTCATAACTCAAAAAACGCACAGAACATTAGAAAATCGCCTCCTGCTTTAACAGCATTGTGCACACGGTCATCATGGAAGGTTTCATGTGGCTTACAGTGTTCCTATCTCCTCTCATCATATGAGTAAAAGGAGAAATGTGACTCATCAGACCAGAAAACAAATTTTTATGCGTCAACAATCCAGTGTTTGTGACTCTGCAACCACTGTAAGGATGCAGTGTTGTGAATAGCCATTAACAAGGGCCTCGTCCATGGTACTGTGCTCTAGATATCCACGACATGCAATTCCCTTCTGAGTGTTTGTTTGAAAATGGATTGTTGTGGGTCTGCGTTGACTGTCTGCTGCAGTTCTTGTCTGGTGGCAAAGCGGTTTGCTGTCGTGATATGTAACTCCCTATCTGTGATCGCCATCTTTCAACGGCACTTCTGGTGATGAATAGCAGTTGACTGTGACATATGCCACAAAGACATTGTCACACATGTGCAATTAGAGGCAGTCAAAGAGCCTAAAGGTGAGTAAAACATCGCGAGATAAGGGGTTGTCACGTGGTGCTTACCTGAACTCTCTTTCATCAACAGAAAACAAGAAGAAAAATAATCTAGCAACTTCCGGGTTCCAAAATGGCCGTGATGACGTCACTTCCGGCACCCACAAACCACCTCATTTCCGGCTCATCAGAATGACATTGTTTCCAGTTCCTGCTGCAATGCCAACCATTTCCTGTCACATGTTTTGTTCTGTTATATAACCACCATTTTGTATCAGTAAAATCATTCATTGTACTTTCAAGACTTTGAATCAATGCATTTTCCTCATATTGTCTTGACAACAATATCCGGGGACGGTCCCCAAAACTTTATTTTTGTATTTGGGACATTTATTCTACCACAACATGTTGGACCGTACTCTTTCACACACAAGCAAAGCTGACAACTTCCTGTACATCATATGCTTTTCAGCACAACAACAGCCCCTTTTTGGCAATCATTTACATCTGTCATTTGACTCATTCTTCATGGAGATGACCAAACACATGTGGCACAACACTACTTCTCATCAAGCTGCAAAACCCATGGCACATAACACAGCTATTTGTAGGACAATATTAATGCTGGGGTGCCTTCTGTTGATGTCTGAAGTATGTGTCTCCTCTTAACCAGATAGTGAACTTATCTATCTATGGTATTATGTTTTGTTTTTGAATCTATCCTTACACACCACTCTGCTTTAGCTCTTATTATAACACACCCAAATGCAGTTTCATCAGCACTACCAACTCCCCACTGTGGCAGGAGATGCCATATTTGTCCTAGTAGACAGGACTGGATTGTTTGTATGACAGCAATGCTGCAGCATTTTTCTCTCCTGTGATACTGAGTTTAAACTCCCACAATTTATTGGCAAACCCTTTCATGAATGTAAAATTGAAAGATGTTTATTTATGTCCATTAATACAGTCAGTGTTAATGTCAGCTGTGGCTCATTAGTCACTTTTACTCATCGCATAATGGCTATCTCCTGTGTTGTGTAGCATCTCTGGACAGTCATTAAGTGACAGATAAAGGCCTGTGACAGGTCACTGCTAGTTAATTTAAGCATGAATGACCTTGTATTTCCACTGCTGTCAGCCTACATAGGTTTGAGAAGAATTTCTCAAGATAGTACAAGCAAACTTGATGCTGAATTATGTATTATTGATGTCTTACACAAGACGTTCTAGGCCCCTTCAACCCATAATTAACTGGATGGGGTTTCTTGATTCAGCAAAAAAACTTCTTTTTGGAGAAGAAAATAGTGTTGGGGAGAGTTAAAGCAAGCCTGATAAGATATTTCTGTACATAAAGTACTTTCCAGATCCACCGGGTTCTTAATCAAATAGTCAAATAAAGTTTTATTTAATATGGAGGATTTCAATTATTTAAGAGCTTCTTATGCATATTGGCCATTCCTCCATGCCCTTTTCTTAGATCCACCAGCTATCAGGCCACAGTGGAAGCAAGCCAATCTTATCTGATCCATATTGATCAATGGACCATGTGACCCCAACACCCATTTTTGATTTCCTTTGATTATATGTCTCTCCATTTAACCTTAAACAAATATGCCTGCTCTTCTTGAAAAAAAAAAGTAACAAGGGAGAGCATGGTGGCACAGTGGTGGTGCAGTTGCTGTTTTACAATAAGTACACCAGAGTTCATGTCCTGGGTTGTCCCAGTATGGAGTTTGCATATTCTCCTGATGTCTGCGGGTTTCCACCTGGTGTTCCTTTTTCATCCCACTGTCCAAAGACATGAAAGTTAGGTGAATTGGTAACACTCAATTGGCCCCAGTGTGTGTGTGTTCACCCTGTGATGTGTTCACGGTTTGTTCCTGATTTACACCCTATGCTTGCTGAGATAGGCTCTAGCCTGTTAAGTGGAATAGAAAATGACTTGGCAATATTAGGCTAAGTGTATCGTGAGCTTAATGCGGTGTCAGTCGTTTTATGCCATTGTGCGACATGATGTTTGCAGGTTATTCCATGTTAATATTTTGTCTTTTATATTTTTTCAATGTGCTTGGATTGTAGGGAGGGATGTTGCTGCCTCACTAGCAGCTCCAGGTGATTGGGTTTGAATCCTAAACAACAGGTGTGGCATTTACTCTGAGGGACAACTTTTATCAGCAATGTCAAGCAGGAGAAAAACAGCTTCTTGTTTGAAAGTTGGCAGCAATTACCAACAATGTCTGGTCTACTAAATAAAACATTTTCATGTACTTGACATTACTCCTTTATTGGCAGATTCAATTATCTGTGTGAGTCTTCTCTCCAGATATACCATTTTCTCTAGATTCCCAAAGATATGTGTGTTATTTTAATTAACTGGTATAATTTTAAATTGGCTCTGTATGAGTGAGTATAGGTGTTATTAAGAGTGCCCATTCAGGGATGTACCGAGGATGGGTGCTGGAACCACACTACCCTCTACTGGAGCAGGTAGGTTTAGAAAAGGGATGGATGGATATTTGGATGCTTCTTATTTCATGAAACTGCTTTTGATAATGTACACTGTTAATAGCAATATGTACAATTAAGAAGAACCCTCCTCCTTATCTGAAGGGTGTCTGATGAAAAGTGACTAACATCAGGTACATGAAATGTTTTTCTTATGAAAACCAGATTTTGTTTGTATTTCCTGTCAACTTTCAATGTGGTAACTGCTTCTCCTGTCTGCCAATGCTGAAAAAGTCCTCCGACTCTTCTTTCATCAGACAGTGCTCCACCACACATAATGCACATGACGGTGGAAACATTGCCAGAATTTCCACATTTGGCACCTTTTGACTTTTTTCTCTTTCCTGAGATGAAGAAACACCTATGTGGTAGCCATTTTGACACAGATGATGCTGTCATTGATGAGATGGTGCAGTGGCATGACTCACAAGAAATTAATTTTTTTTTCCTAGGACATCCGGAAGTTGGAACACTGGTGGGAGAGGTGGGTTCACCTTAAACAGCATTGTGTTGCTCCACTTCCTTCCCATGTAGGTTCACTTCCCATCAGACACTTTTCATATAGTGTTGAACAACAGATGTGCAGAATATAAGAAGACACTGATTCTTCACTGTAACTTGTAATAGCTTTTTTTGTTTTCCAGGCTTACATCTCTCCATCAGGGTAAGGTCATGGTTTATATTATTGTTGGCCTGTATTTTGTTGACATAAGGATTTTTCTTTTTCTGTAGAATAAATATCTTTACAAGGGTAAGTCATAAAGTATTCACAGTACACTTAGAAAAATAAATACTGAAAGAGTACAGAGTTTATCTGAGCATCATTTCTTGACATTGTGTCCTAAGGTGCATGCCTGCTTCCCTGATCCATCTCACAGGCACGTTCAACATTGCCAGAAGAAGTGGACATGGATGGGAGACCTCATTTTCCCTCATCTGTGACATGTGTGTGGCAGTGTTTCTTAAATATTTCCATCCATTCATCAACATGTTTTGTTGGAAGTCAATGTGCTCCTGATACACTTTTAGCCCACAAAAAACAAACAACAACACTCTGCTCTTCTTTGGTGCATACAGAATTTGGTACATAACAATTTGAGAACATGCCAACAATTAAGCAGACCAGTCTGGTCCTCCATCAAAGCAACTTAGACAAACATCCACAGGCAATAATACAAATTTCCCTGAAACATCTGTCTATCCATTTTCTGAGGCTGTTCAATAATACAGTAACTGAAGTCGGTATGTCACTTCATCAAATGGCACACTCATCTACTCAACACTCAGCCACACTCATCTATTCACAATAATCCAATTAGGCGTCTGCGCTCAACTGTCATCATTCTAAGACACAATATAACTGCAATAGTGGGCTCCATGAGAGGGCAACACTGGAACCAAAACAAAATAAATCTTGTGGCACTGCATATCGCTTTTGGCCAAAGGACAAAATGAGCCAACAAGCAACAGTTGTATGGGAATACCATAGATGAGTCAAAAATTATTAATACAACAGACAGCTTACTACTTGACTTATATTTATGACAAACATAAACACCATCAAGGTGTTTTTGAAAGATTTCTAGAGTTAGCAGGAATCCATTTGACTAAATGATGTAATAACTGTGCTTTGTTTTTTTAATTAAGGTTCCTCAGACCCATATCTGAAATAATATTGTGAACAATTAAAATGGTCTGTTCATAACTGGAGATAAAGCGCCAAAGAAAAGAATACTCACAAACACCTGGGTCAAACCCAAAGGAGACAAAATACTTCAGAACCAAAACCAGACAAATATTGTAGCATATTTTAAGTGTTGTTGTTTCCCTTTATTGCTTATCCCCACATTTGACTGTGTTTACTTTGTTTTATATAGAAATACTGGTATGAATACAGAATGAAAACGAGACATTAGATGTATTTTTTATTAATAGATATACAAGTAGGCACACAAAATGAAAAAGAGATGTTAGGTAAAGATAAGGGTGCAATTCTGAATGATTTTGGCATGTTATTTTTCTACAACTCTTTCTAGGATTGTTAATTTTTCTTTCAGTGTAAACTGATGCCATTTCTCCCTTTTTTTTTTGTTCATCTCAAATAAAACTTTGAGAGCACTGTGAAACTCGAACAGTACAGTATCCACACACGGTGCAGAAAGTGTAGGTGTGGCATCAAGTATTTTTTGCATTGCATTAATATCTTCAGTGGCCATTTTTGGTCTAAAAAAACATTAATTTTACTGAAATTTACAATTTATTAAAACTAAAAAAACATGATGTTATATGAACATTTGTCCAGGCTCACAAAAATATTTGTTATTCTTTGACATTACTTTGACCTGTATTTTGATCGACTTCCTGTAGCCATTTGTGGTTTTCAAGGTCAAGAATTCCAATTATGACTTTAGTTTTGCTGAAAGTGAAATATTTAGAGTTCTGAAATTTTATTTTTTACCATTTCTACCCCATTTCTTTTAGTGTATGGTCGCTCCAATTTTGTAGTTTTATCATAAGGACACTGTCCCAGGAGGCACAGTATCTGTGGCTGTGCCATTTAATAGTGCAATGCAATGAATTTAAAGATAAATAACCTTATTTCACTCATCCGAGATTACGGATAACGCAAAAATTTGGCTGTGAATTTCTCACTGAAATCTTCCAATTTTGCTTTGCACTTTGAAAATGATTTTTGTTTAACACACTGGTTTTGAAAATTGTTTCTTTTGGGACTTAACCATTGTGACCCAAGCTTTGTTTTTTAACCATATCTCAATTTCTGGTAGTTAACTTTGTTACTGAATATTTTTTTTCCACTAGCAGTTGGAAATTATTATTTGATTATGTTTACCATGAAAAATATTATATTAAGCAAAACTTGAGTCATAATAAGAATAATAATAATGAATTTTATTTCGAGGTGCCTTTCTTAACACCCATGGACACCATACAAACAAAAAAATCATAAAACCAATAATATACAAACATGCATGTAAACATACACATATATCTGTGAAACTGAAAATAAACAAAGCAAAATAAAAATATAGCCTAAGATCATAGCGTGTAAGTCAATCTAAATAAGTGAATCTTAAGACAAGATTTGAAAATTGGTAGGGAATCTATGCCCCAAATGTTTTGTGGAAGAGAGTTCTGGAGATGATGAGTAGTACGACTAAATACCCTGGAACCCATGGTGATCAGGTGTGCAGGGGTGGATTATGAGGGGACCATATGTGGGAAACCTATGAGTGCGGTTAAGGGTATAGATATGTATAAGGTCAGAGAGGTATAATGGAGCAAGGTTATTGTGTGTTTTGAAGGTAAGTTAAAGAATTGTAAAATCCAGCGTTTCTCAACCTTTAAGTATTTACAACCCAAGTTTTCATAACAGTTTTAATCGCGCCCACCTAAGGTTTTCTTGAAAGTAGCCCACTAATACCAATTTGTTCTTTTTTAATTGATGATATATCATAGATGCATATTTTATTATACCTACTTAACTTTTATCAACATTTATCTAACTCAATATTTATTTTTCTAGTATCAGAATGTAGTTTAAGTTCATTTGTTTTGGTTTCAATAGATGTATTTTTCATATTTTCGATTCTTGTTTTCTTTTTTTCACATCTTTGCGCCCCCCTTTTTGTTACTTTACACCCCCCTAGGGGGGCCCGCCCCACAGTTTGAGAACCACTGGTAAAATCAATGTAGAATTTTACAGGAAGCCAATGAAGGTGTTTAAGAGATGGAGTAATATTTTGTATGGAGGGGGTCAGAGTTATAATACAGGTAGCTGATTTCTGAACAAGCTGGCATTTATGGAGAAGCCTATGCAGGAGACCAAAGAGAAGAGAATTCCAATAATCAAAGTGGCCAACACATGAGAAAGGATAGCGGTGCTATTTAGTGTGAGGGAAGGTCACAGACGTGCAATGCTATGGAGATGACAACAAGATGCCCATATGACATTATTGATATGGGGTTCAAAAGTACTATCAAGGATACCCCCAAACTCTTAACCGGAAGAGAGGGAGAGACTGAGGTACCATCAATGTTAAGTGAAAAACTACTAGATTTTGATAAATTAGACTTGGAGTCAATGAGGAGAACCTCTGTCTTATGGTTATTGAGCTGGAGGAAATTGGAAGAAAACCAAGATTTTATTTCAAGCAGACAATCATTGAGGCAAGAAGGAGGAAGGACAGAGTTGGTCTTTGTAGACATAGCAATGGAAATTGATTCCAAATTTCTTAAAAATTGCACCTAAAGGGAGTAGATATATTATAAACAGTAAGGGACCTAATGGTGCAAAAAAAGTTTGTTTGATCGTGCTTGTTCTAGCTTAAATGAACAATAAGCAAAACAGTTATGTAATTGTGCACAAAAGAAATAAGTGACCATCTCCATTTCCTGTATTCCTGCTGCCTTGTTTTTGTTGGAAGGGCGCTGGTAAAAGCTGAAATGCAAACAGCCCCATTGATGATGTATTAGTCCCAAATGAGCTGCTGAGGCAGAATTTGCTTTTAATATAGTACAATAAATAAATAAATACACACATACTGTACATATTCCACAAAACACCTAGGAATTCAGGGACTTTAAATGTATTTTCTATTAAAGATGTTTCCATTCATATGAGAAAACCAAAAGAAATAAAGAACCTGAAAGCTGACTGAAAACGGTAAATTAAATGATCTGCTTCAAATGAGCATTTGAATACACTTGGCAGGTAAGAGCTGTGCAAGTCATGAGGCAGACTTGAAAACAACGGGCTATTCTTGGCCCACTGTGTGAGTGGTTTAAAGCGGCAGTGCTCCTTGTATACCACTGTGTATGTTACCATTCATCCAGCTTTCCGAATATTTTTCTAACACACTTAATCCGTTTCAAGGTCATGGGGAGCTCGGAATGTCATGGCAGCATTAGGTGCACTGTAAGGATCAACCATTGATGGGCCATCAGTCCACTATGGGAAACGGTCATTTACACACCAACACTCACTTCTATAAGGCCATTTTATAGTCTGCAATTAACCTAACATGTGTTTTTGTGGGATGTGGGTGAAAAAAAAAAATCCACCCAGAGATGGGATGACTACCAAACACCACATAGACAGGGAACAGGTTGGAATTTAATACAAGCACCCACCATGCCATCCATGGATTCCTTGTGTTATTTATTGTATGTTGTATTGCATTGTATACTGTATATTTGGCAGACTCCTTTATCTAAGATCAGGAAAGATCGGTCATTCTTTTCATATATTTTTTCCATTTGTCAGAGGTGCTCCACCACACTGTATATACCTCTGTTAGCTGAGCTGCACTTACTGCAGGAGGTATTTGGGAATGCTATTTGTATGAAAGGTGCTTTATAAATATTAATTATTTGCAGGCAGTGTGACCTAGTGTTAGCTTGGAAACTGCAGTGCTGTTGACTTGTTTTTCTGTACTTAACTGGTTGAGCAACTCAGAGCAAAAATATGAAAAATAATTGTAATATGTAAATTGTTATTAATCTCTACATATAAATTTCTAAGGGTCGTCTGTCTTTCAAGCAAAATCTCACAAACCACTGGGCCATCAACCTTGATCTCGATCCTAATCGAAAGCTTATGACATGATATGTGTAATACGACCAAAGAATTGAAGGTGTGGGCTATCATGCAAACCTAACTGGGCTTCAGGTCCTTCTCATTGCAAACGGTGCCACAACTATGCAGACAAGAAAAGTGGGGACCTCTGTTCACAGCGAAGCACATTGCACAGGACAACTGATTGTTTTCTTTACAAATGCAAGTCATTCACTCCCAACACAGCAGACATTCATACATGACCAAAGAATTGGAGGTGCAGGCTTCCTCCACCATGTTACTTGGCTTCAGGTCCTTTGCACAGTGAGCAGTGGCACACCCATGCAACATGGCTGCCAATAAAAGAACAGATGCACAAGCGTGCGGCATGTCTTTCATGAAAAGAGCTGGCATTGAAGGACATCGTAGCAACTTTGACCTGAGGAACTGTTTCAGGAGAAGCATTTTTTTTCCAGGACCAAGTGTTACTAGTAATGTAATAATATTAAACAGCATCATGATTGCACAGTTGTTGGAGCTACTACTGCATAGACCCAATATTCTAGGTTTGAACTTCACCACTGTTACTGTCTGTGTGCAATTTGCATGTTCTCCCCATGTCTGATGGGTTTCCATTCCAAAGATGTGTGTTTAGTTAATTGATAGCTTTAAATTGTCTGTCTGTGAGTGTGCATTTCAGTACGTCTTGCAGCAGACCGGCGCTCCATCCAAGCCTTGTTCTTGCCTGTGTTCTGGCCCCCCATGACTCTGCATTGGATTAAGCAGGTTTCAAAACAAATGTTACGTTATGTTATTTTGGTGCTGCTTAGCATCAATCCATTCAAACTGGACAAGTTCCCCTCACTTTTGTAATGCAATCTGAGGCAGTGTACAGTGCACAGATGAGCAGATTTTGGTTAGATGAGGGGATTAGTGGGAGGCCTCCACTCATGAAGGGTTCACTGCCTCTGTGTGTGCACACGTGTGTGTGGTATCATCCCTGTGGAGGCAAGCCGTCACGCCTTTGCCATGAACCTTGCTGGTGCCTGGCGCAGAGGGGTAGTAAACACTTCTGATTTGTGGCTATCAAGGGGATCTGACCACTGACAGTGCTTTGCATGTTTTCATCCTTTCAGGGTGGCTTCTTTGCTTCACACTGAGCTTAACTGAGGTCTTAATCGAGCTCTCCTAATGAAAAAAAAAAAGAAATAAAGGAAACGTTGAGCATTAATTTCCAACTCAGTTGACGACTGGCCATGCCAGGTCTAGACTGCTGTTAATGAGATCTACAGTGAGCAAGGGCGGTCTGCCCGCTCCACTGAGACAATAATCACATTGATATCCAGCTAATGACAAAAACAGAGCTGTACCTGTGGTCTCCTAGCAGTGTTGTGGAAGACAGCAAGGCCCCCTTAATATCCATTTGAGGATTGGGCCATGGGGGCTGGTTGTGGAAGGATGAAAAAAAATGATGGGTTGTAAATGATCCTGTGAGCTGACCTGTCAATATAGCAGCATAATAAATTGTATTTACTTTACATCTTTATACATTTACAAGCTTAATGAATGACAGTAAGAAAAAAAACAACCTCCCAGGAGCTTGGGACTGTAACCTGTTTCCTGGAGCCTACTGTTCTAATGAAATAGTAGAATGTGTGATAATCGAAGCCTGGAAGAACTGTAAAAAAAGAAGTTCAGATGGACTACTTGGAATCTAATGAACATCATTTACTGGCTGGGATTTCCCATTATTCTGTGATAGCACTAAAGGAGTGCAGCTTAGTGACTTTGGAACTGGACTGTAAAGCACAAGGCTGTAGCTTCTGTCACTTACTGGTGACAAATTTAACAACAGTATTCCAGTCGTTGAAATGCAAAGTATACCGTATGTTACTTTTATTGGATTCAAATTAATGAACACAAATTAAAAATGCTTTGAACATTGACAAGAAGTATATGAACTCTTTGGAATTACATAGATTTCAGAATTTATTGGTCATTGGTCATGTAAGTCACATCTAATCTCTTATGTCTTTCTAAAAACACACCCATCAAACATTTAGAGTGTGCCATGGAAATGAACCTGGATTTAATAACTAGTTGAACCTCCTTTGGCAGCAATAACTCTAATAAGGACTTCTGTTAGCTATGGATAAGACCTGCACAATGTTCAGGAGGACTGTTAGACCATTCCTCATTACAGAACTGCTTCAACTCAGCCATATTGTTAGGATGTCTGGTTGTGAACAGCTGTCTTGAGATCATTCCACAGCATCTCTGTTGGGTCATGGTGTGGGCCCTGGCTGGGTTACACCAAAAGATGAATCTTCTTTTCTTGAAGCTTTCTGTAGAAGATTTACACTGGTGTGTGGGCTCTGCTGTGTTATCCAACTTCTTGTGAGCTTCAGTTGGTGGACAACCATCCTGACATTATCCTTTAGGGTATCTTAATATATTTTATTAATTAATTTTTCCCTTAAAGTTGAGAAGCTGTCCAGAGCCTGAGTCAGCAAAGCCATCCCAAATCATGATGCTTCCTCCACTGTATTTCATTGTTGGGATGATGTTTTGGTGTTGGTACGCTGTGTCTTTTTTACATAATATGTACTGATGCATATCCTTTATGAGCAATTCAGTCTTAGTTTAATATGTCCACAAAACCTTTTCCCAGTAAGGTTGCAGAGTGTCAAGGTAGTCTTTGACAAAATTCAGGTGTAACTGTTTTTTTTGTAGAGCAGGGGCTTTCTTCTTGGTGTCCTGCCATGGACACCATGAGTGTTCAATATTTTGTGTATGGCAGACTCATGAACAGAGATGCTAACCTGCTTAATTCCTTCAAGTTTTTAGCTGTTACTCTAAGGTTCTTTTTTTTTACCTCATTAAGCATTGTGTCTTTTGAGTCATCCTGAATGGGGAGAACAGCCACAGTACTAAATTGCTTGTCTAAGAAATGTCTAAATATTTTAAGAACTGTTTTGTAACCCTTGCTAGTTTTGCAAGGCTTGCTTTACATCAGCAGGTGCTTCTTGCGAATAGCAAACTCAGAATGTTTGAGTCTTTTTAATAGGTCAATGTAGCTGTAAGCCACACCTCCAGTTTGGCTTCATTGATTGGACTCCAGGTTTGTCAACTCCTGACTCCAGTTAGTTTTTGTTGAAGTCATCACTCTAGGAATTCACATACTTTTTCCAACTTGCAGTGTGAATATTTGAATAATGTATTCAATATGTACAAAAACAATACAATAATTTGTACATTATTAGTTCAAATAGTTTGTTGTAATTTAGATGAAGATCAGACCATATTTTAAGACCAAAATACACGAATGTGGTAATTTCCAAAGAGTTGACATACTTTTCTTGCCACTGTAGTTGGTTTGTGGAGTGAATTTTCCTTATATGATGACAGCAATGACTTTACTTAATTATACTGATGCTAGGCCATAAGTAAGTAATGTGATACTTCTGGACTTCACATCTCTTGGCTTTATTTGCTGAGCTTACATACTATAATTTAAAGGTGGCTCAAAGGCCTGTGGCTAGGTCAAATGAAAACGGTGTGTCCAGCACCAAGTGGCCATGGCGCAAACCATTTTTAAAGTTAATGCACAGAGGTCTCACCAAATAACATTAGTATGAACCAAAATGTATTACATTTAGCAGAGCTATTTAATAACATTCAAGGTTGTAAGTGTTGGAGCCTCCTCCATTCAGAATCAGGTGGAAGGCAGGAACCAGTTCTGGAGAGTGCTATGTGCTATGTAAATTTCGTTCATATTGCTAGGCTTCTTTATTATTTAGTAACATTGCACTGTGAACTTAAATTTTCTTATATTCCTTCTGTTTGTGCAGTTACTGTGGCTGGGACTGCCCTCCGCCTGAATATTTAAAAAAGTGGAAAAGTTAGTCCCAGTAGAGGCTCATTGGTTTACCTGGAGTGCTTTTTGATTGTCAGTATTGTTCTTTGGATTTTTCTGATATTTTGATTATTTTTTTGTGGTTTCTGAATTTTTGATTATAGGATTTCAGTTTGGACTTCATTGCGTTGCATTGCCTATTTCCCAGTTTACATTTGCATTTATTTGTTTAGCAGATGTTTTTATTGAAAGGAGGTCAACATAACTGAGTATCATTAGTCTAAGGACTGGTTGAGTAAGTGTAGCAGGACAGGTTACAAAAGTTGATCACCACATACGCTACAAGTAAGAACAACAAAAAAAAAAAAATTCAATTTAACAATATGACAAAGCATAAAACAATAATTACCAATTTAACAGATATTTGCAGAACAGTAAGGTTTTCAGTCGCTTCTCATTGGATGGAGGTGGGCAGCCTGTTCCACCCTCAAGGAGCAACATAAGAAAAGACTCTGGATTGAGATTTAATACTATTCAGATGTGGCATGAGACCTGAGTGGGCGAGCAGAAGCATAGCACTTCGCCATTGTCTCCATATACATAGGTGCTAAGCCATTGACTACCCATTCACTACTCTTTAGGCAAGATCAAGCATGTGTTTTTCTTATTTTTGTTTCTTTTTTATATAAATTCATTCTTTATTTATTAAGATTATAATTTGCCTGGTCCTTAAGTTTTTATAGTTTATTCTCTCTCTTGAGGGATATTTTTTAAAATGTTTTTAAAATTTTGGGACATTAGGTATTTTTTAACCTTTAAAGCAAAATTTTAGGCCAGCGGTTTATTGTGTTCCTCTTCTTTAAAGGGTGTTTTTAAACACTTAAGACATATTTTGAACTTACTAAGCTAGTTCCCCATCTTGAGTCTTTGCAGGCCAAATCCTGCCTGTGAAGTCTGGGTTCAGGCTTTCTGGGGTGAGGCCTAACTTTAGAAAGCCAAGTGACTGGCCTGCTTTTTGTGTCTTTTGAATGCCTTTTAACCCTTTTTGCCATCTTATGCACATCAAATCACAGCAATAATCATTAACACATGTACCTTGCAGGGCATGATGAGTGTTGCTGCTTAATGAGCACCTGATCACTGTCTACATAAAGTTTACACAACTTATCCCCATGTCTGCATTTTTCTCACACATTCCAAACTAACCTGTGTGTGAGTGGATCATGTGATGGACTAGTCCAGGGCTGTTTCCTGCCTTACACCCAGTCTTACCTTTGACCCTGATTAAATTAAGAAGGTTTGGGAATGTTATAATTTACTCTGCTTTGTCTGTTTGTGTGTGATCATTGATTATTTCAAATGGAATTAATTACTGAAACTGAAAAATATGAGTATTCATACAGATTATAATAAAAAATCTTTAAATCAGTCGCATCAGTGACATCAAAAAAATACCTTACTATACCACAAGATTAGTGAAAAAAAAAAAGGTTATTACTTCTCTCATTTTCCTAGCACCAATTGGTAAACTTTTTGCAACTGAAGCATAGTGATTATCTAGGAGTAGTGGTGAACGAAACAGGCAAGTTTCCATTTGCAAACAGTTTTGAAAAATTGACATTAAAATTAGTTTGGTTGCCGATTTTGCAATTGTGATACATAAAACTCACTGAAAGGATTTGTTTGATGGGTTTTAAAGGTTTCATGGAGTACAAAGTAATAAATATTGCTCCATAAAGACTCAATCACATTTCTATGTTTACCTGATTTTCTTCCTGCCCATGCGTAATGCAGATGATCACCTGCATATCAGTGAAATTAATTCAGCTTTACGCCTCTTTTTCACATTACTACAGAGTTTTTAAAAATATAGCTTGCTGCATATTTTCCACAAAAACACGCACTAAAATACACCATTATGCACATTACTGTTTTTTTTACTCATGAAGATTCAGTATTACATGGAAAGCCCCTTACTTCCCCATCCTTCCCCATCCTCTCCTATTACCTCCCCAGCTTCTCCCATTACCTAGCAACTGTCCTTTTCTGATTCTTGATTTCTGCAGATAAAGATTCACTTGTTCCATGCACCGAGGAGGTTCGAGTTTAATTTCTGTCTCTGATGCATCTTTAGGATTGTGATCACCAAGCTTGTTATCAGAAATGGCAAAGTGGGCACCCTCTTAACAGTACAAACACAATATATTATGACTCAACAAAATGTGTACATATGACAAGAAATTAGTCTGGTATTTTTTTTTCACTGAAGATCTTTATTTAAATACTAAATGACATGCAGACACACGTGGAAATAATCAATGAAAATGTTTCCAAACAGGAAATAAACACACTTTGTCTTGTGTCAATATTACAAATTTCATTAGGAATGAAGCACCTTTTATTTCACATTTTTTATTTTGCATGCATGGTTTGCTCATCACTAACTAGATGTATTCAAAAGACGCATCATTAAAGGAGAAGTCAAGAAATGTTCACATTAGCAGTACTAACCTGACGATTTCTGTTGGTCAGTCTATGACTTAGACATCTTTATAAATGTAAATTTTTATTTTTTGGTATATGTGGAAGTACGGTCAATCAAAATGAGTGCAGACAAACATTCAGGACCATCATCTCAAAAGTCCAAAGTTAAGATAATGAAACAAATAATAAAAATATCTTCTACCACCTTTGCCCTTGTCTAACTATTGGTAGCCAAATGACCTTCCACAGCCGACATCTAACAAAGTTCCCAATGTTAACACAGAAGTACATACTAGAGGTTGGTACCAGCCCTGACGTCAGTGCTGCTGAAATAAACTTGTGCTTCATGTGATATTTAAATAGAGAAAGAAAAAGAGATTAGAAAATGGATCATTGGAAGAATATAAATTCATGTAAGGAATTCCATGCATGAGGCATATGTTCCCATAACTAATTAGCAGGCAACCTATTTGAATGTATGATTTACTATAGACATTAATACTAATAGCAACAGCAGTAGGACCAATTGCAAGCCATACCTACTCCTATAGGCTCAGTTAAGGGTCAGAAATTGAACTGAAAGGATGTTTCTAGCTTTTAGAAGAAAACCATAGCTCTATGAGGAAACCTACATGAGCACAGGAGAATATGCAGAGTGAAAGCAGATGTCATGCCAATTGGAGATCATAGCAGGTTTAAGCATATTAAGGTGGCAGTGGTGCCTGCCGTGCTATTATTTTGTAATGCCTCTACATATCCATCCATTTCTGAATCTATCTTTTCCTTTCCAAGAACTGGAACCTATCCTGGAAGGAACAGATACAAGAAGGTACCCCAGTTCATTATAGGGCATGCTCAATTATTTACCCAAACAGGGCCATTTAACACAATTAAGGGTATTCAAACACACATGAACAAAGGGAAAGCATGCAATTGGATCTTGATCTCTGGAGCTATAAATCTGACCACTTGGGCACCATAACGTCTTCCTGCTGAAATTATTAAAGCTTATACAGTATATCAGATTATGCAAAAAATTTGAAACCTCATAATCCTCAGATAAATTAAACAAGCACAAGTGATCTAGCATTCAGGCTTTGAAATGATTGACCTACCAGTCTCAGCTTTTAAAATAAACCTGACTTCAAATATTTAACTAAACTGAGAACTTAGCCTGTTCACCAGATGCGTGGTGTTTACCTACTATCCCTATTTGGTGTCTGGGCATGCTCTGATTTTTTCATGACTATTTAAATTGTGACTTTTCACTACTGATAAATTGTCTTTCTTCCTGGGATCTTCTAATAGAGAAAGCTGATTTAGAAAATAGGGGGAAGGATGAAAGGGATGAAGATATATTCATTTAGAACAGCATAAACCTGCTAGAATAACTAGGGAAGCAACTCATGTGGCATTTTTCTTTAGTATTTGTGCTGCAATCAGTATTATTTTCCACCACCTGGAATAATAGCAATTACATTCTTGTTATTTTTATTTTGGGCAATATAGTGGCAACAACTCCAGAACAATAGGAAAATGAGAGAAGGATTAGCCTGGTTACTACCAGTGAAGAATCTACATGTTCTGTGAGTGACTGTGTGCTTTTCTCTTGTTTTCTTCTTTTATTTCAATATGACAATTATGTCACAGCCTACTCTATAATAAATCTGACTCAAGTACCAGAACAGTAAAATAAAAGTTTTAAAGTAATTAACACTAGAATTACCAGAGACTACGAGAAAACTCGTAAATCCGGCCCACCTTAAATCCGTTCGCACCTCTCCATTAGCATCTTTTGTCCTGTAAATGTGCCAATTAAGACAAGCAGCAAGAAGCCTGCTATTCCATCCCCCACCGTCACAGAACGTTCACTAAGTCCTCCCAGTTCGTGCCTTGTTTGATTATCTGGGAGTGAACTGCTTTGGTTTCTGGGAGTTTTAGAGTGGACATAATAGATCATTATTGGGAACACATGCATTTCATGTGTGTTCCGTTTCTACAGTAGTAATACAACAGCTTCCATGGCGTAGCGGTAACATTTGCTGACTTGTAATCAAGGGGCCACCGGTTCGATTCCCCCCTGCCTCCCATATTTGCTGTTTTCAGTAGTGAGCTGCTCTTATTGTTAATATTATACAGTACACACATACACTTGGTTTGCGTCTGTTACAGTTTATAGTACTGTACTTTTTTTTTCACTTTTATTCTCTCACTCACAATCACGATACATACTACCGCCCTAGGGATCTGATGCTGTTAGTTTTTATTTGAAACTGGGAATAACTGTAGATGTGATTAGTGTTTTGAGGCAATAGAACTGGGCATGCTCTGATCTGGAAGGATAAAAGCTGACACACAAACGCTGGTGAATCTGCCTTCTTTGTATCTCACCGTCACTTTATTTTTTTTAATTGAGTTTTATTGAGTGTTCCTGCTCACGCAGAATTGGTATGCACCTTATGGTGTATGATGTCAAAAAAAAAAACAAAACACAGACGTAGGTATATATGATATTTTGCAATATATTTGCAATATATATGATATAATGCAATATTATTTGAAAACGAACAGCATCAGATCAGGTGTAAATTTACCCTAGCGCTGTTATTTAGAGTCAGATCAGGAGAGGACGGGGGAGGATTTTGTTAGAGCGTGATCGTCATTGAGAGAATAAAACTGAAAAAAGCTAACTTGTACAAGTACCATACATTTATACCCAATGTCCCATATATTTGTCTTTCTTTTTTTTCTCCATGCTGCGTCGACATCGTGCACCAGAAGGCGTGAGCTTATTCAGTGCAGCAGGATCAACGCACATGTACTGTGCAAGGCATGCATGGGACCACTGTGAAAAGAAGAGTGTTAATGGCTCATATTGCAGAGAAACATCGCCGTTGCATCTTACTAGAAAAGGCGATGGAAAAAGAAAAGGAGGATGCAACATCGACAAGCTTCTGTTCCAAGACAGCCGCTTCTCCAGGAAAGTAAACTGAGTCAGTGTCATGTGCCCTTTCAATGTAATAGAAACCACAGGATAGAGAAAAGTGTGCGCATTGCAACAGGTACACACGTCATAAATGTAGGAAAGACGGTTCTTGCAGCACATTAATGTTGCTGACATCATTTGAGTTCCAGATTCAAATCTTACCCTGGTCATTGTTTGTGTAGAAGCTGCATGTATTTTTCCGTGTCTGTCTCTATCCTGGATCTATGAAGCAGATTTTGTTTAACAAATTATTTAAAATATTGGTCATTTCTGAAATAAGGATAAATGTTCATTATAACATCAGCATACATTTTTGACTGAACAATTCAAGCCAGGGCAATTTTTTTCCAGAACTTGTAAGTCACAGAGAAATGATGGTGCACCTGTGCTACAGAACTAGTTTGTAACAACACGTTGATGAGACATGTTAGATATATTGAGATTTATGCTTATGTTGGGTTGAAGAAGGTTTCATAATGAATAGATATAATAGGAATAATAATACTAATAATGGAGAGAGTATACAAAGATGCGATTGTAAACCTTAGCGAATACATCAAGCTTGGAACTATATCTGTAGAACCTGGATGGTGGTGACTATCTGGACTGAAGAGTCAGACAGATATTCTCCTCAAGGCAGCTCAGAATCAGGCACTTAGCATATGCTATCATAACAAGAATATTCTCAGGATGGTTGTTGATAGCAAGTACAGGTTATGTCAGCAACAAGAAGAGTATATCAGTCATGTTGCTGCTGTATGCTTAGTGGTACTGGCAAAACAATATACTCATTGACATAAATGGATAGCTAGTTATCTGCACCAGTCAATGCTCCATGAGCTTGGCCTCACAGTGCCTGATCGTTAGTATGATCACCAGCCTGAAAAAGTCATCAAGACGGAGAACACCACTATTATGTTCAATATGATTGTGAACACCAATTGTATAGTTGGACAGCATTCTCCATGACAGAAGCAAGAGGCGATGTCTGCTCATCGATGTAGCCATTCAGGATGACACAGATGTCTCAGTCAAAGAACTAGAAAACATCTCTGTAAATACAAGAGCTCAAGAATGAGATTTTGCACATGTGGATCACAAATACTCAATTCTGGTTGCTATCGGAGCACTTGGAAGCACTTGAGCAGGTTTCTAAAAACACTTTCAAGAACTGCAAAGTAAAGTGAGTGCTACCCAGGTGCAGAAGATCGCCCACCTTGGAAATGCCCAGAAACTTTGTAAAGTCCTGACTGCCGGACATTAAGACCTAACGAGGCCAGTGGGTTCCCAGTGAAAAGTAACCAGCACAGACTAAGAAAAAAAAAATAAAAGTAATAATTATAGTTATTATTATCCAAATGCCGTTATAATATTATGAATTCTTATTGCACCTCTTTATTGCACAAACAGTATGAAAATAAAAATTGATGCTATATCCATCTAACATATTTTATTCATTTATTCCAACCAGTATGCAGTCAAAAATAGAACATATGCAAAAGCTCATAATCATTTTTTGCAAAGTCCTTGTGGACTACAGGATTAGGAATTTCCAGATATGCGCACGGCACAGTTAAGTCAGAAGTACTAAATGCCACTGAACATCTTACAGTCAACAGCATTAATTACTGATTCTTTGATGTGATATAAAGGAGCCCAGTTCAGATTGATTACTCTTTGAGCTGAGTTGTCTACCAATTACTCAGACAATTAGTCAACTAATTAAATACTTACCCTGCGCTTCAAAAAGAGAAAAATGCTGCGAGAAGCTGTCCCTTGACATATGAGCTGTCAAGGATTCTGAGAGTCTTTTACTGTAGAAAAAATTAAAACAATAACTAAATAAAATGAAAAAAAATGTTCTGTGCTTACACTTGGCAAAGTTTGAAAGAAAGAAAGGTGTATCACTAAGAAAATAAATATAACTGTCACATCACCTGTTTTTCGTCAGGCTACAAGAGGGTAATGTGTGCCGGCGGTGACATTATGTGTGCTTGTCCACAGATGGTAAAAATGGAAGGAACCCTTTATTAAATCAGGATGCTGAGGCACATCGAGATGAAAAGGTTAAGTATGAGTAATTATCAATTGACAGAAGTGAGTAATCCGTAAATGGATAATATTAATCTCTGACAGAGTCAATCCTCATATACGGGGAGTTGCTTATGAACCCTAGATATAAACGTCAGAGCAAGGCCGCCTTATTCTGAAATGAGCCTCTGACAGCTCGAATCCAAGGAGTTGAATAATTTTTGTTTGTACTGAATGGATGCTGATTTTTTATTCTGCTTTTAAAAATTACTTTTGGTGCAATGCAGAAATCTTTCCAAAATGAAATGCTGATGAAACCTAAAGAAAAAATGGCTTGCGAGTACCAAATAAAAAGTGGACATGGCAAGAGTTAAACAAACTACAATGCTAAAACATTAACATGAAATGTTTTTCCTCTATTTGGGGAAAGGAACTGATTTTTTTTTAAAGAAACTGTGCCGGGCTAACACACCACTCTGGATTGGCTCCTGGGTTGCGCAAGTGGGATAAGCTTCTACCCACCATGACCCTGAATTGGATTAAGTGGATCTGAGAATATTATGTCATGTGATTTTATTTCATATAGCATTCTTGGCACGACTAATAATAAAGTGTCACCCAAATAAGTAAATGTAATGTATTGTAATGTAATATAATATAACACAAGGTTAACTGCTGTACACAGGATGTGAATGGACTTACACAATTAGAACATTAAAAAAACTTTTGATGAGAACAGGGCATTCAGCCCAACAATGCTCACCAATCCTATCCATTTAATTCTTCCAAAACAACATTAAGTTGAGTTTCAATGTTCCTAAAGTCCTATACTACTTGGAAACTTATTCCATGTGTCTGTGGTTCTCTGGGTGAAGAAAAACTTAAAAATGTTTGTGCGTGATTTACCCTTACCAAGTTTCCAACTGTGTCCCCGTGTTCTTGTTGAACTCGTTTTAAAGTAACAGCCTGGATCCAGTGTAATAGATCCTTTTTATACTTTTAAACATTTCAATCATGCTACCTCTTAATATCCACTTTTATAAACTGAAAAGTACCAACTTCTTTAATATTTTTTCATAACTCATACCCTGCAGTTACGCAATCAGCCTAGTCGCTCTTCTCTGGACCTTTTCTAGTGTTGTTATGTCCTTTTTGTGGCCTGGAGACCAAAACTGCACCCAGTACTCCAGATGAGGCCTCACCAGTGCATTATAAATATTGAGCAGAACCTCCATGGACTTGTACTCCACACATCAGGGTGCTATATAACCTGACATTCCGTTAGGCTTCTTAACAGCTTCGTGACACTTTTAGGAAGTTGATAGTGTCAAGTCCACTACGACTCCTGAATCCTTCTCATAAGGTGTACTTTCAATTTTCAGACTTCCATCCATCCATTATCTAACCCACTATATCCTAACTACAGGGTCACGGGGGTCTGCTGGAGCCAATCCCAGCCAACACAGGGCGCAAGGCAGGAAACAAACCCCAGGCAGGGTGCCAGCCCACCGCAGAATTTTCAGACTTTCCATTGTCTATTCAAATTTCACATTTCTACTTCCTATGTGTAATACAATGCATTTATTTACATTAAAATTCAGCTGCCACAAGTCTGCCCAAGCCTGCATAATTTCCAAGTCCCTCTGTAATGATTCAAAAGATTGTAGATTATCTGCCAATCCACTAGGCCTGGTATCATAATAATTTTCTACAAGGCCATATAGTTGTTTTTAAAGACAAATTAATGGTGTTAAATTAAGTAATTAATTTCTGAATATTATTTTTCTTTAAAAAGATTAATATTTTAAATAAAAATTCACTTTGGGGATATGACAGCTTTTTTTTAATAGTAGTAATCCTAGAAATATAATACTATACAATGGTACACCTGGATTGCAGTGTACAGTCGACCCTTGATATACGACCGGCCTGACATGCGAACAACTTGATTTACGACCAAAATTTTTGTTTTGATTTATGACCAACATCTTGCGTTACGACCCGAATGCGGTCACGTGTATCCGCTTGTGCGATTGTAAACAAACAGCCGAGAGCGTTCGTAAGCATCAGTCGGAGCCCAGATACTACATGTGTTTGTGGACGTAATTTCGGTAAGTGCAGTGATTTATCTATATATATAATTCACTAAGACCATGGCAAGCAAGATGCATAATTGATAAGGAAGGAAGAGAAGGTAAAGAAAGCGATTGTTTAGGGATGTTAGCAAGTGGGCTGGCGCGGCACATGATGATGTCATCAGGCTGAATCAGCACTGGCTTGCTTTGGAGTGTATTATTACAGCAGTTCACAACACGACCAGCTTTGAACCGAGTGCTCAACTACTGTCATTATTAACTTGAGAAACAGCGATGACAATCGAAAAGAAGAAGGAAATTGTGCAGAAATATGAGAGTGGTGTTCGTGTGAACGATCTCACTAATATGTACAGCATGTCGAAATCCACCATCTCGACAATTTTACAAAGAAAAGATTTGCATAAGGAGGCTCCTTCTAAACAATAACCACCTTCCGTTTCATTCTCCTCCTCCTCCCTTCCTGTAGCCCAAAGATTTCAAATTAAATGGTGACTACAGTATGAAATTGTTGTTTCTGGTAGGCTAGGCACTTTTTATAACTTTTTGGTTAGTACATTAGAAAAATTATTGGTGTTTTGGTAAATTATGCACATTATACAACCCTTTTTTATTAGGAAAAGGTTAAGTAAGTGTTGCTGTGGAAGGTTCGGAGCGCATTATGGGTATTTCCATTATTTCTTATGGGAAAAATAGTCTTGAATTACAACCAACTTGAGTTACAACCAGCCCTCGCGAACGAATTGAGTTTGTAAGTCAAGGGTCAACTGTATATCAGTCTATCAGTGGATATGTTGAATGTGTGAGAGCCAAGGTTTGAATCCATTTAGGGGTCAAATTGTGGCAAATGCCAAAGGTAAGCTTGATCTCATGTGAAGGGTAACTTGTAAGGTATGAAAAAGGGACCTTTGGTATCCTCATACTGTCCAAACATGTGGCATTGTGTTGATTTAGCCTGCAGAGTGTAAATGTGGCTGTGTGGAGGTGTGCCCACCTCTAGACTAGCATGATGCCTGTGCTGTACCCTTCACCAGCAGGACAAGCAGCAGTTCCTTACAAACTTGAATCTGAATGACTGAATTATGTAAAGGAATAAATGAATGGGTGGACGATTAACCAACTCTTAAAATTCTAAACTTCTGAAACTAATGCTGTAGATGCAACATAATTGTTGGAAAATTACTTTATTATTAAAATGCAGAATACATCCCATCCAGTTACTCACCTTCTGAGCCACTACACAGTATTTAGCAGGTTTTTTTCTGCAAAAATGAAGTTTATGTATACTGTGATAAGAATGAGTCTCCAGACATCATAAAGGTTTAAGGTAGCCACCTGTATATTATTTCCCAGCTGCAAAAAGTTTTTAGATATTGAACAGAGATGTTCACAAAACTGAGTCCAAAACAGAGCTGATCATTCGGAGGTAAGATGGCGGTTTTAAGGGCTTGGGAAGATTTTGTCATCTAGTCCGGAACCGGAAGTGACATCATCAGAGGCACCGTAGCCGTTAGTGACGTCTTCAGAGGTGCCAGAGCTGGAACTGACGTCATCCGAGGCGCCAGAATCTAGTGAGATTTCCCGGGAATGGTCTGCAAGAAACTGAGAGAGACAGTCAGCACACCCTGCCACCCCCTGTTCTGGTGTAGTATTACAGTTCCCCAGGCCCTTTAGCTGTCTCCTAAACACACGTGTGTGACAATACTAAATTGTATTATTAACAAATACATATCACACTTACGCCTGTGTTACATTACACAACTTTTCCAGCTAATCTCAGTCGTAGCCTTCATTTACATAATCTTAGCCAGTCGGAGGCAGTCAGCGACAACTGGCTAGGGTGAAATCAAATAGGTTTCATTTTCTTGTTAGTCAGAGGGGTGGGCTGTGTATGCAGGAGATCTGACAATCAAATGAACCAATGAATGCTCATCTTGAAGTACAAGACATAACATGTAGCGATAAGGAATAAGGGACATGTTTTAAACCTCACAAACAGAAGAGGAGCTTGTTTGTTCGATGCTTCATATGCAATCGGCAAATCTGACATGTCCCATGACAAAAAGTCGCATAATGTGACATCGGCCTTAAGATGCTGAAACTAAGTCTCTTTCTAATTGGGATATCAATTGTGTAGAGTGCCCCAGAATTAGGTCACAGATATTGTGACTGTTGTGGACCCTGTTGAGGCAAAAAGACTTCAACCTGGAATTCCTTTAAATGTTTACACTCTCACTCTTATTTCAAGCTTAAGTGAGGGGTGTAAAGGCAGGCAAATTATAAACAGTCAAAAAGGCAGAAAGAACATGAAATTTAAACGAACTGTAGATAGCACCGACATGACTCAGTAGTATTCAAACACATCCTCCAGATAGAAAGAATCAGACTCTTCATATGACTCACTGAATCCTAGGAGAAAGAAGAGTCTCAAAAAATAAGTCCTCTTCTTCATTACAACAGTAAAGCAATTTTATGATCAAGGGAGCATCTTTAGAAGATTTCATTTCTCAAGTGATATTGGAAATTCAGCTGCTGGATGTTTCTGTTGCTTTCTCTTTTATTTCTTCTTCTTTTTTTTAAATTGTGGCTTCTGAACTACTAAGTCTGACAGAAGGGCTTGTGCTGCACTGTTCACCTTCTCCAGGTGAATTTGGACAAAACTTGGACAAAATACTTGTTACTGTCATAGTTCAGCACACATCAGTTACAACTGCCTTGACATAGATGAAAATGATAAAAGAAAATGGTTTATAACTTTGGGTTCTTATTCTCCAGGCCACTGTTTTGGTTTCTAACAACTTCAAGAAAAATGCTCATGTTTTATTGGAAAAAGCAAACCCAGGCTCGACTATCATTTTATATGCAATGCTGAGCATCTTGGGATGGTAGCGGCTTTATCAGCTCATGTTCCACACATAATTATAAGTAAATTATGAGCTTGCAGTTGCCTCTGTGATACTGTGAGCAAGAAGCGCTCAACAGACACATTAATCACGTTTCGGTGTGTTGCCATATTTCAGCATGTATCAAAAGAGTTCAAAAGTCTCACTATATATAT
>JANRMT010062861.1:36400426-36421048 GCA_026402145.1 Polypterus bichir lapradei
ATGTGAGTTGCTGCCTTGCACCCAAAAGATGAGGCTGAGTCTAAGGACATCATGAAAACCAACTTTATTCAACTTGAAACAGGAACAGCAAGGTTATTTATTACAGTGGGAGCTACCACTCTACTACACACAGACACAGCAAATGGGCATAGTCAGGGCCAGGTCATTGAAGTTATTCTGTTCCCTGAATCACCCAGCGGGTAACACACGCATTGCACATGGAGGCGGTGAGCTTGCAGTTGCCTCTGTGACGCTGTGAACCAACGGTTGCCTGGAACTCCAAACATCATCCACAAAAACAGACAGTGAGCAGAAGCACATATTCAAGCACTTCAAGTGTAAGGTAAGCAAGCAAGAAAAATCCATTGACAGGTGGCATCAGCACTTTGATAACTACATATCAAACATACTTTGGTGCACACACCATATAATACACATTTGTGAATAGCCAGGCATGTGTAGAGGGCCGTAAGTAAAGTACATAACACTGAATATTCAAAATCAAAAATCAACTATGTGCACAAAATCCAAATGATCCACAAGCTGTAATAAAAATGTACCCATCTTAGAATTTTTTTTTTCATCCAAACTCTGAAGATGTTGTGAGTGTTCAATGTTCAAGTAAGAATCTTTTTTTCTTCAAAAAGGAAATTTTGGTGAAGAGATTTTGTACAGTCCCTGCTTCATAATTCTAACAGGCCGTTAATGTTATTGACTGAAGTAAATGACACTTATGAAATGTCATGTTGTCCCAGAAACATTAAAAAAACTGATAATATCAGATGCACCCTCGTTGTTTAGCCTATATGACATCTTTAATGTTTTATTTTGATTTTGATATCCTTTATTAGCACAGGATTAATGTGGTGCTGTGACTTCACTATAATGGTCACCCTGTTCATGCTAGCAGTGGGGCAATGTGAACATGATATGGGGCATGAATATTCATGTTCATAGTTGAGTTTGGTGAATGTCGGCTGGTGGGTGATGGTTTAATTGCCTTTTAAATGCATACTGTCAGTTGTTCCTGATCTTATACAAGAGCCTGAGACCTTTATGACTTTATTCTAAGTCCTCACATTTACTCTTCTTTGGTAGTCTGTCATTCTACAACTTTTACATTTGTCTTTGTACTCCCAAATTGCTGTCTTGCTTATGTTTTTGTTTTCTTTTCTTGATGATTTTGTACTTCTGTGCTCATAGGGGGTTTTATGTTTCAGGCAGGCACTTACACATAACTTTGCACTGAAGCTCATTATCAGTCTACAAAACAGAGCACATTAGCAATAGTTAGAGAAAAGAATTCTAGTTAGAATAAGGTCCTTTTTCTATTTTTCTTGAATTTATTTATTTTTTGTTTCGAGTTTTAGCTCTGACAATTGGCTGTTTTTTCAGTTAATGAACTTCTGCAGATTTTTGCCAATTCCTTTGACACTCTAAATTTACTGGTCATTTTTTTTTTCAAAACTTTAAAAAACTGTTCACTGACCATCTCCAAGTATTTGTGACAGGAATAGCTGCTGTATGCTTACAGCCATTTGTGTACCCTGACATAATTTGGTGAGGCTCATTCCAGATATGTATATGGACCTCCACTTCCTTTAACACAGAGTCAGTTGTCTCTAGGTTTGCCTACTTCATTAAATGTAGCACCCAAGACTGAGTCAACCAACCTAAGATGAAGTAACATTATTTGTTGTTTTCCTGGCATGAAGCCTCCCCTTCATTTGCTATGTTTTGCTGTTCCCTTAATAAATATTTGATTCTCTCAAATTTCCATCTTGTGTGCTGGTCAAGTTACTCCACGATAACATTTATACACAGGAATTGAACTGGGAGAAGATCATTAGAAATAACCTCAGTTATTTATTATTATAAACAACTAGAAAGCAAACAAATAGCATTGCATCAATACATGACAAAGCAGCAGAGCCATAATAGCAGTTAAAAATAACCACCCAATTCATGCGCATTAAGCACATATGCAAATTGAGAGTAATTTCAGCATATGAGCAGGTGATGGTATGCACTTCAAAAGTGTGTTTCGAAACTGTAAGCAAAATCCTGCTTAAACGCTTGACAGAGGCAGTTATCCTATGTCTGGGAAATAAGCAGAATCCAAGCAGCCGGCCTGGTGAATATTAAATACGCTATGGCGGCAGAATGAGGCTAGACAAAATAATGTTTTTCTTTTTAATTTGGTTAATCTTTTGCTGCTTAGAGTAGGAAGGAAAAAAAAGATTTGTGCCAGTTAGTGATGTGACCTTCTCATGGGATTTTTCAATCAAAAGCTAAAATTTACTCAGTGCTCAGTTTTAGAGAATGATTAATATTACGCATCAAAAGATGGCATAAAAATGTTTTAAATGATGTGACATGGCCATGGTGAATCATGGAAAAAAATCACAAGAAGAAAGAGTGAACTGTGACAGTAAGTGGAAGGATTATTGTGTTTGAGCTTATTTTGTTTTGGGTGTGAATCATCCAGGAGAGCTGGAATCCATTTTCATGCTATATGCTTGACTTTACTCAGAGTGAAGACATCTTGAAGCCTTTCTTGATTGATTGGCATAGCTCTGCCTTAACTTCTCCAGATATTTTCACTGTGTGTTTTATCACTAATTATTATCTACAGGTATATCTCAATCTAGTGTTAAACCTGATTACTCAATTTCAAGGTCAAAGGGTTTGGAGTCTTTGAGGGTACTATTGAGTGCAAGGCAGGAACCAACCTCGGATGTGGTGTCTGTCTGCCCCAGGACATGTTCATATTACATTATATTCTATGTTGATCTCTACACCTTGAATACTGTGACTATTTAACTCCTCATAGATTTCATGTAAGTACTAACACAGGGTAACAGAACACTTAAAATCTATCAACACTTCCTAAACTACAATTTCAATTTTTTGATTAAAGAAGAATCATCAGAGTACCATTCGGGATACACATAAATTTGAATAGATTGTGTAGATGGTGGTCAACAATAGTCCACCCAGAACCTTGAAAACATCTTCATTCAGTCATGTCCATGAGTGCTAGTCTATGCCAACTTCACCCTAAAATGTGTTAGTGAGGCGTCTACCTGGACCTACCTGGACCTCATTTTAAAGAATAGCAACTTACAATTGAGCTCTGGGTTTCTGCTACCTGCTTTTAGTGAAAGTACACCACTTAATTATTTATATAGTAAAGAGATGTAAAGCTTTGTGAAATACTATATTATCAATATATATTGTGAGAGAAACACAAGCAGTAACAACTTATGTGTCCAACAGGGGTTACCATCAATTTGTAAATGTGGAAATTCAGGGTCCTAGTTCAAATATGGAAACACCTGTTATGTTCTGTGCAGTTACCCAAGCTGGTAAAGGGCAATAGCCTATTCCAGACCATTGTGGCATAGTTCGTTGAGTGTGCTGGGAAGAACACACAATCTGGTCCTTACTCATAGAACTTTATCTGCCTGGATAGGTGCAGGAATATCTGGCACCAGTGTAGGAACTCTGTTAATATTACCTCAGAGCTCTCTAGAAGCTGTTTCTGAGGCACACCCAGACATAGTAATGGGGTCAGGACTTAAAAGGCATTTCTGCCCATATGGCCATAGTCCATTTCAGTTTAGATTTGACAGATGAGATAGGCAAAAGCTCAGTCTAGTCCTTTGTATACAGGATAAACAGGATGAAAGTCAGGACAGTTCTTTGAGGTGCTGTAGTATTACACATCACTGTTTCTAACATACAGTCCCTCACTTTCACAAACTATTGTCTATTGGTCAGGCAGTCCATAAGCCAGGAAACTGTGGGAGTATGAAGTTGTTTAGGGTAGAGCTTCTTCATTTGTCGATGAGACAGACTGATTCTGATGCTGGCTTTGTCCAAGACGGAGTAGGCTCTGTGGAGTATGAAGATCAGAGCATCCTCCATGCCTGTATGTGACTGATAAGCAACCTGCACAGGATCAAAAGATTCTGAAACCAGGGGTCGGAGCAATTTTAGGACCAGTCTTTCAAAGGTCTTCACGATGTATGAAGTAAGAGCAACTGGTCTGAAGTCCTTATGATCACTGGAATGCCCTTTGATTGGTTCTGGGACCACACAGAATATTTTCCACAGCTGGGGAACCTTCTGTGTACACAGAGAAAAGGAGAACATTAAGGAACCCACACCTGACAGAGACAGAGGTCCCCTGCAGAAGCAAAACTGATTAAAATTGGTAATGGCCCTGATGGTTCATCCATACTACTTTTGATTATTTTTTTATTCTTTTTTTTCTTCATTATTAAATAGGGATTTGCTGTGAAAAGACTTCAACCCTTTGCCTTACTGTGTCTTTTCTCTTATTATACATATACAGTATATTGCTCGCTTCATTAATTATTTATGCTTATTATGCTTATACTAATACAGTAAAACCTCAATTATTTGTTAGGGGTCAGGACCAAGGCCATGACAGATAAGAGAAAAGATGGATAACAAAACAACTACTTTAAAAATGGAATACAATAGATTAGTTTAGCAAACAGACATATTTATTTACAAAAAAAACTATGTTAATAAAATATACTATAGTATTAACATAATTAATTAATTTATATAATATTGTAATGACCAGCATAATAAGCAAATACAACTCAGAGGTACTGGAGTTTTCTTCGTTTTACTTGGAGTCTTTCTTCTGTAACAAGACGTGCCCTGTCTTATACTCCGTTATCAGGGTTACAGAGTACACCTTCAAAACAATAAAAGAATGCCTTCCCTATCAATCATTATCTCCTGCCACTTCTGTTCTGTCTTTTTCTATACCGCAAAAACTTGTTTATTGTCTCCTGACTCCCTACTCAAAACTTCCTTCCATCGCACTTTCCTTTTTCTCCTAACTTCTCCTATCACTTATCTTAGAAAGAGACATGTCCGCCCCTTAGAGAACAGAGTCCCTTCACCCGGCCTATCACTTTCACAACATTCCGCCCTTTCTGCTTCAAAGCTGCCTGCACATCACAATATATTAACAAAACATAACAGAATTTAAAAAGAAAATTACAATTCAGAAGAACATTAACATTAATACAGAATAACACTACCATCAGCGGTTTCCATTTTCAACACATTTTTCAATTTTGTCGGCATTACGCTTTATATCGCTCACTGTTGTACTTCCTACTCTGTAAATTGAAGCAATACCTGAAGCGCTTTTGCCATTTCATTAATGTAGCTCACAGTGTATCATATGGCAGTAGTAAAAGGTTGACCCTGGCATACGCAATGTGTTTTATTTTTTTTTTGCCCCGACAGTTAATGGAGACTGATGGTTAATTGAATGACAGATGATCAAGTTTTTACTGTATAGAATAATAATATTAATGCTAATATAAAAGATTAATGTATATACTATTGAATGTGCAATTCAGGAAATGCCAGGTTTGTAAAGAGTGTGCTGACCAGATCAGCGATTAGGTAGAAATCCAACCTTGGTGTACTTTTGCTCCTCTGGTGTGGTTATACTTTCAGAAATGAGAGCAGGCACAATAATGATTCTTCTCAAACTGCCTCACCCAAAGTTGAAATAAGGATGAAAAATAAGATAAAGAATTGAATTTCGGAATGTGAAACAGCAAGGGAAACCTTGAACTTGCACCTAAAGAAAACTTCTGTGAAGCGGAGAATGAGGCATCTTGGAATTTGGAGGACCGACCAAAATGGGCTTATGTAGATAGTCAGATGCTAAGAACAAACAATTGCTTTTATGCAAAAATAGTATAACACAATATAATAGGGTTAAGGGGAATTGGTCAGGTGTATTGAGTGTGACTGTGTAAAAATCGGAGTCTGTATTATTTAAACAATACCTATCCTCCATGTTTTGCCTTTGTAGACAACCACCTAAGTAACTTAAGTGGTAGAGTTGGCCCTGAAGGTAGTGTAAGCTGAGTTGGTGCTAAAAGATGGGGATTGAGAGAAAAACAAATTTGGGAGATGAATTGAAGAGAGCTTGTGGCATATTGTTTCAGAGTGGGACACCCCATCCCAATGAGTAGACAGGTCATAAACATTATACAATAAGGCCAAGATACACAGTAAGAGTTTGGTTTTGACCTATTAGTTTGCTACTTTATTTTCTCTCAGTGCCTCCTATGACTTAATAAAACGTATTTTTGATAAAGAATGTTGTTTTTGGCCTTCTATTCTAAGGAAAGGTGGCACAATGAAAGGTCTCCCATGTATGTCTGTATACATATCCTTTTATCCCTTAACTTTACATTCCTTTTTCATGGTGAGAGTTACAGTGGAAACAACTGAACAGTGTAGGCCAGACTTTCATATCCCCAGAAATTTTCTCCAGCATTTCCCTGAGAATTCCAGCTACTACCAGACCACCTTGAGAGGTAATCGCTTTACAGTTTCCTGGGTCTGCTCCAGATTTCCTTCAAGTGGATCATGCCCAGTACACTCTTATGGGATATGACTAGGGAGCGATAAATACTGCAAGTTCCTTCTTGGTTGTCATGCTCCAAACCCTTTATTGGATAATATATCAAAGTGTGGACCTTATTTCCTCTGCTTTCACATGTGATTAAATTCTTGGTGGATACTGTCCTAAGCTACTGACCATGCAGTAAGTGAAGATGGGAATTTTAAACTGGCTAGTTAATTGACAGCTTAGTTTGAGGATTTTGCTCTCACTTCAACACCACCATTTAATATAATGATTTAAGTATGATTGCTTCTACCTCAGCCGGGAGCAAGAACTCTTACTTGAGGCTAGTGTTTTAAAAAAAAGAAATCATGGGACATTACAATTAATAGTCTGTACAATCACCCAGTATCTCCCAACTAACCTTTTTGAAACTGAAACCTCTAAATAAACCTCAAACAATTAGATATGTCAAAAGTATGAAAAAACATCCAAAATATAATCATATTAATATAAGAGGCATTTTGTCATGTTTATTTCCTGCAGATTTGGTTGTGCAGTTTTGAGTGTGGATTTATATTAATGTAACATTCCAACATGTAGTGGAGGAAAGACTGAGACAATAGCTGGCAACTGTTAATGATCTTAGGAGGGCGTATTTATTTAGCTTTTTGTCATCAACTCCCACTGTTGGTCTTGGGAGCCACTCTGCAAGTACACTGCACCTTGGGTCTTTACTTCCCTTTCAGTCCAACCCGCCATGATGTTCAGCTCCTTTTATGTTTGACTCCAACCACAGGCTCTCACCTGAATATTTCTTCACAAGTTTGTGTTTCTAAACTCTTGATTAGTGAAGTTTGCTGACTAGCTTTGCCTGACCTGCTAAAGTTGACAGTACACTCACTTCATTAATTTCCACCATGGGCTCTTAGATGGGCAAGCGGAACAGAGTGACTTACATATGCTGCATGCCAGTTTTTGCGATAAACTAGTAGACAGTTGTAACTTTTTTTACTTATCAAAATACTCCTTTTTCCAGTATTCAGATCACTTTGCTGTGATGCAGTTTCGTCTTAGTTGTTATTTCCAGCATGAAATGGTTGTACAGAATGCATTGCTACATACACACTGAATAGTTCTATAAAGCAAAAATGAGCCCCTTGTCACACACGTACGCTTAGGAGGCAGTCAACAAGCCCTGAGGTAAGTGAAACATCACGAGATGAAGGGTTGATTTATGGTACTAACGCCTTTCTCTCTTTTTCATCAGACCAAAAGAAGACAAATAATCCAGTATACTCACCACACCAACTTCTAGATTCCCAGGATGGCCACCCAATGTCACTTCCACAGTCAATCCCCAATGAAAAAGTCACTTCCCGGTCCCCAGATGATGACTCTCGAGGATGACATCACTTCCAGTCTCCAGATGATGAAGTCACTTCTGTCTATCTGTTATTGATGTCATTTCCTACCACGTCAGTTCCTCCAGCCATATTTGTTCTGTATTAAACTGCCATTTTCTGTTGCCATTTGTCAATTGCTTTTTGAAGCATTTTGAAAGTTTTTTTGCATATATTTTCCTTGCTTTGTCCGCTGGGCAATACACAGGGTTATCCCCCATATCTCTTTTTTTGTGGTGGAAAGTCTAGTAATTTACGACACCCTATTATAAATTGTTATAAGCTGATGATGATAAAAACATGATGAAAAGGAATTAAGTCCGCTAAAAAGACTCACAAACCAGACCAGGACCTTCATTGTCCTGCCTCCCCAGACAACCTGACACCAAATTTAAAAATCGGACTTTCTCATATACACATTCAAAATGGGAACTAGCTTTTAAAGTTCAAAATATATTTTAAATGTTTCAGATACACAAAAGTACATTAAGAGGATCTTAAAGGGGTATGGAGGCTAAAACCTCTGGCTTGATACATACAAGCAACTGAAAAATATTTATAAAATATGTATTTATATATTCATGCACAAGGGATTGTTAAAAAAAGGCAACCTAAAGCTAATAACACCCAATCGCAATCAAATAAGAATTCAAGAACAATATGCTACAATCTAATACCAGAAAAATCCAAAGAACAATACACATGATATGGGGGGCTGGTTGGGGGTTTTGGGGCACAAGGATTTGTAATTTCATGTTAGTATTTAATGTAGAAGCTGAAAATACGTAATGTTTTAACGCAACGCCAACTTTATTTTCTTATAGGCCAGATATTTGCATCTGTCTCTTCTATGGTACTTTTCCTCAGCCTTCTCCAGGTCATGCTCGTACTAACTGGAGATGGGACAGTGAATGCTTTTCAGCAAAAGACTGGGAAAAATGCCATAGTACAAGAAATAATGTGTAGGTCAAAACCAATAGTCCAAAACACGATTGACAAGCCCAAAATGGTAACCAGAAGTCAGAGTCAAAAAGGAAGTCAAGTACCACACATAGAAGGAAGTAGATTTTATCCAATCTCAGATATAAAGGAATCACTCAGGTGACCTTTACACCTGTGCACTAGTGAAGTCATTGCTGTGCCGCCCTAATGCAATATGGGATTGATTTCCATGGAAATGGGTGGCGCAAAAAGCTAACATAGTGGTGCCCATCAACAAAATGAATTTCATCAAGACTGAAGCTAAAATATGCTAAACTTTCTCAATCAAGAAATTAATTCAGAAATGGATTCTCTGTGTATGAAAATCACCCAAAACAGTGTAAATAACCCATACAACAAGAAAACAGGTTTGGGGGCAGCCACCCGTATACCTGCAATTGGCTGCCAAAAATGTAGCAAAGATGTGGTTCAAATTGATATAGATCAGTCCATAACAAAGAACAAGAACAGCAAAACATGGTACTTATATGTAAGGTAGACAGGAAATTATGTCATCAGGCAGGAACCGGAAGTGATGTGGCCAGAACTGGAAGTGACGTCTTCAGGCCCAGGACCAGAAGTGACATGGCCGGAGCCAGAAGTGACGTGTTGATGCCAGAACCAGAAGTGACGTCCTCACGTCTGGGACCAGAAGTGACATCATCAGATCCAGGAGGAATTTCCTGTGATCAGTCGGCTAATGGAAAAGAGCAAAGATTAGTGCACTCTGCCATCTCTTGGTTTGGCAAGGAATTACCATCTTTTGAGCCTTTTAGCTGCCTCCCATGTGTACGTGTGTGACAACAGGTGTAAAATAATGTAAAAACACACAGCGAATCCAGTAAAAATGATAAAAATGTAAATCATGACAGCGCTTCACTTATGACATCATACTAGAGATGGTATAAAGGTCACCACAGGCAGTGCTGGGGTATCTGAATCTGTAGAAAAACAAACCCTTTGTTATATAACACTTCTCATTTTGCCTTTTGCTATTTCTCCCAGTTAAGCTTTTTTGCTTTATTCCTGGATTTTGTTTTTTGGTTTGCGAAGATCAATCTAACTTAAAATTTTGACTTTGGTTTGTTTTTGATCACACGTATCTCCCTGTCATTTAATCTCTGATACTGTCGCGAGTCAGCACATAAAGCAACTGATATAATGAAAATGCTTCAAATACAAAAAGAAAATGTAACAACTATATTTCTTGATCTATACTAATAAAAGGCAAAGCCCTCACTCACTCACTCACTCACTCATCACTAATTCTCCAACTTCCCATGTAGGTAGAAGGCTGAAATTTGGCAGGCTCATTCCTTACAGCTTACTTACAAAAGTTAAGCAGGTTTCATTTCGAAATTCTACACGTAACGGTCATAACGGTCGATAACGGTCGACAACGTCCGCCATGTTGAACTTTCTTATTTATGGCCCCATCTTCACGAAATTTGGTAGGCGGCTTCCCTGCGCTAACTGAAACCGATGTACTTACTTATTTTGATGGTATGACGCCACTGTCGGCCGCCATATTGAACTTTCCAACGTCACCAATGTTCCAACTTCCCGTGTAGGTAGAAGAATGACCCCGTCTTCACGAAATTTGGTAGGTGGCTTCCCTGCGCTAACCAAAACCAATGTACATACTTATTTCAGTGGTATGACGCCACTGTCGGCCGCCATATTGAATTTTCCAAACGTCACAAATTCTCCAACTTCCCATGTAGGTAGAAGGCTGAAATTTGGCAGGCCCATTCCTTACACCTTACTTACAAAAGTTAAGCAGGTTTCATTTCGAAATTCTACGCGTAATGGTCATAACGGTCAACGACATCCGCCATGTTGAACTTTCTTATTTATGGCCCGATCTTCTCGAAATTTTATAGGCGGCTTCCCTGCACTAACCGAAACCAATGTACGTACTTATTTCGGTGGTATGATGCCACTGTCGGCCACCATATTGAACTTTTCAACAGTCTTTGTTACTTATGGGCCCATCTTCAAGAAATTTGGTACACGGGTTCCCAACGCTAACTGAATCCTACTTACGTACATATATACGTCCATAGCCTGTAGCTTGGTCACCATGTGAGGCGGCGTTGGGTCCCCCATCCCAACGCCTCCCACGTTGTTGGCTGCCTGCCTATATAAGGCCGTCCGTCGCTCCAGTCTCTACATTCCCTTCCTTGCTTCGCCACGGGATTCACGTCTCCCTGCTGATAACTACAGCCTTTTTGTTTAATCCACGGCTTCTCCGCTGTTTTATTGTTTGTTTATTACAATTATAGTTATTGTATAGGTATTTTACACTTACTTTACATTACTCAGGTACCCATTTCCTTCATCATTCCAACCCCCATTACCATGTCTATCGAGGTAATCACCATCGATCAAAGAACTGTCACTTACCGAGTGGTTTCCATGCCCGGAGATGGCACCTACCTTTTCCATTCTCTGTGTTACATATTGCACGGCCATATCAGACTCACTCTTGATATCCGGAAGAACATTGTGTCTTATGTATTGAATGACTGGGACAGGTTCAAGGTGTGGACTGATGATGGTACAGGAGATAATTATACTACACAGGAGCACTAGAAGAGTGAAATGCTTAAGCCCTTCACCTATGGTTCTGCATGTGAGTTGATGGCTGGCGCTGAATTGTTCGGTTGGTGCTTTCAAGTGTACCGAAATGGCCAAATATTTTACACCTTTCGACAACCGCCAATGCCTCTTAAACATCTTACATTCATAGGTGACAATTTCAGTAGTGGACACTTTGATGTTTATGAATGTTTAAACTCTCAAAAGCTGGATGTGATTTTACCGATGAAACCGGTTGTGTGCTTACAATGCTTGACAGATGCCGAATGTTACTTCAACACAACAAGTCCTGCAAATACTAACGTAATTGAAACAAACCATGAAACTCAAACCGATTATGACAGCAGCAATCCAAGCTGTGAGATTTGAGGCAAGATTACTGTTCACATGGCCAACTGTAAGTTACATGCTCAAGAGTAATCTCAGCGCACAGCTTGGTCATGTTACAACCGGAGGGCCGAACTGACAACATGGTATACAAAGAGATCCTTAACAAATAATTATTGGCATATTTTCCCTCAGTTTAAAAAGGTTAAATTTTCTTCTTAATAAAAATTTTAAGGCAGTACTTCGCCGCTGCGAAGCGCGGGTATTTTGCTAGTCTCTAATATACCCAAAATGGTATCTCAACTATTTTTATTGGCCAGGGTATGACTATAAAAAATAAAAAGCAAAGCTCGAATATGACATTAATGAAGTGTCCAGAACATATACCGACCTTGTTTGATGCCAGCACAGTGTCTGCCATTGACCTCTGAACCAAGATTTTCTAGTAAAAGTGAAACTATGGACAATCCATGAGAACTGCAGCAATCCAATAACAATTGACCTCTTCGATTCAGATTAGTCAGAGAGCTCCTCTCAACAACACCCTGCAGGTCCATTGAAGATTTGCAGGAAAGACTATCAAATCTGTAAGTAGTACCCTTCTGTGCTCAAAAGTCATTGTCTCTTAAAAGGCCAGATACTTTTAATTGCAAGACACCAAAAATGAACTAAGATCAAAAAACGATTTTGGACCTTTGCTTAGTCTGATGCTCCACATTCTCTATTGACGTTAAAAATGAGAGCTGGTCTCGGTACGACAAGCTGGTGTAAGAAATGCGGGTGAGATAAAGTCCAAACGACTGTAGACATGATCAGATGTCTGGCCGCTATTAACTCCACGGTGGTACAACTTTGTTTGTAAACTCCCCTTTCCAATATCGAGGTAAGGATTAATCTCAAACACAATCTGAACTCTGAAAGTACTTTAATTCCTGTTGCTGTGGTCTGTAAACAAAATTAAATACATACACTAAGTTACAATGTTACGTACAAGTACACATTTTAAATACTCTGAACGTGTAAGATTAACAAACATTTGAACCTCTTTATATCAAATAATCTATGATAAACTTACTTTTCCGTAAGGACGCACAGCATTAATGGCTCAAGTGATAGGAGAAAAGGACAAACTATTCTCACAACGTGCAGCAAGTCAACAAAGGAACAAAAGACGTGCAAAGCCTGAACTTTCACCCGGAAATATGTAGGAAAAGTTCGACAAGTGTTTCTAATATACTGCCATTAGAGGTCACAATTCAACCTGACAAAGGACTTTCTGACAGACGTATAAGTAAAAAATTAAAGTCCATTCCTTTACATAGACATACAGGCTGTTCCAATGCTGCACTGTACACCTGACTTGACTAAATTTAAAAAATAAGAATGTGTGAAGGTCTAACACATGTATAAAGTTATGTTTTAGTCCTAAGTACACTTCTATTTACTCTTTGCTAGCTAATATTCTTTCCACACCACATGTGTTTGAAAGCTGGCACCCTTGTAAAATAAAACATGAAACAGTTTAGATCATTAGCTACATTAAACTAAAGGAAATGAAATCAAAGAGAAGTCTTCTGACTGTGACATCTTCCTGTTTAACTCCTGATGTTAACAGTGTGATCCTAAACTTTCAACTTACCCTTCACCTCCGCAGTTGCAGCCTAATAAATCACTAACAATTTCTTTATTTTGAATGCTTGGACTGTCTTGGGATGAGTGCCAGTTTAAGTAGTCACAGTACACAGGCTGCCCAGCTATTTCTATTCATTTCTATATTCTATCACTGTTCTGTAGTTCCTCTCCCTGAGAAGTACAACACGTTTCTAATTTTATCTCTTTTTTTTAAGACATTTATACATTTCTTCTTTTCTTCTTTCAACTGTGTATTGGAGTTCTCTCTCTTTGCTTCACTTAGATGCAATGCTTGAAGTGCAACCAAATGCTCTGTCTATGGTGATATGCTAGCATTCAGTCGAGGAGATGGAGGAGGTCTTCCATGAAACTTGGACGGCTATGATACAATAACATTTGTTCAAAGAGTGGGGCAACTGTACTGTAAGAAACTTTGCCAGTACTCTAGGTAGACGCTGGAAGAGATGCTGCTACTGGCCCACTTTAGAGTGCTTGGTGATACCCGGTGGGTTATTTGGTTCAAAAATCACATTGCTCCAAGATGGCTGTGCAACCCTTAAGAGGAAGCCAGGGTAGAAGAGGCCTGTTCATTGCTGCTTGTAAGATCTGTTGAGGAGAAAGGAGGAGAAGCATTAGGCAAACTGGGGTGGAATTACAATGTTTAAAAAACCCTTAAGGTGTCTCCTAAGTGCATGTGTGTGCCTGTAGTATATATGTGTGCCACTCACTAGGCAGATTATTAGGAACACTTTACTAATATTTGATGTGGCTTCAAAACAGCCTCAATTTTTCATGGCATGGATTCCACAAGATGTTTGAAACATTAAAATGTATTATTATTATTATTATTCCTATGAGACATGTTGACACAATTGTATCACACAATTTCTACAATTTCTCAGTACACATTTATGCTGGGAATCTCCCATTCTACCACATCCTAAAGGTGTTCTATTGGATTCAAATCAGGTGACTGGAAGGCTATTGAAAAGCATTGAACTCTTCGTCATGTTCACGAAACCAATTTAAGGCAACTGTTGCTTTGTGACAAAGTACATTATCATGCTAGAAGTAGCCATTAGAAGATGGGTAAATTGTGGCATTGAAGGGATGCAAATCACAAAACTCAGATAGGCAGTGGCATTCAAGTGATGATTGACTGGTATTGATGGGCCCAAAGTGAACTTTTTCCACACCATTCCACCACCACCACCACCACCAGGTAGCCATTTGTGTACCTCAGCAAAAAATCAAGATTTCCCAGACAAGGCAATGTTTTACCAGTCTTTTACTATCCAGTTTTGGTGAGTCTGTGCCCACTGCAGCCTTGGCCGTCCATTCTTGGCTGACAGGAGTGAAACCCGATGTGGTCTCCTGCTGCTGTACCCATCTGCTTCAGGGTTCCGTGTGATGTGCATTTTGAGACGCTGTTCTTGAACATAGTGGTTATCTGAATTACAATAGCCTTTCTGTCACCTCAAACAAGTCTGTCCATTTTCTTCTGACCTCCCTCAACATCAATTTCAGGTCCACAGAATGTCCGTTCAGTGGATCTTTATTGTTATTCACACCATGCTGAGTAAACTCTAGAGACTGTTGTATATGAAAATTCCAGGAGATCAGCACTAACTAAAATACTCAAAGCAGCCCATCTGCCAATAACAATCATGCTGTGCTCAGAATCACTAAGATAACATTTTTTCCCTATCTGGTGTTTAATGTGAACATTAACTGAAGCTCCTGACCTGTATCTGCATGATTTTATGCATTGTGCTGCTGCCACATGGCTGGCTGATTAGATTATTATGTGGATATGTAAGTGTACAGGTGTAATAATTACCTAAGTGAGTGAATTAGTGAGTGTATATATAGATTTTTTTTTTATATATTGTATATTGGGTGCCTGCCAGTTAAAGAGGTTTACAAAGGCCAAGGTATCACCAGAATACTACAATACAGAGCATCAAAAAAGTTCCTAGATATGCCAGGGCCTTACATATTTGTTGGGTGGTCCAGACTGGCACATAAATAGCAAATTACAGAGATTCCTGACTGTCTGCACAAAGATAGAGAGAGTGGGGGTTGGGGGGGCAAGGAGAAACGGAACAATAGAATTGAGGGGAACAATAAAAGGTGGCAGCAGTGAGGTGTTGGGTGGTGTTTAGGACACCTGACACTTTAAGTAAAGGAGAAGACTTAGGGGCGCATGAAGAAAAAAAAGTGAGTTCTAACCTGGTGTCCCTTTAGCAGATAACTTTTTCAAAGACATGAGGTAAATCTGCAAGATGAAGTATAGCACCAAGGGTTCATTGAATGCCAGGCTTATTATATTATCCTTTTTGTCTGGTATGTTGTGTATCCTTCCTTGTCTATACTGTGGTGCCAACTGTGTTAACATGCTGATGTGCCTAACCCAATCTTGTATAAAATTTAGTTTACTATTTTAACTAACTTTGTAATATGCCATTTTCATCTATTTCCAATGGAATGGAGTCACCACTATTGGTAGTGTTTGCTCAGTGCCAACTGCTGCCACACTACTGTCTAACTCATTAGGGTGTCATTTTGAAGAAGCAGTTATTATATTTGGATTGGAAGACAATAAGTCAACCAAACCCTTTTGTCTGAACTTGGAAATTCATTGACTAGTTCACCCAAAGCACATACAATCTGCATTTTATGCCACCTAGGCACCTCTTCCGCATTGTCTTCATTTCTTTTAACCTTTCCTGCTTTATACAGTATATCGATACATTTTTTTCTCTGACCCACTTAATCCAGTTAGGAATATCCGGACAAGTAAATGGATCAAAAACTTGTCAGCACCCTGTCACTGAGCACTAATGTTTTGATTGTTGCGGCAGTACAGAAGGTGTGAATTCTGTATGCATCTTCTGATTTTTTTCCTTTATTTCTGTTTAAATGTCCCATTTGTAGCAGCACAGAACTGTGACAGGCAGACGCTCAGACCCTTTCTGTGCATCCGGAGTTTACAGACCCTTACCAGCGATCCGTGGTGTTTAATGGTCGTTCCTGCTGTTGGGGGAAGTCAGGGAGCAGTTCCAGGTGACTGGCAACCCCAGCTCCGGGCAGCATGGCCTTCTTGTGGAGGTGCTGAGATGCGAGAAAGAATCTCCACGTTTCTCATGTCAGGATGCTGATTAATGAGGTTGCACGTTGGCTTCCTGCTGTGGTGGAACCCCAAATTTTCACCATGTGCTTTTTTCCCCTCTCTGAGGAATTCATTGTGAAGATCAGAAATGATGGAGTGCTGCTATTATGCATTCATTAAAACCCAAAGAATAACAACAAGCACATGGACTGCCTCCTAATTACCTTTTAAGCTCCCCTTCATTTGGACGAGCATATTCCTCGCTTTCTAAGCTCGGTCCCAACTGCTGGCAGATAGTGTCGCATTTGTGTATTCAAAAGCGGCTTGTAATTGAATCCAACAGATATATGTCATTAATCAGCGGTGCCCAGGCTTTCATCACTGCTTCCTATTAATTGCTGAATGTTAACTTTCCCTCTGTTGAACACCTTCTAAGATGTGTAATGCAGTTCCTATTTTTGTCCATGCTGTCTTTAAAACTGTCATGTGCCTCACACTACAGAGCAGACTAACAATTAAAATTACAAGCATGCTTTCATATTGTTGTCTTCTTGGGATGTGCTTTTATTGCCTAGTTAAGACGTTGCATAGGGAGCACAAAAAGTGTTTTAAAAATGAATTTGAAGACCAGAGTTTAAATCCCGAATTGTTTGAACAGTTCTATGCCAATCACTTGATGTAACCTGTAGGTGTTAGGCGGCTTAACGTAAAGAAGCTAAATGAGATAATTCAGCTCTATCTATCTGCCATATTTTATTGTCAAAATGTGCATGTTATGTATACTCTATCTCTGTCTTTCTCTGAGTGTCAAATATTATGCCTGATTAGGATGTTTAGCTATCATATTGATGATAAATTATATGTTATGTTAAATGTCTGATACACTGCATTTAAGAAACATTACCCAGAGGGCAGATATCATTTATATATCCAATATATGTATCATATATACTCGTGGATAAGTTCTCTTGCAGATAAGTCAGGATTTGATTTTACCTTATAATTTTGGTATTCTATAATGTCAGCCGTATAAGTCGAATGTGGAAAACTCACGCTATTGGTCCAAGAGATTATGACGCCCACCTGAGAGAGTTACCATGGAGCACACTGCCTTTTTTTTCTATGTATTGTGCATATGTGACCACACGATAATACCCAAATTATTCCGAAGCGATGTTTGCAGTGATTTGTGGTTTTTGTATTTCACCCTCATATACCTTTATCGTAAGAGCATCCCTTATCTACGATGGAGCGTTTGATCAGAAGAAAATATGAGGCTGGTTTTAAATTAAATGTTGTTGAAGTAGTGAAAGAAATTGGTAACAGCGCTGCTGCAACAAAATTCGATGCATCTGAGAAACTGGTGTGAGATTGGAGGAGGCAAGAAGATGTAAAAAATAAATGTGTCGCATTTTTGAATGGGCGTATAAGTCAGGGTCTGATTTTATGATCAATTTTTCAGGTTTCAAGCCCCGACTTATACGTGAGTATATACGGTATATGTATATATGGTAAGGATAAGAAAATGACAATGACATGAGTTGGGGTACCACATTAGTAAACCCCATTTAATGGTTCAACAACTAAATATTAGACAAGCAAAACATATGGTCTCATCTGTGGTTCAAGGTGTTCCTGGATCAGTTTGCTAAGTGGGAGCTTCATCTCTCACAGATACAGGTCTCAAAATGAGGGTGGATAGCATATATGGGGCTTCTCCAGGTAGGGGTGGGACATCCACAGCTTGAAGGAAAATGAGGTTGAGCATCTTTCTGGACTTGCCTTCTAGAACTAATACATTCTAACTGCAGACCTCCAGAGCTCCACTACATTGAGGAGGTTGTCGCTTTTTATCATACACCAGTGATAATACCTGGTTTCACTATAGTTAAGCTTAGGGTTGGAGGAGGGCTATCTGACGCAAGTCAAGAAAATCAAGTGACAAAAACCTACAATTAAATTGGCTCTCCAGCAGGGCTAATGAATCACAGAGTTGCGGAGGTCTACAGCAGGACCTATGTCATTGGAACTGCAGATAGAAAGGAAGAAGGAGTTGGCAACAGTGCTTGCCTTGCATAAGCCTTGTGAGTGTTTCCTAAGAAATTGTGCATGCAATAAACACACGTTATCGGCAATACACTAATAACCCAATTGTGCTCCACTCACTTAGAATCTGGAACCAATGTAGAAAGCATTTTAAGACGGAGAAGCTTCTATCTGTGGCACCCCTGCAAGAGAACCACCTCTTTCAACCCTCACAAACATATGCAGTTTTTAATATTTGGAAAAAATTTGGAATTAACTTGCTAAGAGATCTTTATATAGACAACGTCTTTGCATCCTATGAGCAATTACATTCCAAATTTAACATTCCAGCTACACATTTCTTTCACTATCTTCAAATCAGAAACTTTGTTAAACAAAACCTTCCAGATTTTCCTCATCTTGCACCCTCATCCATGCTGGAAAAAATATTGCTCAATCTCAAGGATTTAGACTCCATCTCTACAATATATAAAATCATTTTACAATCCCTCCCTTTTAAAGATCCAAGAGGACACTGGGAAAAAGATCTTTCAATTAATATATCAGAAAAGGAGTGGAAAGTAGCAATGCAGAGAATTCACTCGAGCTCCATATGCGCAAAGCATACAATTATACAACTCAAAATTATATATCGAGCACATCTGTCTCGACTAAAACTCTCCAAAATGTTCCCAGGGCATGATCCAACCTGCGAACGTTGTAACCAAGTCCCAGCCTCACTAGGTCACATGTTCTGGTCCTGCACCAAATTAACATTATTCTGGACAAACATTTTTAATTACCTTTCAGATAGCCTTGGACTTACAATCCCTCCAAACCCATTAACAGCTGTGTTTGGTGTTCTTCCAGATGGGTTTAAAGCGGAGGAAGACAAACAAATTGTGATTGCATTCACTACACTTTTGGCACGTAGACTTATTCTCATATACTGGAAGAACCCAAACTCTCCTCTTTTAAGTCAGTGGGAAACCGATGTGTTATATTATTTGAAGTTGGAAAAAATCAAATATTCAGTTAGAGGATCCGTACAGACTTTTTTCAAAACATGGCAGGATCTAATCAGTAATATTTTAAAATAAGTTCAAAAGGCACAGAGAATTTATTAATTTAGGTATGTCTCCAAGTCTTAAATTTAACGCCGTTTGGCTTGCTCTCTCTCTCAGGGGTGGGGATCGATCTGTTCTTAATTTTTCTCTTTGTAAAAACTTGATTGCTTTGTATGGATTGTAATAAAATTAATAAAAAAAAAAAAAGAAATTGTGCATCACAAGATACAGTAAATATATACACTGCATAAATATGTGTGTGTACAGGAGTGTGTGTGTGTGTCTGTATGTGTAAAGTTCCCTCTGATACACTGCATTTAAGAAATGTTACTCAGATAGCAGAATATCATTTAAGTATCATATACTGTATTTATTTATGTATGTGTGTCTAAGTTATGGTGGCACTAACCTACCTGAAACAAAAAGTTAAAAAACTTCAATTAAACTAAATAATAAAATTGATACCCTCAAAAGTAGCAAAAATAAACACAAAAGACAAACTAAACAAGAAATTAGTTGCCCATTCTCTCTCCCTGACCATTTGTCAACCCAGTGATCAAGCACAGCTTATTTTCATTTAACCCCTTTTTTCTTCCTTTCTCTTTCTCTATTTAAACTTCTTACCAGTTGTCATTTCCACAACTCACCTCCTACTTGGCACTTGGCAGCTTTAAAACACCTCTAAGATTTCCTTCCAGGGTCATGCTAGAAATTACTTTTGTTACTTCCTTGAACAATCCCAGGGCTGCCTGTTAAGAAGGGGCCTCTAGTAGTTCATCAAATAAATTCTTCATTGAGCCTGGGCTACTACTTATGTATAAGTACAGGCCTAACTAAATAGTTTTGGACCACTTACCCTACATGATGGGCACCAAGATCTCTCCGTGCTCTTAGGTGGGATCATAAGCTGTCAATGGTTAAGTGAGCATTGAGTTAGGGTGACACTTCTTGTTTTCTAGTCTTCTAGTGTCAGCCCATGGCAAAACACATAGACCCTATCTATCTATCTATCTATCTATCTATCTATCTATCTATCTATCTATCTATCTATCTATC
>JANRMT010062861.1:36421058-36438634 GCA_026402145.1 Polypterus bichir lapradei
ATCTATCTATCTATCTATCTATCTATCTATCTATCTATCTATCTATCAAACCTGCTATATCCTAAATACAGGGTCATGTGGGCTGCTGGAGCCAATCCCAGCCAACACAGGGTGCAAGGCAGGAAACAAACCCTGGGCAGGGCACCAGCCCACCACAGTCTATCTATCTATCTATCTATCTATCTATCTATCTATCTATCTATCTATCTAAATGTTCCCATATACAACCATACTCTAAATACATTTCCACTTTAGTGAGGAGTAAATCAGTTTAAAGACATTTGTGATCATTTAATAATTCCTATTAACATTCATCTTTTCCTTTGCCTGCTGTTCCCAAGGTGAGAAAAGCAGACAGCCAACATCAATCAATCATTATGGTGTCCCTTAATTACACCATAGATAGCATTTGCCGATTTGCCTTTATAACAAAGTGAGGCAACAAAGAAACTGAACTGCTGCCTTTGTAATGGAGCACAAAGTGATATTTTTTCTTAAGTTAACTGGCTTCCACATTGTAGATCTGCTGGCAGTTTCACCACACATACACACCGAGTGAAAAAAGGTTTTTAACGGTGTTACACCTTCAGCATGCATCCCTTTTAAGAGAACCTCTCTACTTTGAGAGGACAACACATTTGTTAATCTGTCTTTTCACACTTGTTAATTAGCTATCAATTGTTGATGCACACAATATAATTTTAAAGAAATGGATGTCTTTGACATAATATGTATTTACTGCACGTGAAGAACACACAGACTGGAGAGCATGGTAAGGAATATGTGAATGACAAAAAGTACTTTGGGAGAAAAGATTTGCTAATTAAATCTAACCTGTCTAGCACTGTATAAAAGAAGATATTGTGCCTTTAAGGGGAAGTTAATGTGAGTTTTCAATATTTATTATAGCTGAGGTAGGTTATGAAAACAGACATTTTTTCTTTCAACACTCCATAATGTCAGATTTAGAGTTTTCGGTTTTGCCATCTGAATGATTTTGCAGCAGTTGTCATGGACTGTAAGACTATTTATCAGTTCAGGGCAGAGGGCTCCTTCATGACAGTGAAATACTAGCGGTGTGATTTATGAATACCAGCAAAATGTTTTTAACTGCTGTCTGGGTGCTGATTTTCACACACCTGTTACTGTATTTTATCAATAATTTTTAAATTGCTGTGGTGAAGTCTTGGGCTTTTATGGTGATTTAAATTGCTATGAAAAATCATACACTTCCCATGCACTTCTTTTGTAACTGTAGTTACAGTAATGAGCATGTCTGTGTCTGAACCCTCAATTGTGCCGAATATAACCCTCGAGTAATAACTGCAAAATATACAGAAAGATCTGGAGTACTGTATCTTAAAATTCAATACTTAATATGTATTTCCATTAACAGAACAGTGAAACTGTGAGATGTTTCTGTTTTCTTAATATTATTTATGAGACAATGCCTTGTAAAATGCTTTCTTTATTTTTGTTGCTGAGTATCTTTCTTCCACTTAATTATATTAATCTCATCTAAACATTGAGTTAATCTCTGCCACAGATCAGCTACTAAAATACTAAAAAGAATAACTTTGGTGCAATGGTTTGCTTATTTTGAGTACTTGCATACACCATATTGTACACATCTATTTAACAGATTTAGCACATTTTTATTCTACACCTGTTAAAAGAAGCTTCTAGATACTTCAATGACACCTGTGCTAGTCATTATTGTAACTGCAATCCCAGATCACGCTCTGTCATCCCAGAGACTCTTTGTAGGTTAGCACAAGTCTTAGCTGTGCCTTCAGTTGCAAACAAAGTCAAACACTTCTTTATTTTTGTTGAAGTGGTCTGGTTTATTAACACTGTAAGGGAAAAGAAAAAAAAAGTGTCTGAAACGGCCTCTCTGTCTTATTAGGACATCATGACTTAATTTGTACCAGAAAACTTTATATTAGGAAATAAGATCATATATAAAATGTAACTTTGTAACTTGTTTTGTGATAACAGTTTACATATAAGAAGTCTTATTCTGTAAACCAAATGTTTAGACAATACTTTTATTGATTAACTATTTATGGACCTTCTGGTGTTATTTGATGGCACGGGGTATTGCCAGAATGTACCTTTTATCTGAGTGCATATTGGTGGGATTGAAATATTTACCAGCTACTATATCTAAACGAAAGTAAGTGATAACAGGAGCTGTATTTATTATTTAAGACTAAATAGACTTGCTGTGGAAAGCCTTGCTGCTCTCACATAGTGAGCCTCCACCAGTTGGTGTAAATAAAGGACGTCTTTGGAATTCATTTATAACGACGACTTGAGACCTTTTTTTTTTTTACTTACAAAGTATTTTCTGCAACAAACACCCTTTGCATTAACTCTCAGACTCTATTTATCTCTTTTCTAGATGCTATTTATGTAATGTAGACATCCTCCTATGTCTTCTTCATTGTGGGTTTCAGACCATTCACCCCTCCAGGTAATTCAATAAATGTTCAGCTTTCAGTGTGTTCGCTGCTTGCTTTCCAAAATCACATATCTGATTATAGAATCCAATTGTAAAAGAAAAAAATAAAATGTAAACATGTATCTTTAGTAAGCAGACAATATAAAAAAGGTTAAAACCTTTGTACTGTATTATCTAAATCCATCATTCACAAATGCAAAGCCAAGTCTGACTGACCCTCTCATAAAAACGGCGCTGTGTACAAATTAACAGGTTTCTATAAAAGGAGAGAGAAGCTTTTCATGCATGTATGTGTTGCCTATGAAACAAACCCAATTTTAATCATCTTAATTTGAAACTGAACTCTATCTTGTAACACGTAACCTATTAGATAAATGCATTTTACAAAATAATAAAGCAGCCAGAAATCAATGTGAAAAATCTAAATGCAGACTTTTGGGTTAAAGTGATGATAAATAAAAATGATACAAATAAGATGTCCATTTCTGTATAACCCTAAACTCAAACTGTACGTTCAAATATTAAAAGTATGAATTCTATTTTAAATATTCTTTACTTTTTTAACTCAGATATCTGCTATATATAAAACTCTGATATCTGTTATATAATGGTAATAAATTATTTATTCTTCATAACCTTTATGGTGGTATTCTGGTAATAATAATAATAATCTACTCTCTATATGTAAAATCCTAAGCCTAAAAGTGCAACGATTCTGTGCAATGATTTTATATGACGTTTTTATGTCACCCTTTAAATTGGGCTTATTTTAAAACCTACATATATGTGTTTGGTGTCATTCATTAAAGAATTTATTGAACTTTAATCTGATGATGTTAAATTTGCAGATTCTTATTCCATTTTTAAATTATGAACTAAAAAACTTCAAGAACTCACATCCCGTGAGACGAGACTTTGTGTGAAGACATTTAAACATGCCTAGGGTCGGAAATAAAAGACAAAGAGTAGGACAGCTGCTGTACAGGCTTTTAAATGTTCGAAGCACCGCACAAGATGTAGATCACGTGGCACAGCAGCAGCAGCATGCCAGCAGCTGATTGAGCAAAGAGGAGGTAAAAAAAAAAAACTATTTGTTTCTCATTGTATCACTATTTAAGAGGGGGTTTTGGAGGCGCGACCGTGTCTACTTGGCTGCATTCAGCCCCCCTCTTCACAACACAAACAGCAGAGATGTGAAGAAGTGGCTGCAGCATAGTGCAGGCTGTGGGGGGTTGGCAAGCAAAGCAAGCAGAGGGTGAACCGCCACCCCCCAGTAATAATAATAATAATAATGGGATCTTTGCAGTGACATTTTTCCCATGAAGAATCTGGCGGGTCCACATGGAGAGAGATGCTGTCAGAAGGGATGGACCCATCCTGACAAGCTGTATAGTGGGTGTGTGTGTGACAGAGAGACAGAGCAATGCTGAAGCACTTGAAGAGCAGATTTTATAAGACTTGTCCCTGTGGTAAACTCCGTTGGCCTGGGTAGATTCCCGTTGGCTTTGTCAGGAAGGATCCTTTCTTAGAGTTGGGACAAGTGAGTGTGGACATGGCCAAGTCACAGGGTTTTGTTTTTGTTTTGCTGTATGTAGATTTACTTTCTTGACTACTCCAAAATATTAAGATTTGAAAGGTCACACAAAATAAGAATGACATCATAAAAAAAAAACTTAATCAGTGTATTGCTTTAAAGGGCTTTCATTTTCAAGACCCAAGGTGGAACTGAAAGGTTCAGGCTACACATGAGCGCACGTAAGAAAAGGAATGGCAGAACACTGCAGAGCCCAAGGGCCTGGCCAAGGAGCAGGCTAGCAGCACCAGGCACAAAGAAAACTTTACAATGAATATTTTTCTCAACAAGAAATTGCATTTAGCATACCAATGAAAATTGGATAGAGGTTGCAATAAAGATTTTATAAACACATTATTTGGTTGAGTTTACTGCTTATTTATTTTTGTACAAGAGTGCCATCTGCTAGGAAATGGATGGGCAGTGACTCTCTTGCCCTTAATGAAGAGATGCAACTGCTTATTTGTCCATCTTCCAAATCATAAATAAAAGTATTGCTAAAAAGAGAATAAAGATGAGAAATTCTCATTCTTAAGGAAAACCTTAGCCTATGATTTCTGTTTAGTACTCATGTACGTAGAAATGGATTAGGTGACAGACAAAGTCAATAATAAAAAACATTAATACCTACATACCTGTTAGGTTAATGGTAATTCTAAATTCTTCATTTTAATTACAATTGGATGAGAGTATTATTTTTATAGCAGTGGATTGAGTGATTTGATACCTGGAATTAGGATTGATTGCCCACTTTGTGATCAGTGCTGCCAAAATAGAGGCATTCTCTCTGCCACCCTGAATGAAAAATGGTCATAATTATAGTCATTTTCAGTATTAACATTAAATACAATAATAATTTAAAAGTGTGTTCCAAAAAAGAAGTACTATGTTTATAATTATTAAAAGTTTGATTAAGATTCGATGATGCTAACTCCTGGTATTTAAGGAATATCAAATATTGATTATTATAAGGCAATTAATAACAATAATACTAACAACGTCATCTTACTTTTCTTGCAGTGATATCATGAGGAATGTTTTGTTTCCTACAAGGAACTAATAAAGCACAAAAAAATTCCAATGAAAGGTTTTGATTGCATATTTGGGGATTTAAATCCTGTCACAGCCCCCATTGAGTCAAGGGAGTTCTGAACAAGCTTGGTGCTGCTTGCAGCTTTGCTCATTATGCTAAAGTAATCTCTTAGGCTGGCAGGAGGTGTCATAATTTGACACTGTTCACAACTTTATGTGTGTTGAAAAAAGGTTTGCTTTTCTATTTTTTATCCTAAATATGGCAATTAAATGTATTTAAAATCTCATCAGCACTGCTACAATAGTAATAAAATGCAAGCATCCAGAGAATGATTGGCTTGTCTTTCTGCAGAAACTGTATAAAACTGTTCTTTCTTCAGGAGCTTAGTAGTTACAATGAACAACATTTTGATGTTCCCCACATCACTGAGAGAAGGTGAGAAAGGTGCTGAACTGATATTTGTGGTTTGTAGAGTGAAGGGATATTGGAAGAGCTTTAATGAAATCTTACATTCACAGTTACTGTATCTTAAAAACATTTACTTTACTTTGTCCTTTCCCTTAGCAGAAGTCTACATTATTATAAACAATAAAAATATTTTAATATTTATTGAATCTGTCAGTATCCAATATTAGCCATTTCATTGGTTAATGAATGATTTTATATTTGAGGAACTGAAGCAATCCCACAGATTTGAAGAAAGAAAAGAAGTGAAACACAAGCACAAAAAATGAGTTTGCAACAGAAATATGAACATAGATAACTAATGATCAGTGGCTTTTCTAAATTAAGAACGTCTTCAAATAACCAATAAGCTTCTTTACTTATTATTCAAATGCTTAAAACAAACTTATATGATCCATGTCATTTCTTTTTTAACATGTTGAATTGTCTTTATGACAGGTGCTGCAAAACTGTTTCAGGCTGAGGGGTCGACCAATTGGCCCTGCAGTGTTCCTTATACTCTGAGGTGTGTGCTGTGCACTTGCAACCTGAACTTTCCAGTATGGAAATGGGGCTTGAAGGCCAATATTTGACTTAAAATGAGGAGCAGCTTATTTTTTTTCAGTCACACATTTCTACTTTCAGTTTTACCAGTCAACACCATGCATCACACTCCACCGAAGGGGTATGAAAGTCCATTACTATTTGCTCCCTTAAAGGTAGCCACAGTATTTTGAAAAAAAAAAAATGGAAAGGTGAATACATTGTTCACAAAACATCACACTGCATCTTGATTTTTCACTGATTGCTGAGGAGTGTTCCTAATATGAAGGAAGCCATTGTGTACTCTTTGCACTTAATTGAAAAGAAGCCAGCAGTATGAAGCTGTTGATTCAAAGTGCAGAATCCTGGTGTGGAAAAATCTGAGTACATATATAGTAAATCTCTTTTCAATTCGATTGAGGCCTTTCAAGGGCTATTAATGGATGTGCAGAGTGTAGTCGGCGTCATGCACTGTGTGTGTGTAGTCAGTGTGTTCTTTTCTGTAATTTATGCTCACATCCATCCCATTCTGCATTTTATTTGTTTTTCTGCCTTTTTTTGTTTTTGTATTTGTCATTTTTTTCTTTATTATTTGCAAACTGTACTTTTTGTTTAAAATGTACTATGACAATAAATGATGTTGTTGCTGTAATATGCTACACTATGCTATGCTATGGTATAGTGTGACTACTTAGCAGTTACAGTATCTAAATACAACATTCTAAATCTGGACTGATTTTCAGGCATTTAATGTATACAGAGTGAAGCAAAGAGGCTTCATAATTTTTGGGGTGCAAAACTGGCCACTACCTGTTTAAATCATTCAAGACAAACCTGTATCCAGTAGGACTTAAATAAGGCAAAAGTAGCTCATATCCCTTACATATTCACTTAGCATAATTCTGTGCTGTGATCTCCAACTCTGTTTCTTGAATGGGTCAAATGACAGCCTTCCATTCTATGTGTCTTGTTTACAGTGCATCCGGAAAGTATTCACAGCGCATCACTTTTTCCACATTTTGTTATGTTACAGCCTTATTTCAAAATGGGTTAAATTAATTTTTTCCTCAGAATTCTACACACAACACCCCATAATGACAACGTGAAAAAAGTTTACTTGAGGTTTTTGCAAATTTATTAAAAATAAATAAACTGAGAGATCACATGTACAGAAGTATTCACAGCCTTTGCTCAATACTTTGTCGATGCACCTTTGGCAGCAATTACAGCCTCAAGTCTTTTTGAATATGATGCCACAAGCTTGGCACACCTATCCTTGGCCAGTTTCGCCCATTCCTATTTGCAGCACCTCTCAAGCTCCATCAGGTTGGATGGGAAGTGTCAGTGCACAGCCATTTTAAGATCTCTCCAGAGATGTTCAATCGGATTCAAGTCTGGGCTCTGGCTGGGCCACTCAAGGACATTCACAGAGTTTTCCTGAAGCCACTCCTTTGATATCTTGGCTGTGTGCTTAGGGTCGTTGTCCTGCTGAAAGATGAACCGTCGCCCCAGTCTGAGGTCAAGAGCGCTCTGGAGCAGGTTTTCATCCTGGATGTCTCTGTACATTGCTGCAGTCTTCTTTCCCTTTATCCTGACTAGTCTCCCAGTTCCTGCCGCTGAAAAATATCCCCACAGCAAGATGCTGCTACTACCATGCTTCACTGTAGGGATGGTATTGGCCTGTTGATGAGCGGTGCCTGGTTTCCTCCAAACATGACGCCTGGCATTCACACCAAAGAGTTCAATCTTTGTCTCACCAGACCAGAGAATTTTTTTTCTCATGGTCTAAGAGTCCTTCAGGTGCCTTTTGGCAAACTCCAGACGGGCTGCCATGTGCCTTTTACTAAGGAGTGGCTTCCATCTGGCCACTGTACCATACAGGCCTGATTTTTGGATTGCTGCAGAGATGGTTGTCCTTCTGGAAGGTTCTCCTCTCTCCACAGAGGACCTCTGGAGCTCTGACAGAGTGACCATTGGGTTCTTGGTCACCTCCCTGACTAAGGCCCTTCTACCCCGATCGCTCAGTTTAGATGGCCGGCCAGCTCTAGGAAGAGTCCTAGTGGTTTCGAACTTCTTCCACTTACGGATGATGGAGGCCACTGTGCTCAGTGGGACCTTCAAAGCAGCAGAAATTTTTCTGTAACCTTCCCCAGATTTGTGCCTCGAGACAATCCTGTCTCGGAGGTCTACAGACAATTCCTTTGACTTCATGCTTGGTTTGTGCTCTGACATGAACTGTCAACTGTGGGACCTTATATAGACAGGTGTGTGCCTTTGCAAATCATGTCCAATCAACTGAATTTACCACAGGTGGACTCCAATTAAGCTGCAGAAACATCTCAAGGATGATCAGGGGAAACAGGATGCACCTGAGCTCAATTTTGAGCTTCATGGCAAATGCTGTGAATACTTATGTACATGTGCTTTCTCAATTTTTTTATTTTTAATAAATTTGCAAAAATCTCAAGTAAACTTTTTTCACGTTGTCATTATGGGGTGTTGTGTGTAGAATTCTGAGGAAAAAATGAATTTAATCCAATTTGGAATAAGGTTGTAACATAACAAAATGTGGGTGGAGGTGCTGGACTTACTGGAGTCCTTTGGAAGATCCCCAAGCGTTCACGCATGACAACAGTATATTCTGAATCTGGATCAAAAACATGATTCTAAGACTATATCTTACAGTCATTTCCAAATCTTGTACAACTTTTTAAGACTGTTCAATTTGCACAATTCATTGCCTTCCGATCCAGTCCATTCATTTTCAAAGCCACTTGGAGCCAGAGCTTATCCCAGGAACCAACCCTGGAATGGCATCAATCCATGATGGTGCACACTAGCATATACATCCACCCTCACCATTAGGGAACAAGTTTAGAGGTACCCATTAAACCAACATAAAAGCATTTTGTAAAGACTGAACGTCAATGCACAGAAGTGCAATTCCCTTCTAATGTGTACAGTTGTGTACCCTTTCAGTGTGCTGTGTATAATTGAGGGAATTGAAGTTTTGAAATAAGTACTCTAATTTTTCTTGTAACGCAAGCCAAAACAGCTGCATTTGAGCTAAGTTGATTACCAAGCACATAGGGGGCAATAGCAGTGAAATGGGCTAAGGTCTGCTCAGTCAATAAATAAGGCTGTTTATTTTATATAATTAAATTCTTATGGATTACCATCTTTCAAATTTTATTTGATATAGTTAAATTCTCATAGATTACCATCTTTCAATTTTTATTTGATATAGTTAAATTCTTGTAGATTACCATCTTTCAATTTTTGTTTGATATAGTTCCTTTCACATTGTGCACTGCCACCAGGTATTTTATCAGGCAGCAAAAAGCCTTGGCAAACCAGTTAACAGCACAATAAAAAGTAGACTCAGCGCAGGTAAATTACGAAAGGGATTTTGACAAAGTGACAATTGATAATGAAATTGTGTCCTCTGTCCGCTGGTCAGGATTACAGATTTCCCAGTTTTAATGTAACGCTTAATAAAAAACAAGTGATAATCTTTAAAAAAATGTTTTTAAAAATGTGAGTTAGGAAGCATTTTTATTGCACTCTCTGGTACATGAATAACATTTTTCTAAGCACAATTCAGTCCTGTTGTTAAAGCCTGCCATTTTTCTAATTGTACCTTCCTTCAGTGCTTGTTTCCTGTCCCTGACCCCTCGAACTCAATTTGAACTCGCTAGTATAAAACCAGAGACTTGGCTCGCTAACCTCAAGAAGCAGCTCCCAATGGCTGGTTAGTAGGAAATCCCTGTTTACTTAAACATTCAATTGCAGGTCGAGAGCCATGCTTGGAGAGAGCACTGACGGAATGTGGACCTGTCTGGAAGTGAATTTAGTGATTCCAGCAAAAGTCTCATAAAACTGTGTCATATTTTATGATAGCATGCCCCCATGGCTTGTATTTTATGATAGTTTGCCCCCACGGTCACCTGAGACCATATGGAAAGAGACAGTGAGAGGAGTATATGATGAACAAATTCAGTATTGTCAGCCCATGAACATAACAGAACAAATCAAACGCTGCTCTCTTAAAAGGACAATGCTAGCACATCGTTTTCATGGATTTTCTTTTAAATAACAGCTGAGGTCACTCTGAAATAGTTCCAAATAAACCCCTTTTATTCACAAGATCCGAGGGAGCATGGCATATGAACGACTCCGTTCATAATGGCACATGCTGACTAAAACAGGGAGAGCTAAGCGTATAAAGACTGAGATATTTTGCATAATGTTCATCACACCATATACTCTATAAGGGTAATAACGTTACTAACAACAACAACAACGTTTATTTATATAGCACATTTTAATTCAAATAATGTAGCTCAAAGTGCTTTACATGATGAAGAAAAGAGGAATAAAAGACAAAGTAGGAATTAAAATAAGAGAACACTAATTAACATAGAATAAAAGTAAGGTCCAATGGCCAGGAAGGACAGAAAAAACAAAACAAACTCCAGACGCCTGGAGAAAAAATGAAATCTGCAGGGGTTCCAGGCCATGAGACCGCCCAGCCCCCTTTAGGCATTCTACCTAACATAAATGATCAGTCCTCATTGTATTCAGGGTTCTCAGGGATGGACTTGGTGATGACGGTCATGTGGACTTCTGGCCTTTAATTCATCAATGTAGGGACATCACAGTGCTTTGATCAGGTGGTGGTGGTGCAGATCACCACCACAGAAAACCGGAAAAAGAACAGAAGAGAGAATAGGGGTTAGTACGGATTTTGGAGCCACCATGAATAGTAATGATAATTAATTTAATATACAGAGCATCAGGATTAAACTAAAATAAAACTATGAGAAAGCCATGTTAAAGCAATGTGTTTTCAGCAGTTTTTAAAGTGCTCCACTGTATTAGCCTGGTGAATTCCTATTGACAGGCTATTCCAGATTTTAGGTGCATAACAGCAGAAGGCCACCTCACCACTTCTTTTAAGTTTAGCTCTTGGAATTCTAAACAGACACTCATTTGAAGATCTAAGGTTACAATTTGGAATGTAAGGTGAAAGACATTCCGAAATATAAGGTGGAGAGAATTTTTTTAAGGCTTTGTAAACCATAAGCAGTATTTTAAAGTCAATTCTAAATGGCACAGGTAACCAGTGTAGTGACATCAAAACTGGAGAGATGTGCTCGGATTTTCTTTTCCTAGTTAGGATTCTAGCAGCTGCATTCTGCACTCATTGCAATCGATTTACGTCTTTTTTGAATAGTCCTGAAAGGAAAGCGTTACAGTAATCTAGTTGACTGAAAACAAAAGCGTGAACTAATTTCTCAGCATCTTTCAATGATATACAGTAAGAGGTCTAACCTTTGCTATATTTCTTAAGTGAAAAAATGTTGTCCTAGTGATCTGATTAATATGCGATTTAAAATTCAGGTCACAGTCAATTGTTACCCCTAAATTCTTTACCTCCGTCTTGACTTTTAATCCTAATGCATCAAGTTTATTTCTAATAACCTCATTATATCCATTTTTGCCAATCACTAAAATTTACTAAGACAGTTTAAAAGTCAAATGATCAAACCAGCATGATCTTATGGTGTGGCTGGCAAGAAATCTTAGTAATATAGAAAAGATATAGATAATGGATTTTCTCTTGGACATTGCAGATTTCACTTGGTTGGCAAGGCTTCATTCTCCACAGGGTTTTGAAATATTTAATATTCTTAAAGCACCTCCCACCACCACCAACACCAGCAAACAGTACTAATAGCAAAATAAATAACAATCTGCATGAGTTTATGAGAGGAAGACCTTACAAAACCAGCCTTTTAGATTTTTTGAGCAGTTACTGCATTAATTGACAAAAGCAATGCGTAGAACATAATTTATGTAGACTTTGATACAATCCCACACTGAATATTAATTCTAATACTGGAAGTTGTAGGCATCAGAGATAAGTTATAAAACTGGATCTCCATCCAGAACTGTTCAACAGGATAGGCCCAGGCTTCCTTGTGGTCCTAAATTGGGTTACCAGGCTTTCAAAATGGCTAAGTATTGTTCATTTGTATGCTTTGTGATGTGTTTGTCCTAACTAAGAAATATGCCTTATAAAATGAAGATTTAGATACTCAATGTGTAAAAGGTGTTTTTCAACAATTGTTTTATAAAGTGTTCTGTAAAATGCTGGTACCTATCTAGGGTCATTCTATAAGCGATGGTTCCCTTGCAGCAGTGAGTCCTTAAAATGGATGGATGGCACTATGTAATATAAAAATAAATATTTTTTGGTGATCTCCTTCTTTTAACATCTGGCCTACTTCCTTTCTTCAGCTCATGACTAGAAAATCAATTCAGGGATCACGTGCAAGCATTCAAAATCAAAGACCTTACAAAGCGTTTTGGAGAACACTTCACACCCCTTGACTATAGCCACACTGGGCTCTCTGTTTGTGTTCTTTCACAGGGCTTTAAAGACACTTTTCAAAGAGAAAGAGAAGTAGCTAAGCTCATTCCCAGCCTGGAATCACATACTTCTTCAGGTCTCAATGAGTGTATTTACATGCATACACATAACCGGATTAGGGTGAATAATCCAGTTAAAGTATAAACCTGGTTTCTTAAAAATCCATGTTTGCATGGATCGACAAGTAATCTTCTGGAGTTCTTCTTTGTCGAAACACTCCAACGTCATTTAACTGCACAAAAAAAAAATGTTAAACATCATCGGCCACTGTGAATCTGAAACTATGCAAAACACCTATGATAATTTTATTGTGTTTTGTAAATATGTTTAGACAAATCGAAGCCTTATTTATAGGATACTGTTACTAGATTGCAAGCAGCAAACTCAATTTATGCATGGCTGCGCAACTGAGCCCTGTAAAGCACCCAGTATGTGTGCTTCTTGCCTTATACCCAGTGTACTAATGCAAGCATTTTTAACTACAAGTATTGTGTTAGGTTACTCATTGTTTTAAGAAGTAATCGTACAACGTAATGTGTATTACTTTTAATTCGTTACTCTACTACTCTCGAAATTGTGTTGCTAAGTTTAGCACTGCATGTTCAGTTCATCAACATAAATTTAGCTATTTCTGAAATACTGACAGATTATTTTAGCCATAAGATGGAATAATCACACATGAACATATACCTCTGGCAATGTATTTTGTGGACGCTTCTACCCATTGCTGCTGAAAGCTTGTGTGAAGCAAATGGACCTGCGCAGACTACAAGATTCCTAACATTAACCTAGTGTAGCATTTACATGGACACATAATCGGGTGATTTGTGGAGAAATCCACCTCTGTTAAACAGGTTTCTCAGAGGCTAAAAACCCAATTACTCTAACAAGAACAAGGGTTTACATGCCATTATAGAAATCAGGTTTTTCTGGATAAATGGGTTATTTATTGAAGTGCATGTAAATGCACTTAATGACCAACTAAGTTTTTAATCTGCTCCTTCATCATCTCTAATGGCAGCTTTTTCTCACGTGATCTAACCTCCTCCTATCATCTGCTCTGGCTTTGTTCCTTCCTTCCCCTCCTATATATGTTACCGGCGCACCTGATGAAGGCCATAGAGCCAAAATGTTGACTCCAGTTCAACGTGGAAGTAACCTTCAACCTTTTCTCCTTGCATGCTGACGTAGCCTTAGACTAACTTCACTATAATAAAATACTACTATTTGAAATCACTATAAAATAGTGTCTGAATCAGACATTTTGAAACCATATTCTCTTTGAAAAGTCCTTTTATGAAATGTATGATTGATCGTTGCTTTGATAAAGTGATTCTCACTGCATTCGCTGTAAAAGACACTATATTACATAATAATGAATTGACTGATGTGTGAATAGGGCTACAATGTACTAACGAATGACTAAATTACAAAGTTATCGTATTGTCCATGAAAATATTTTAATTAACCATTGGTAATTAGATTAATTTCTATTTTCTGCAAGAGATGCTAAACAAGACACGGATTGTCTGACTGATCTAAGCTTTTATGAAATGCTTTCTCATGACAATGACTGTAAAATACACCATGGTAAACCAAAAGGAAACAGACTGACTGATGTACTCTGTCTCTGCATATGTATAGCACGTTACAAGTGAAAGGTGATGCAGTGTATTTAGAAGGACAGAATTATACAGTCTGTGAGTATGAAAAATCTTCAATAAATGATTGATTGATCGTTTGATTAATTGAATGATTGATATGCTCCCTGACTACAGTGCCGGTGGAAGATGCTATATAAATTAAGATTTTGTTGATTATATTTTACTTGAATAACCAGCTGACCCAAGCCTACTAAACTCCAGCTCTGAGCTTTGAACAAGGGCCATGATCCCCAGGAGGCTCATTTTTTTTCAGATTTCTATGACACCAGAGTCTCTTTTTCCCTCCCCTGCATTGACCCCTGGCCTTATGTACTTCAGGCATGTTATATTTGTTTTGTATTTTATTATTTCTGTGTTGCTAGTAATCTCTGCTTTGCATTAGACAATCTGCATCATTCTCTCAACCTGCCTACTACAGTCGGAACAATACAAATTTTGACAGTTATATTTAACACAAAGCTTGATTAGATTATAAACAATTTAAACAAAACACTTCATTATCAATCTCTGCTTCTTTGTTATATTATATTATATATATGTGGAAAACTAACACAAATGTCTCCAAAATCACAATGTCCTCTTTTACTGTCCTTTTTTTATAATTCCCATTTTGTCTAATGTCTGCTGGGTAAAAGTCCCAAAAGAAGAGACACAATTTGTTTCTGAGCTGTGCACACATTTTTTTTTTTTTTATCTTTGCTAAAGAATACCATGTTCAGTCAGGTGACCATCTGGCATTTGCACATAAACAGCTTCAAAGTTTCTTTCTGGAAGAAGACTCTGTAGGGCTGAAATGCCCTGCCTTTGCTAAAGAAGTCCTACATTAAGAAGAAAAAAAAAAGTGCTGAGTCTACCGATGCAGGGAGCAGCTATGGAAACAGGCCTGTGCAGATGGTACGAGCGATCAACTGTTTTGTCTAAGGAGGACTTAATGGAGGGTTTGAAACTGCATTTTTTTTCTAGGTCACTTTTCAGGACATTAAGTAGAAAGGTGACTTGTTTAATAGGCAAGAATGAGATATTTTGTGAAATAATCAGTTACACCATGATAACTCTAATATCTCCTCTCTCTAATTGACCTTTACAGAGCCGACCTCTGTTCCGTTGTAATAAAATGGAAATTCAGCTATGACAGTGGAAAAATAAAAGTCGCAAACGGCTTACCCTCTCATCCACGAGGTAATGATTTGATCACATTCCCCAGATGCTTCAGCAACCCTGCAGCCTGCACAATAGTCAGACAAATCCATTCTTGTTTCTTAAAAATCTGGAATGTGTGATTGGAGGGGTGTTTTTTCATTTGGCTGTGAAAAGCACTTTATAGAAAAGTTCCAGCATCTATAAATAAAGGATTAGGGGAGTCCATTTCTTTATCGTTGCATTGCCTACATTAATTCCTAAAATAATTTGTCTTGTCTCGGTTCTTTTTTATTTTTTAACTATTGTCCTTCTTAGACAGTAAAATGTAGATAGATAGATAGATAGATAGATAGATAGGAATGATGCTATAGCTTTTGACAGATATTTCAACTCCATTCACTCCATTCTTTTAGTCTGCTAGTACTGATCATCTGTTTGAGATTGTTTTTTGCCTTGCACTTCAGGCTACTAACATAGGCTCAATCCTTCTGCAACTTTATATGAAAAACAGGGGCTCAGAATATAAATATGTCCTTCTCACTTAGGTTTAAGTCAAGTGAGAAGCCTTGTGATTAACCCATTCTGAACAGTCTTCTTGCATTTAAACTCATATTTTTGAGGACAAAAAAGTCTTATCATAAATCACCATCTGAATTTGGTAATTTTATGCCTCACAGATTCACTAGCTATAAGAATAATAGATAGAAACTAGAAGATCTGGCTGGCTCCATGACAATTTATTTATTTATTTATTTTTACAATAAATTCAGAACACTAATATGACTTTTATTTATTTATTTTTTATATTTTGTAAAGTACAGGGTGATGTATAAATTTCCATTGATACAAAGCAAAGAGATGACCTTCAAACCACTGACACAACAGAGGTTTAGAATTCCAGCTGTCCCGCTAGCTGATACAGTCAGCCTGCATCGGCAACTAGCGTAGTCTATTCATTCAAAAGACAAAGCATTTCTTTTTTTGCATAATTTCTTTATGTATCACTAGTGATATAAATAGGTTCATCACGTAAATTCTACCAATCCCCTTTTTTCTTTCTCCTGATAGTTTCTTTTGGGCTATGTCTATGTCTAAGTCTATGGCTCTACTTGACTTAGTGTCCTTTTTGGAAGACAACACTAAATATATATACTGTATATATATATATATAGACATATATCTATATATATATATATATATATATATATATATATATATATAGTAATGAGACAAAAGTCAAAAATAAAAGTTTGGGGGGTGTCCACCCTGTATATTGTCAGGTTTGCTGCAAAGAAAAAGATTGTTAATAAGCAAGTGAGTAATCTCTCTGGACTGAGTCATATAAGTGACTGAGGAATAAGCGAGTTGTTGTGCTTATATGCTTGAGAAGGAGGAAGAGGCGGGTCATCTGCAAGAAGTGATGTAATTTAATGAGTGGTCTGCTGTCTAAAAAGTGAAGTGCCATTCTTATTTGCTCCTGCAAGAAAGGAGAAAAAAGGCATTAGGGCACCTGACTAGTCCCATGTGCCAACATTTCAACAGTAACCAGTCCCTGTTTCTGCACCCAATGTGCGCATGTATGACAATATATATACTGTATATATATATTTACTCTACATATAGAGTATATAAAATATTAGCAGCGGAGAAGTAGTGTGTTAAAGAAGGTATGAAAAAGAAAAGGAAAAATTTTAAAAATAACGTAACATGATTGTTAATGTAATTGTTGTATATATATATATATATATATATATATATATATAGCAAAATACCCGCGCATCGCAGCGGAGAAGTAGTGTGTTAAAGAAGGAAAGAAAAAGAAAAGGAAACATTTTAAAAATAACGTAACATGATTGTCAAAGTAATTGTTTTGTGTATTTGGCGGCAGCGTCACAAAGTTGTTTTCATCTAGCTGCATCAGAAAATGTACCATGACGTCTGACATGCCTCCTTTTTACTGTTTTCTCACAGCTTGGATTGCTGCTGTCATAATGGGTTTGAGTCTACATATATATATACATACATATATACACATACACATACATATCTTCATATCTATATACATATATACATATCTATATACATATCTACATATACACATATATATGCATACCTATCTACATCATATATACACACACATATACATACATACATACACAGACACACACATATATATAATTTGTGTGTGTATGTATGTATGTATGTATGTATGTATGTATGTATGTGTGTGTTTGTATACACATACATACAAACATACACACAGGTATATATATATATAT
>JANRMT010062861.1:36449591-36475491 GCA_026402145.1 Polypterus bichir lapradei
ATATATATATATATATATAGTGATGTGTGAGTCACTGTCTTGCACCCGAGACAAAATGTTGAGTGATATGGCTTAAAGGAAACCAGCTTTATTTCAATCAAAACAGGAAAATACACACAGACAATGCAAACAAGCAGGAAAGGGGTCAGGTCAGTGGCTTGATTATAATGTACCTCATATCACCCCTTGTGTGACAGACATGTTACGTGGGTAGGCTGTGAATTTGCAGTTGTCCTGGTGCCTCTTGTAAACCTGCAGTTCCCTCGACAACAGACAAAAAACCCTTGAGAAATGCATTTCGGCCTGCAGCACTGTTGGGAAGGGTCTCAAAAGAGTTCCAAAATCTCACAATATATTAGCTAGTAAAACCTGTGCACACATTTTGAGCCTGAGCATGCCTTGAAGCCTGTGAGTTGAGTTTAGGACTAGGCTGCCTGGGGTGAGGCATGTTTCTAAGCTCCTGGTCAGGTTTTCATTTATTTTGAGGCTTGTTCACACTTTTTGCCATTTTTCTGTCACTGATTCTCAACAGACATCTTGCTCCAGAGTGCCTTAATTGAAAGCTAATGAATAGATGAAGCCAGATATTAAGAGTATCGGCTGTTGCAATAAACCAATCCTGTTTCTTAGCCCTCATAGGGCATTTTTTCTTTACCATGTCAAGCAATAAACCCAAATTTTTGACATTTATAATGCAACTCATATTATTTTTGGAACATATACATGTTTTGTTCTTCTTATTTATTCAGTTAGATACAAGATGAGAAGAAACCTAAAAGAAGCAGCCTCTACAGAGGATTTAGAGGTTTATGTTGACACAATATTTTCATCAACTAAGCACTATACAGAAGCTATTAAAAAGGCAAATAAAATGTTAGATTCTAAAATGGTTGAATATAAATCAGCACAACATTATAATAAGACTATTTAATAGACTAGTGAGACCATATCTTTAGTACTGCATGCAATTCTGGTCATCATGCTATAAGAAAGTAATAGAAGCACTTGAAACTGTGCAGAGGAGAGCAACCAAGTGCACCCAGGACTTAAGGGCATGTTGTACTCTTTTAGCTTCAGAGAATTAAACCTGTTTAGTTGGACCTGGTATAGATCCATTTGAAATGGAAAAATTAAAGAGACGTCCAATGCATACACTGCATGGTAATTACAAGCTGAATATCAACATTCAAGATAATCTGCTCTGCATTCATAGATAGCTGCCATTAGTGTTTCAATGCAGTGCATGCCTCTGATGCAATAACACAAGCAGTAAAGACTAACCCATTATCCCTTTATAAACAATTTAGCATCAACAATGTTATTAGAACAGGTTGATATCAAGGATTTAGTAAATAAAATTCTAGAAATAACTCCTTACACAAAATGGCTAAAATGTATTATTTGTCCCTGACCTTGTACATCAGGAAGTTTTATTGGTCACAATTACTGATGGCCTTCTCAGGAATTTTGAAAACTAAAAACTCATCTCAAAGTATTTTTGGTGACTTTCAGTTCATCAAGATTTCGGAATTATATTCAATTATGTGTAACATTTAATTAAGCAAAAGTGTTTCAACAGTAGTCCAGCAGAACTTCCGCAACTCCTAATCAACAATGGGAGCAGATCACTGTAGATTTTATTACAGCTCTATCGTCCTCTCAAGGTAATAAATCTGCCTAATGTTGAAAAAGACTGCACTGGCAAGCAAAGTTGAATTGATCTTCTTCAGTGACAAGTCTTCTTTCCGTATGGAACAGAATAGTCTCAAAAGAGAGAGATGAAGATCTAAAGACAGATGATGTGAATAACTCACGATAGTAATAAAAAAAAATCCTAAAGGCGGAGGGAGAGTTGCAAATTAAATAAGGCCTTTGGTGATGATTATACATATACAATAAAGGACAACATCATTAGGCTCCTGTGATTAGTATGGTGCAATTAGAATTATTTTATTAATAACATTTTGTAGTAAATGTCAGTAATTATGTATGAACAACAAGTCAGATGTCCTTTTAAAGCCTATTTATGAGATGCTGTAGCCTATAAATTAAATGACTAATTAGCATTCACTTATGCGTTGGCACTTTTTAAAAAAAGGATCACTTTATGCCTCTGAAAGGTTTATTACATAAGTAGTAAGAAGTTTTTAGCCTTTTGCTTCTCTATTTGTCTTACACATCTCTTTGGGTACTCATATGAGACGTTTTATTTATGAAAGGTATGTTATCTGTAGGGCGGCACGGGTAGTGCTGCTGCCTCGCAGTTAGGAGACCCAGGTTCGCTTCCCAGGTCCTCCCTGCGTAGAGTTTGCATGTTCTCCCCGTGTCTGCGTGGGTTTCCTCCAGGTGCTCCGGTTTCCTCCTACAGTCCAAAGACGTAAAATTACTTGTTAATGTGAAGGGTTCACAGATCTTACACTAAATATGTAATATCAAGAGAAATGTGTTTTAAGCCACCTCTGATCACTCCAAAGTGAAGTTTTGTTAATAGGTCTCATCGCAGAGATGAATAAACACCCTAATGATGCTTTGTCAGTGTTATGAAGACCCAAAGAAGTGTTTTTTAAGATCTTACTACATAAGAGTAAATGAGTGATAGATGCATTTTTGCAATACTTAAAGAGTTACCACCTCTTTTTACTTTCCCGTATACAAAGTATAGTGAAAGTATTGTAATCGTCCAAATATTAAACCTCGAGATTTTGATGAATCTCAACGCTGAAGTCCGAAAATTTTTTTTTTGGAATTATATCTGTGTGTCTGTCTCTGTGTGTGTCTGTGTATGTAAACACGATAACCTGAGTACGCTTTCACTTAGGTCAACCAAATTTTGCATACAAGTATTAGGTACAAAACGTACATTTCTATTTTGAGCTATTTCCGCTAACCAGAAGTGATGCTGTTTTATTCTTTAAACTTTACTTTTATAATAATTGTTCAATATATTATTAATTTTTCGCTTCCCGGGTCCTCTCTGTGTGGAGTTTCCATGTTCCCCCCGTGTCTGCATGGGTTTCCTCCGGGTGCTCCGGTTTTCTCCCACAGTCCAAAGACATGCAGGTTAGGTTCATTGGCGATCCTAAATTGTCCTTAGTGTGTTCTTGGTGTGTGTGTGTGCCCTGCAGTGGGCTGGCACCCTGCCCTGGGTTTGTTTCCTGCCTTGTACCCTGTGTTGGCTGGGATTGGCTCCAGCAGACCCTCGTGACCCTGTAGTTAGGATATAGTGGGTTGGATAATGGATGGATGGATATTATTAATTTGATTTGATTTGTTGTTAATGGGACTTTAATGTACATCTCTCTACTATAAAAAAAAATCTTGGGACGAGATGAGACTTTTTTCCTGCGATGAGACATGATCTTTTGAAGACAGATCTATTGAAGAGAGACAGAGAGACACTTTCACGTCCCACGAGATGGTCAAGTCACGTTATATTTACAACCTTTGGAAACAAGTCCTGTGATACACATGCAAAGCAGGTTAGATATAATGGAATCTCAAAAAAATGAGAGTAAAGATTGCATTAGCGCAAACAAACAGAAAATATTACTCTGTAAAATAACAGAACAGCAAAAAGGGATCGAATAGTGTTTGAGAATGTCTGGGGGAGAAGAGAGACAAGGCAGTGAGACAAAAGGACAGCTGCTGTACAGGCTTTTAAACGTTTGAAGCGCCGTACGAAATGCAGATCACGCGGCACAGCAGCAACAGCAAGCCAGCAGCTGATCGAGCAAAGAGGAGGTAAAAAAAAACTGTTATTTGTTTCCCATTGTATCACCATTTAAGAAGGGCTTCAGAGGAGCGACTGCATCTCCTTTTTATGAGGTGATGGCAAGCAAACCGTGTAACCCCTAGTAATATAAAAATATAATCATTATCTTTTTAGTTTTCTCATCATATATCCATCCCTATATCTGAGTATATGAGAAAGTCTAGGGAAGACCACTCCTGATTTTTTTTTTGATAGCCAATAATGTGCTAGCATTGTATGAAGGGTTAAGAGATTAACAGATATGGCATGCTCAGTTATAGTCTCTGCTTTTTTTTATATCTTTTCCATTCTGTTTTAGTATGTGAAATACAAGACATTATAAAGACTTCTTCTGTTTGTTAGGTTAAAAACATGTATGTTCATTATTCTATGTATTGTACTTCCAGATGAGCATTCACTGATTGTAAGCTCTCCTGCACGCAGCCCACCCTTCTAACTAAAGACAAAATCAAAACCTGTTTGATTTTATCAGGGCGAGTCACAGACTAGTTGTAGCTAGTCACTATTATGTGACCAGCTTCACAGAAGCAAGCTACCGACTGCCTCCAATTTACTAAAATGATGTAAATGAATGTTATGACTAAAATTCGATAGAGAAGTGACAAAATGTGACATGGGGCTAGAGTGTCACTAAAACTGCACACAGGAAGGGGCCAGGCTAAGGCTCTGAATCTGTGAGACAGCATTGCTTCACATTATGCCATTACACCACTAAACATATTACAAAGGTTTTATTACTATAAGTAGATCCAAATCCTAAATCTAAACTGAATGGTCCTCCCCGGGGTACCCCTCTGGTGACCTTACCCTTTGTGGCCCATTTTACGCTTCTTTTTTTTCCTATTTACCAACATTTAATCTAATTTTGTAAATTACTGGTAACTCAGTTTCAGGATTAATCTTCGGTGTCAGATTCTACTGGAGGCTTTTTAAAAGTCTGTGTAAATATGCTTTGCTTTCATCTGCTACTCCACTGACCTCATTAAAAAAATCTAACATGTATATCTGGCAGGATTTTCCATTTCTAAACTTTTTTTGGCATTCACTTTGAATATTACATTCATACTAGGAGGCTTCTAGTTTATGTTTGGCGATGGTTTCTATTTGCTTGCAGTGGTCAGAGTTGAGAGTGACTGATCTATAATTAGTGAGATCCATTTGGTCCCCCTCTATATACTGCAGTCACATTTGCACATTAGCTTTCAAGTGATGCTGAGGAATATGCACTAGATAACACAATAAAATAAGCCTATTTAAAAAATATATTTTTTTAAAATTCATAATGAGTTTTATTGCTAGGAATTCATGTAGCCAGAACATTAGAACCCCCCTTTTAAAAGAGAGCTGAAATTCAGACGGTTAGGAGACTTTCTATATGCTAGTAAAGTTTGGCTTAGAACGTGATGGCTTTCCCCTGTACCATTTCTAATACTTTGTTGACCTTAATACAGGTGATACACATCATTTTATGAATGTTGACATGTCCAACATAATGGTAGAATACAATAAAAAATAAAACAATTGCTTTTTTGGAGCACTGAGTGTCCTGGGGCCTCATGCATAAAGCCGAGCGTAGAACTCACACTATAACATGACGTAAGCACAAAAGCCGAAATGTGCTTACGCACAAAAAATTCCAGATGCAGGAATCTGTGCGTTCGCCAACTTCCACGTTCTTCAGCTACATAAATCCCCATCAGTGTAAAAAATAACGCACGTGCACGCGCCTGCTGTCCTGCCCCAAATCCTCCCAGAATTACACATGTTTGAATATACAAATCAATATAAAGAGCCATTAAGATCAGCCTTCTGTGAAAAGACAATGGGAAAAGCACGGGGGAAAATATAAGAATTTCAGCGAATACAAAGTGGAGGCAAGGAAAAACATACTATTTGTTGGTTTAAACAATGGTATAAACAACAAAAGGAAGTTGATTGAGTGATATAGCATGTCGGAGAAACTCGAAAGCTCAAGTTCACAAAGTCGCACAGGGCCCGAAATAAAAAAATAAGTTGTCAGATATCAAAGTCGCCGTGAAAAGGCAAGTCGCAGCCCAACGGCTGAGTGTCATATGAAAGCTTATTAGGGTACAAAGAAAAAAAAAATAGGCACACGGTGGGAAAAAAGCACGAAATGTCAACTTTAATCTCAAAATTTTCACTTTAATCACGTAGTTTATTTTGTCATTAAAATAGAACATCATAAACTTCATCTTAAAATTGTTTAATTTATTAGTTTCTCAAATCCCATTGTAACTAAAGTAGCACGTTAAATGCTTTGTTTTGTATTTGATCTTCTATGTGCTCTATGTGTGTGAATCACTACGTGCTTCATAAACTGGCTTTCTCTTCCTCCGACAGGACACAGAATCCATTACATTTGTGATATTACAGCTCTCTGAATAATTAAAATACTGAGATGTATACGTGATATCATTTTCATGATGATAGGAGTTAAATCATGTTATTAAACATGGGAGCACGGTGGCGCAGTGATTGTTCACGTCTCAGATGCTTGCTGCGCCATGCACGACCTTCAATGAAATGCTTTAGTAAAGAAGTACTGTCTCTTTCAAACGTACTAACCTCCAATTCCTGTCCTTACTTTTTTTTCTCCAAATACCCAATTGCCACACAATCAACTCTGTAATAGATGTTAAGCCATCTATAAGCTTAGAACGCCGATTCTTCAAAACTTTCAAGGAACATTGAAATATCTTCGTAGTACGTGTTTAATTATTCTATCCATCTATCCTTCCAGTGTCACGCCAGTCCCAATAAGAATACAGCGTAAGGCAGGAACAATCCATGAACGGAGCGCAAGCTAATAGCTAGCGCTGTGGCACCATGTCCTGGCATGTTTAATTATTGACAATATAGATTATTTAAATGAAGTTAAAGTTTTATCTGTATAATATAATAAACATATTTTGCTGCTTTTCATCTTAAAAATTATATCATCATCATATGTAAATACGCGCTTTATGAAGTGCCTCAGACTGTGCAATAATTCTACTTATAAGTACAGACAGTTCTACAAGGAGCACTTGATTGAGTGCGTTTATAGTTCTTGGGATGAAACTCTTTCTGAACCGCGAGGTCCGTACAGGAAAGGCTTTGAAACGTTTGCCGTGTGAAAACAGTTCAATAGACAGCATGGCTGAGGCAGTGTGTGCTTGATCCTGTATACCGATAATTCTCTTTCTCAGCCTCTGTAGCTCTCTGATTCCCCACTCAGATACAGCGATATAAATACTCTGAGTGATACAGTGAGAATAATATGGAAAAAGATGATCCGCTGTGGCAACCCCTAACAGGAGCGGCTGAAAGAAGAAGAAGGTGCAGTGAGAGTAACAACGCTAAAGCAGTTATGGTATTTAAAATAGTTTGACCATTCCGTGGACCATTATATTGTGACTGGTTAATTACAATCAGATGCATTAAACTAATAAATAATATGCGGTTAATTTCAGTGTATTTATAAAGCTACGTCAGGGATCTTGATCTAAAAAAGAAAGGATAACCACACAGGAACAGTAGCACTGTTTTGATGCTGGGTGCCGCCAGTCTGCAAAACCGAGCGCAGAACTTACATATGACAGGGTATGAGGTACCGTGGAAATGTGCGTGGCTTTACGCCAAGTTTAGGTTTTATACATCGCGATTTGAATGTGGAAACGTTCTTACACAACATTTCTGTGCGTATGCACCGTTTATACATGAGGCCTCTGGTTCTTTGTGCCATCACTATACCTTGCTTTCTGACTTTCTACTTCAAATTTTACCACCTCTGTGTGTCCCCTCTAGTCAAGGACTAGGAAACAGGCTTTTCAGTTCCTCCTTGGCATTTGTGACTGGTTGGGTTACTTCTTATTCATGGGATGGTGTCTATATTGCATTTATTTGAAGACATTTCTACCATTTATCATGCATATTTCGAGAATACTGACATGGCAAGCAGAAGAGCACAACCCCTTACACACATTGAATGAGGTTTTGTGTTTTTTGTTGTTTACATAGAAACATATACAACATGTCATCTTTGCTGTCATCCACGTTAAGTCACAAAACTAATTTTCTAAGCATTATGTAGCTATTGCAAATTAATTTTTGCTACAATTTCCTTAAGGGAATACAGGTAGACAAATATTCACTTAAAGACAATAAATGGAAAAGTATTTTCATTAAAAAATAATTAAAAACTTTGCATTCAATAGCATATGCGAAATGCATGTCAGAAACGTAGTGCATATTATAAAAAGTGGATTCAGAAAGCATTCAGACCCCATCACATTTTTCACATTCTGCTATCTTACAGCCTTGTTCAAAATTCTTCATATTATTTAACACTCTGTACCCCAGAATGACAAAGCAGAAACAGGATTTTAGAAATGTTTCCAAATTTATTAAAAATAAAAAAACTCAAGTATCACATTGACACAAGTATTCATGAGTATTATGTGCATCTTATGAGAACTCATTTTGACTGTGCACTGGGGAAAGATTTAAGTGTGACACATGCAGTTACAGGTTTTCCTCTTCCACCCAATAAGAAAAGACTGCGACTCTGAAAAAGAATAACAGCCTCACACCAAACTCAAATTCTTCTGAGCTTCTAGTATATAGCAATCACTTGATCTTTGTCTTATCCACACCAATCAAACAGGGTCTTCTTATTCAAAATAAATTGTCATCACTGCCCTGTGAAATGATTCTTCATAGAATGCAGTTGAAAATCTGCAGTTCATATCTTCAAACCACACATGTATAGTTGTCCCCAATTCCAAATGATGTCAATGATGCCAAAAGTATACAAAAAGTGGGAGTTTATAGTTACAACAATAATAAATAGAGAAGGTTTCAGGGTGTTGGCAACTTCTGGTCCACAAGAAAGATTAGTGCCCCACTTGGCCCACCTAGACAGGTTTGTAACCTGGTTGTCAGGTGGTCCACCTCTTTGTACCATTTGTTCTTCTATCTTTCACCTCTTCTTGAAGACTTTCTTTCTTCTGCTCATTTAGCCTTTGCCTCCACTCCAAACTCCCATGTCGTCTGGATAATTTAATCCCAGTCACAGAACTACTTCCAGGTGCACCCTGGGGATCATTTCAGGGGGCAGGATTAAGCTCTAATACCCCTCAATGCATCTTCCTAGAGTTTTTTTTTCTAGTCACCCCAGATATCATTGCTGTCCTGAGCCCCAGCTCCTACATAAGGGGCCAGACAAGCTCCAAAATCAGCTTCACATTATACAGGGTAGCATAATGGGTCTTCCTACTGTTACCTATCAGCCTGGTTGATTTCTGCTATACTACCTGGTGTCTCCTATTGTCCTTCCACCCCGGTGTAGTTGACTGCAGATCTCCTCATTTAAATTAGCAGGCATTGCAGGCCCTGTCAGTGTCAGTTGAGTGTTACTAACATTGCTACAGAAACTGCACACACAAGTAGAGCTTTGTATGATGTGACTCCTATCTCCTGCACCCTGACAGAAACACTTGCTGCTCCAAAGTGTGTGTTTGTGTAACAACTCTGGGTTGAGCTTGTGAAAAAATACTGTATAGCTGTTTGTTAACACCTCCTGCAGTCATCATTTTTAGTTTGCCAGATGACTGCTATAAATATTCTTTCCATGTGAAAATTCTAAACTGATTAAGTGTTAACAGAGAAGATCATTTTTTGGGATGCACAAAAGAGTTTTGTCACTTCATTGAGAAGCATTCATAATACACCCTGCTTAAACAAAAGAATGATACAGAGCATATTGTACATTTTATTTTATGTATGTATATAAAAGAGGGATAGTGCACTGTTGTATATAAAAAATCTGTGTACATTTCAGTTACAGGTCTTACTGTATGGGAACATATGTACAGTATGTGTACACATGATATTAGAGGGCACACTCCATGTCTCAAAAATAGGAAAAAAAGATTAGAAAATTTGTGAACCTGTCCCTCATTTGAAAAGTTACACATGAAAGGGGCAATAGATTTGATGGAATCACATAGCATGAGTGGAAAGCTTTCTTGTTTGGAGCTTTTCTGGTCTTCATTGGATTAACAGTAGGAAGTAGCCCTTGTTTAGACAAGAGTTGATTCAGAATTTAGGCAAAACAGTTCACTGGATAACTGAGACCATATTGATATGGTGGATTTAGAAAGTAGTCTGACCCCTTCACTTTCTGCACATCTTGTTGTGTTGTAGACTTAATTTTAAATGGATAAATTTGCCATTTTTGCCCTTCAATCTACACTGAATAATTGATAATGCAAAAGTGAAAACTTGTTTTTAGAAATTTTGCAAGTTTATTAAAAATCAAGAACTGAAATCAGTCATTCATATAAGTCTTCAGCACTTTATTGAAGCCTTTCTGGCAGCAATTATAGATTCAAGTCTTCTTGAAACCTTGATCAAACAAGGAAAAGCAGTCAAACCCGCTAAATGACAACTCGCATGCATGACTTTTACTTAAAAAGTCAGACCTAGACCCACACATACTAAATAATTATAGGCCTATTTCAAATTTAACCTTTCTCTCTAAAATACTAGAAAAAGTAGTCACCAGTCAGCTTCAGAAACACCTTACGCAGTACAATTTATTTGAGAAATTCCAGTCTGGTTTCCGCACTGGTCATAGTACAGAAACGGCACTAACACGAGTTGTAAATGACATTCTGATATCCTCTGATGAAGGAAACTCCACTGTAATTATGTTGTTAGACTTAAGTGCAGCGTTTGACACCATTGACCATTCTGTTTTACTGCACAGCCTAGAAAATGATGTTGGGCTTACAAGCACTGTGCTCGCTTGGTTTAGTTCTTATTTATCAAATTGATTCCAATATGTACAGAAATGTACTGACAGGACTCCATCATTAGATATCAGTGAAATATGGTGTCACACAGGGCTCAGTACTGGGATCTTTACTGTTTTCACTTTACATGCTTCCACTGGGATCTATCATTAGGAAACATAATGGTAATTTTTCACTCGTATGCAGATGACACCCAGTTATACCTTTCATTTAAATCAAGTGAAGTTTCTCCGATGTTGTCTTTAATTAGTTGTGTTAGTGAATTAAAGGAGTGGATGGATGAGAACTACTTGTCTTTAAACACAGATAAAACAGAGGTGTTAATTGTTGGAAGGAATGACGCTGATCACAACAATATTCTGTCATCATTTAACTCAGTTGGAATCGCCTTCTTAGAGGGTCAAGGCTGGGGGGCTGTCAAGAGGCAGGGCCTGTTAAAGCCCATTGTGGCACTTCTTGTGTGATTTTGGGCTATACAAAAAATAAATTGTATTGTATTGTATGATAATCCAAATCACTGAGCCATTATTATAATGTGTGTTGAGGCAACAAACAAATTACACATCAAAACAACGGATATGATGTACAGACTGTATTTTAGTTACCTTTTAAGATGGAAAATGTTGTGTATTTGCACTGAAGAAGTCAAATTGTCAGTTTATACTGTACCTGTTGTCACTTCTCGGGGAATTGGCCGACAAGTCAGGAAAATGTCAGTCAAGCTTCCTTCCATCACGCCTGCTGTGCTGGAAGCCATTATTTTCATATGGTGTACATAAAACATAAATGATCAGAAGGAATTGTGCCACATCATCCATCCAAGAAGTTCACCTCTACCTGGATACAAGGGGTCAAAACTCAAAAAATAATGTATGTGTGTGAAGTGTCATTTTATGGAATTTTGAGGTTGCTGATCTCGAACATGATAATATTTCTGATATTTGATTCTTAACAGGATGTTAAAAATGACAAATTTCAAATATAAACGTGAAGTATTGTTTTATACTATTTCAATGTCAGTTTTTACAAACATGTTATTTTCGATTTTTGATCCTTTATTAGTGATCTAATCCTCGATGGACCATGATCAGTGGGTGAAGATGACACATTTCTATTACAATTGAGAACATTTAAATTTTAAACATTATTTTTAAATAGCAAATATTTAAAACTAGCCAGCCCGCGGCGTACCATACGCCGCATAACCAGTTTTTTAATGATTTTTAAGCACAGGGAGAAAATTGACATTTGAAAAATTGGTAATGTAATAAATCAGCAAGGAAAGCAACATTGTAACAATGCACGGAATGAAACAACACACAATCGTCCGTGACTGAATTTCTCGTTCAGTATGCACTGCCTGCTCATGTGCCCACCTCCAACTCGGCACTTGAGTCGTTGTCGTCTTTGCACAGTCCAGATGCACCTGTGACTCACATAGACTTTTCATTGCTCTGTGCAGTTGTGGCTGCTTTCCTATATATAATCCACCAAGACACCCGACCACGGTAGTAGCGAGGTGGGTCTTCATTGTTCCTTTTGCATGGTTTTTCATGGTGGACGCGGTCGGGTGTCGAAACCGAAAAGAATAATGAAAAGTCAACGTGGCTCAGACGTGCATTTGGACTCCTAGCACAGACAAAAGGGACTAACTGGGTGGTCAGTGAGTTTTTGCATCCGGGCACATGGGCAGGCAGTGTGAATGCCTAGAGAGTGAGGGTAGACGCGGGCCGGTGAAAAAAGAATGTTGGTGGACAGGGAAACGTCTTTCGTGTTCCTGCAGGAGCATCTAAGATTTCCTAGATGGTCCTGTCGCGTTCACCCTCGCACTCAAAGCATATACACTGCCTGGTCATGTGCCCGGTCACAAGAGCAACTGACAGAGACCTGCCCACCAACTGTAAGACCATAGGAAACCCCTTAGAAACTGTTTTACACGCTGCATACAGCGATTCACATCCGCGACAAACAAACTGTTTTACACGCCGCATACAGCGATTTACATCCGTGACAAACAGGCCTGTTCTTAGATAGTCCTGCCTCATCCATCCTTGTTCTCGAAGCATACACACCGCCTGGTCATGTGCCCGCTCGCAAGAGAAACTCACGGAGACCCGCTCACCAGCTGACTGTGTGTGTGCCTCTGTCTGTCTCTGGCGCTGCCTGTGTGTGTGCGCGGCTTTCTCTCGCACTGCCTCTGTGTGAACCGGTCAGGCACAGAGAAGGTCAGCTGCTGAGAGAACATCTCGACTGTTGCAGGGCCTGCATTGGTGAAGCAGGTGAAGCAGGTTGTAATGAAACAGAGGCACAGGGCTTATTGGTTTTTAAAGACTGCTTCCTTCATTGTGTTTTAATCTCAGTTTTAAAGGATAGTTTTAAGGATCCCATGGGATACCCCTCACAAACTGTTTTACATGCTGCATATAGCGATTCACTTCCGCGAGAAACATGCCTATTTGAACAGTCAATGTGGCTCAGAGGTCCCCTTCCGCCGTGCTTTCCATGGGTGTCTTGCCTTTCCATGGGTGTCTTGCCTTAGTGAATTATATATATAGATATTTGATGCATCTGTTCTTATTTCTTCAAGAAGTAAATCATTACATTTCTTAAGAACACCTGAGTTAAGACAACTTATGCTAATACAGTCATTTTTGTTCTTTTGTCAGCTCTCCTTGTTTGGAAACCTACTGGTCATTGTTCTGAGTTAGCTGGACTGGGTGAGCCTCTTCGGTGATAGCCAGTGAACCTCATAGCTCAGTTCTTGGCTTATTTATGGAAGACTCATGACCATTTTACCACTCCACAAGTATGACTCCACAACAGGCAAAAACATCACATCTCATTGTCTAGTCCTTTTCAAACCTATCTGCCTTTTTATGGTGAAAGAATATTGTTTGACATTTTAACCGATGTGAAGTGGACCCCATTTTATTCTATAAAAGGAGACATGGTATTTTTTTAATAATGTATACAATTGCTTCACTTAAGCCCATTTCTGATGGCAAATTAATGTGTATCATGATTGTAAAAAAATTACTTTGACTCGAAAATTTCCAAAAGTATGACACAATTTATTACCAGTTGTATTTGACTTTTGTTGTGGTAGTGCCCTAGGGTGAGCATATACCCTTTTACAATCATTATTATGTAAATCATAAAAGAAAGCCCAAAATCCTCCTATCACACTGAGGACTGACTGATTGTAGTTAACTACTTCTCCATTTCTTTTACATCTATAATCTCAGAGAGTTACACAGGAAAGAAAGTTACACATTTATTAAGCATTATTCAAACAGATAGTGCCATAAAAAAAAAGAAAAAATAAAGAATTAAACACCATACAACCTTGTACCACTAGATGTTCAGTCTTTCCCGGTGGTCCATTCCTAGTGTTGCCTGAAGTAACTCAAACAATTCTTGCTGTGATTTTCCCTCTCCTCCTTTCTCTTCCTCTAATCAGCTCTTTTACTGATCTTATAACGCTAATCTAGGTATGATTTTCTTTTTTCCAGAAAAGTACATTCAGAGCTCATAAGCTTTTGTGTTCTTTTGCTTGTGTAACTTAGAAACAAGGGTTATAAAAAGAGCTCTTGTGCTATCATCCAAAGTTCATAAAAATAACACCATACTTCCAAAATCAACTACTTTAGCTCATGCTTCTGACATCATAAATGGGAGCCAACGGTGTAACATGTTTGTATGATTTAGAAACAGCTTGTAAAACCATATATGTATATATGGCAGTAGTTCTTAATTTGATTTAAACTGGTTCTTATTAATTAACAAGTACATGCACAAGCAAGCAATACCTTAGACTCACAATATAGCAGAATGTATTACTGTTGTGCTTCAGAAACACAGAAATGGTGTAAGTCCTTTAAAGAAAACAAAGAGTTCCAAATTCATTCCAAAAATGCCCACTAGAGAGGGGAAACTTTTCAAACCCGAGCTAATCAAGAAAAAGGCAAAACAGAATCTTTAGAAGTAAAAAGATTTATTTTTCAGCAAAGTCTGTTAAATAAAAAGGCTCAGAGGAGCATAAAGAGGAAAAGAGAAAGTTGCCTAAAATAGGCAATCACATAGCAAACAATGTCCCAACACATAAATCTAAAAGAACAGTTGAAAAAAAAAACAGGCAAAAAGTGAAAATCTAGAACAGTGAATCATAAGTAAAGCAGTCAACACTAGAACTCACCAACACCACAAGCGTATTCAATGAACCGCAAAGGACTATACAGGGTAGTCCAGATCTAGTAATGCAGACCCAGATCGTCTGGATGACTTTGATTTATGCGGGGACGATTCCAGTTCGGTGCGAAGATGATTCTTCATATCGTCAGTTCGCACACTTCTCAATGATTTTTTGGGTGATTTTCTATGTAATAAAATTAATAAGTTATAACGTAATGAAAATTGCATAATTAGATCTGGACCACCCTATAGGTTTCCTCAGTATCTTTATAGGGCTGAGGGCCATCCTTTGGAGGTGAAGGAGAGGTGGCCCCGCCTCTTGGAGAATAACCCACAAAACACATGGAATATAACATGAGCATGGACACATGGAAATGAAAGCACACTCAATTTAAAGAAATAATGCAAAGTAACTTTAACATGAACAAATGAATCAAAAATGAGCAAAAAAGCATAACACAAGAATTTGATAACCTGCCAGCTGGGAACCCCTGCTGCCTGAAGCAAAACAATTACAACAGTTACTTAAATTAATTATCGAAATATTCAGGTAATTCCTCAGCAAGCACAAAAGCATTAACAGACAAGATGCATATTCAGTAGTCAAGTAACGTAACAAGCTACTTTAACATAGCAGGCTTATTTCAGCATTGAAACAAATATAATAATCTTTACAAAGGTTCACTTTTTAAATATCACAAGAAAATTCCTTTTTTCCTAGTTTGGCTCCTTTTTCCCACAATTTGTGAAAAAGGCTGTTGAGCCAGTGGCGGGATTGAATTTGCAATCTAATTGCTCAGAGCAACTTGGCTGCACTGCTTTTCCAATGCTCCAGAACTATCATTATTCTGTTAAAACTTTCTTTCCCTCTGATTTTCTTCTGGATAGTTCCAATGAAACTGACTTAATTAACTGTCACGAAATTCAGTTATTGTTTCAATTGTTGCTTTTCATCTAGAATAGAGGCTAACTGTGGCACTACAGGCCTTTGTTTAACTTTGAATTTTCTTCTCTTCTTGTTAATCTTGTAATCACTCAAATTGTATGTGTTATAGTATGCTTTGGTAAGTTGTCTTGAATAAAGGGTCTTGCAAGAAAAAGAATAATAAAACAAATACATTCTATATCCAGTGTTGATATCATACCAGTATACTGCACTGAAAACACCTAGTGATATATTTACTTTTTTATTATGTACATGCTTGTCCCAGGCTGTGCAACTGTCCGATCAATCTCCTTCCAAAGCAGACTCACTGATCGACATTCTCCAATTGCTCTCGAGACAGTGTCGACATTATCCATTTATTTGTGAATTTTAGGTATCTAATGGGAATTTAATGCTCTGACTGTAAACAGGAAAATCAGCTCCCTTTCTGCTACTTCAAACAGTGAGCTGTTAACAAGTCAGGTAAATTAAACAGGAGGGCCGTTTGGTTAATGGGAAACTGTCAGTGCAAGATGGATGCTTCTAATCACTGCAGGGCGGTGTCTCTTCTGAAGTCTTTCGTGTGGGATGGCAAAGATGGAAAGGAGCGCTCTAGCTGCTGTCGATTCCCTTAAGAGCTGGCAAGAAAGTAAAACTGTGATGTCTTTCGTTCAAAAAAAAAAGAGTATGTGAGTTAGCTTATTTAAACTCTTATACATTCATAACTAATACACATATTAACAGTCTCTGCTTCTAAACAAGACAGGTTCTAACCATTTATTATTACACTATGAGGTGAAAAAGCAATCTTTAAAAAATATTGACAGACCCCGTCCATTAAGAGCTTTGAAGAATATAATGTCACCTCTAAAGTGATAATCAATCAGTCATTATTGATGATATCAAGGAAATAACAACAAATCTGAATATCTCTCCACTTCTCAGTTGTGATCCTATTTTTTCCAGTAAATAAACAATATTTACTATGGAGATTTCAGAATATATGGATTAACAACCAAAAATGGTAATGTTATAGTACCTGTAATTAACTTAAAAGTGCTTGTCTTGTTAAGACTATAAATCAACAACTGCATTATTAAAAGGCACCTTTGATTGAATGGCATGCCTTCCAGGATTGGCTCCTGTAATGGAAGAAGCAAATTCACAGAATTGGTCATTGATTGGATTCCTAAGTACGTATTGCATACACTTTGCATATTAAGAACATATTGGCAAAAATAAGTCTTGAATGAATGTTACTTTTTTCAGACATAATTTTATAGTTAAATTTCATAACTCTGCATTATCAGTGTATTGAGCCTTCATAATCCATTGCTCTGTTCATTGGGAGCCAGACTCTATCCAAAGAGCAATGGGTACAAGGCAGTGACACTTGTCATTTCATTACAAGACACATGTACAAGGAGTCAATTAACATTTAACCCTTTCAGCTCTGGAGTTTCTGTTTTTATAGGAAAAATTATTTTGTGAGATATTCTACATTTGGGGTGTCTAGGAAACTCAAAAATGAAAAAAAAAAAAAAAAAACTTTTCTCTATTATTATACAATAGCTGCCAAATACTTCCATCTTCTTAAGGAAATAAAATTGAAAGTGGAGCTGGTTACTATGTGGTGCGCACATGTGGTGCACAGAAGCGTCCATTTTCACTTCCGTGTTTCACGGACTGTATGGCACCAGGTGGCACCCAAAGCAACTGTCATCTCTCTTCAGTCTGCGCTAATAGTAACATGGCCGGTTCCAACAACCACAAACGTACCTGTGCTTTACAAAAATGGCTGCATATATGTACTAGTAATAGGATGTCAGGGCCGAAAGGGTTAAATTTAGAAAAACCCATGAGAACATAAGGAGAAGGCATAGAAGGGTCTATGAGGAGCTGGAGCTTATCCGAGTATTGTCAGGTGCAAGACAGGAGCCAGCCTTGAGCGGAGTACTAGCGCTTTGTTCATTATATAAATACAATTTTATAATAAATTATGTAGGGGTTTGTATGTAATCATAATTATAATTGATAATTTGTTGTCAATGGGGGTTGTCTGTCCATGTGGTGACAAGTGGTAAACTTTCAGCCAAGGAGAAGGAGACACCATCAAAACACAAGCACATCAGGACAATGAGGAGAGTGGCTAGTAACTGGTCTGTATTACATGGAACTGAAAGGAGCTACAATCTGTACTGGCATACTATAGACCAAGAAGCAGAGCTCCCCAGTATGGGGCTGGGGCCTAATCCAATTATAAAACAGAGAGCACATTGGGGGTTTAAATTTATCTTTAATGCCTAAATGTGGCACTAAGGAATTACACAGAAATTACTGGGGAGGTTTTTTATGTTTAACAGCTATTATTGCACACGTACAGAGTACAGTGACATTCTTACTTCACTGGTCAACATGCTACTATCCTTGCACAAAGACAAGCTAAAAAAGCTTAAAGAAGATGACTAGGAGAAGTAACATATAACAAACAGAATCAAGAACCGTAGTAAGGAATTTGAAAGAAAAAGTCTGGAATTGGGAAATTTAAAGAGCAAAACTAATACACACACATACTTTTTTTTAACAATATCTGCAAACTTGAATAGTAATGCATCTAACATGCCAATTTTTTAATGGAATGCTGATGTTGTCAACAACATAACTTCCAGGACCGTGAACCTTAGCAACCATCTTTGCATCATGACAATACTAGCACAAAATTGTGATGACAACAACACAAAATATTTCTTAATAACTGAAGACAATTTCTATAATGAAAATGAATCCATAAAATCTGGTTCATTGCCTTAAAAATGCAATGCCAAATAACCATTAAGATAAAAGGCTTAACCACGTATTTTTACCTTCTGGTGCCACGATTAGTGAGTGTTGGTATTAGTAAGCCTTATCTTAAAACATCTGTCTTCATTACCTAAAAGATTTCAAAACACAGTTTACAGCTCTATGTACCTTCAGAATTTGACAATGGTAAGTAAAATAATCCAGTCAAACAATAATAACTGAACACTGACAGAACAAGGAGAGAACAAGGAAATAATTTTCTTTGCAGCAAAAAATAATCAATTTGATTTGAGATGAATTCTGTAAAATTTTTGTTTACAAATGACAGGGGGATGGCGATATAAACTCCAGAATAAGCGGAGTGTGGTTGTAGATATAAATCGTGTTGTACTTACAAGGTTTGAGAGTTGGCAAGAAATTATTATCAATGGAGAAATAAGAGGCAAGAGGAAGGAAATATTCTCTTGAATTTGGATATAGAAATCTCTATGGATCTGATAGATTGTAATTCGCAATGAGTCGTGAAATTATATTTGCAATTTTATGCTATAGTTGCTGTTGTTGAAGTCCTTTTCAAGTCTGGATTAAAAATGCAATCAAACTCTCCAGACATTATAAATTTATGAGTGCTCATATCAGGAGCCAGTGCAAGTACATTTTAAATAAATTCTCTATCATCCTTATGAGGTGAATATACTTATACTTACCAGAAATACATCAGAGTTGCCCGCAATCATGACATAGCGTCTCTCAGCATAGATACTACGTCTGCTGCTATAAGTGGGGTTCATGGATTAAAATTCCCACTGGAATGAAAGGTTTGGACGATCTAGTCTCTTTCAGTTGAAGCTGGATCTTGTCAAAAAAGATTTCCTGCAAAAACACAATCTTAGCCTTTACACCTGAGATTGGCGAATATGTTTTTTCCTCTTTAGGTCATGATTGAGACCTTTGATATTCCAGCTTACAAAGTTCAATGATCAGTGATATACTGCTTGGGGTAGGCTGTCGGGGTAAAAGAAATACAGAGAAAATATGTTTCTCTCTTTCCCTACCTTTCAATTATTTTCTTTGCCAACATGTGCCATGCCATGCTACAATATTAAGAAGAACTCAAGAGTGCAGGGACAACAGTAATCATCAGTAGATGCTGTGACTTGGTGATCCAATGTTTTTGATGGGTGTTCCTATGTTTCTAACACCAGACGTGGTTCCTGGGTAGGCTCTTTATGAAAACTCCAGGTGGAATTTAAAGGATGCTTCATGACACTACAGTAATAAGTACATAAGCCAGACCTTCAGATAGATGGGCATTATGGTTTCTATCTACCTAGCAAAGTTATTCATCCATTTTTCCAAATAAAAGTATTACAGAAGTGCAGGAGTGGCAGATAGTATTTTATTTTCTTCTCTTTTTCTTTGCATTGTGTGTTCTTCTTAATTTATTCCTTCCTTGAATCTTTAATTGTGACTAAATACACAGTCTTCATAGATTTGGCCTACTTGGGGTTGTTCTTGGTGAATGGTCTGTAGTCAAAATGACCCTCTGTTCTACATTCATTAGAGCATGCTGAGGTGGGAAGTACAGCTCAGTGGTATGTTGGAAGCTCGGTGCGAAGTTCACCTCAATATTCCGGCTGGGGACAGAATTTACTTCAAGACTCCATCTCAGGCCAGAACCTAGTCAAGCATTCTGGGTATGAAATAAAGTTCAGTTTAGGATTCTGATTATTGAGTGGGTGGGGGTGGATGACACTTTGGTATTCTAAGTGTGGGTGGAAATCAACTGATCATTCTAATCAGTGGGAGGAGCTTCACTCAGAACAGTGGGTGTGGCACAGATCAGGTAAATACGATGGGCAGGGAGGATGGCCACGACAGCAAAGACTCCTGTTATTGTACTCCATGAGTTCAATTTCCAGTCTTATTGGTGTCTCAGTTATTATTCCAGTTTCTATATGGGTATTTCTATGGGTTCTTTACTTTACCTTCTACGTCTCTAAGGCAGATATGTTATGTTAATGGGTGACTCTAAATTGGCTCAGTGTGAGCGGGTGAGTATGGGTTTGTGCTTTCTGCCTGTACCTGATGCTGCTGAGATAAGTGCTGGCCCCATTTTAAAACTGGGTAAAGTGCAATCAATAATAGTCATATAATAATATTTTTGGGAAAAGTAATTACATTTAGCAGATGAAAAAAGAGGGCCTTACTAGCTCTTACTACAGAAACACCCCTGAAAATTGATAAATACAAATGTGAATAAAATCATTAGAACATTACAAAACTTTTGACAAGATCATTCACCCCAACAAAGCTAATTTCTAAAAAAAATGAACTCAAGTTTTGACGGTACCTTAATTTCTACTCTCTGCCACATTACTTGGTAATTTATCCCATGTGCCTGTAGTTCTCTGTGTGAAGAAAATCTTACTAACATTTGTGTGAAATCTGTCCTTAACAAGTTTCTAACCGTGTCCCTGTGTTCTTGTTGAACTCATTTTAAAGTAACAGCCTGGATCCACTGTACTAATTTTTTTCATAATTTTAAAAACTTCAGTCATGTCACCTCTTAATCTCTGTTTGCTCAAACTAAAAAGCTTAACTCCTTTAATCTTTCCTCATAGATCATACCTAGTGATTAGTGAAAGGATTTGCATAAAATTGAATCTGCAGCAAAACTTAGAGTTACACTTTCGTAAAAAAAAATAGCAAAAACAAAGTCTGTTGAAACCAGTTAAACTGCAAATTAAAGTAAAATTAGAAAATTAATGCATATATTTTCATCTTATCTGCACCGTTTTTCTCTAAGTGCAGGAGCATGTGTGACAAGAATACACACCCATATAATATGCCCCAGCTGCAAATGGGTATCTTTTGTTGAGTTGTGCTCGGTACAAAGTCCAAAATATAACTGATTGAGAGTTGTAAAGATGACAAGACCAGAAGTGACATCATCGGGACCAGAAGTTATGTCATAATTGGTGCCGGAACTGGAAGTGGCGTCATCGTTAGCACCAGAACCGGAAGTGACATATTCATGGGCACTGGAACAGTGTGGAATTTCCCATGGATAGTCTTCAGAGGATCAAGAGAGAAAGTCAGTGCACCCCCTGGTCTACCATGGAACTACAGTATTATTCAGGCCCTTTAGCTGCACATTTGTGTGACACGTCTTCTTCCTTTGGCTGCTCCCGTTAGGGGTTGCCACAGCAGATCATCTCCGTAAATAAGCCAAAGCGTGTTTGGATTACTTGTGTGACACATGATACAATTTATTCTGGAACAGGGCACGGGAGGGGACATGGCTAGGTAGCACTTCTTAGATGCTAAAATCTTTTCACCTGAGTGTGTGCGTACCAGTGATTCTCCAGAAGAATCCTATTTTAGATCATCAGGCAAGATTTGGGGAAAGTGAGTGCAGATAGAGCTCCTCTCACTTGAAATGAGTGGTGCGAAGCAGAAAGGTGGCAGGGCACTAAAAAGATCATTGTGTGGAGCCACATAGAAAGGGCCGTGGGAGCAGCAGCAGCATTTAAGAGTTTTCTAAGAAGGAAACAGTGCTTTCTGCCACAGAATAACCTTTAGTGAGCAGTATTCCTTGCCTTCAACCTGAAAAAAAAATCAGTTCTCAAAAGACTCATTTTGGTGAGTTTCCAGTTTTGCAATTGTGAAATCAAATGAGAATTTACATTTCAGTATATTTTTTTCAAAAATGAATGCGAAATGAAACTTTACTATTTTGCTCATCACGACTCATTCCTCTTTTTCCTGGTGTCATAAATACGAGTCCAAGACATTATAAAGGTTTGGGGCAGCCACCTGTATATTGTTTTTCCCAGATGCAAAAGGGTTTTATGGATCAAATACACAAATGCATATCACAGAGTGCAAAAACAAAACTGGCTATAGTAGCCCAAGATGGAGGCTTTAAAGGTATGGAGAGGAACTGATGTCAGCAAAGGGGCCAGAACCAGAAGTGACGTCATCAAAGGGTCCGGCTTCAGAAGTGACATCATCAAAGGTGCCGGATTCGGAAATGACGTCTTCTGAGGCAGTCAGTGCACTCCGCCGCCCCCTGTTTTATTACAATTACTCAGGCCTTTTAGCTGCCTCCTACTCGCATGTGTGTGACATTGGAAACCTCATAGTTGTTCTTGTCTCAGCCTTTTCCAGTGATGCTATATTCTTTTATAGCTTGGAGGCCAAAACTGCATATAGTACTCCTGGTGTGGTCTCACGGGTGCATTGCAAAGCTTAAGCATGGTACCACTGACTTGTACTCTACACATTATTGTGCTGTATAATTTAAGATGGGTTAGTAAGGCATAATTAGAAGAACTATAAAAAGAAAACAAAATTAAATACAGCTCAGGTTATAGAAAAAGAATAGCTTACAAAATAAGTACATTTTAGAAAGTAATTTAACAGAAGAAATATTTTCAGCAAGCCTGGAGTTTCCTGGGTAAATCTTCCCAGAGCAGAGGAGCTCTGCCCTCAAAAGTATGGTACCCTTTAGTCTTTAATCTAGCTCTCAGAAGAGCCAGAAGACCTCAAATTACATAAAAGCTAATAACTCACACATGCAATCAGTGGCCAGACTATGCTCTACCTTAAAAATAATCAATAAAATCTTAAAGTCAATCTTAAAATAGACTGGCAAACAATTGATCACAACATTGATTGAATATAACAATAGCAGATTTCCTTATATTGTTTCTGGTCTGCATAGAACTCCATTGAACCAGTAATTCACAAAAATTCATGTTATCTGCTCTTCTGTTATACATTGATATAATCTAAACTGCTAGATGAAAAATTACAAAAGAAAATACAAGTCAGAAAATACTTTAACAAATCACAATTTGTAAGAAATTGCAATGTAAGCCACATTTTAACACATTGGGATATATTTAGGAGGCAGAGCATCGGCACACAAAGAAGAGGAAAGAGCGAGACTTCAATTAAACCACGAGTCACACCTCCTCATGAGAAGTCTAAATTGAAAAGTGCTACGAGAAAATCATTTGAAATAGTTAACATAAAGAAAAAGGTTGCCAGTAGATGGCTTCTTCACTATTCATTTATGCTTATAATGTAGAGGCTTCGCGGATCACGTGGAAGCCTGTTTGTTATAGAGTTAATAAATAGTGACAAATGGGTTCATCGATGGCATCTTTTTTTCATATGATCTTTTCATCGAAGGGATTTCCTTTTTCTGTTTTTAATAAGAGCTGACGTACAACAAAAAGCACATGAATGAAGAGGACTAGGCCTCCTTCAAGGGGGAGGAGAAAATTGGCCTAATTTGCATATAGCTTACACGTACCAGGCGTGTACAATAAACACTAAGGTCATTTGAATTCTCAGAGCCTGACCGCCGCTCAGACCCACGATTGACTGCATTCAGATGGGAGTTGACTCATCTGTTACTAAGCTTTTATGTTGCAAATGGCTTTTGTTCCCAGTACCCCAGCGTGACCTTCCAGTGTGAAGCCTGTCTCCCCATCATGTCAAGAGCGTGCTGCGCCGGGCGCTTTATGCTGTTTACAGTAGACAAATGAATTAATTGGCAACCCGTGACATGAAGGTTTGGGTGAAGGGGGGTGTAATGTGTATTCTGCAGGCGGCCTAAAGCGAACAATTGTGTTAATTAACCTGCTGGACTTCAGCATGGGTGACATCCTTTTTATTTCCTACTTATCATGTTAAATCAGTGACGTTAACAAATAATTTAATTTTGTTTAAATATTTTAAATACATCCTATGGTTGTGCCAAGGGATTGAAGGATATTCTGGAATACCATATTGCATTCTTGATCATTTTAATTTTTTGTGGAAGTTGTACTAGTTCACTTTACACACCGAGCATGGTGTGAACTAGCTTAAAAATATTATGTTATTAACATTCTGCAATTCAATATGAGCTACTCTTTTTTCCTATTCATATTTTTACATACAGAAAGTTATGTTTTTTTTAATCATTCATTTAATTCTGTTCTTAAAACCTGAAATACGTATCATTATAGTCTTAATAAGTCAAATCGTTTAATGCAAATTGAACCAGGGTGACTTACATATCAAGCCGAGTGCTAGCTAGCTTTAAAATTTTATACAGGATAAATTGCTTTTATTGGCATTTAAAAATATTACTACTAAATGCAGAAAAAGCATAAAATATTAGTAAATAAACAATATCTATCATCTGTATATCTATTATCTATTCATGCTTTACCCATTTTACATTTGTTAAGGTCTGGCAGCATTGAGAATTACTGTAAGTCAAGAACACAACCTGGAAGAGGCGCTTGTCCATAGCTAGGCACACTTTTACCAAAATATCAACACTCAATCAGTTTTTATTTTAAACAGCAGCAACAACAAGAATCATCACAAGGCACTTAACAAAGCAAAAAAGAGACACAATACAGTATAAAATAAATACATATGTTAGAGAAGAATGCCTGAATATAGCATTTCAGTCAATTATTCAGCCTTATACTAAACAGACCCTGTGTTAGTGTCGTTGGCTGCAGGGTGTGAACTGACCCATGCCAATCCTTTTTTGAGTTGTCAAGCCTGTCTTTGGATTATAGGAAGATCCTGGAGACCCTACAAAACAAAATACAAATTCCATATAGAAATCATTTTCACTTCCCACTGGGGTTCAAATGACAGAATCAAATGCTGCAAAGCAGGAGCAATACTGCTGTATGTCTGTACAGACATTCACTTCATAAATCCATCAGTCTTTCTTTTAACAGCATACTGAATCACAAAGTTTTTTACAAAGTACATAGAGTTACAGTGTGGTACTGGACACTCAGAAATAGAAAAAAAATATTAAAAGGTTCTAGATACAGTATAAGCAGAAATAATAATGGAGTATTAATAGAAAAAGATATGCCGTTAATAAGCGAGAGAGCAATTACTTAAAGAAACGGATGAAAATAAAAGCACATATTTAAAATAAAAAAGAAAAACGCTGTTCACTCACAATCTCCATGTAACCCTGCAAAACTTGAACAATTTCACACAGAAGAACAGGAATAAAATTGTAGTGCCAAGTTGCGCAATGGTGATAAAAATAGAGACCAGAGTACAAAGTGTCAAAGCTGCAATGGAAGCCAAAGGTGCATGTACTAAATACTGACTTGAAGGGGGTAAATACTTTTGTGTTTCTTATTTGTAAATTTAGAGCACTCTGCAAAGACCTGTTTTTACCTTGATCATGAAAGCTGGTTTTTCTGTTGATCAATGTGAAAAAGGAGTATTAAATTGAGCGTGATTCCTTGTTATAGCAATAATATGTGAACACTTCCAAGGGGCGAATATTTTATAGCATATAATCTATCTATCTATCTATCTATCTATCTATCTATCTATCTATCTATC
>JANRMT010062861.1:36481864-36495620 GCA_026402145.1 Polypterus bichir lapradei
ATCTATCTATCTATCTATCTATCTATCTATCTATCTATCTATCTATCTATCTATCTATCTATCTATCTATCTATCTATCTATCTCAGTTGAAAGCAGCTTTTCAAATGTCTGTGGTATATATTTGTACACTAACCATGACATTTTGTATCCTCTTATATGTCTCTGAAAAGAAATACAGGTACCAAGCAATATAACTATTAAATGAATGCTCAAGCAGGTGATATTTTTTGTATTTTGATAACCAATGAAACAGCGTCCTATGCTTAAATGTTGCCAAAGTCCACTGGAGGCAGCACATCTGTTTAAAAAGCAATAACCACAATCATTCCTAATATCTTGAAAACGTGGCAGAAAATCATTTTAATTCAGAAAAGAAGACAGGAAACATTTTTATTTAAGGCATGCTTTTAATTTTTCTCACAAATGCATAATAGTTTATCTATCTGAAGCTTAACAGCACATGTCCAGGTATGGATAGTTAAACAGTCAGTCAGTCAGTCATTGTCCAATCCGCTGTATCCTAGCACAGGGTCATGGGGGTTGTTTTTCATTTTTTCAGTTAACTTTTAATATTGCAACGTTGGGAATAGTTGCCTTTAAAACAGCACTATAAAAAATACCTTAGTATTTTTGATAATTGTAAACTTTTTATATAACACTTAAACAGACATACTCTATTTCATGTATTCAAGGTTATCATGAAATACGTAATCTGGGTGTTTTTCTTAAAAGTTGCTTCCTTATTTTCTTTTATATCCAAAAACTTAGTAGTTTTGTTCATGTCTTTCATTTTTTCCCCTTTTTATCTTTATTTTTGGTCTTTGGGTAACTTTCTACTAAGCTCTCTTTGCATCTGTGCAGCACCTGTGAGCTGCAGTCTTCTAACTCCCAAACATCAACTGTCACCCATGGCCGGAATGAAACTCATCCAAAACCTTCTCTCACAATGAGGAGCAGCCCGGGTCAGCCAGGTTCATGAGAATATTCTCTCACAGCCCTTCTCACCTGCTAGGAAAATATTCCCACCCGTTAAAGCCTTTGACATCCTCACATGGCTTTAGATGGCTGCAGCCTGATTTCTGGTTCTTTGAACTCCCCCCAACCCTGAGACGAAGACATGACCGGTGGAAATCAACCTGAAACTCTATCTGGGGGGACCACAGGGTGATAGGCAATCTGGAGATCAAGTTTTAAAAATATGTTTCAACTGAGATCTCATTGTCAGCTTCAAGGAGCATAAAATACAGATGGCAGTGGCGACAGAGTAGTTTAAACTGAGCGGTTCATTACAGTTGAATCCATACACTTCTTATTAGATGCTTTGATATATTAGGAAGTATGTAGAGGTGACTCTAACCAGAATGTATAGAGCTATCTGGAGAAACATCTAAGAACCTAGCTAGATGTTTTAAGTGTCTCACATCAGATTAAAATTTAACACAGAAGGAGTGGCAGACGAGTAGATAAAATTGTATTTTAAGAATGGTAATCATAATATGCAAAAAGTAAGCATTAAAAATTAACAGTGTTTTAAAGATTCTTTATGTTATCAATTCTTTTCAACATGGCAGGAGAAAAGCAAGCCCTTCAATGCTACTTCTCCATTAATAAATAAGGGCCACAAGGTGGTCACTTCAGTAATAATCAGTGACTACAACAAAAAGTAATTTGGTAATTAATATGTAAGAGACATAAAGCAAACAGTCCATTTAATAGCCACGACAAAGCCAGGGGCACAATTATAGAAATCCAGTAATTATTAACAACCACAATGGTTTCACTCTAGTAATAATAAAGGAATACAATGAAATCAATTAAGTTATATCTAATGACTACAATGGGGAACTCCCATAATAACAATAAAATATCCAATAATATCCAATGGCCACATTGCAAATAATCCATTTTAAAGCCACAAGTAGCCACTTCTGTAATAATCAACAGACACATCAAAAGTAATCTAACAATACCTTAATGGCAAAATGCAGACAGTCCGACTAATGAGAGCCACATAGCAATTTTAGTAAGAAGATAATAAAACCAATTCAGTAAAATCTAAGGGCCACAACATTCCCACTAAAGTGATCATAGGCCACTGAGTATTTTTACAGTGAATCATTAAAACCCACAAACATTGCAGTTCAGTAATAACTAAGGGCTACAACTAAAATAATATCTAAGAGCCATAAAGAAGGCAATCCATTTAATGGTTACAACCAAGCCACTTTGGAGATTATCAATGGCCGTATTAAATAGCAATCCACCAATACCTACTGTAACTGTCACAATGCAGACAGTTCCTTTAAAGGCCCCAACACTGCCATCTAGTAATAAGCAAGGGTTGCAGTGATCACAATCCAATTAAAATAAAAGCCTGTGTATAGATAGTGCAGCTGCACCTCAAATATTCTAACCACTGTAAGTGCCACACGGGCTGGATGGGCATCCTGGACAGAAGAAGGGATGGAACGCTCCTAGCAAGCAGACAGGCATCCCGGACAGGGAGGAGAAGGGGATCAAACACGGAAGAGAGAGCCAAAAAGATAGACGTATAGCCCACTGGAAAGAGATGTTGTCACTGGGGGTTTCTTATTCCACCAGCACGCTAGATGGCAGCAGTCCTGGATATCCGTGCCCAGTGGGAAGCCAGCAGGGCATCCCGGGAAATGTAGTGCAGGGCTCACTAGGTGCCACGAGAGGACACTGCAGGGAGACAAGCTCCCAGTTATAATGAACTTCTGTGTGACCTGGAAGTGCTTCTATTGGGCAATCGCACCTGGCACCGGAAATACTCTGTAATAAAACCAGGCGAGTCGGTGCTGGGAGGAAGAAAGGCAACACTCAACTAGAGGAGGGCCGTGTGATGGTGAGAACTGAATGGAGAGAGAGAGAGAGAGAGAGAGAAACCTGTGTTTTGTGATAGTTTGTGGTACTAAAGAAGGAAAGAGTTTAAATAAACCATCTTTTATTTGCACCCGGGATTCTTGGTGTGTTTGTGTTGGGGGTTTGGGCTGTGGATGCCCTCGAATCCATCACACCATGTAGTCTTTTGCTCGCCTGTGCATGCTCCAGACAAGAAAATATAGGCTCATTCAAGGAACAGTTGTGTGAAGTGATTTATTGCTACCCACACCTAAACAATCCAACATTAAAACACACATAGAGATAGCCAAATGTGCACACATTCCTAGCAAAAAATCATCAAGGCTTTGGGAAAAGATGAAAGTTCGTGCAGGTAGACATGAAAATATCCACAAGATTAATATGTAAAGGCAAAGAAAAAAATGTTGTTAGATTCTGCAACAGTACAGTGTCGAGTACTGAGTGCCTGTACAATAAACAGACCAGGGTACGCATTCTCTGCGCACTACGCATCTGTAGCTGTCTGTACTCAAGTATAAATGGGGCTTAATGTACTCCAATAATATTCAAGGAACACAAAAAAATGAATCTAGTAACATCTATGGGCCACAGCATTGCCATTCGAACAATCAAGGGTGTCTCTACAGTAGTGATAACTACTGGTCACAAAGGTGCCAAGTAAGGTTGCTGAACAATCAGTCATAGCAGCAAATGCAGACAAAACAGAGTATATATTGCATAAGATACTAGCACATGCATATTGTATACACCCAGCCCAATTATAAGTAGGGGCCACAATGCATCATCTTCAGTAATAAGGGGTCTCAGTATACCTCCTTTGTAATACCCATAGGTCACAACAGTGGCAGTTCAGTAATGTCTTTTGGTCATGACATAACTGCTCCAGTAATCAAGGGCCCCAGTGGTGGCACTTCTGTAACAACAAAGCTGTATGAGTAACTACTAAGGTGCCATGTCAATAATTACAAAGAATTACATTGTTGGGTCTGTGGCCCTCGATGCAGGAAGCCCAATTAAAGAACATAGCACAGCCACTTCCGCTATAAATAAAGGATCACAATCTAGTAATTACTATTGACTTCAATGGTTTCATTCAAGTAACAATAAAGAAAGAAAATGAAGCCAATGAAGTAACACCTAAGGGACACTGTTGTAATCAAGGATCTCCCTGGGCACTACTTAAGTAGCCACAGGTCACAGCTCCGCCATTCAGTATGCTGTCCTGCCTTCAGACTTGCCCATGGCCACACCTGTGTTCACACCTTCAACATGTTGTTTGTCTTTGACTTATATTCCCACTTGCATTTGCTTGGCAACTGCAATTATCTGAGGCCATATTCACTGCTTGATGATGGATCTAACAAAGCTCCTTGACATTCCTAACTGTTTTATATTTTGGAGGTTCAAGGATCAGGTCCTAGTGTCAGATCTCGGGGCTTAGAAATGGGAAGCACAGTGGCAAAGTGGCTAAGTGTTGAAAGTTGGATGGTGGATGTGAACAGCTGTTTTGTGATTGGATAGCAAAGAATGGAAGCTGTCCTCTCAGAGGGTGATCCAGGCAGGCATGATGCGCTACTTTACAGATGTCTTTATCTCCAATCATTTCCCTCCCGCTGCACAGCTTTTGTCATTTTTATCCATTCTTGTTTCGGCACTAAACGTATTTAACTTTTAAGCAGTCTCTGTGACAATTTTGGTTCTCAAGGGGTGTAGCAGAGTCTCGCTTCATTATAATAACTGTAAAAAAGAAGCTCTTGTCTTCCATGCAATGAAATGTTTCAACACTTACAGTACTTAGGGAATGCCCAGCATGGTGTCCATTGCAATTAAGATGTAAGGATTCAAATTTTGTTCCTTTTGGACATGCAGTTATTCATTCTGGTTGCTTTGCAGCTTTGCATACTTAAATTGCTATGGGCCAAGCTCTTAAGAACCGTTGCTCTTATTATAATTCTACCTTTTCATTTTATTATGCTAAATTACCAAACTTATTATCAGAATTATCCATTAGCAAAAAATCTAAATGCTTCAAACCCTGCTAGAAAATTATGAGCATTTTTACACAAGTCCAACGTGTCAGTTTCTGTTGTAATGTTGAAAATTTGAAGAGATACTCCATCTACCACCAGAAGGTCTTTAGAGGTGAGCCCATATCTAGCAGGAACGTTTTAACTACATGAACAGTCTCTAGTTCCATCTCTGCCAGTGTAGTGTTCCCTTTTACCAGTCTGAGCTGCCTACATCAGGCCTTCTCATGTCGACCAATTTCACTGGCATTGTACCTGACCCTCTTTTCCTTTATATCGAATGGTGAATCCACATGTCAGCCCTGCTCAGCTTCTCCTGACATAGCCCAAATAGTCTACATTGGTCCTATAGCCCCCAAATACAGACCTGCAAACTCCCTGGGATATACAAGCCCCTCCAACAATTTAAGGTCACATTCTGGAAAGATAATTGTGTAATGTAAAGTTTGACTAGAGGAAAGCAAAATGTGGCACAATTGCACTTTTGAGGATATTGTTACTAATTTAAAACAGTGTATTATGATAATTTCACAATGTCACAAATTTGCCCCGCCCACAATCTTAAGCAGCAAATGACTTGATGAGAAAATACACAAAAACTAGGAGTTTAAAAAATGTAACAAAGGAGTTGTCTCCAAGGATTAAACTAATCAGACCTATATGTAGGCCCTACAGTGTTACACAGCAGCTGGGATTGGTGACCTGCAAACCACAGTGTTGCCAGATCAATCCACACCACTGTCTCAGTGTGAGGCCTGGGACAAAATATCAATATAGTAAACATGGGGTCAGCTGATCCATTTCCCCACACACCATGTTTTCTGTAAATTAGTTTATCTAATACTTTTGTGTTCTTCGTTGTACTAAGTGGCAAGTAAATATACTGCATATTATTATACTGATGTTATTGTGTTATCTGATAATGTTACTCCTTTTTTTTGTTTTATCATTGGCATCTGCTTTAACATTGTTCACTTGCATTAGAGGGGCAGCTGAGGACCATAGTTTGTGTGTGAGATAAGCTTTAGAACATCATCCATCTCCCTACTGGGTGGTCAAGTGTGACCATTGTGGCTGTTATGTTATATTGCTAGAACTATATATATAATAAATAAGACTTTATGACCGGCACCCTCCGAACCCCACTTTATCAATCCCAAATTCCACCTACCCTCCCTGCCTTATTTGCTGTATATTGCCTTGGATTCCGGTAAGTTTATTCATATTCCTCTGATGAAGATTCCTGGTAGGAACCAAAAGCTTAGGAATGAAAAAGCTTTTTTTTTTTTTTTTTTTTCTTTATTAATTTTATTGCAATCCATACAAATCAATCAAGTTTTTACAAAAAGAAAAATTGAGTTAAGGACAGATCGATCCCCACCCCTGAGAGAGAGAGCAAGCCAAACGGCGTGAAAATTAAGGCTTGTAAACATACCTAAATTAATAAATTCTCTGTGCTTTATGAGCTTATTTTAAAATATCACTGATTAGATCCTTCCATGTTTTGAAAAAAGTCTGTACGGATCCTCTAACTGAGTATTTGATTTTTTCCAATTTCAAATAGTATAACACATCAGTTACCCACTGACTTAAAAGAGGAGAGTTTGGGTTCTTCCAGTTTATCAGAATAAGTCTGCGTGCCAAAAGTGTAGTGAATGCAATCACAATTTGTTTGTCTTTCTCCACTTTAAACCCCGCTGGAAGAACCCCAAACACAGACGTTAATGGGTCAGGAGGGATTGTGAGACCAAGGCTGTCTGAAAGGTAATTAAAATTTTTTGTCCAGAATAATGTTAATTTGGTGCAGGCCCAGAACATGTGACCCAGTGAAACAATTGCCAAAGTCAAATTATTGCAAAATATAGAAATTGAAGTCAAAGGGAGCAGAGGAAGAAGTCCTAGCACAGAAGTCTTCAATGAAATGGATTTTAGCTTCTGCTAACTCTAACAAAAAGAGCTTAAGAATAAAGTTAATCCAAAGCTTTGACTTTGAGTCTTTTGGGCCAACAGCCTTTAAACAAATGTCCTATGATATGCAACAGATAGCATTACTACTAACAACATGAATACCACAAAATAGTGATGTGATGAAATCCCTGTTATGTAAGGCAAAAAAGCACTTCCAAAAATGCCCACTAGACTGGCAAATTGTGTCAAAAGCCCCAGCTAGACACAAAAGGGCCTTACAGAATCTCTAAAATAAAAGATTTATTCTTCAAAAAAAAATGTTCTTCAATACCAATGAAGCTCTGTGGAGCACAAAGGAATTAAGATTTTTTCCAAAAACAATAAGGCAATCCTATACAACTAATAGTCAAAATACAAAATCCTAAGAATAATTGAAATACAAAACAAAATTTTAAAAATCTAGTCACCTCAAAGCACATTGAATTCACAAAAAGCCCAAGAAAACACCACTCCTAAGTGAATTTGAAATGAATTGGCAGAAACTGTAAGAGATCCTCCAGATTTACAGTGCAGAGGAAAGTTCTGGGAGGTGACTGGTATGTGGCCCTTTATTTTGGGGGACCACTCACAAAACACATGGAGCTTAACAAAAGCTTTGATACAGATACATAAAATGTGAAAAATATTGCAAATCATAACAAAAACAAAAATTAACACATACAAATAAATCAAAAATGTACATCAGAGACACAAAACATTTGAACCCCAGCCAGGCAAGAAATCCTGGTTGAGATATGACAATCACCATCAGAACGATAAAAATAAATATCAATATGAAAAACTCGAAAACTCAGGCTAACAACACTATCACCCCCTAGTGGATCACTAATGTGGCCCGAAGACCACACCGTCTTCTTCACCGAGACTCATCACTCCTTTTCTCCATGTGATTTGAACCAATAATCTGGGCTCGTTACACACCCCTTGGGTATCCACTTCATACAATTACTTAAAGTATAACTATACAGTAGAATTGTGCCAAAGAAGAAATATTGGCCTGATTCTAAAGACACTTAAGTCACATGGGTAATTCCTGCAGAAGCATTTAAAATTCAAAAATTTTCCAGACAGCTTTCTTCTCAATTTGTTTTTATTTTCTGAAATCATACAGAATGTGTTGGACTTCAAAGCAGATCGCTAAAAGTGATTTGGCACAGAGGTAATAAACATCCCAAAGGTGCTTATAATTAATTCAGAGCTTTTATACTGGAGTTTTGTAACACCTCTAGTTCATGAGGCCAGCTTGCATGGTTTGGAGCTACAACAGAGGAAAAGTTCCGGATCAGTACTTCTTATCCTTTCACTCTGGTATAATCGTGTAAGTGTAGCAGCATCTTAAATCTTCTGGCCAGCTGTGATTTAAAGTCATTTTCATTTGTCAGTTGCTGAAGGCCGAGTCAAATGAATATGAAAGATCTAAGATCAGGCCCCAGTGGACACATCTCCATATTTCAATGCTACTATCACCGCTGATAACACTTGGCATTCTCTCAAAGAAGATTGGGACTGGAAATTTACCAAACCTGCCGTCTTTGTAGAGCAAAGGCCATGCCCTCACCTGACACACAAAGAAGCATTTCTTGGTGGTTGGGGGTTGGGGGCCAGGGGGGTTGTAGTGTGATTGAGCGGATCATTTCTTCCCACTTCTTGGCTGCTATTCTAGGTTATTTCTTTGCCAACTTTTTATCCTCAGTTTAAAATCTTGATCAGACATAATCAGCAAGGTTATTTTTTCTTTCCTTTTTTAACTTGGAGCTTGAATCCTTAGAGCAGAGATAATGGATTTAAATGAAACATAGAGCTTTGATTGTGTACCATTTATAATTCAATTGCAGTTTAGGGAAACCAGTCTAAAAATAGGATTAAAGCATTCACTTCATTGCTGCGATAAAAGATAATAAGCAATGTTATCGTACTGAAGTTCTTTTTAATATCTTTCTATTGTAATTGGTTGCCTGGCTAGTAAGGTGGTGATAAGGATACAGCTGCCACAGTGCATGGGTAAGACCAGTCAGTGGAAGGACAGAAAGAGGGAGAAACACAGGTTGGCAGTCACAGAGTACCCCTCTATGCTGGTGTAGGTAAGCAGGGTCCACAAGGGGGCAATATCAATTCTTGTTCAAGGCAGTGCACAAGAGCGAAATACCTTAAGAAAGTAGAGTGAGAGAGAGGCCCTGGAGACATGGCAGAAAACTAATGCAAGATATCCAGTCAGGTGAATAAAAGTAAGAAAGACAATTTAACAAGCAGGCCACATAGTAAGTATGGCCCTTTGAAAGTAACTTATAGCTCTAGGCTGGACATCCTCATGAGGTGTTATTTTGAGATTATCACCTTGGGCATATATAAGGATCCTTTGACTCTGGGTGTAAAGCGTGTTGGATGTTAACCACAACTCTCTTAGGAATTTAACATTGGACTTAGGATCGAGCTGTAGGATGAAGTAAGAAGACCAAAACATTTAAAAAACACATGTAAAGGTAAGGGCAGACTTTTTGGGAGCAGGAGAACAAGAGGAATTCATCCTATCAGTAGACAAGGCAATAGGAGTCTAAGCAGAAAAGCCAGGTACTGCACCCTGTACGACAATTAATCTCACCAGAGACAAAAATAAGAGTTGGAGAGTTGTCCCCATATAATATCCAGCGATCTTCAAAGCAAACAGTTGAAAAATGGTGATCAAAAGCATAACAGTTGATGATACATAACAGTGAAAGATCGTATTTATACAAAATGGCAAGCGGAATGAAGTATTGGTGGAAATGACATCATAACTGTGGGACTGGAAGTGACATCATCAAAAGGAGACCGGAAGTAATGTCATCAGGATGCAACTTGAAGTGACGCCACCGGATGTGACGTGTGAGGAAGAGCCATCATCAGATGGGACCAGAAGTGATGTCATCAGAGCACACCCGGAAGTGATGTCATCTGCGGGAGTCAGAAGTGGAACTGATGTATTGGAAGAGGAGCCATTATGAGAATCCAGAATACTCTGTGAATGTGTTGGTTTAATATTTTTCTTCTTGAAATCTAACAAAAAAAGGAGAGAAGCGTTAATACCTGATACAACCCCCTTGTCTCGTGAACTTTCACTCACCTCTGAGCTTGTTGGCTGCCTCCTAAGTGCCATGTCTGACAACCCATATTTATCAAGGGCGTCAGAGTAGAAAAACAATGGTCCTAACCAGCTCAAAAATCTCAGAGTGTACTTAGGAGAAGAATTAAAAGCATTTTGTCAATTTAGGACACTACTCTCAACTTCACTGCAATTTAGGAAAGCTTGTGAGTTGTCCTAATTCGCTACATTCTGCCAGAAGATGGCATTCAAGCAGAGATCAGCACACACATAATGCAGGAAAGGCAGAATGTTTTGGGAATGCTGGGTAACAATTAGCTCATAAAAAGATATTGATTTCACAAAGATGGAATAATATTAGGAACCAATCTTAATTAGCTATGCATAGTCAGTCAAATAAAAACTGTTGGGAACGTTACATTTTTTGGAATCTTAGAAAAATGCAGCTTTACAATAGAAATGATTTAGGTGTGCCAACAACCAACCATTTCTTGAATATTGCAACAAACTTATCATACTTTACAATGTGTGAGGCAATACACAGATTTATATATTTCCACACCAGTCCACATTAGATAATGCTAAAGTAGGCTGCATTTATCCAGGAGCTGTTGGAGTGACTGATGTTACACACATGAAGATCATTGTCCCCAGTGTGGATGAGCACGCAAATGTGAATTTTAAGCAATATCACAGTATCAACATGCAGTTGGTAATGAATGCAAGCTCTGTTGTAATAGCCAGCGTACCACTTGAAGTTAGGCAGGGAGATTGATAGCAAAATGTCATATACTGAAGGTACGCTAAGTTTTGCATTCCATGAACACTTAGACTACTCGCATTACACTTTCCAAGCTCTGGAAGGTTTAAGAAGGCAGGTGGAGACTCCCTGGGTATTGACAAAATAGATCCTCCAAAAAGGTAAGAAGGGGATCATGGAAAGAGTCAGACCCATCATGTGTTTCTGGAAGATAATCAGGAACACTGGAAGAGTTAAAGCTACTTTGGAAAGAGCACAAGAATAGCAGTTGCTAGTTTAAGTAATGGTTACTTTATGAGGCATTTCCCATGGTCATGACAGTGGGAAGGTGATTGTTTGGAAGTGTGGCTGTGAATGATTTTTTGTTAAATAATTGTAGGCCTACCCATTATCTGGCTTTGCTCTCATTCAGAGTGTGTCCATCTCAGAGATCATTATAGTATTATTCTAGATATTGTTGCAAAGTGTCCTGGTTCAACGCAGTAGTTAGAGTAGTGGCATAAATTTTTTATTTGAATATTTGAATATTATTATTAAATACAAGCACTAATCTACTTCATTTATCATTCTTTATTAATTTGAATTTTGCATATGATTATTTCTCTATTTTCTGTTAATAAATGTAATATATTGTAACTGGAATTCTCTTTTGTAGCTTTCCTGAGGTAATCTTAAGTAGTGCCTATCTATCTATCTATCTATCTATCTATCTATCTATCTATCTATCTATCTATCTATCTATCTATCTATCTATTTCAAGTAAGACTGAATACTACAATGTGTAATTCATTGTTCAAACTGTTATATTTGTAGCTTTAAATTAATTTCAAAAGTTGCTTCAAGAATCATTACAAGAACTAGAAAGTATGACAATATAACTCCATTTGTAAAGTCTTTATACTGGCTTCTAGTTAAGATTAGGGCTGATTAGAACAATCCTCTTTCTCCCAAATAAGGCTTTAAATGCCCAAAGTCCAACTTACCTATCTGAACCTATTGTTACTTACAAAATGTAGCATGTATTAAGATCTAAAGATGCTGGTCCACTAAGATTGCATGGATTAGCATAGTAACAGCAGGAGTTTGAGTATTTAGTTATTGGGCCCTAAAGCTGTGGAACGATCTGCCTGCTTATATAAGAGATGCCCCTTTGGTCTCAGCTATTAAATCCAAGTTTATGACTCACTACTTATTAGAACTACTGACTAGCTATGCATATTGCACCTCTGTTTATTAGTTATTTATACACAAGTATAACTATTACAATAATTATGAACCATTGGCAACTCTCCTTCTTCTTGGTGTCCTACTGTGATACTTGGTGCAACTGTTCTACGTCCAAGTTGTTTTTCTGCTCATGAGAAAGATAGTACTGGGAGCCTTGGAATCAAAGGATGGAAAGATTCTGTCATCAGATTAGATGGCCCAGCACAGACTAACACTGTAGAATGCCCAATGAAAATACTGGTCACTGGCAATTTTGTTTTGCATTTTTCTGTTGTCAACTGACCATAGTACAACCATAATATCCTTCAACAGATTTTATGTTCCATTTATGTTAATAGATAGATAGATGTTAAGCAGAAAGTTTTTTCTTTGTCTTGGTAAATCCCAGTGTTGTTGTAAACTCTACATTGTGCTTAAATGTTTCTTTTGCAGCAGAAAGCTGTTAAAGAAAGCATGGAAGTTCAAACTATTTGGAGAGTATTTTGCCAGCAGTTGGGTAAGTATAGGCAAGGTTGGTGGGGAAACTGCTTAGTTGTTGTTTCACAGATTGCCTTCCTACTTGACATCAGAATGAAAAGGTTGCATCACTATTGACCTTTTATTTAGTTCATAGGCTTGACAAACCTCATTGAAGGTGATGTTTTAATTGAATTTTATTTAATTTCTTTACACAAGGATCCATCATATTCTAGTTACCCGACTGTGCACCATATGAAATACCTGAGATTTAAATAAAGACACATTGTTCTTCCTTTTGACCTTCACTTTTTAAAGATCCCATTAAATAAAAATTTAAATAAAATAAAAATATGTTTAAAGGAAAAATATGAAAAAACTGAATTAAAACATTATGTTCTTAAAGCCAGGTGAAATACATAAACAACTTAAACTTTCAAAGAATAACAAAGCACAGATGTCATGACAGGTAAAACTGCAACAGAGGAAGGACTTTTCCCGAATCTCTTTAGTGCCTTTTAATACCAGAGATGCCTTGTTATTTTTCTTTATTTCTATTCTTCTGGATATCGTTTGGCTTGTGAGTTGCCGCTTCCTCTCTAAATTTGTGATGTATGAGTTGTCACTTGCCCACTCTTATCCAGTAAACACAAATTTCTCAGACACAAAAGGTGACATTAATTCAGGCAATTTAAAGCGGCGGCTAACACGATCTCAAGGTAACAGAATCCAGACAATAGGAAAGGGATGGCAGCTCTCTTTTCTGATTTCATTTAAAAACAGAATTAGATGAGAATCTTGATCTCATAGGATATTAAGCAGTATCTCTCAAAGACTGGCAGTTATAATTCCCTGTGATTGGTTGTGATAGCAGTCAGCCATTTTCCAACCTCTTCTGTGACTTCAGATTGTTTCAAATGATTCTTGTGGCACAACATCTAAAATATGACTAAGCCTGGATTATACAAAGGGTTACACTTTTTCTTGGATAATACAAATGGTTTAAATAAAATTTATGGGTATCTTTTTTAAAAGGTAAAAAAAAAACTAAAAGGACACCCTTCATTTCAAGCTCAATCTTACCTGCTGTTTCAGCACGAGACATGTGGTTTCTTGGCTGAACTGTGCCAGCAAATTGTGAATTTCACAAAGCTGGAAAATATCTCTCTTGTTAAATAGCAATTGGATGAAGCAACTTTTCTGTGTGCATTGCAGTTTGAAATTCAGAACAATGGGAGTCGCTTAATACATTTCCCATTTTCATGCTGCAAGGCAGAAACTCATAAGGCAGAGTTACTTTGCTGGGTTGATAGATAGATAGATAGATAGATAGATAGATAGATAGATAGATAGAT
>JANRMT010062861.1:36501383-36519398 GCA_026402145.1 Polypterus bichir lapradei
ATAGATAGATAGATAGATAGATAGATAGATAGATAGATAGATAGATAGATAGATAGATAGATAGATAGATAGATAATCTCATCAAGCAGGCCAACATATGCAAACATTGTTTCTGTAATAAATTAATAACTGCATACAACTGAAGGAACAACACAGGGAGTATACAAAGTACAAAAATAGATTAAATAACATATAACCTTGTTCCTTTCTACCTGCCCATTGGGATGACTTGCCCACTTGACAACCTTCAATTCCCAGGAAGCACTTCTTTAACCTCTCCCAGTCTATAACCTACCCATCTCCTTGATCCAACTCACACCGTAACAATAAGCTTCATGTTTCTTTGTGTTTAATTGGCTTAATTTGGTTTAATTTCCAGCCAAGAACAAGACAAACTTAATGCACCTCAATGGTTCCTGATATCAATGCACCCCTTACCCTTCAATTATTATAATGGACATGTCTGTTAGGCGGTGCTCCCTGTCTTAAACTTATACTCTGTACTATAAGTTGAGATATTATTAGCCTATTAATTTCCCTCACAGCATTATTACTTCTCCACAAGGACAGTTAGGTTCCATAGTGTCTGTTGAGTCTCCTGCCCTCCAAAATCCTGAAGGAGTTGGAAGGAGAAGGAAGGATGGTGACCTGAACACAAGAATATTTTGAAAAGGTTTACCAGGAAATGAAATTACATAATCCAAATTTCTTAGATTACAAAGACATGGGAGATATGAAATCAAAATACACACAATAGTCGAAGGCCATGCAAAATGAGTTCTAAACGGATTTAAAGGATTGGACAAAATTCTAAGTGAAATTAATCAGAGAGCAGTCAAAGTCAACTGATCAGAAATCTTTAAACAAAGCACACAGAACTATGCGAGAACATCATTGTTATTTGAGTTTATCTCAAAGCTAGGATACTAGAGTGACTGTGTTGCCATTTTTAATAGTCAATCACTGATGATGTCAAGCACCGTCTAGTGTGAATATAGTTACTTATAATCATTAGTGCCATTGAAATAAGACAGCAATATGAAATGATGGCTAAAACACAAAGAGATTGTAACAAATTTGCAGATTGCGAATGTCACCAAATTAGAAAAAAATAATGCATTTTCAAAAAATAATATTTGCACAAAACAGTGTATGTCACTTGTTCAGAAGAACAAAATAATAAGATTGACAACAAAAGGAACAATGACTGTTTCCTCTGTCAGTACACTTTAATCGCCCCTTCTCATGTATTACTGCCACAAACCCTTCCTGGACACCCGGTACATTTATAATGCTTACTGGCTTCTTCCAGACATTTTGGCTAACAAGTGTAATCACTACCAGTGCATGTTTCTCTCCATTTACTAAGGCAATATTGGGACCCTATACCTCATTCCTCAATTGTGGCATTGACCAGGCTACTTATGTATGTACATGCACACACACAAAGCATATATACTGTACATTCAGAGAGTAATTTAGATAACATGACATAATGTTCTCAAACCCACTTTATCCAATTCAGAGTTGTGGTGGCCTGAGCTTATTGTGGCAGCACTTGGCACAAAACAGGAAGCAGCCATGGATAAAACTCAGTGGTCACTCTCAATCTCACAGAAACATTTTGTTATCATCAATGCCTTTAAGGTGTATCAGGAATACTAGATTACCCAGAGAAAAACTCAGTTAAACGTGACAGCTCCACACACAAAGACCAGATACTGACAGTATATGAAACCCAAGATGCTCGATCCATCAGGCAGCAATGCCTCCATTTCCATTATTAATATTTTTAAAATAACACTGAATGTCCATCCATCCATTATCCAGCCCACTAAATCCTAACTACAGGGTCACGGAGGTCTGCTGGAGTCAGTCCCAGCCAACACAAGGCACAAGGCAGGAAACAAACCCCAGGCAGGGCGGCAGCCCACCGCAGGGCACACACACACACACACACACCAAGCACATACTAGGGACAATTTGGAATCGCCAGTCCACCTAACCTGCATGCCTTTGGACTGTGGGAGGAAACCGGAGTACCCAGAGGAAACCCACGCTAACATGGGGAGAACATGCATACTTCACACAGGAGGACCTGGGAAGCGAACCCGGGCCTCCTAACTGCGAGGCAGCAGTGCTACCCGCTGCACCAACGTGCCGCCCCTAACACTGTACGTGAGGGAAATATTTACTTCTTGTTTTGGTCCGTGCTCCATTTCATCTTCCACATTCCAAGGTGTGTAAAGCTAATTGTTAACTATGACTTTGCTTTGTTTTTAGTGAGTAGGGATGGGTATATGAAAGTGCCTGTGATGGAGTGTCATCCAGTCTATGCACAGTTCCTGCCTTGCCTCCAGTACTCTAAGGTTATATCCTCATGAATTCCAAGGTGAGAAAATGTGGTTGAATGAGAAAGGCCAACAACAGAGGCTCCTGTCCAGGTAATGCACAACTCACTCAGTTTGTGATCAACCCATTGAATGGGAAATGTCTAGCAGGTGCCTACTTACTTTGGGTGACAGATGTCACCAGTGATTTAAAGGGTGGTACCAAAGCTCAATCTTACATGCTTCTTACATGACAACATGCTAATGCTGAAGTGCAAAATATTGCCATTTAAGTCTGTGTAACAAGAATCAAATTAACTAAATCACAGCTTTCTATTCTTCTAGAAAGCTGCTTTCTTAAACATGCTGTGCTGTTGAATGTGACTAAGGTCATGACTGGGCTGGGGTTCATCTATAAAATTGTGTTTCATTATGTGTCGTACTGGAGCAATAATGAAAATTAGAAAACTCTTAATGCACTGGAGTGTGGCAATCAATCATAAAATTGTTGATAATGAAGCCCTTAAGCGTTCTAGAATGCTCTGTAGTTACCACTGGTCCATTTATATGAGGCTGATAGGTAATGGGCGTTATTATTTCTTATCAGTTTTAAATATCATATAGCTGGCTCTTTGTCTTTTTGATTTTGAATAACAGTTAGTATTATTATCGTGGTGTATGTTTCTTCCACCACGGATTTATCTTTGCGAAATTTTATACAGTGTTGCAGCAGTTAACCTAAACATTTTCCCGCACATATTAAAAAAATAAACAGCTTTCATATCCATTGAAAAGATTTTTTTTCAATCGCCTATAGAATATCTTTTAAATTATTAAGTCTTATAATTGTTATTATTGTTTTAAAGTAGAGCTCCTTTTTCCTTATTTGACACTTAGAAAACAAACCAGTCCATTTACCGTAAAAAACTAGTATTTCTGTGTCACTTCTTTTTTTTTTTTCTTCTTCTTACTATTTTTAAAAAGTTATTTTATTTTAAAAGCCTAAGGTTTCTTCTCGAGTGCAAACAGGTGAAATCTTTAAATTGCAGAGCAAAGCAATCTCAACGCAGCCAAGTGTAGAAAAGCTTTAAAATGTAAAAATTGCTCGGCGTCACGATCATCTGCATTGGAGCCGTGCGGATGGGATAATCAATAAGCAGACCCGGCCACTCTCGTAAATGCGTCTGTGTATCCGGGCCGTGTAACCGTTTTTAAATTCACAAATTTGAGTGGATGGAATAAAGCGGACTGTCTCATAAACTAATGCTACACATCTAGTGTTCATTAAACTCGTGATGAAGACAGTATCGCTTAGGAACCAAATCCTCAATCATTCTCTGTTCGCACAACCCCGCCCCCCACCATTCTGCACCCCCCAAACACACGCACACTCGCAAATTTGTCTCCACATGGTGTGCAGTTTCAACTGACAGTCAGGTTCTACAGCACCGATCCTGGGCTGACAATCTCACTTTATCGAGAATGGAATAGTGACGGCTAATTGATTTTACAGCAATACCGAAGGACAGACAATGAAAGTACCATCAATTTAATCCACTATTTAATGGTTCCAATTTAGCCTCTGTAAACGCTCACTAAACTAATTTCTCCGGGTTCAGCAATCTGAAAAGCTATCATATCTCTAATCTCCTTCAATATATTCATTGGGAGAAGGGAATTTAGCCAATTCCGATGTGCGGAGATGATCTGTTAGCGTAGTGTAAATGTTTATAACACGGCAATCTAGTTCGTTTATAAGGATATGAAAAGTTTTATTGGGGAGGGCACTGGAGTGGAACTGTTGGATAATAGGCAGTTACCCAGCAGTCTTTGAAAGCTATGAAGCATAGAGATGTAGAGAATAAAATACCAGGGACTTACCTTAATCGGAAGCCAAGCTGAAATTCTGAAACGGCACGGCAGTTAGATTTTCACTGATAGTGGGTATTGTGGCCGAGACAATTTCTATCTCGCCTCCACTTTATTTTTCCCGTTGTTTTTACTTTTATGTGGTTTTCCTTTTCACGCGCAGTATTATTTATACTGTATATATCGCCAAGGAAATTTTATTTGGGGAATTATCAATAACAGATGAGTTGTTTTTTGCAGATTAATATATATTAGTAAATTATATTTGATTTCTTATATATTATTGTATTACTATATAAAAATAGCTTATGAATATTCTTTCTTGACTGCTGCTTAGGTATTCTTTAATTAACATCTGTTAACCAATCTTTGTCATTCATATAGTGCCTTTCACAGTACATGCCATTTTTCAGCATTTCATAAATACGTTAAAATCAAAAGTTAATGAACTGCATAGTATTTGTGAATTGGAGGCTCAGTTTAATGGTGTGATCAATACTCACTACTAGTGTCATATGCAATGACAAAACAGCTGACTAGCATGTTTCTAAGAGTTTAATTGCTCTCATGTGAGTTTGTGTTTGGTTAGATAGATAGACAGATAGAAAAGCTGAATAAAACATAAGATAGATAGATAGATAGATAGATAGATAGATAGATAGATAGATAGAAAAGAAGCTGAATAAAACTAGACAGACAGATAAATAGATAGATAGATAGATTTAGTAGTTGTATGCATCCATCAATTATTACCCTTGCTTAACAGTAAAGTCCAAAGCATGTTCTGGCAGCACTGACTACCATATTTTTTTACTACACCTTCTCAGAAGACATACAAGGCTTTGATGAAATTAAATGTGCTCTTACCCGGAAGGCTAGCAATAGAGCTTTGTGACCAGAAATCCTGAGCTTCAACCTCTCAAGGTAAAATGTTCTACATCCTAAGAATGTCTCACTGTGCCAGCCAAGCATCATTGCGAATGTAAAACTGACATCACTGATAGTTGTATTATTGCATATGAATAGTATTTTGTGTACATGATATACATTTCATCTAACCATCATTAACAATTTTTAACAGTTTTTGATCATAGGGCGCTGCTGCCATCTTTGTATGACTGGGTACAGATTAGGAACAGTCCATGGTTAGAGTGCAAAGACCATCAAAAGTGGTCCATCCTACAGACACACATACACATGTAAACACACATAAACATAAATTGGCATTGGCAGCAAAACTGGGGTCTGGTGTTGATGAAACGACTTTAACCAGAACAACGCAGGAGAGAAAATCAAAATGTGACTGAGATTCTAGTGCAGTAAATTGGAACTTGTCTCTCTCTTATTTGGTATTCTGCTGTCTATCTATCTATCTATCTATCTATGCTGTCTGATTGTTGGTCCATTGCTGATATCTGGGTTGGGACTGTTCCAGGTGTGGAACGCGCTGCCTGGAGTTGATGTGTCTCTTTTTATTTTCCCTGTATTTATTTATTTTTTAATCTTTCATTCTTAAAGATTCACCATACAGCTGTTACTGTTTTGTTGTTTTTATTTGATAAGATGCAGTTTTGGTGTTTTTCACCTTAGCCATTTCTACTCAGCTTGTTGCCTAAGTCATTTGAAAATCTTTCCCACCATCATGGTGCCAAGGTACTGGAAGATCCACAGGTTTTCACTGAAGTTTGTGTAGTAGCAGTGGGAAAAGTGATCGATTATAAAACTGTCAAGTCTGCATCGAGAATTAACAAGTCAGTGGTAGCAGCAGTAGTAGTAAATGATGAATCTCTCATGAATAAGCTTGTAGAAGAAGGAGTTGTTATTAGTGGAGCATTAGTTTCTGTATCATTCTTATCACCATCTGCAAAGAAGGTAGTAATTTCAAATGTTCCACCTTTTTTAAAGAATGATATTTTGGTGAGAAAATTGCAATGATATGGCCAGGTTTTGTCTGATTTGACAATGATACCACTACGCTTGTAAAAAATGCAGGAATTACCGTGTGTTGTTTCCTTTAGGAGACTAGTATTTATGATATTAAATAGCAAGAATGAAAATATCAATGTAGCACTCACATTTAAGTTCAATGGCAGTGACTATGTGGTGTTTGTCACATCAGATTCAATGAAGTATTCAAGGAAGCTGGACACAGGGTAGCACAGTGCAAGAATTAGTCAATTGTGATTGTGGGTGACTCTGCTTGGGGAGAATTCTGACTTTGCAAATTATGGGAACAGTCAGACTAAGTATGACAATGAGGCAGACAGCATGGAGGACAGTGAGATTGAGTTCAATGAGTGTTTAGATGAAGTGGGTGATGTGAATGATCTGCCCCTAGTTATGCTGTCTAAAGTCACTCCTGTGAAGAGCGCGGTTCTTTTTGATAAAGACATGTCGACCAAGGACAGTTGTTTGATGGTTAATAATGTACTGTGGGATTCCATAAAAAGTGTAGTTAAAAAAGACAACAAAGAGTCTGAGGCCACTAAGATGAGTAGACAACATTGAATGCTCATTTTCAGGGAGCTGTTCTAGTCGCAGTCCACTGCGAATAAGTCTCAGGCACAAGTTATGGATGCCGTAAACTTACTCCTAATGGAGCAGGTCTCAGCATGTGTTATAGAAGGCAGGTGAGTGAGGGACTTCTGGATGTGTGCGGTGAGGAGTGTGGAAGTACTGGGGTGAATGAGTGTGATGAGACCTTATGAGTTCATAGTCATAAATAAAAGAACAAACCAGAAAATCCAAAGCTGGCAAAGTAAAGCCTTGTGTCCAGTGAGCAATCCAGAGAATATGTAAACCTGGTTAAAAGTCAAAGTGGGTGACAGGGAAGATAAGGACAGGATTGGTGTCAAAGTACAGCAACATTTCCCTGATGTCCAGTTACCGTATTTCTGTTGTCAGTACAAGAATAATGCGCAGAGTAGTAAGGCTGGACATGGACCAAAAAGAGTCCAACTGGTTAAAAATCTGATAAGTAAGGTTTGTCAGTCTCTTCCTTATTCATAATGAATTTGTTTTTGTGTTTCCTTTTTCCTTTATGTTATGTACTTTATTGGTTGCTTCTTTTGGTATTTTCTCTATGCAGTCCTTACATATTGGGATCTTAAATGTAAACGGCTGTAGGAGTGTGCTAAGAGGGCTTTAATTTTTGACTATTTAGAGCAGGAATCGCTTCATGTTCTGCTTCAGGAAACACACTGATGTTAGAAATCAGCCGGACTGCTTAGAAGAATCTTTTTATTAATGGGGAGATATTGTTAATGGAGGGGATTTTAAATGTACTGGACACTTTATTTAAAAAGTGTTACAATAAATTTCTTGCAGATAGACAGTACACTTGGGTGGGCAGATTTCAATGGAATGATTAGACCGTTTTTACTGTCTGAGTCACCATCTGAGTACAATTTACATCTATTCTTTTGGTTTCTTTGATCAATCTATGGTGGAAATAAAATTCACAAATTAATAAAAAAAAAATTCCGCACATCTTTTTGGCATTTTAATGTTTCCTTGTTGGACGACTTCAATTTCCTTCAGTGCTTTGAGTTATTCTAGCAGCAGTGGACCCTCACCACAAGCCCGACGCCAGGGGGGGACAAACGGGACTCTGGTCCGGGGCCCTAACGGAAGGGGGCCCCTTCACGCTTGATTTTTTTTATGCTGATGTTGTGCGCATAGATATATATTCGGAAAATTATTCAAGTTACATGTAATAGAAAAGTTAAATCATTTAGCTTACAACAATACAAGTGAGTGTTTTAATAGCTGCACGCTCCACGCAAGTAGATATCGTGCTCGTGTCATGTGAAGCACGCTTGTCAAAGGGAGCCGGCAGCGGCACGCTTCTCAAAGACAAAGGAGAGCCGACGCCGACGTCCTTGAGCTTGACGTTGAGTAGTATGTTTGTTGTACAGGGTACGTGGATAATGGATTGACTTCGCCGCTGTAATTGAATACTTCCGTTTCACACACACAGGTGCTGTTCTGTCTCAGACAACAGCGATATTGTTGTGCACTATCGTGGATGTTGACATGTATGGTGTAGCAGAAGTCCGTCTCTGTAGTTTGATAATTCATTCGCTTGGGTGTTTATTGTTGCTTTTAAAGCAGTGACAAGTGTGCGTTGGTTTTGTGTGTATCACTAAATATTCCGAATCACCCGGATTTTTTGAAAACTTTTAAGTTTGATATAGCAAGTTACCATACTGATTGTACACCATGTAGATAACCCTAACCGTAAGTATATATTAAAATGTTCAGATGTTACTCCTGTTCATTGCATTGGTATAATTGTACCGTTACACATTAGATAATACATAGGCCTATCTCATTAATGTATTGTTTCAATTCCGCTACGAGCTTCCGTTAGCATTGGCTTTCCTTCTCGCAGTCAAACTTTGATGTGCGAGAAGGCTTAACTCATCAAGTATGGTATTCATAAATGCAGCATTGTCGCTGTCGGATAAACTACATTTCGATCATTTTATATATGTATTTGAAGGTTTTGGCATGTGGGGACACGACGGAAGGCAGAGTGGCCCACACGTATCCAGTTGTCTGGGGCCTAAATATTTCTGGCGGCGAGCCTGCTCACCAAATCTCAGTTTATGTCTTTCAAGCAATGGTAGGACATTTCTAAAGTGTAGATTAGAGCACTTGACCAGGAAATAACCAGGAGGTGTATGGACCACATACAAAGTCTGGATAGGAAATCACCAAACTGCACACCACTTTACAAAACAGTTTTGATAAGGACAACATTGAGATTTTAACAGCTAAAAAGCTTTCACTTTCTGAACTTCTTGAATTCAGGTTAATTTAGTAAGGGCTTGATTAGAGAATTGAAGTCGCCTGGATGCACACATAAGATTTTCCTTTAGTTATGAAAAAAAGAAGCACAGAGCAAGATGGTCCGCATACTCCATGATGCCAATGGCCAAGAACTAGGTATTACAAAGAATATCAGAGATTTTGCTGTTTCTTTTTATAAGAATGTATTTACGGATAAATGTATTGATGAGTCAGCAAAGCCCAGGTTTCTAGATGGGCTACCAAATATTTCAGAAAAATTCTACCTGCATATGGGCATGGGGATTAGCCTTCAAGAACTATCCAACTCACTTTCTGATTTAAATATTGGAAATAGTCCTGGGATTGATGGGATTCCTACAGAATTTTATAAGCAATTCTGGCGGTGGAATGCTGGCTCTGAGGCTAGGGATCTGCACTGGCATCCCTGTGTGACACTGCCTGTAAAGACACCCACAATGCATGCTGGGAACTGTAATGGTTCAAATCCTGTAAATACCAGAAGTGACTCTGCTCCATTGGGCTCTTGAGCAAGGCCCCTAACCTGCAATTGCTCTGTCCTCGTTATGATGTTAATCTGCATCCAGCCCTGTAAGTAGGCCCTCCAATCTGCAAGGAAAACTTGAGGGTTGGTTGGCAGAATTGGCACTCCAGCCACCATAAAAAACTTCACACTGTTCCATTCCATCTGAACTAGTGTGGTGTTGAGCTGTCACCCATTGCACATGGCTGCACTCGAGTCCTAATCTGGGATGCTGAGGTGGTTTGTCATGTGGTGGGTAAGGTAACTCGCTGTATCAGGGCATGTTTCTAACCCCTCTCTCTGGCATCTGCTGGGGCAGGTATTTCTTGACAGCATAAAGAATGGAGAATTACCTCTAAGCTTTAGATAAACAGTCATGACTCTGCTGCTCAAAAAATGGTGACCTGTGCCAAATAAAGAATTGGTGTCCCGTGAACCTCCTCTCCACAGACTCTAAGATCTTTTCAAGGGCCTTTTCCAAATGCCAGAGGACAGTGATGGTCTTAATTGTAAACTAATGTCAGTCATATTGTGTGCCTAACACGTCTATTCATGATAATATATGTTTATTACGGGATGTTATCTCAGGTTCTAGCTTGTTTGCTGTTGATTTGGGAATTCTGTCCATAGACCAGGAAAGGGTATTTGATAGAGTAGATCACAAATATTTGTTTACTATGTGTGACAGGAATTACCAGGGAACATCAAAAAAGGTTTGGGGCAGCCGTCCGTATATTATGTTCTAGCTACAAATGGGTAAATTTGTGGTAATGTTATTTGCTCAAAGTCCAAAACAGAATTGAAAGGTGTAAAGATGGCGGCTTTGAAGGCCAGAACCAGAAGTGACGTCATCGTTGGCAACAGAACTGGAAGTGTGTGGAATTTCCTGAAGATGGTCTGCAGAAGATCGAGAGAGAAAATCAGTGCACCTAGCCACTCCCTGGTCTGGCGGGTAACTACCATTATTCAGGCCCTTTAGCTGCCTCTCATGTGAACGTGTGTGACATATGTTGAAGGGTTTTAGGTTTGGTGATTATTTTATAAATATGATGAAGCTCCAATATAGAAATTCTTTTCTTGTTTTAAAAGTTAACAGCACTTTGAGCTCCTCATTTTTGATGAAGAGAAGGATTAGACACGGCGGTGGCTTATGTGGCCTGCTCTGGCCCATGAGCCTTTTCTCAGCCAAATAGGTTCCAGACTGTGGTGTGTGGGCTTTCCATTTTGCCCAAATGTTACTTTTAAATGTCTGGCCTACGCTGATGACATCTTCATTTTTGTTACATCTAACTCTGAGTTTAAAGTGTTGGTCTCGTGTCAACAAGTATTTGAAAGCTTTTCTTCAGCAAAAGTCATCTCGGCCAAGAGTAATGCTTTCATACTTGGCTTCTGAATGGAATGTGCACCTCCAGATCTGCCTGCTGAATTTGCTGAAGTGGAACAATAAAGTGTTTTTGATATTTTCGAATGGTGGTGGGTGCTACGGGGTCGATGAGAGTAACTGGAAGGAACTTTTAGATAAAGAAGCCACACAACTTAAAAAATGAAAATGGATTGTAGCTAAGCTGTCATTTAAGGTTTGGGTGATTGTGATCAATAGCTTTGACAAAATCGTATGAGTGGGGCGCTTTCACACAGGATCTGAAAACTGCTGATCATTTTCTTTTGTGATGACCAACATTGGATAGAGCAAAGTGTGCAATCAGAGCCTCATTAATGTTATTTTAAAAAAACTGTCTGAAATTTATGACGACAGCAAATTGTTTTTTATTGACCCCTAGTGCTAGCTTTAGTTTTGGGAGTCAGGTCAATCAGGATGATTCAGGGCTTTTAATCATTCTTGGTCAAGCACAGGCAGAACAACCTCATCAGGGCAGCTGAAACAAAGATGGAGGTTTGACCTGCCGCTGATCTTTCCTCCCTCACAAAACGTACAATCGAAACATTTCATACTGGGGCAGTTGCGAGTTTTAAATCTCTGTTGAAGATAGACCTTTATAAACATTGCTTAAAAACTATGTATTTTTCTGCATTAAGGATTGTTATTGATACACCATGAGAGAGAACATTTGGAGGTGGAAGGTGAGAGAGCGCCTTTTTGGAGGAGGCTATATCAGCCTCTAAATAAGAAAAGAACAGCAGACCTGCAGTGCAGAATGTTGCATGGAATCAATGCTACCAATTCTTTTTAAAGATAATTAAGCAAAAAGACGAGGATAAATGTATCTTTTGTGGACAAATAGAAACAATATTCAATTTTTCTTGTAATGTAGTATAATGGGATGTTTTCAGGTTTTTTAGTGATGTGTTTAGAAAATAGGCAAATTTAATAATGTCATGTTCATCTATGGAACTAAATATAAGAAATATTGGCAAAAAATGCTTAATTTTCTAATTAGATGAGCCAAAATTAGACAACCTAAAAAGTCAAATTAATAAACAATATGGAACAGGGCATACTGATATTATTTTGATTTTTAAGACCAATAATGATTACTTGATTTACTTATTATAAATTGATGAAAATGTTGGAAATGTTTAAAAATGGACAAAGCAGAAATGGAAGTCAACGTGTGATTCATTGTTAAAATGTTTGGGAAAATAAATTAACTGTAGAAAGCATTGAATAGAATTTTTTTTCTTATTCTCTTGAATGATGTGAAAATATTTGGGGCAAAAGGACCTGTGTAGCATTGTAATAATATTTTCAAAGTTGTTATTTGAAATGTTCCATGTGCTTGTTTGATACTGTTTATGGATTATTGAATTATTCAGTAGAAGTAGAAGGCACACATGTATTGCCTAAAATGGATATAAATAATAGAATGACAGATACTGACTTACGTGGGAGTAGTATTCTTTTTTGATAAAACATGTTGAAAACATGCTTGTTCTATATATTAGGTACCATATTGTGTTTTAATTTATTGTTTCATAATTTAATTAACTTTTATCTATCTATCTATCTATCTATCTATCTATCTATCTATCTATCTACCTATCTATCTATCCACAGTTTATAAGATTTAATTTATAAAAGGGATATTCCTTTGTTGTTCCTCCTAGAATGATTACACAAGCTGAAATTGTAAAGCGGTCAATCACTGAGTGAATGATCTGCTAGTTACAGTATGCTGACATTACAAATACTATTTAAAATGTAGTACAACACCTCTCTGGATGTGCTCTTATCAGAACAAGCAGTTCAGCTCCTGGTTTATATAAATAGCTATATAGGAAATGTAGATCTTATTTTTTTCATTCAACAGCCTTTGTTTTCTATTCTTTAAGGTGAAGTATGAGGTAATTTTAGGTCTGCTGTTGACAGAGCTTAAATGTTGATCCTTTGACCCAAAGGTCTTGGCATCCTCTATTGATTTTAAGCAATTGTAAAACCACAAAATGAAAGATTCATTGTACACCTTGTTTTATTACCTGCTTTTTCAATTAACGTTTTACCCTGAAAAAGTAGAGTGCCATTAATAGCAGTATGTTATAGCAGTAGCTGTGTACAGCCTATTATTACTGTAACAGCTAATCAAGATAGATAGATAGATAGATAGATAGATAGATAGATAGATAGATAGAACAAATAATGGGCTATATATAAGAAACAAAAACAACATGGTGTAATGTTTATTTATTTAGTTTCATGAACACAATCCTACACGTGGTTACCAGGCTGTTAGGGGGTCAAAATATCAGTTAACCAGCTGGATAAATATGCTAGTAATAATTAAAAGCAGCCACAACAACAATATTAATTAAGAGTTGTAATGAAGCATTACAATAATTATATTTATACTTATCGTGCCAACTCACACAAACAAAGGAATTGTGAACATTTTAAATTCATTTTTTTCTCCTTTAAGCCAATATTTAAGCCCGTGTTGTATTGTAATTTGACTGAAATTTATTTCAAACCTTTCAACTTGCCTTTCCCAGTTCATTTATTTAGGAACCCAATAATCAATTTTAGGGTGCCAGTTCCCATCCCAGCAGCAATGGGCAAAAAGGCAACTTGCAACCAAAGATGTGATGTCATCCATCATCAGGCTCACTCATTCACACAGACATTGTCAATTAACCTAAGATTAATGTGTTTTGGATGTGGATGAAAAATCACATTTCATAGAGAGAAAACTGCACAGACATTAGAATATCTTAACCATTATGCCAGACAGGGAATGTCTTTACTACTGTACCCCACAGGCAGGCATTGTGTCATCGTGGTTAAGGCTTTGGACTTCAAAGCTTGAGGTTGTGGGTTCAAGCCCCACTTCTGACATGGTGTGGCCATGAACAGGTCACTTCACCTGCCCGTGGTCCAACTGGATTAACAAAAGAAATGTAACCATTTGTATCACTTTGGATAAAGGCATCAGTCAAATAATAAGGAATAGAATTTCTAAATTCAACACAGGCAAGGCACATACCACAATCTGAATGTGTGAGTTAACCATTATTATTCCCAAAATGAGCAATTCAGTAGTGAATCAAAAATACAAATATGGTAGCCAATATTTTATTAGACATATTGAAGGCCCATCACCAAACAATGCTTCAATATCTTAGATTAGTCCATTTACAGCAAATTCTGAAGTCTATTAAGACATCATCGCATGTAAGCAAGAACCCACCCTAAGCTGACTTTCATTCAGTGCTGCTCTGATTATCCAAACCTACACATCTATGCCATGTGTAAAGAAAGAAGAGCGTATGTGGCAGAAGAGGCAAATTCCACGTCAACAGTATCCAAGCAGGAATTTAAACCCAAGACTGTGGAGCTGTGTGACTGCCATACTAACCACTCTGCCACCATGCTCCTTTTAAGTGCTTTAATTACTGGCATTACATTGAAATGGACTTTATATATTTTCTGTAAACTACACTAATATTTGAGATGAGTTTTCAATAAATCTCATGTATTTAGGGACACAATCTAAAAAACAAATTAAACAAACAGTATGTTTCTTTTTGTCAACAGCAAGTGTTTCGTTTTCCTTTTAAGCTTCATGAGACAAATCATTTATTCAAAAGTACTGTATATGTTAACTGCTATAACATATACATATTTGATGAAGTTATCACAACAAAGTTAAAATGAAAAAAGTCTCATTAATGTATAATTTCTATAAATTATGCATTCAGTTATAATAGTCTTTATCATCTAAATCGAAAGACGAATTTATTTCCTCACATCATTATAAAATATGATGTCTTTTGTTACCAAGTAATTTAGCTGTGTTACTAAAGTGCAGTAGAAGTCTGACTGCAATTTAGGGACAATAATTGCACGTACACAACTCTCTGTACAGCATAAATTAAATGTATAGAGTCAATCTAGTTTTATAGTCTTTTCTTTACAGTTATGCTGCACCTTCTTTTCTTTTTTCTTTGTTTTTCTAATAAAGTGCATAAGTGAGCCAGGTAAGTGACCTTTAAAGTTTTGAGTCAACTGCAGACATGTTGACCACTTTCATCCCACCTCTTAAATTAAAAAAAAAAAATAACTCAAGTGAGACCTGGGCTGGGTGTAAAATAGAGAGGTGGAGCAGATGGGCAGATGTCAACAGGTTTTATATACAGTATGAAAAGTAAAGAACATAAAGATCAGCATCTAGAAGAGATTTTATTGTGATCTGTTTTTCTAGCTAATTCAGAAGGAAGGTTTACAAACATGCTGCTGCTATTTGGAGAGGATAGAAGAAAGAGAGATGGGACTTAAAGAAGGAGTGCTTTGTATGAGAATGGTGGGCAAGCCACCCTGCCTTATAAACAGGGTAAGCCTAGGGAGCCAGTAGGTTTTGTTTTTTGCCTTTACTTAATGTTTGAGCTCATCCTTCGGTGGGTCCCTAACATGAGTATTGTTGTTTAATAGAGCCTCCATTTTGAAGTCATCTGTGCCTTCTTTGTATATTTCTTGATGTAGATGGCTGCCATTCAAATTTCCTCCTATCACTCAGTGAATAGCTTAGCTGCTTAAATTTTTGCAATGAGGTTTTTTTTATGTTATTTCTTTCTTCTTTTTTTACATTTTTCTGCTAGCTGTGGGTTATTTATTCTTTAGGGGTATTCTTTAAGGAACAAAAAACCTTTAAATGTACAGTGTGATGGATAGCGCACATTGGCAATCATCCCGGCTGGAATGGGGCATGATTCCTTACCCTGATGGGAGACTAGCCCTTTGGAATCATGAGAAGTAAAGTGATGATCATCCAACCGCGGCCAGGAGACAGGCAGGAGATGCCAGTGCAGGAGTGGGTGTGCTGGCATCCCGGCAGGGTCGGACTGAGGAAGAATACCCAGCTGAGAAGGCTGTGTGATGAAACGAATGGGGGACACAACCTGACAAAACTACATCCCTACACGCTAGGTGGCAGTATCCCTGTGTGACACTGCCTGTAAGGACACTCACAAAGCATGCTGGGAACTGTATTCCTACGGGGCAGCCTTGTCGGGTTCTGTGGATGCTGCCAGAAGTGTTACAGGGATTCATGATCAATACTTTGTGGGGGTACACTTGACCTGAAAGTGTTTCCAACAGGTTATGCCCTAGCACCAGAAGTACTCCTGGGTTTAAGCTAAAAAGAGGCACTCGATCTCATCCAGGCATGTTACAGTCAGGTAGAAGAAGGCAACACTCACCAAGGAGGAGTGGAGGAAAGGAAAAGAAGAGAGAAGTGGGTTGTTGTATTGTGCTTGTGAATAATTTTTATTAAGAAGCCTTTGTGAAGGTAGTAGAAAAAAAAAATTATTTAAACATCTGTGACAGATAGGGGGCACTGTTGACCCCTGAACCCTCAGACAACACGTTCAGACACCAGGTAAAAGTCCCAATAATAAATTTATTTTTACAATAAAGTGCACAAAGCACCCCCACATCCACAATCCTCAATAAATCAATACAATAATCACAATAATAATCCAATAAATCCTCCTCTCCACCCAGCAGCTCCGTCACACTTCCTTCCTACTTGGCTCAGTCTGCTGGGGTTTCCCATCGTCCTTTTATATTCCCTGACCCGGAAGTGCTTCTTTCCCTCAGTCCAAGTGTTTTCAACTTCTTCTTCTTCAACCCGGAGGTACTTCATTCCTTCCGTCCCCGTAATTAGGGAGTACTTCCAGGCTATAAAAATACTCGTGCCTCCCTGCAGCGTCCCCTGGCAGCCCCCATGGTATCCAGAAAGGCTGTGAAGTAAATTCGGGGCCCCTCCATGTTCTAGGGAGGACTCCATCTAGTGGTGTAGTGGTATTGGCCAGAATAAACTGCCAGCCATATATCACACATGAAACTTGTGTCTATCAGGTTGTGTCTGGGTTTTGAAATTCTGCAATGTGCCCTATAGGTTACAACAAGAATCAAATATCCTAATGAGATTTGGAAAAGGATGATAAGGAACATGTTACTTTCCTACTGCCAGTGTTCTTCATCTTGAACCCATAGCAATTACACAACACATTTCAAACAAGTATAATTTATATTTTTAATATGTCCTATCCCCAGATGTCTAATGTTTAAAATTTGAGTCACAACCCAAGCAAACCTAGACATGTGATTATCTAAAAAAGAAGTACAGTAAACAGCAAAAGCTTTAGGTTTTTTGGCTTTTTAGTGTTTAAATACTTCTGTTTCTCAAATTACATTAAACAATTTTCTGCCGTGTTTAGATGTAACCCCTGCAGCTGTAGAAGATACAAAATGATAAAGAAATTAAAACAACAGAGCGCCACAGAAGAATCTGAGTCAAAGGAGCCTCATTTGATGCAGATAAGAGATAGAGATCATGTTTAAAATGACTTACAGGTAAGAGTTCTGTGTTTCACAATCTGTCTGGAGCAGGTCTTATCTGACACTAGTAATTTCAAATCCTGATGAGGATCTTGTGCCCAGACAAAATGGAATCCCCTGGCGATTCAATAAAACGACAAATGTAAGTACACAAAGTGTTTAACCCTGGACTGACTAAACGCCCTTCCACCTCTCCATCACCAGCACCCAGACATAAGTGACTTTGGATGTAAGCATAATACTTCACGGGAAACTAAAAAAATAACTCATGGATCACTAAACAAATTCACCTTGTATGGAGGCTTAAAGATGATACAAGCCACTACCATGTCCTGTAGGATCCTTTATTTAAGTTTGGCTTCTCCTGGTTTGCATCAGAGGACTCTGCAATGGACTAGATCCCTTTTGAGGGTTGTTTTTCTATCTTGTCCCTAGTGGTCTGGTCACACACAACCCTAATTTAAATGAAACAGTTTTCAGAATATGAAATTATGTTATTTTAAAATTAACAGTGTAAAATTCATGACATTGTATGGTTCAGTTTCCTAGAAAGTGCAGACTTATTCTCAGTATTCTCTGTGTGCTAATGAAGCAACTAGGCAAAATACCAAATAGATAGATAGATAGATAGATAGATAGATAGATAGATAGATAGATAGATAGATAGATAGATAGATAGATAGATAGAT
>JANRMT010062861.1:36525656-36553279 GCA_026402145.1 Polypterus bichir lapradei
ATAGATAGATAGATAGATAGATAGATAGATAGATAGATAGATAGATAGATAGATAGATCTTTATTTGTTCCTAGGGGAAATTTGGATTTTTAGAGAAGCTCTTTAGATGAAAAAATACATAAATAGATAGATAAATAAATATTAATACACACAGACTGTAGTCTGAACACATACCAGAAAGACTAAAATGAAGAAAATTTTAAAAAGAAAACTTCTGACTTGGCAGTAACAGTCACAGAGATGAGGGCATAATGCAGGTGTATTGTTGTTAATGTAAAGGAGCCCCAGTAGTGCTTCTTGCTGAATAATTTATTGGCTTAAAGCCCTCAGTATTAGGGTGTCAGAGAGAGATGATGTGCAGCATTGTTCATAATGACACTCAGTTTTGTTTTCATTCTTTCCTTTGTTATGAACTCCAAGGGGTCCAGGGTGTGCCTGTCCTTTCAATTAGCTTGTTAACTCGGTGGGCCTTGCTTAATCTGATGTTACCAGCGCAGCTCAACACAGCATAGAAAACTGCCCTGGCCATCACAGAGTTGTAAAACATGTGAAGGATGTCACTTCCCACATTAAAGGAACAAAGACTCCTAAAGAAAAAGAGCCTGCTCTGCCCCTTCTTATATAATTCCTTTCTCTGTGTTACAAGACCAGTCCAACCTATCACTGAACAGTTGGAAAAGAGGAAACCATAGGTTTAAAACACTTTTATTTAGATCTCTAACATAAAAATAGGCACGTGTAAAATTTGTTTGTGTTGTAGTTCCCAAAGCTTGGTTACATAGAGCTGAATACTTTCATCTTAAATAGTGTCAGAGAGGTGAAGTGAAACACTTGATTGCAACTTGCATGGAAACAGTAAATAAGATTGCCAAAAGAACAAATGACACAAACTAATGATGATATGTAAAAATAAATAATACGCTGTTAATATAACAACAAAACTTAGTCAGTAAATTCCTGATACACATGACACTGGGTCCTCGGATTTACTGTATACCTCTATCCCAAATACAGTACATAAAAGGTAAATCAGTGATTTTTAACTGACCCACTCTGAGGTGTCCAAGCTTGGGTCACACTTTATTCCCAATAATGTTGGGATAAGACCCAGTGTCATGCAACTGTAAACCGGATAAGTCAGTTTGAAAATGGATGGATGGAGTTACATACAGGGAAAACAGTAGCTGATAAAAAGATGTCTTGATTTTATTTTTGATCATCCACTCTTTTATTAGTTCTGATGCAGTTTGACTTTTTTGACTCAGTAAATGATGATCTATGTTTAAGCCATGTCTTCTCACCTCATTTCAGATGCTTTATCTTCTTCACCCATCAGTATTGTTGCCTATAGGCGTAGTGCCTAGGATGTATAAAGGGTCTCTTTATCCAGAAAAGAAAAAGATAGTCATTTATTCACTTTATTACATCAGAGCAAAAGCCTGCTGCCAATACAGGATTGCTTCATAAAAATAAGCATCATCATTCGGCCTGCAGAAAGATATAACCTAGGATCAATCTGTCTGTAATGTATTGAGGGGGATTTTTTTTCTCTGGCAATTTGCAATTAGAATTTGCAGTGGCAAGGTTATGACCTGGCAAAACAAAACAAAACAACAAAAAAAAGCAGAAATCATTCAAATATCCCACCCCCACTGACACGCAAAGATATGTTAGGAGCGAATTGGAGCTTGGCTGTGCTTCTAAATTGAATCAAGGTTCAAAATCACTTCTGTTTAGCTGTGTTTCAGTAAGTCATTTTCAAAAACTACAGTTTAGTGTAGTCAATGCCTGTAGCATAGCAAGTTATCATATCTATTGATTACATCAACTCATGAGAGGTGACATTCTCAAACCTCTTCAGTCCATTTCAGAATCATGGAGGGCCACTGCGTCAGGTGCAAGGAGGGCACCAGACCTGGGCAGAGCAGCAGTTCATCACAGGGTCTGCTCAGACATACATTCACAAACAATTAATGTTTTATGAACTGAACCTAACAGGAAGTCTAAAACTGACAAAACCTTTCCAAAAGGCAGAAAAGCCAAAAGACTCATTTATCAATAATCAAAAAGATATTTGTTTTTTTGAAATGGAAAAGTAAAACTAAAAGAAGAAGAAAAACTGGAGTGATCAGGAAAATTGAAAGATCTAAATAAACCAAAGAACAAAATTATTAAGCAGAGAGGAAAATCCAAAAAAATCTAAAACGTTTTAAACAAGTAAGAATATTCCAAAATGCTATAAAACCTTAACAAAAATACTCCTTACGATGATGTCACATTATGCGCCTTTTTGCTATGGGTTATGTCAGATTTACCGACTGCAGTTGTTAATCTTGTCGCTGCACCATGTCAAATTACATGACTAAAAATCACAGCCCACGTCACTTACCAACTGACCAACGATCTTCCAGTGCAGTTTTGCTCATCCATTTTTCCAACAGCTGGTTCCTGACAGAACCAGTACTGTTTGAAGGGTTAACAGCTGTGGCAAGTTCAGCAGCAATCTCGGACCTTTATTTCTTTCTTACATTCTGTTGCAGTATGTAAAACATAAAACTGGCACTGGCATTGTACCAAAGTGATGATAGCTGCGGTGCATGCATCCCTTTAATCTTTTTTCCATTATGTTTTAGTCCATAAAACATTGGTTTCAGTCAGAGAAGCCTCTCTTCAATTTGTGAGGTTCAAAAACATTACTGTTCTTTATTCCTCATTGCTGCATTACTTGCATTGTACTTTCGGATGAGCATTCATTGGTTGTCAGCTCTCCTGCACACACAAAGCCTGCCCCTTCCTATTGATTTTGTCAGAGTGAATCCTGGACTAGTTGAAGTGAGTCGCTGGATCACATTAGTTGGTAGGTTTCACTGGAGGGTACTGAGACTGCATCTGACTGGCTAATGTTATGTAAATGAAGGTTATGACTGAAGACCACTGGAAAAGTCGTGTAATATGACATGTGTAAACAAATATTGTCGATATCAGAGTGTCGTGATCAAGCTTATAATTTTTTTTTAACTATTTATTGGTCGTTAAAAATTATTTATGTATGGTTCCTGGGGTTTGAAGGTCAAGAAATCATATGTTCATATGTGTTTTTACCAGTAATAAATATATTACTAAATGAAATAATAATAGCATTGTCTAAGTGGTAGTCCATTTCTCTGTTGAATGCACACTAAAACACCATTCCCCACCATATATTATTGTTTAACCCATTTAGTCCAGTTTAGAATTAAAATCTGGGGACAACTGAGAACAGAGTGATTGTCCAATGCAGGACCCGCATACTTGCACACCCATATAACCTTTTTCACACTTCTACATTCTATGTTTCTATATTCTATATGGGTAAACTGCCTTTTGCTCATACAAAATAACTGCCTAATGTAGTAGTGTCCCTCTGTGTTCAAAACAAAAATAACCTTTTCATAGTTTAAGCAGTATACAGAACAAAATGAATCCACGCCATCAAAAAGAGACAACGGACCAAATTTTGCTATATGCTGTGTAGCTGGCATTTCAAATCCGATGAGTACTTAAACTTTATGTGCTGCCTTAAGATTGATGCTGTTACCTGGAACAACTTTGGTGGAGTACTGACACAGGAATTGCTATTTGAAAGGGCACATACTCATCACAGACATAATGTGTGAGAATCTGAGAGGATGGAAAAAGGCACATTGGGTGTGTCACAACAGGCAGTGGCACCTGTTCCTGGTCAGTATACATAACAAAACTATAATGAGACTTTTTATCTTTCCGACTCACAATATTTAAAACCACTTCTAATGTTGTATGTTTTCCTGGTAGAAACTTAACAACTTAAACACAGCAAACAAGAAAAAAAACAACTTTTCAAACACATTACAACATGGTTTGAATAGAGACAAGAATTTTATGACCAGATATGATTGTTTGCATCTCTCGGACTGACAAAGACAACCTGTCTACAGATCCACATTGTATTAAAAAACACATCCGAAACTTCAAAAGACTTTGTTGGACAGTTATCTTATCCAAAGATCTTGACCATACATTGTTCTCCTCTCTTGCTTAATGAATTTTAGGCTGAAGAGATCTATTTTTTCCTCAGAAAGGACCATCTCCCCAAAAATGTACTTCTTGCCTTTTACCACTGTTCCATCGAGAGTGTGCTCACGTACGGACTGTGTGTGTGCACTTCCTCAGAAAGGAAAGCGTTCCACAGGGTTGTCAGGACAGTGGAGAGAACAATTGGTTGTACCCTCCCCACTCTGGGACAAATCTACACCTCCCGATGCCGCAAAAAAGCAATAGACATTTCACAGGATTCATCACATCCCGGTCATTGCCTCTTCCAACTTTTGCCATCAGGCAAGAGATACAGAGCAATGAAAACCAGGACAAACTGCCTTAAAAACAGCTTTTATCCAAAAATCATGGCCCTGAACTCAGAATAAAACTGCTCCATATCATTCTCCCAATGTGCAATACAGACCTTAAGTCAACAAGTGCAATTTGTATATTTTGTAAAGTATTTTTATTACTATTCGGTTTGTTGTTATTTTCTCTCTTCTTGTCTTTTTAACTCTTATCCCTCACACTGAGTCAACTGCACCTTCAATTTCGTTGTTCCTTTGTAAAAGTGTCAATGACAATAAAGTTCTATCTATCTATCTAATTTTTTTACATTTAAGATGTCTCACTTAAAGATTTTCCAATTGTTGTATCTGTCCTGATGTCTATATAAACACAGGGAACTCCAGTTTCTGTATTACATCTTGCCTGAAGAAGGGGCCTGAGTTGCCTCGAAAGCTTGCATATTGTAATCTTTTTAGTTAGCCAATAAAAAGTGTCATTTGATTGACTTCTCACTACATCCATAATGGCTAACACAGCACAACATCCTAGTACTACAAACAACACAAAGATAAATAATGACTAGGTAAGCATAGATAAGTCATTTTTAATTTTAAAGATTACAGCTAATTTACTTTGTTCATGCTATATTAAAATATACTGATGTTTGCGGAAACAGAGTGAGCTAACATTAAATATAATCAAACAAGCTAGCTGAAACTTTTAGCACACTGGCATAAGGAGGTTAATAAACTTACAGTGTTAATAATAAAGGAATTCTTCCATGAAAAATTTATGGTGTTTTTGCAACTCTGATGTTTTTGTGGTGTTGTGCTTTTCAGCAGTATTTCATACATTGCAAAAATTGCTTATTGGAAATTAAAGTAGAGAATATAAACATGCTACAATGCTGGCTAACTAACAGGAAGTATCAATATTTCAATTCTGAATTTTGTGAAAAGGGCTAATTAACATAACATACATCTAGTGGAAGATGGCAAACCCACACAGACAAAGAAGAAGATGAAACTGTGAATTCAAGGTTCAACAGTGGCTCCCTTAAACTAAAGTGACTGATTAATAATTGGACAGAAAACACGATGAGTTGTAATATGGTTTAAAATAACTTGAAACTGATAGAAAACAGCACAAATTTTACACAAGATACATCAATATCCCAATTCAGGTGTAATATTTTATTGCCTCTAGTTTAGTAGATATAATACATACAACCAGACAAAAATAAATGCCACAGGGAGAAGCTGTTGCCACCAAGTGGCGTCAGTATGGTTCAAGTAGTTGGTCTTATTGGCACCTGCAGGCACTGGTGATGGACTCCAGAAGAGAGGGGGCTCATATTGAACTCAAATAAAGAAAATCATAGTGGTGAGTGATTACTGCAAACACTATGAGTGGGTTTTGCATCTATGCGCTTCCCTTAATGAATGAATCAATGAACATTCATTTTCATCCACTGAGGACATTTGTAGACATATCTGGGACATTCACCATAATGAGAATTACATGATGGGTGTTTCTCACACAGCATTAAAAAAAGCTCATGCTGGCAGTTGTCCTGGAGGGCTGGTGCTCTTCTAACTCTACCTCAAATTATATGTGTGGAACAGTAAAGGCTTACTTAAGAGCTTGCTGGCTCTTATATTTAATTTAAAGCAGAGTGTAGCTGTAATCAGACTCCTAGAGGCACTGTGACTTTAGCAAAACCACTGACTATTAAACATTAGTTTTTGCGACATAGACATAATGTAATAATTTGCTGTTCCTCCTTATGAAGTCCAAATTGGGAGCACCAGGAAAACCTTTGGGAAACTGATGAGGAATTCTTGAGAATTCCTTGAGAATTTTTTCTCAAAAAGTCTCATATTCTGCTTTAATCTTTAAAAGAAGATTGAATGTTGTCAGAGAAGGACAAACCTATAATCACCGCTGCCTGAGAAAGTATTTTGAAAAAAAAACCATGGTGAAAAAGACCCACCCAGGACCTTCACTGTCCTGCCAAGAGATATGCCTCACCTTAGGCAACCTGAGCCAAAACTTAACAGGCGGAGTTTGGTCTGCACAAACCTTAAATTGGGTTTTGACCTTTCAAGTTCAAAAATATGCTTTAAATGTTAAAAATGCAGAAAATGACATTTGTGGTAGGGGATACATCTTTAAACATCTGGATTGAGAGACAATACATCCAAGAATCAAAAATACTTAAATATCAAAAAGAAGTACAAAAAATACAGAAAAAATAGGAAAAACATTTAGGCAAAAAGGGTTTGCAAAAATGCAAAACAAACCTTATGCAATTTTGTGTAATTATGTGTATTTTTGCTTTGTTGTCAGTTTTGAATTATGTTTCATTTTGTGTTATTTGCTGATTTTTTAAATAATTGGTTAATTGTGTGCTATCTCTTTAAGTTTTCCTTTGTTCCCTGTTTTTTGTAATTGGAACCATGGGAGGCAGGGCCACCCTGATGTCACCAATCCAGAGCTCTCACTCTGGATATTTAAAGCAGAGCAGAGAAGGCTCAGGAGTAGGAGGTTCAGTTTGTGAGTCGTGTAATTTTTTTTAGATTTCCTGTTTTTCTGGATTTATGTTGTACTTTTCTGTCTGGTTTTCTCTTTTGGATTGTGATTTTGGATTTGTCTTCTGTAACATTTCATATTGGTAAACTCAGAGCCTTTCTTTGCTCTTTTGAGCACTTTTGCTTCTTTCTTCTCTTTTCGTTTTAATAAATGCTTTATTTCTAAAGATTCTTATAAAGATTCTTTGTTTGGCCTTTTCGTGCAAAAGCCAAGGGTTTATGGTCACTCCCCATCTTGTGAGACTTCTGATATATTTTATGAAATTTCTTGTTGTTTTGTCATTTCCTCATGTTTGTGGCTGCTGCATCAAGTTGAATCTAGCTTGATTTGCAAGGAATTTCTTCAGACAGGTTGATTAGGATATTATCCCGCCTTTATGGTCCATTTTGGAAGCCTCACATTCATCTTGCCACTCTATTTCACAACATTAACAATTCCAAATCAAAATCCCAAAATAAAATCCAAATAACTGAGCAAATATCCACAAAACCTGACAATAAAATTAGTATTAACAGAAAACGCTGTTCATACTCCAGTAAACGATGAACCTCTGATGATCCTACTCCCCACCTTGAAATATTAAGGACATCAAGGTGGGCATGCCTCTTGGGGTTCCATCCGCAAAATACAAGGAACAGAAGAACATTTATTATAGATACACAATCTGTAGAAATTAAATAATAAACATACTAAATTTAACAAAAATAACTAAAAGCATAAAACATATGAAAAATCCTCAGACAACTAATACACATAAGCCACTTAACAAACCCTGATTGTAACACATCAGAAAACAGTCATTCATTTTTAAATTAAAAATTGGAAGATATAAAATGCACGATACAGCAAGCTTAGGACATGAACCAGAAATCAAAGTCAATAAAAAAGAATGAAAAGGGGTCAAAAGTCAATAATTCTTAGATCCAAAGATGGCCAAAACAGAAGACATAAATTGTAGTCAGGAACAAAGTAAAACATAACCAGAAACTTTGAAAGAATTAAACAGTATAAATGCAAACATTTGAATCAGTATCTGCAAATCTCTGATGACTAGGAAATGTGCTATGCTGACCCTTAAGCACTTGTGGTGATGACATTACATGTTGCATACTCCTGGTCAACCTTCCCTGCAAACCACTCGGTAACCAGACACCGCAAAAACACAAAATTGTAGCACTTATAATAATAATAAGGTCAGGTCTGGTTGGGGAGCATGCACTGATACAGTGCATTGCCGCACCCACTACACGATGAAACAACTCAGGATCCCGGTTTGCAACCCCCCAGACAGACACACAGTCCTGTCTCACCCTCCGGAAATGACCCTCTATCTGCTGCAGCCAGGTGTTATGTGGGCAACCCCTTGGCCTGGTCCAGCCACTCGGGTCCCCAACAATGAGGATCTTACAAGCCAGATCACCCTCGGGGAAACATGCCACATTGCCGTAGTGCCGTAACTGACGCTCCCTCACAATGCAGGTAATATGCCTGATTCGGGACTCCATGAGCAACCGCTCATTCTACACAAAGTCAAACCAACAGTACCCAAGGATTTTCCGGAGAGACACAGTACCAAAGGAATCCAGTCTTCGTCTCAGGTCACTGGATAGCGTCCGTGTCTCGCAACCATATAGCAAGACAGGAAGCACCAGGACTCTAAAGACTTGGCCCTTCATCCTTTTGAATAGATATCGGGAGCGCCACACACCCCTTTCCAGTGACCTCATGAACCCCCCATGCTCTTTCAATCCATTTACTGACTTCATAGAAAGAGTCACCAGAAACATGAATATCACTGCCAAGGGAAGTAAACCTCTCAACAAGGTCAACACTTTCTCTGTAAACAGACGTACTGCTGATGGCTGTGCCCAAGAGGTCATTAAAGGCCTGGATCTTGGTTTTTATCCAGGACACTCGCAAGCCCAGACACTCAAACTCCAGACACGGGGAGAACATGCAAACTCCATGAGGGAGGACCTGGGAAGCGAAACCAAGTCTCCTTACTGCGAAACAACAGCACTACCACCGTGCCACCCTCATATTTTGTTATTTTTTATTTTTTTTAACCTTTGTAGGAAAGACATTAGTTTTCAGCTCCACAGAAATTTGTTGGCGAATTTAGTTTCCTTGTTAAAAATCATTTTCAAATTTAAGAATTTTGCCATCTTATTTTTGCTATTTACCACAATGCCATTTTGTTTAATAAAGTTGCTAACATGCAACCAGTAATTACTAGATGCATTCCCCAGAATTTGTGCCAAATTATGTCAGGACGCTGTCAACTTAGAACTATTCGTTGTCCAAGTTTGTGGATGCCAAGTTTAGTTTCTGTACAATTTAAGAATTAGTATTTTCTCTGTGAAACAATGCTCTGTTGGTTTATGAATTTAAGTTCAGTTTACCCTTTAGCTTAGGAAAAAGATTTGATTTCTTTTTCTCTTTTGATGATTGCCTTGTTTGTCAAAGTTTAATTTCCAGGTCCTTCTGTCTTGAAGTCTGCTTACCCTGCAGTAATAAATAAATATTAATAAATAAAATCCTTTAAGTCAGGATAACAAATGTACAGCAAGAGTTTGTGTTCTACGTGTCTGAATAGCATATTTCAAAGTTCAGGGGAAGGTAAAATTGCACTGCAGAAATACCCATTAAGCAATTGGAGGGTGATGTTATGACCTCATTATGGTCATCATTTTTCCACTGAGTATTGTTTAATATCTGCAGTGGGTTGGCACCCTGCCCGGGATTGGGTCCTGCCTTGTGCCCTGTGTTGGCTGGGATTGGCTCCAGCAGACCCTGTGTTCGGGTTCAGTGGGTTGGATAATGGATGGATGGATGGTGTATTTAATATTGCATAGAAAATATAACTAAAAATATCATTTAAAAGTCAAGAGGGAAATCCAGAGACACTGCATTAAACTGACAGGTAACAGATTTACAAAATGGCAACATGATGACATAAACCTTTTAAAAAAAATATTAAAAAAGGAAAGTAAAATTATAATTATTAAAAACTAAAATGAATAACATACAAAAAACAAAAACAGAATGCAATACACAATCAGTGATACGTTCATGATAAAGCTAAATTAGGCCTACGTTTATTGGCTTCACAATAACTGCTTGTCATTAGCTACATGGTACATGTATCATGTGCCTAGCAATCATTCAGCCTTTGGGCACACTTGTTTTTCTACAGGCTGTAAACTGGCAAGAGAAAGAACAAAAGGAGAAGGACTCAACCCAAAATCTTAGTCTCAAGAACCTAGTAAAGAAGTTAGAAAACTGAAGAACCTAATACAAATTACTTACAAGTCTTAGTTTAAATATATAAACCTGGACAAAAGCAGATTTGCAAAACTGGCTTAAATAGTAATGAAGTTACATGACACCACTTTCAGGGCACGTACACTAACGATGGGCATCCAAAATGACAGCATGATGTTGTCATTGAAAATCAAAAACATATGATAAAATAAGATAATAAGTACCAAATGAAACAACATTAGAAAGTGAAAGTGAATTAAGCATATTAACAGCCTAAATAATAAATAAGAAAGAAAAATGTAACAAATCAAGAGAAATTTGACAAATCATCTTAGTTTTCAAAAGTGCCCGCCATATTCTGGCTGCATTTAACCGCACTCTGCGTATGGTCTGCCTTTGGTCATACTTCTTAGTTTGAGTTGCTTGGCAGATGCAATTATTAGGCAGTCATTTAAGAACATCAGTTCTGAGCATCGGTCTTTGAGTCTTTTGAAATTTGTATATTTTAGATTATGAACATACAGTACTTGTTTCTATGTTTGTTGCCTCTGCTTACATACTTGGCCTACATTTTGAACTAATTTTCACCAGATTCCTTTAACTTATTTTTTTCATTGATATTGTGCTATAGATGATAGCACTGAAGATTTAAGAGGCAGATCAGAAGATAGATGGGTGAAAGAGGTAAAAAGAACAAAACTGGGAAACGAGGAAACTTGAGCAAAGGTACTAAAACACAAAATGAAAATCACGGACAAAATTTGTAGCAAAAGGTTACACCAGAAAAATACTACAAAATAATTTAGAAAGATTAAATGTTAACACAAAAATGTAGTGTTTCTCTCTGCAAACTCAGATGAAGAAGTACTTTAGTTTGTGACCTTTTATCCCGTCACATAAAGTTATAAACTCCAAAGCCCTATCTTTAACAACTGCTTCATCAGCATAGCAATGGTTAGATAAAATGGTGATATTCATAATAAACAAAATGACATTGAGCCCATTTTGAAAAAAAATGGAAATCAAAATGAAGCAACATATAAAAATTCTAATAATGGAATCAGTTTCCATGCCTATAAAATCTGAGAAAGGAGTTTAATCAACCAAAAAGGCCCCAATTCAGATGGAAAAATGATTTGATTAATTTTTTTAATTCTAGTTTGAAATCCAGCAGCTTTTTCCTCTGGTGTGGTCTGACAATGCAACCAGAAATTTTGTTCTTGGTTCCTTATGCTTTTTCAATCACCCTGGTTACTAATACCCCCTCTTTTTAATTGGTGGGCAAGTCTTAAAATAATGAAGAGGAAGTAAAAGGGCAGTTGTGGACAGGAATAAGTTGGCAATAATTTGACAAAGAGTGCAGTGAGGACATTTAATCACAGCAGTTAATCCATTTACATGTAAACTGGTCTAACTTCTATAACTTATGCAGTAATAGCAGTGCAAAAAGAATAAATTGTAACCAAAATAGAAATAAGCCCACATCAGCTTCTGTAATTGTATTTTATTTTATATTAAAGCACGAACAATATATTTACTAAATAAAGAAGTATCCACTATATATGTATCAAATTAAGGTGTGATTCAGTGACTACACTTTAATTACAGAACAACAGCACCAACATTATCCATGGTCATTGTAATAAGTAATTAACAGAAAATAGCAGGAAAGCATAAATCAAAAAGTCTTAATATCATTTTTATATAAGTGAAATATATGCTAAAGTGATTACAGAGAATATGGTAACTACATTGCTTTGTAATTACAATATGCAATGATTAGTATAATTAGTAAAGAAACAGTCAAGCTACATCATTTAAATACGCATCCATTACCTGAGAGTAATATTTAATTGGAAATCCAAGAAATCCATGACACCAAACAGGTGCCATAACTAAACTTTAGCAATTACAGTTCTGTTCTTTCTGGTAGTTCTCATTAACATAAGGAAAATTATGCGCCAGAGTAGCTGTGTGACGGTGCAGGTCGGCTCCTTGCTCTCTCTTTATTTTTGGGAGCCTGTCGATAGTCATGCCTGGGATGAGTGTGGCAGATGAGGACAAACACACCAAGTGTGTGTGGTGAAAAGGGCAAGTGCTTTTATTAGAAAGAATTGAAAACAAAACAAGTGTTGAAAAAGTGCAGTGCTTCAAAATTCAATGAATAATCCATAAAAAGAAGGTGACTCCGTGAAGGTAAAAATCACAAAGTCACTAAAACAAGGTTAAAACCAACCAACAGGTTTTCCTAAAAAACATGTGCCTTCTTTTTAGTGGCAGCTTCCCTGCTTATCCCATATGGGCCTTGCAGTAGAGGAGTCACTCTACTGACAGATGCGTCTGACCTTCTGCAGGTCTAGGTCCCTGCTGACCCATTGCTACAATAAGGCTCCCTCTCCAGATCTAGGCTTGGGTCACCAACGGCTATGGTGCTCACACTGGAGCTCTTCTCCCAAGCCTCCTCTCTCCCGCTGCCTTCCCAGTCTTCTACGGAGAGCCGTTCACACATCTGGTCAGTCCTGCTCCTCAAATCTGTTTAACCAGAGTGACCCACTTCAACCGTCCTGGGGATTCAGCTCTTCGCCAGGGTCTCTCTTCCCATCTACCTGCCTCCTCTCTCTTGAGCCCACTCTCTTTAGCTTGCTTGCACTGGCTCCTTCCACCTCCTGCCTTCTTCTCTCTATCCCTTTAACCTCCGTTCTCTTCTCGTTTTTCTTCTTTTCTCCCTCACACTTGTGCTTCACTTTTAAAAATGGGGACGTGGCACAGCTGTGGTAATCAGCAGCTCCCGGCATCAATAAGGGTAACCAGCGATCCTGCACCCTACATTAAGTGTAGGGCCGTACACTCCCGCATTGCGCACAGGAACTACTGTCGCCATGCTACCATGCCCCCACCTGAAGATGTGAGTCTGGAGATTAGTTATTTAAAATGCCAACCAGCCATGGACCTCACTTTACCACACACCTCCCCCCTAAAAGCCACTAGTTTCATGGGTAGGCTCCATGCCTCAGCCAACCCCGTGCAACTACTGGCACAGGTCTGCTGTGTGGCCCTACACTGCACTAAAACCAAACCAAAAATAAAAGAACTAAAACAAACCTTTCTTAATACCAACCAAATCCCCCTTGTAAAACTAGGACATTAAAAGAAACAAAAACTTTTAAAAACGACATAAAACAAAATAAATAATTAGTCAAAAAAAGTTCAGTCCTTAAAATATCCTCTTCTGGCTTGAGTTCTGTGGATTCTTTAAAAAAGTCAGACACCTATCTTGCTTGCTGTTCTCAGTCTCCAGATCTTCAGTCCCAATTGCCAGTTCATTCCACCGCTACCACCATTTGTGACGGTGCGGGTTCAAGAGGCTCCCAAAATGAAAGAGGGAGCAAAGAGCCAACCTGCACCGTCGCAAGCTGCCCTTGCTTTCAGAGTGTGTTAAATTGCAAATTGCAGAAGCAAGAAGAACCCCCTTCAAAACCTAAGAGTTACGCAAAAATAATTTGGGAGTGGTCTGAGCCTGCAGATACTGCCTGACAATATGAATACTTCTCTACAATGCCTTCCAGTGCTTAATTTGTAAATCATGAGGTGTCATAGCTCATAGTGAATGGTTGGGATGCGCCAAAAACAGCAATTTGGACAATGCTGAATTACATCATTTGCCTAATAAATACTATTAACGTCAATATTATTAACACATGAATGCGTAACACATAAATTAGTATTTCATTTACATACCTTTCAAAATTGTTCCACTGTCTGCACTCATATTGGTATTTGTGCTCTCCCCAACCTCATCTAAGGCATCTTCATCCCCATTTCCTTACACCTTTTCATTTTATCTCTCAGTTTCTAGGTCAGTATTCATAGTCAATGCACAAGAATCAGCTTTTTTTTTTTTTTACTACACTGATCTGTTGATCGATTTCAATTTATGTTGCTTCCAGTGTTTTTGATGCAGCTTTTTCATATCAGAAAGTCATATCATTAACCAGGCTACTTTTATAAAGTGTAAATAAAAACTGTTCAATACATTTTGTGTATTTAAACATTATAAAAGACAAAAAAAATGTAGGTAGATTTTTGGGTTCCCGAGAGTATTTGGAGTCCTGGAGTGCAAAGGGGCTCAAAATCAGAGGTTCAGGAGCTGAGATCAGATTAAGAGATGATTTCCTCACAGCTCCATAATTCTGGTTTGGGTGCTGCCTGTGTGCTCCGTTTACCTACATAGGTTTGTCTCCTGGATTTCCTTTAAAATCTTGAAGTTTTATGTGTTATATTAATTGACAACTCTAAAGTGGCCCAATATGAGTGGCTGTGCCCTGTGATAGACCACCACTCTAACAGGGGTTTGCATCTGTTTTATGTCTAATAGGCTTTCAATGCCCCTTAAAGTGGACTAAATTCAGCTGAAATTCAAATTGGAGTGGATTCATAAAAGGATAGTTGAATAAAGCCAAGCGATTTTAAAAACTGTACAGTGTTAAACAGAAAATAACAACAACAAGTATATAGTGAACTCAAGCACGTGGCATTTCATCGGCTGTAATTAGTAGAAGGTACTATGGAGCTATGCACAAATCCAAAATGACACAAAGAAAACAATAGTATTGATTTATTATGCAAAAGAGTGTTACACAACATTAGGAAAACAGAAAGTACAAAAACAAACAAAGGAACATATTCAGGGACCACTCTGGCTCTTTAGAAACTAGCTAACTGAGCCTGCCCAAGAAGTGGAGTGGCTCTGTCAGCCCCAGCCTCCATACTTTCTAAAGCTCACCTTTCCAATACTTTCTGTACTTCTCTCAGAACATCTCTTCCCCATCTGTCTCCTCCTGACAGTCAAGCTCCTGACATAACCTGCCCTCATTTCATATTTAGAGAGAACTAAAATGTTAGCCCCCTTAGACAGTTTGTAAATTTAGAATAGCAGAGATCAAGTAAAGCCTTTTAGGGCTTAGCAGAAGAACAGTCAAAGTTGTTCTGCAAAGATTCATACACTAGACATTAAATTGATTACAAAGGTACTTGCTATGGACAACTAATGTGCTCAAGTAATGTTGTGAGAAAACAGAATGAGCAGAGGATTTTGTGAATTAGTGGATTTTGTGACTTAGTAAGGTTCTCACAATTATTGCTGTAATTAATTTAGATCACTTTACAGAGATCCTGTTTTCACTTTGACATTAAAGAGAGTTTTTCTGTTGAATGTCAAATTTCATCCACTGTGTTTCAGTACCGTATGACAACAAAACGTGAAACCTTTCAGGGGGTGAATACTTTTTTTGGTTTTTGTGCTTTGGTTTTCTGTCAGATCCATAAACATGCATGCATTAGGTTAATTTTCAACTCTAATTTTGGTCTTGTGTGAGTAATCCCTGCGGGGTGCTGGTGCTCTGTCCAATGTTGATGTCCTATACTGCCTGGATAGACTTGAGCCACTTGAGATCCAGAGCTGGATTACGTGGGTTTGACAATATGATGTTATATTATGTATGCACTGTATAAATTAATTGAGTGCATGCAGAGAGGAACACTGAAATGTTTTAAAATGCTGATGCATAGCATAATGAAATTACAGGACTCAGCATTGCTCCTGTATTCAATGAAGGTGCGGAAAGGACCCTGAATGACTGTTAAGGAGAACGCAGAATTTCTTAAAAGAGTTTATGGAAATACTTTGTATCACAACGTTGTGAAATGAGGACTATTATGAACATTTTTGTAAAAAGCTTTTGTGTGTTTTTTTTTTAATTTTGAAACTTTCAATTTATTTCCAGTGTGTGTATAATGAATCTGTTACTTTTTATTAACAATGAATTATACATTAAACTGAGGTTAAAGAGTGAAAAGATTACTCCCTGTTTAGATGTTTATACCACCTTTAATAAAGTGTACACACATGGCCGAAAGAGTTGAAATTACCTGAGAACGAATGCTGCCTAAAATTATTGAAAGTTGGAACAAAATGTATTAGCATAAGGCAAGCTAAAAGTACCTCTTCATTACTTGGGTGCTGACAGCTTGCTGTTTGTATTGCAGGCTTAGAGACACTTCAATGTTCCTATCCTAGTGGCTTGATTTGGGTGGAGGGGAGAAACTGAAAGCAGCACATTAGAAATGGGAATGGCTAAGTATTTATTTCAATTCTGGGGGGTGTTTACCCTATTAGTCATTTTCTCTCACCGGTGCTGACCGTTTATCCCAGGGCTGCTGCTATTGCTGCTTCTGCGACAGAGCTGAGCGACTTGTGCATGCCTAAATGTAGATCAATTACAAGGTGGAGCAGTCAGTGTCACATGTGATTCACAATGTCAATTTCATGCTTTTGGTAACCGTTTAGAAGAGTGCTCTTCTAGTTTACATGTGGTAACCAATCAGAAACAGAAGCATCTGCTAGAGACAATTTAATGGTGTGACAGTTTACTAGAGATTGTCATGTAGAGAGTGTATACAGCAGCATCAGTCTGTCATGGCCCGCTATTTATTTATTTACCATGTTTTCCCATTGAACACAAATGAAATGTCACATCTCATTTACACTCCGCCACTGTGAAATATGGAGGATCGCTTTAAACAGTAGCGTCCAAATAAGAGAGGTCTGATTAAAGCTTTATTGAGCGTAGACTATATATAATATTTAGGAGGCTGTTAAGTGGTCATGATTACCCACAGACCCTGGTCTCATTTCACAAAACGTTCCGGTGCAACTTATCCTTGACTTTGCAGTCGAGGCTTCAACATATTATTTCTTACTAGCTTAGGTAGGAGACTATAATCCACAAAGTTGCTGGTTCAAACCATTCACAGCTGACTCACTGGGTGATTAAGAGTGAGTCACTTATGAAGCTAGTTCTCCAGTTGTCAACAATTGAAGTCCACTTGGGTCATTCATTCACTTCCTGAATGTACTAATTCCATCCCTTTGCCTAATCCATAAGTGGAAGACAGTAACCAGTCTTATTTGGGAATGTCAGTCCATTACAGAACACTGTGATGAAATGCATCAAGGGTTTATGGCAGTGCAAGGTTTTTATAAAGACAGTGTAACTCAGACATTGTGGGTGTAGTTGTGTGCCAGCGGAAAGTCATACAGCCGTGGGGTGTATAATGGGGAAATTAGCTGAATGCTCATTCATGTGGAAGCTCAGTCAGCACAACCATTCCTAATTGATGTTCCATGGTGTCATTACTGAAAGCAACAGCACCCACTAGGATGAAAGGGGTCTGAGTAGAGAATGATAGAAGAAAGAAAACTGGAGACAAGAACAATAGAGCAGAAACAGGTGGTCATCTCAGTGAGTAGGAGAGGAGGCAAGGTGTTCAGGTGGCCCTGCGAAGGAGCAAGAGGAACAGTCCTCCAGGGGTCGTACCAGATGGAAGGCAGGTGATAAGATGATGTAGGCTAGCTCCAAGCATCCCAGTGGTGACTGGCTGAGATGGCTGGGATGACAGCCAGTGAGTTGAATGCATTCACTGGCATCTCAGACAACCCAGGGGGATGATCAGAGGAGATGGGAGAGAGTACGTACCTACGCTTATTTCAGATATTACCATTTAAATTTGCTGCTCAGGTCAACATACATACTGTAGATGGAGAAAACCTGTGTAAGCACACAGAGAACGTGCAAATGCCACAACTGGACAGCTAATGCATATACTAGAGGGACTGGATCTGCACATTGACCAATTTTGGACAGAGCACATTCATATGCCCATACTCATTCCATGCAGTGCCCACATCATGTGCTCTGCACATAAAATCAGCTGACATGTCACTCTTCATGGTGTGATATTTAATGAGTGGCAAAGGATGGGACAAAATTCAAGTCAAATATTAGGGGTGGAAAGATTCATAACTAATACAGTATGTTGAGAGATTTTTCTGGTAATGAAGAAAGACATTTCAAGTTTAGGTGGGCTTGCTCAGTAATCAAGGCACTGGAAAGTGACAATATGTGGCATCTCAATTAGCACATGCAAGTACGAATGAAACTCAGTGCAAGTGACAGCAATGACCTTATAATCCTATAAATATAGATTCAAAAGCAATACAAAATATAAAGGCAAGGCAACTAACAACACATGCTGATGTGCCCTAAGTCTAGAGATTCTGGTTGAGGAGGAGGCCTTGGAATAATTCATTGTAACAAAATGCAAATCACTTCTAAAAATTTAGGCAACTTTACATCATTTGAGGTATTCATTTTAAATATTAAAACAGATTCAAACACAATTATAGTGCTAGTCTACAGACCACCAGGGCCATATTCATTATTCATGACTGAATTTAGCAACCTTCTATCTGATTTGGCTATAAATTATGATCACATAGTACTGATGGGGGATTTTAATGTACACGTTCATGTGGAAACTGACACTTTTAGCAAATGTTTTACTTATTTGTTAAATTCAGTAGGATTTTGTCAGATTGTCAAAGGTCCAACTCATAATCATAACCACACATTAGATTTAATTATAACTTACAAAGTTGAAATTCAAAATTTAAATATTACTCCATTAAATGAAGTCATTTCTGATCACTTCTTAATTACATTTGATTTAGTTCTGCCCATGCCAACGCACTCACAGATTAAAACAAAGACAGTGCGACATCTAGATTGTAATTCTGCTTCAAAATTTATAGATACCTTGAGTAAGTCGAGTGTAATTGTGGAAAACCATTTAGATCAGTTAACATCAAATGTAAACGTGGAAAACAATTTAGATCAGCTAACATAACATTATAATGTGACATTGAGAGATGCTCTGGACACAGTGGCTCCCGTTAAAACAAAAGTGATCAAAGCACATAGAAACTCTCCCTGGTTTAATGAAAATACTCAAGCTCTTAAATTAGAGTGTCAAAAACTGGAGCGCAGATGGAGAACAACAAAGCTACATGTCTTTCAAATTGCATGGACATAGAGTGTTAATAAATATAAAAAAGCCCTCTTTAAAGCTCGCTCAGAATACTATTCTACATTAATAGATAGCAATAATAAAAATCCTTGAGTACTGTTTAGAATAGTGGCTAAATTAACAAATGGAAATTCAGATCAACAGTGCAAAATACCAACAGATATTAGCAGTACAGACTTTATGAACTTCTTCAATGAGAAAATTAAAAATATAAGATCCCAGATCTCAGCATCACAGTACAAACCAAATACTAGCTTAGCAGACCCTGCCGCACATTGCATTCAGCACTTTAGTAATTTTAATCCTGTAACTCAGCAGGAAGTCTTAACTTTAATTACTAAAATGAAGCCCACTACTTGTTCCCTAGATCCAGTGCCAACAAAACTAGTAAAAAGTGCCATGGATGTTCTTGCAGCGCCTATTTTAACCATTATCAATAGTTCATTACTGCATGGCACCATACCTGATGCACTAAAAGTGTCAGTCATTAAACCTTTACTTAAAAAGTCAGACCTAGACCCACACATACTTAATAATTATAGGCCTGTTTCAAATTTACCATTTCTCTCTAAAGTACTAGAAAAAGTAGTTGCCAGTCAGCTTCAGTCACACCTTACGCATTACAATTTATTTGAGAAATTCCAGTCTGGTTTTAGCACTGGTCATAGTACAGAAACTGCACTAACACGGGTTGTAAATGACATTCTGATATCCTCTGATGAAGGAAACTCCACTGTAATTATGTTGTTAGATTTAAGTGCAGCATTTGACACCATTGACCATTCTATTTTACTGCGCAGGCTAGAAAACGATGTTGGGCTTACAGGCCCCGTGCTCACTTGGTTTAGTTCTTATTTATCAAATCGATTCCAATACGTACAGAAATGTGCTGACAGTACTCCATCATTATATACAGAAGTTCAATATGGTGTCCCGCAGGGCTCAGTACTGGGACCTTTACTGTTTTCACTTTACATGCTTCCACTGGGATCTATCATTAGGAAACATAATGTTAATTTTCACTCGTATGCAGATGACACCCAGTTATACCTTTCATTTAAATCAAATGAAGTTTCTCCGACGTTGTCTTTAATTAGTTGTGTTAGTGAATTAAAGGAATGGATGAATGAGAACTACTTGTCTTTAAACACAAATAAAACAGAGATGTTAATTGTTGGAGGGAATGACGCTGATCACAGCGATATTTTGTCATCATTTAACTCAGTTGGAATCCCAATTAATTTTACTGAATCAGCCCGCAATCTAGGAGTTATCTTTGATTCTAGCATGTCATTTAAAGCACATATTACAAAGTTGTCCAAAACATGTTTCTTCCATCTTAAAAATGTTAGGAAATTAAGGCGCTTTCAAATAAACAGGATTGTGAGAAATTAATTCATACATTTATCTCTAGTGGATTGACTACTGCAATGTGGTGTTCACTGGCTGTTCAAACTATTCTTTATAAATGCCTCCAGTTAATCCAAAATGCGGCTGCAAGAATTATTACAAGAACAAGAAAATATGAACACATAACTCCAGTTCTTAAATCCTTACACTGGCTCCCGGTTAAGTTTAGGACAGATTTCAAAATCATCCTTTTAACATATAAAGCATTAAATGGCCAAGGTCTGGCTTACTTGTCTGAACTTATCATGACTTACAAACCTGAGCGCACATTAAGATCTCAAGATGCCGGTCTGCTTATGATTCCAAGGATTAATAAAATAACAGTGGGAGGTCGAGCTTTTAGTTACAGGGCCCCTAAATTGTGGAATGGTCTTCCTGCTTCTATAAGAGATGCCCCCTCAGTCTCAGCCTTTAAATCTCGGCTAAAGACTCACTACTTCAGTTTAGCATATTCTGACTAGAGCTGCTGATTAACTGTACATACTGCATCTCTGTTGTTAGTCATTAACACTAAAACATAAGTAACATGATTGTTATAATTTGTTACTAACCCTCACCTATTCTGTTTCTGTTCTCGGTACTCAAATGTGGCAATTGGTGCCATGGCCCACCTGCCAAGTTGTTTGCCTGCCTATGGTAAAGTCATCCCTGATGGAGGATCACAGGAATTATGGGAAAAAGGGGTCCTTTCATCGGATTGGCTGGCCGAGCAACGTTTCAGCCGTGGAATGGCCAAATGGGGAGGCAGCTTGACGGATGAGGTCTCCAGGACTCTAAAAATATCCAAATCTTATTATGGGATATCATCTACAGTTAAATTCTTCTCCGTGCTTCTAAAATTTTTATTATTATTCTGTATTAAGAATTTGTTCTGTTCTGTGTATTGTATTGTATTGACCCCCTTCTTTTGACACCTACCTGGAAAGGGGTCTCTCTTTGAACTGCCTTTCCCAAGGTTTCTTCCATTTTTCCCTACAAGGTTTTTTTGGGAGTTTTTCCTTGTCTTCTCAGAGAGTCAAGACTGGGGGGCTGTCAAGAGGCAGGGCCTGTTAAAGCCCATTGCGGCACTTCCTGTGTGATTTTGGGCTATACAAAAATAAACTGTATTGTATTGTATTGTACCTGTACCTAGAAACAATGGCCACATGCCTGATGTAAGGGAAAAACTTACTTATAAAATTTGAACTTTGAGTGCTTGAACCTGTGTTTGCCTGTTGTGACCAGTAGGTGTCACCACTGATCCCCAAGCCTTCAAACACACCAACACAAGTCTCAGGTTGAAAATTTTAGCAAATACTTTCACGCAAGATATCTTTTTATAGTTTACAGAAACAGTGAAACACAATTCCCTTCTCTCCTTCTCCTTCGACTCCTCCAGATGAGTTTTGCCCTCCACCTCCCAACTCCGACTCCCTGAGGTGAGTCTTCGGACCCATTTTATGCCAGATCCGGGAGTATTTTTAGTGGTGCAGAGATGCACGTCGTCCTTAAATTATGTTTGGTCTGTCCCTGAAGCTCCCCATGGCAGCACCCAAAGAACTTAGCAGGGCTTTCTCACAGGACTGCAATTCTCAGCCTGCCCTGTGAGTATCCATGTAGGGACCATAGTCCACAGAGACTGCCACTTATTATATCCGAGAAGCAAATAGTCCATGCAAGTGGTCTCCCCTATCCACCTATTATACTGGCCTCCTGGCTAGAACACTAGCACATGTTTGGTATCCATGATACTGTTTGAATAGGTCAACTTGACATTATTTATGCCCACATTTCTAAATTAAAGATAATGTTAAGTTATAAGGATTTTCAAAAGAATATACAATTGATCTTTTGTCCCAACTGGTGAAATCACAAATGTTTATGCATATGTTATGTAAATTAACCTACTCTTGTCTTTTTATTTAAGTTAGTCTTGCCATAGATAACTGAGCTGTTCATATGGTGGCGCTCCACCAGTCTGGTGTAATAATGGATGTCCATTTTTAAATTTATTTATAATAGTGACTCCCAAAACCCCAAATTTTCCCTAACACTGATCATCAGTGGAACAGCCACAATGCCTAAAATACAAAAAATAAATAAATAAAAATAATAACTGAACAATTAATCCACACTCAAAAATCAGAACATACGTATAATTGCCGTAAATGCATAGTGAAAGAGTGTGAGGTCTCCAAAACTGGCCTCAAAAGCCAGCCAGGGTTATGTCAGCACACTGACAATTTTTTGAGATAGAACCAAGGGACAGACATTTAAACAAGAACCAGAGATCAGTAACAAAAGTAGCAAACCTGAAATGAGAGACAAATAGCAGTTTCAATGATGCAAAAAGTCAAAAACCAAATTTAGAATTGAAAGTTCTTAAAAAGAAAAAGACAGGTTCTGATTTCACAGCTCAGATGAAGAAGTGAAATAACCCACTGTATCATTACCAGGTGGTCTCAAACTCCAAGGACACACCTCTAGCAAGGTGTGTGTCTGCCCTAATGAGTGCTCAAAATAACGGAGATTTTGAAAACATAAAATGGTGTATGAAACTGTCAAAAATATTTAACTATTAAAACTCCAAAAATAAATATCAGATTCACATGCAGTGAAGCAAAAAAAAAGAGTGTCAGATCTCAGAAGTTCATGGAGAAAAGCATATAAATAAAAATCAAATTCTAACTGCTCTACTAAAAATCCTCTCACCTCAAGTCACTACTACCTGCAAACTGCAGCTTACACAGGAATAAAAATGAGGAACTTGCTTTAAAAATTCAAAAATGCACAAATAATGCCTTACAAAGGATAGAAAACATAAAAAACTAACTTTTAACCAAGTTTGTTATTATTATAATTTTGTTTATAAACAGAAGTAGAACACAAAAACAAAACTACACTTAAAGAGCAAAAAGTATGTGCCTAAAATGGAAATGCAGAGCAACAAAGTCCAAACGCAGAATCCAAAAGCAGAAGCAAATGAATTCAATAACCAGGAAAATCAAGGAAAAACAATACAATGACCTCCAATACTAACTCAGTGGTCCGCTGCCGGGTTCTCTCTCTGGCCAACATATAAAGCTAGAAGGAGGACCCAGCAACAGTGATGTGAGGGTGGACTTGTTTCTTGGGGTTCCACCCTCATAATGTACTATATCTTTACATTGAATGACAGCACATTTAAAGATATAGTACACTAGCAAAATACCCGCGCTTCGCAGCGGCGAAGTACTGCATTAAAATTTTTATTAAGAAGAAAATTTAACCTTTTTAAACTGAGGGAAAATATGGCATAATAATTATTTGTTAAGGATCTCTTTGTATACCACATTGTGAGTTCGGCCATCCGGTTGTAACATGACCAAGCTGTGCGCTGAGCTTACTCTTGAGCATGCAACTTACAGTTGGCCATGTGAACAGTAATCTTGTCTCAAATCTCACAGCTTGGATTGCTGCTGTCATAATCAGTTTGAGGTTCATGGTTTGTTTCAATTACGACAGTATTTGCAGGACTTGTGTTGAAGTGACATTCGGCATCTGTCAAGCGTTGTAAGCTTACAACCAGTTTCATCGATAACTTCACATCCAGCTTTTGAGAGTTTAAACATTCATAAACATCAAAGTGTCCACTACTGAAATCGTCACCTGTGAATGTAAGATGTTTAAGAGGCATTGGCGGTTGTCGAAAGGTGTAATATATTTGACCATTTCGGTACACTTGAAAGCACCAACCGAACAATTCAGCGGCAGCCATCAACTCACATGCAGAACCATAGGTGAAGGGCTTAAGCATTTCACTCTTCTAGTGCTCCTGTGTAGTATAATTATCTCCTGTACCGTCATCAGTCCACACCTTGAACCTGTCCCAGTCATTCAATACATAAGACACAATGTTCTTCCAGATATCAAGAGTGAGCCTGATATGGCCGTGCAATATGTAACACAGAGAATGGAAAAGGTAGGTGCCATCTCCGGGCAAGGAAACCACTCGGTAAGTGACAGTTCTTTGATCGATGGTGATTACCTCGATAGACATGGTAATGGGGGTTGGAATGATGAAGGAAATGGGTACCTGAGTAACGTAAAGTAAGTGTAAAATACCTATACAATAACTATAATTGTAATAAACAAACAATAAAACAGCGGAGAAGCCGTGGATTAAACAAAAAGGCTGTAGTTATCAGCAGGGAGACGTGAATCCCGTGGCGAAGCAAGGAAGGGAATGTAGAGACTGGAGCAATGGACGGCCTTATATAGGCAGGCAGCCAACAACGTGGGAGGCGTTGGGATGGGGGACCCAACGCCGACTCACATGGTGACCAAGCTGCAGGCTATGGACGTATATATGTACGTAAGTAGGATTCAGTTAGCGTTGGGAACCCGTGTACTAAATTTCTTGAAGATGGGCCCATAAGTAACAAAGACTGTTGAAAATTTCAATATGGCGGCCGACAGTGGCATCATACCACTGAAATAAGTACGTACATTGGTTTCGGTTAGTGCAGGGAAGCCGCCTACCAAATTTCGAGAAGATGGGGCCATAAATAAGAAAGTTCAACATGGCGGACGTTGTTGAACGTTATGACCGTTACGCGTAGAATTTCGAAATGAAACCTGCTTAACTTTTGTAAGTAAGCTGTAAGGAATGAGCCTGCCAAATTTCAGCCTTCTACCTATACGGGAAGTTGGAGAATTAGTGATGTTGGAAAATTCAATATGGTGGCTGACAGTGGCGTCATACCACCGAAATAAGTACGTACATTGGTTTTGGTTAGCTCAGGGAAGCCACCTACCAAATTTCGTGAAGATGGGGCCATGAATAAGAAAGTTCAATATGGCGGACGTTGTTGATCGTTATGACCGTTATGCGTAGAATTTCGAAATGAAACCTGCTTAACTTTTGTAAGTAAGCTGTAAGGAATGGGCCTACCAAATTTCAGCCTTCTACCTACACGGGAAGTTGGAGAATTAGTGACGTTTGGAAAATTCAATATGGCGGCCAACAGTGGCGTCATACCATCGAAATAAGTACGTACATCGGTTTCGGTTAGCGCAGGGAAGTCACCTACCAAATTTCGTGAAGATGGGGTCAGCCTTCTACCTACACGGGAAGTTTGAAAATTGGTGACGTTGGAAAGTTCAATATGGCGGCCGACAGTGGTGTCATACCATCGAAATAAGTACATACATCGGTTTCAGTTAGTGCAGGGAAGCCACCTACCAAATTTCGTGAAGATGGGGCCATAAATGAGAAAGTTCAACATGGCGGACGTTGTCGACCGTTATCGACCGTTATGACCGTTACGTGTAGAATTTCGAAATGAAACCTGCTTAACTTTTGTAAGTAAGCTGTAAGGAATGAGCCTGCCAAATTTCAGCTTTCTACCTACATGGGAAGTTGGAGAATTAGTGATGAGTCAGTCAGTCAGTCAGTCAGTCAGTCAGTCAGTGAGTGAGTGAGGGCTTTGCCTTTTATTATTATAGACTAGCAGAATACCCGCGCTTCGCAGCGGAAAAATAGTGTGTTAAAGAAGTTATGAAAAAAAAAAGGAAATATTTTAAAAATAACGTAACATGATTGTTAATGTAATTGTTTTGTCATTGATATGAGTGTTGTTATCATATCTATCTATAAATCTATATATATTTCCGTAGCTACCCCCAGGCCTGATTACTGCCACACCTGTTTCAATCAAGAAATCACTTAAATAGGAGCTGCCTGACACAGAGAAGTAGACCAAAAGCACCTCAAAAGCTAGACATCATGCCAAGATCCAAAGAAATTCAGGAACAAATGAGAACAGAAGTAATTGAGATCTATCAGTCTGGTAAAGGTTATAAAGCCATTTCTAAAGCTTTCGGACTCCAGCGAACCACAGTGAGAGCCATTATCCACAAATGGCAAAAACATGGAACAGTGGTGAACCTTCCCAGGAGTGGCCGGCCGACCAAAATTACCCCAAGAGCGCAGAGACGACTCATCTGAAAGGTCACAAAAGACCCCAGGACAACGTCTAAAGAACTGCAGGCCTCACTTGCCTCAATTAAGGTCAGTGTTCACGACTCCACCATAAGAAAGAGACTGGGCAAAAACGGCCTGCATGGCAGATTTCCAAGACGCAAACCACTGTTAAGCAAAAAGAACATTAGGGCTCGTCTCAATTTTGCTAAGAAACATCTCAATGATTGCCAAGACTTTTGGGAAAATACCTTGTGGACTGATGAGACAAAAGTTGAACTTTTAGGAAGGCAAATGTCCCGTTACATCTGGCGTAAAAGGAACACAGCATTTCAGAAAAAGAACATCATACCAACAGTAAAATATGGTGGTGGTAGTGTGATGGTCTGGGGTTGTTTTGCTGCTTCAGGACCTGGAAGGCTTGCTGTGATAGATGGGAACATGAATTCTACTGTCTACCATGAATTCTACTGTCTATACATTTGTTTGTATGAAAATGTGCTATATAAATAAATGTTGTTGTTGTTGTTGTACCAAAAAATCCTGAAGGAGAATGTCCGGCCATCTGTTCGTCAACTCAAGCTGAAGCGATCTTGGGTGCTGCAACAGGACAATGACCCAAAACACACCAGCAAATCCACCTCTGAATGGCTGAAGAAAAACAAAATGAAGACTTTGGAGTGGCCTAGTCAAAGTCCTGACCTGAATCCAATTAAGATGCTATAGCATGACCTTAAAAAGGCGGTTCATGCTAGAAAACCCTCAAATAAAGCTGAATTACAACAATTCTGCAAAGATGAGTGGGCCAAAATTCCTCCAGAGCGCTGTAAAAGACTCATTGCCAGTTATCGCAAACGCTTGATTGCAGTTATTGCTGCTAAGGGTGGCCCAACCAGTTATTAGGTTCAGGGGGCAATTACTTTTTCACACAGGGCCATGTAGGTTTGGATTTTTTTTTCTCCCTAAATAATAAAAACCATCATTTAAAAACTGCATTTTGTGTTTACTTGTGTTATATTTGACTAATGGTTAAATGTGTTTGATGATCAGAAACATTTTGTGTGACAAACATGCAAAAGAATAAGAAATCAGGAAGGGGGCAAATAGTTTTTCACACCACTGTATGTGTGTATATATATATATATAT
>JANRMT010062861.1:36553379-36570617 GCA_026402145.1 Polypterus bichir lapradei
ATATATATATATATATATATATATATATATATATATATATATATAGCGCAATACACCCGTGTTTGGCAGCAGAGAAGTAAAAAGAAAAGGAAACATTTTAATAATAACGTAACATGATTGACAATGTAATTATTTTGTCATTGTCATGAGTGTTGCTGGCATATATATATACCTGTATATATATCCCTATGAACTTGTGGATGTGCTTGCGAGTATTTAGTGACAGCGTCACTATGAACTTGTGGATGTGCTTGCGAGTATTTAGCGACAGCGTCCCTATGAACTTGTGGATGTGCTTGCGAGTATTTAGCGACAGAGTCCCTATGAACTTCTGGATGTGCTTGCGAGTATTTAGCGACAGCGCCCCTATTAACTTCTGGATGTGCTTGCGAGTATTTAGTGACAGCGTCCCTATAAACTTCTGGATGTGCTTGCGAGTATTTAGCGACAGCGTCCCTACTAACTTCTGGATGTGCTTGCGAGTATTTAGCGACAGCGTCCCTATGAATTTGTGGATTTTTCTGAGAGTATTTGGCAGCAGCTGCACGAAGTTGATTCCGTCTAGCTGTATGAGAAAATCTACCACGACGTCTGATACGCCTCCTTTTTACTGTGTTCTCATAGCTTGGATTGCCGGTGTAATAATCAGCTGGATTAGTGTTGAAGTGACATTCAGCATGTGTCAATCAATGTAAGCACACAACCGGCTTCATCAATAACTTCGTATCCAGCTTTAGAGAGTTGAAATATTCATAAACATCAAAGTGTCCACTACTCAAATTGTCACCTGTGAATCTAAGATGTTTAAGTGGCATTGACGGTTCTCCAAAGGTGTAAAATATTTGCCTATTTCGGAACACTTGAAAGCGACAACCAAACAATTCAGCGGCAGCCATCAACTCACATGCAGAACCATAGGTGAAGGGCTTAAGCATTTCAGTCTTATAGTGCTCCTGTGTACTATAATTATCTCCTGTACCATCATCAGTCCATACTTTGAACCTCTCCCAGTCATTTAATACATAAGACACAATGTCCTTGCGGATATCAAAAGTGAGCCTGATATGTCCGTGCAATATGTAACACAGAGAATGGAAAAGGCAGGTGCCATCTCCGGGCATGGACATCACTCGGTAAGTGATAGTTCTTTGATTGATGGTGATGACGTCGATAGACATTTTAATAAGGGTACAGTTGGAAGAATAAAGGGAATGGGTACTTAATCAGTAAACAAAGTATAAAATATCTACACAATAACTATAACAATCATAACAAATGAAGAATAAAACAGCGCAGAACCCGTGGATTAAATAAAAAGGATGCCTCGTTGGCGAAGCAAAGAAAAAGGACTTTCTTATATGTCGTTCGTTTATAAAACAGCACAGAAGCTGTGAGAAAGCTGCGTCACCAAAAAACTGCGGAGCGCCTAATATGGGCAGGCAGTCAGGCAAAGAAAGTGAATGAAATAAGTATAATTGTAATAAACGAACAAAACAACAGCAGAAAAGCCGCGGATTAAATAAAGGAAATGGGTACTTGAACAGTAAACTAAGTGTACAATACGTACACAATAACTATAACAATCGTAAGAAATGAACAATAAAACAGCGCAGAACCCGTGGATTAAATAAAAAGGTTGCCTCGTTGGCGAAGCAAGGAAAAAGGACTTTCGTATGTCGTTCGTTTATAAAACAGCGCAGAAGCTGTGAGAAAGCTGCTTCCTTGTTAAAGCAAGGAAACGAATAAAGACACCGCAGTGAAGAATGGCCTTATATGGGCAGGCAGTCAATTACATGGGAGGCGTGCTGAGTTGCGCAGCAGCCTTACATATGAATATGCTAAGTGTTGACGAAATAGAAGTTGAAAAGATATATTTTTTCAAATGTGATCGCGCAATTCAGATCGAGTTGACTCACACTACAGTACATCGAGCCCGCGTGCTATTGTGGTTTTACCTGAATGCCTCAATAAGTTACCCTCCCCTCGCGCTTACTTTTTTACCGTTCATCTAATGAATACACTGAGTATGGCTTTACCAAAACAATCATTAATCGCGAATAAAGTATCCATTATTCATAAAGCTTCAATTGGTGATCTGTCTTTCTGCGTTAACCGCATATTTTTTTATACGTCTCAAACCAAGGGGATGCGAGGTTAAAATGAATCGGGAAGCACACGTACATACTCAGTGCATCCCCTCTCGGGAATCGAACTTTGGACGCCGGCACTAGAGGCGAAGCCTCTACTATTGCGCCACGGCGTGTGGTTTGTCTATTTGAGCGTAGCAGTTTAATTCAGTTTTTGTTCAGCACTCTTTGGAACTGCTGCTTTTTGTCTGCACACTGCGTCAGTTCACGTGAGCCGCTGAATATGGTTTTATATGTCACTTGCTCGCTTCTAATTGTTTCGCTGCCTTCTTAATTATATAATGTATGTTTTCTTCAGCGGTTTTTGGAGCTCTTCCTGGTTTTCTACGTACTGCGTGATTACGTGGGAGGCGTGATGATGTCACACGAAACTCCGCCCCTCCACGGCTTTCGAGCTCAACTCCATTACAGTATATCTGAAATCTTAGTGATTAGCAATAATGGATACAATGAGGCTATTAGAAATAAACTGGATACATTAAAAGTCAAGACGGAGGTAAAAAACTTAGGGGTAATCTATACTAATAAACGGCAAAGCCCTCACTGACTGACTGACTGACTGACTGACTGACTGACTCATCACTAATTCTCCAACTTCCCGTGTAGGTAGAAGGCTGAAATTTGGCAGGCTCATTCCTTACAGCTTCCTTACAAAAGTTTATGATGTGGGAGGCGTGATGATGTCATACGAACTCCGCCCCTCCAGCTGAACTCCATTACAGTAAATGGAGAAAAACAGCTTCCAGTTATGACCATTACGCGTAGAATTTCGAAATGAAACCTGCCCAACTTTTGTAAGGAAGCTGTAAGGAATAAGCCTGCCAAATTTCAGCCTTCTACCTACACGGGAAGTTGGAGAATTAGTGATGAGTGAGTGAGTGAGTGAGTGAGTGAGTGAGTGAGTGAGTGAGGGCTTTGCCTTTTATTAGTATAGATTATGAAAATAAAACAAAGAGAAATAACATTAAATCACCATTCAAACATAACAAAAACAACAAAACCGAAAATAAAATGAGCCTGAAGCCCAAGCTGTAACATAATAAAATAATATGAAGAATTTGAATGTGTTATATTTATTTTCAGTTCTGTTGCAGTTTTGCCATTTTTAGATGATATTTTCATGTGCTTTTGGTTTTATCTATTTTTTGTTAATATTGTTTATGTGTGTTTATATAAGATTTATGTATAGTGTAGATGTACTTAAAGGATACATTCCTTGCTTTCTGTGGGTGGAACCCCCCAGGAGGCGGAGCCAAAATTACATTACAGCTAAGGTTCCACATCCAGACCACAGATTTTAGGCATAGGCCTAAGTCCATCAGAGGTTCATTAATACTGCAGAGAAACATTCATAACAGTATGGTTATGTTGAATTTTCTGTTTAATTTATGACATTTTTCTTTTGTTTTGGGGTTTTTGCTTTTGTAGTTTTTACTTTTTTTTGCACTGGATTTTCCTGTTATTAATTAATTTCTCTTTTTCAGTAATTATAAATATATTATTTATTTATAAAGATTTGTAATGACCTTGTCCTTTCAAACCACTGGCTATGGTTAAGGCCATTTCATGTTTCTGCATCATAACAGGAGGAAGGCATTAATCAGCTTAGCTTGCACAGATTTTGGAGTTGGAGGGAAATCAGAGCTCATGGAGGAAAATCCATACAAACAATACCTAATTTGAAGCCTGCTATACCTAAAAACTCCACCATGGGAACTTGCAAACTATAAAATGCTAACCATTTTCTGCCTGTCACACAAAAACTCATGCTTTGAACCTTGATCTTGGTCTCAATTGACATCTTATACTGCCAAAATTGAAAGGTTGGTTCCATAGAACAAGTCTCAACAGACTTCAGTCCAACAATAGAAACATAACAAAAACAACAAAACCAAAAATAAACATGAGACTGAAGCCCAATCTGCAATATAATAAAATAATATGAAAAATTTGAATGTGTTATATGTATTTTCAGTTTTGTTGCAGTTTTGCCATTTTTGAATGATGTTTTTGTGTGCTTTTGGTTGTATCTAATTTTTGTTAATATTATTTATGGAACAATCATAACAGGCAAAGATGGTGGTGTTAAAGCCAGGGAGGTGAAGTGATGTCATTGGGGCAGGGACTGGAAATTATTTTATCAGGCCAGGAACTGGAAGTGACATCATCATCCCCAGAACAGGAAGTGATGTCATTGGACCCGAAACTGGAAGTGATATCCTCAAGTCCAGGCAAGATTTCCCATGGTTGGTCTGCTGATGAAAAAGAGAGAGGATTAGTGCACCCTGCCACCCCCTGGTCTGGCATGGAATTATCCCTTTGTGAGCCCTTCAGCTGCCTCCCATGCTCACATTACACGATAAACGTGACACAAGCCATCAATTGGACATGCGGGCCATGAAATTGGGCTTTGGCTCCTATTCATGACAGTCACGACAGAGTGTCTCACAGCAAGCAGTGACGCAGACACACACTGTGGCTGACATCCTTCTCACGGCAGGCAGTGATGTGGTCCCATCTCGTGGCTGACAGGAGAAGCACAGCAATGCATGGTGTTGTGACAGTGAGGCAGATTGTACTGTCTGCCTGAAAGACACACATGACCAACATATTGGGGTGTAGGCTTCCTACTGAACCTTCAGGTGCTTCAAGCATGTGACATGTCTTTCAGGAAAAGAGCCACAGCAACATCGGATGGCAGTGAAGGACTTTGGAGCAACCTCAGCATAGTGACCTGGGGTGATGTGTTTCATCAGAGGCACATCTACTACCTTCCTTCAAGGACCAGAGGTCAGAGCATTGCTAGTATAAAATAATATTACCTTAGTTTTAAATGTGGTGGAATAGCAACTCATCCAGCCTCACAGCTCAGGAGTAAAGTGTTTAAATTCCAGATGATGAGCTATTTTTTTGAAGTTTCATACTTTCCCCCGGTTCATGTGTTTTTATAATCTCATAGTACACCAGTTTTCCACCCATGCCTTAAAGACATGCAGCTAAGGATACCTGGGGTTTGTGCCTGTACATATGTCCTGCAATGGATTTATGTGCTATCAGCATTAGTTTTCTGTTTGGACCCAATGTTAGAATCAACTCTGTGCAGTCCTGAACTTCATAAGAAGACGTAAAAATGAATAAATGTCTTTCTTTTTCTGTATATTTGAATTTGTGATGAAGACTGCCCTCTAGTCCTGACATCTTGTCTTTTCCCTGTTCTTACCACAGCTTTTCTCAATTTCCTTCCAATCTCAGCAAGATGAAGAAGCTTTAGAATAGATTTTCCTTTTCATTTTTAATGGGCAAATTTGCAAAAAACGTTCTCACCAACCATCACCTTGCTGCCTGGAAGAATGTAACATACTTCATATTTTTGTAATATATTAAATTTGCTGAAGTTACTACATCACTAAATTCTTGGCATAATTCTAAAAAATCATACAGGAATGTTTTTGTGCTTCTCTCCCAGTTTATTTGCTGCAAACCACAAGGGACACATTTTAAAATTTGAATGCATATTTCCCCAGTGAAACCAGGCCTGGTTGGGAAGGAGGGTCAAAGTTTACATGGGGGTTGCAGCAGTCCATACCCAGTGGTTGAAATGGAAGAAAAGAACCAGCAGTAAAGTACTTCCTGTTGTTTTAAATATGAGAGTGGGTGACAGGTGTAGGGTACACATGTAGCATCGTCATCGAAACACGTGTCTGGTGACAAGCTGTTTCTTTAAACAACAAGGAAATCATTTCTGAAAATGGCTTCACCAAAGAAACGGTAAGTAAATAAAATAATATAAAGTGTATATACTGTAGTGCGTACTACAGTTATTTCTAATGGAATAAAACTCAGCATTGTAACAGTTAATCTAGGTCTGCAAAAATGTCAATATCATTAATACAGTTTTAAAAAACTTTCTCAAACTTGCTTAGTTCAATTCAGTATTATAAGGGAAAGGAGTCTATCCCAGCAGGACAGGGGCCAGGCAGGATTCAGTTTCTGGGCAGAGGTTGGGAAGGTTTGAGAATGCTATGCTACCAATAAGAGCTCATGGAGGAAAATGCATACAAACAATACCTACCTTCAAGCCTACTATACCTAAAAATGATTAAAGGATAAGTTTGGTCGAAGATATTTCTTCACAAATAGTATATATGCCTTTACCAATCGATATTTTGTTCCAAAGTTAAGTGATTTCTACAAATTAAAAAATACATAGCCAGTCCTGGTGTTTTATGATGGAACTTATGGGGTACAGGACTCCCAGAAAACAAAATCCTAAAAACGTACTGTATGTGTCAATTTTCCAAGCTAACAAAGTTGTTGAGCATTGATCTGTGTCTTGAGGTTACATACACATTGGAAAATAGCTTATTCATGTAATGTTTGAAGAAAAAAACACCAGTATTATCAGATACAGCCATTTTAAAAAAGGAGCATCTGGGCATGATCCCTTGGTGCTTGTCTTCCTCCGCAATAACCTTTCACCCACAGGGGCGTGGTTTCATCTCGAAAGGCAATATTACAGTAATCTGTTAATGCCAAGTGCTTGGTATCGTATTGATTTAATTTTGTATTTATGTAAGAACTCCTCTCAAGGAGACACTACTATCACACTAGTGTATAGAAAATATTTCCTTATTTCAAGAAAAATAATACAAGGAAAATGCGATAAAATGATTACAATCAGAGTTGGAAACATAGAAGGTATATTTTCTTATATCAACATTTTTGTTGCAACAAAAAAGATGTATTCAGTAAGTTTTTAGCTGATTATTTTCTGGTGGCACAAACATTTATGTTATAAAATTCCTATGTATTTTTTATTATTTGTAGAAAATGCATAACTTTAGAACACAATTTTTGTGGCAAATGCATACATACCATGTTTGTGAAGAAATAAGTTTCACTTGAAAAATGTTGAACTTATCCTTTAAGGAGAAGTTTTTAAGATTTATAATAAATCACATTCTTAAGGCCATCTAGTGGAGACTAAGGGACCTGTATACAGCACCAATGCTAGGAATGACTTTTCAATCAAAGTTTCCAGCAGCAGAAAAGTCTCAAATATTTATAGGTTCTGGTTTACAGTGATATAAAATCTTGTTACAGCGATGTCTAAATAGTTGTAAAAGGACATCATTTCAAGCAGTCGTGTTTTACAAAAATGAAAATCTGTATTTATGATGATGAGTGCCATGACGGCACAGTGTTTACCATTGTTATACCACAGGTCCAGTTGACTGAATTTGAATCCAAGCTTGATCATTTTCTGCTGTCACACACATCCGCATGGTTGGCAACTGAAGGGCTCGAAAGGGGATAATTCCATGCCAGACGAGGGGGTGGCAGAGTGCACTGATCCTTCCTCTTTTCCATCAGCAGAACAACCACGGGAAATGTCGCCCTGATAATGACACTTCCAATTTTTGGCCTTGACCATGTCACTTCCAATTCCTGTCCTGATGACATCACCTCTTCTGTCCGACTTTAAAACCACCATGTTTGCCTATCTGTATTGTTCTATTTTGAATTGAAGTCTGTCAAGACCATATACATTTTGAACCAAAACCTTCACATTCAGCAGTCTATTTCAAGTATATGGGTGGCTGCCCCCAAATCTTTTCCTGTGTTGTCTGAATCCTTTCACATTGCGTAGAAAATGTATATTCAGCCTGGATTTCACCACAGTTTACTCTTTACATGCCACAGATGTAGAGGTTAGGTAAGTTGATGGCCTTAAACTGGCCACATTAGTGAGTGAGGTTACCTTGACAAGTGTTAGTTTCTCAATTTTGATCTCCCATAACCCTGAGATGGATTATTTGCATCCATACAATTAATGCATCTATGGATGGATTTGTGCGGGCTCTTACCGAACACTTACTCACTACTGAGGGCATGGGGCTAAAGAAACTCTGCACAAAATGGTGTAGACTATGCTAAAACCTGAAAGGCAGTGATGCCCTGAGTCCCAGATAGCATTTGGGTATGGTTCCTGTCCATTCAGCCCACAGACAAAGAAATGCAATGACGTCTCCTTTTGTCTTTGTGCTCCTTACTCTGCAGGAGAGCAGCCTTCATTTTCCATAAGGCACATTTTCCTAACTGCAAGAACAACATACAACATGAAACACCATTAAATCGCCAAAAACAGCATCCTGAACATATAAAGTCATCGTTTATTTGGATTTTTTTGTCAAACAGCTGGCTGCCACGTGCCATCTGTGTTTAACCAGGCAAGGAAAACAAGTAAATAAAAACACAAAGGAAGTGAATGGGAAGGCTGGGCATTAATGAGGAATTCATTACTTTTCCTTTGATTCCCAGGGGAGCAAACAAGTTTCTTTGTGAAGGTTGTTTAATTGATTCGAATAGAGTTATTGATTCCTTAAGAGCCCTCAATTTGCATTAATGGAAAGCGCTGTCTGAGCTTTTACACCTTTGCAAGCCTAGCCAATGTGTGAATCTCTGCCTCTCTCTCTTTTTATAGCTTCCAAAGATGGGCGCCATTTACATTCTGAAAGTTATTAACATCTCTGAGTGGCTGTAAAAATTGAAAGTGCTTATAGTGTGGTATGATTAACGTTTAACTGCATGTAAATTGTGCTTGCATCCACTTGGATGAGGTGTTTATGTTTAACAGATATCAGCAGTTTTTGGTGCTTAGAAATTTAGATAAGTTGTTCTCACTCCATGTCTATGGAGCAACAATTTTTCATTCTATACAAAAAAATTGTACTTAACAAAATTTTTGTGGCTATCCTTCTTCTTATTATTAAATGTATTGCTGTCATCCTTACTTTAGCGAATGTCACAAGGGTAAATCTGTCCTTCTGCCCTTCGAGGGCAGGCTCTTAAATTAATTAATTTAATTAATGGAGGAAACCCACGTAGACACGGGGAGGACATGCAAACTCCACGCAGGGAGGACCCGGGAAGTGAGCCCGGGTCTCCTAACTGTGAGGCAGCAGCGCTACCACTGCACCACCATGCCGCCCCCTTACTTTATTCTTTGTTAATTAGTATTGTCTAATTTTTATATTTTTTCTTTTTTCTTTCTTCATCTTGTAAAGCAGAGCTACATCATTTGTATGAAAACGTGCTATATACAAAATGTTGTTGTTGTTGTTTACTATTACCCAAACAACCTTTATTTCAAATAGCACCTTTCTATAGTGAACTTCCTCCCAGAGTAGTTTATAAGTACAAAGGTTCAGTGCAACTGTTCAGGTGTAATTCTTATAACTGGAACTCAGATAGGTTATGTGACCTACACAGAAGGCATGGACTAAACTAGCAGTGTGGGAATTCACAGAGCTTATTGACATTTGTTTTATTATTAGCAAAAGTAAGAAATATTGCGTAGCCTTTGCCATAACGAAACATCAATTTAATGGAGTTTGATTTGTAGTAGTTCATACAAATGAGATATTAATACAAATACTGTATACAACAGGACAACAACAATCAGCATTCCCCAAAAGCATACAACCAACCAATTCCATAGAAACACACTTTGTTATAATTATGAAAATATTAAAGGTCACATTAATGCATCTCACAAGTAGTAGTAATAATAGGAGTAGTAGCAGTTCATATTGTTATTATTAACAGGAGTAATAGAATTACTTATAATAGTTGTGGCATGTTTATCATTAACATAACAAAATTATGTGTGTCTTTGTTCAGCTAAACCACATTAGAATGTCCTGCCTTATGTGTGCTATGCCAAGCAGGCTTTCCCAAAGTGTGAAGGGCAGATGCTGACCTTTTAAAAACAACAGGTGACATGTCATTGTCACCCAAAGAAATTATGCCACTGGCTACTGTTATTTTCAGCAGTGGTACTAGTAGTGTTCTTATAATTCCTACCATTATTATCAGTAGTGATAGAAATATTGGTCTTAGTATTGTTATTAGTAGCAGTCATAGCAGTAGTAGCGACATTAGTAGGATTATTATTAGTAATATTTGATTGCTGCAGTGGGCTGGCGCCCTGCCCGGGGTTTGTTTCCTGTCTTGCACCCTGTGTTGGGTGGGATTGTCTCCAGCAGACCCCCTTGATCTTGTAGTTAGGATATAGAGGGTTGGATAATGAATGGATGGATATTTGATTGTTGCTATAACTATTATTAGTATTATTATTATTAGTAGTAGTAATTATTGTAGTGATTATTATTATTTGCAATACTGGTAGCAGTGCTATTATTATAACATAACATACCATTCTTAAACCCATAGCCTCTCCTAGTTGAACTTAACAAAAGGCAGGAATTTCAGTTATTTTATCAGTAGTAATAGACCCATTTTTTCATGTATTATTTTTGGTATCATTCTCAAGACACTTTTACAAACACAGGGTCAAGGAGTTTAGGCCAAAGCCTTTCCTGACTGCATTGGGTGTAAAGCAGAAAGCACATTTTCACATCATAGGACATACTCAGTGACAAACTCACATTAATTCCTGCCAGGTCACAGATTAATATAATATGTAGGAAGAACATGGAGTCTCTGCTTAAAAGCTGCTTGAAAACATGGAGAGTGTGCAAAATCCATACAAGTAATGATCAGACTAGAAACTGACCATTATTTTTACTCACAACATTATTATTTTTAATAGTAGCAGTGGAGTGGTGGTTCTGAAGCTAGTGATCTGCACCAGCAATCAGAAGGTTGCCAGTTTAAATGCCATAAATGCCAGAAGTGACTCTACTCTATTGGGCCCTTGAGCAAGTCTCTTATCCTGCAATTGCTTCATCATGGGAATGATGTTAACCTGCATTAAGCCCTGTGGGCACGTCCTCCACCTTGCAGGGGAAAATTTGGGGGCTGGTGGTGGTTCGATTGTCACTCCAACCACTGTAAAAAACCTCATAATATTCTAGTGTGGTGCTGAGGTGTCACCCGCTGTATGGGTCCTAATCTGGGTAGGGTGGTGGATGTGGCAATGCGCTGTAATCAGTGTATGCTCTCAAACTGTTTCTTAGTAGCAAGAATAGTGTTACAGATGATGGCAGCTTTATCCACAAACCTTCTGGGAGAGGACCTGGCACCACACAAACCTGATTTGCAAGGAGCATGTTCAAAAAATAAATAGATGGATGGAATATAATTGTTACTTTTGTTACTAGTAACATTCCCCAACAATACCACCTTTATTAGTTACAGGAGTATAACAACTAATACATATTATTATTTACCCTCACAATGAAAAGCACATGGGAAGATGGAATGAATAATAGTAATAATAATAATAATTTATTATTATAGTAAAAGTAGTAGTAGCTGTAGACTCTTATTTGATGACTAATTACATCCATTGCTGTTAGGATGGATGCTGCCTGCTTTTGTCTCTCTGTTGAACTAAGTGGATAAGTGAAATAGATGGATTTGTGTTAATAGTAATACTATTACCCGAGGTTGTAGTAGAAGCAGTTTAGTAGTAGTATTGTTAGTAGTTCTATAGGAACAATTGTTAAATTGTCCAGGGTAAGATTCTCTATTGTGTCAGTTGACCACATAAGGGATAAAGCAGATTAGCAGTTGAATGGATGGGCACATTTCTTGTAGTATTTGTAGGATATAATAAAAATAGTAGGAGATGTGCCAATTACTCACTACATTCCATAAGACAAAAGTGTTCTTCTGGGACACAAGGGAGTCCTTAAAATTTCATGTGCATCAATTATTAGCATCTAGCAATGGAACTTATATGTTCCATGCAGCCAAAATACTATCCTGAAACCCAAAGGGCACCTCCTAAATTGCTTTTTGTATTCCCTCGCTGTTATCACTTTTATTGGCAGTCCAGGCTGCCTTTCTAAAGGACCAACTGGGAAACAATCATACTTTTGCTGCTCAGGAGATTCTTCCATTTCACCTGGAATTGAACATTTGTTAGAGACAGCCTAATAATGACCTAGGGCGCTGCATATGGAAAACTAAAATAAAACATTTATTCTTACAGGCTATGAGGTGTAAGACAGAATAGGGAAGTGACCCACCAATCGAACCCAGGAGGAGCTCCTGGAAGCTGATTTATGAAGTATTTGGAAGAACCACACCCATTCTCAAAAAATGTACTAAATAAGGAATGTGGTCTTGCCTTCTCAGAAGATTTTAAAATACAAGGAGAAATTTATACGGATTAATGAGCTTTCTTTGTATCACGGGTAAAGGTTCAAAAAATAATATAACATTCTGTAAAGATGTTTTGAAGTGGCAAATGCCAGTGTGTTCACCCCTTAATACTATGAATTCTTTACCGTGATTTATCCTGTAGATACAGATAATCCATTCATCTGCTAGCTTCATGTTTCATTAAAATTAGACTCACCGTAGCTTAAACAATTAAAAAAAAATAGCAAAAAAATACTGAAGCATTTTTGTTCATGAGCTTTCACTTTAATTTCTACTGAATAAGTAACTCTGCTTGAGCATGTACTCCTATCATGTGTAGGAAAGTCTATTACTTATCATAATATATTGCATTTTGGTCTATGGCAAATAAAGCTAGTACATACATACTTATTATCCATAAGTGGACCATTTGTTAAAATATTTTCTTTTTATCAAGCATCCATTTTATTTTATGTTCTGATACCAAATACCTCTTGTCAAACACATGGTCAAGTTTGGCTACTTACAGAACCAAAAAATATGTGAAAGACAACATAAACATATGAAAAGCACTATGTGATAGATAGATAGAGTAACTTACTGTACTGTTTAAGGCTGATATTTGTTTTGCCACACTTGTATTGGGACAAAGGGCGAGACAGGTCTGATGTTTTTTATTATGGTTCCTTTCTGAGTTTATTTTACAAAAAATATGCATTTATTATACATACATAAGAATAAAGGAATGGGGTAAAGAAAAAGACCAAACACAAAGTAATAAACAAAGAGCAGAAAAAAATAAAACTTTACCTTACTAAGCAGGTATTGAACCCTTGTCTGTCCAATGGTGTAGCTTGTGAACCTGTCTATTCATTAAAACACTCTCCAAGCATCAAAATTATCTCCCACCTCTCTGTCCTTAAATTTCCTGGTCTGTCTCTCACCTTCTGCCTCTGTCTCAGCCCAACTGACCAGTTGTGCCGAGCCCATTTTCTACCCCAGTCTAGTTAACTCCTGGGCCTTCGCTTGAGCATCCAATGTCCTCACTAAGCCGTGCAGCAAACTCCCCTAACTCCCTCTGGTGGCCCCGGATATAAAGTCATCTTGGAACACTAATATCAATTTCTGGGTGTAGCCAGCCTTAGTGTCACTTATGTCCCATCTTTCCATACTATATAGATGCACTAAGCTGTCACCTTGTGGTTTGAATGAATTCTCCCTAACCTCTACCTATCCTTCTAGTCAGAGGTGCAGGTACTCCTGATTGCTGCTGCGTCACTAGTTCTCTTTCATTCTGGGAGGGAGAATATCACACCTTTCTGCATAGGCTCCAACTCTCTTTTGTATGTGCTGATTCGCCTCAATCCTCACTTTCCAGGACATCCAGCACACCCAAAGGACATGTTGCCTCCATTTGGCTTATTATCCACACGAGTCCTGTTTTTCAGGATGGGATTGACCAACAGTGTCCCCTATCTTACCTATTCATTATACTCCCCCTTCATTCCCAGTATGTGTTTGCCAGCCATTTACAACATATACGAGGGGGAGACCCAGAAATTCCCAAAATTATTAAAAAAATATCAAATTTTATAGCAATTCCTTTCAGTTACTTTCAAAATACTCTTCTTGGGAAGCAATACAGTTTTTCCCAGCTCTTCTCTCATTCCTGTTAACATTTCCTATACTCATCTTATGTTACTGTGTCCAGCGACTATCTGCATTTTTCTTCATGGATTTCTTCCACAGTAGCAAATCTTCTTCCCTTAAGTCTCAGTTTTAATTTTGGGAGCAAAAAGAATTCACAGGGAGCAATATTTGGTGAATACAGGCAAGTACAAAGTAACAGACTCATTGTTTTTGTCACTTCTCCAGACTGTTTTTTTCCTGATGCCCTCCCATAGACGCCACAGCAATTCATTGTAATGTCTCTGATTAACAATCTGTTCATGGGAGTAAGCACTTTATGAACTAGTCCGTCAATGTCAAAAAACACAATCATCGTTGTGTCTTGTAAATCTGCCATTATGGCTTGGAGAAAACAAACTGATGAAGTCTCTTATTGTAGAATTGTCCTAAACACCAGACGTTATGATCAATCGGCATGATGTCACTAAGCGAACTGATTAAAAAAGACTTGTGGGCACAAAATACCTAGTGGCATTGTTGAAAACTACACCCTGCTCCTGTGCTATTGACCATTTCTGAGAATTTTTGAGTCCCTCCTAATATATTACTGCAGGGATCCCAAACTTTCATAGGCACACAGACTATTTTAAGTGTGAGAATGTTATTTTTAATAGACTGGCATTTCACCTTGAGTAGATTACCACTTTGCTGCCATTGTTGGTACCTGCTCAAAACAATCCTGAATGTTAAAAGAAGGGACACAGGAAATGAACGGGCCCATCGTCTCCATTTTCTGTTTCCTGCCTGTTATTCTTTGCTTTAAAATGAGACATTTTTGCACTATAGTCGCTGTCCTCTCATCGGTTTTCAAGTATACTGCCAGTTAGTGGCATAACAAGATGCAGATCTCGGCCTGACAGAGTCTCGTTAGAGGCTCCTACTGTCTCCCGAGTCAAGAATGTCTTTTATCCAATGAGGAATATAAAAGGGAAGGCTGCTTCTTTAAAGCTGGGTTTTTTGAAGTTGTCTCTGTGTGCTGACCCATCTGTGCAGTGTATTAGAATTGTAGAGTAATAAATGAACAGTGGAGAGGTTTGTAATGATGATTAGAGTCTGAAATTGGTTCAGATTTACAGTGTCAGTCAGAAATGGAGGGAGAGGAAAAAGCAGTCTAAGCGGCCTAATGGATCCATCAACTCGTTTTGGCTGCTCAGTGGGCCGAGCAGGGTCACCAGCCTTCCACTGGCAGCACAAAAGCACTTCAATTTTGTTAGGAAATGTATCAATTTAACTGACTTGAGCAGCACACTGAAAACCTAATGAATCTGGACTCAATTTTCCGCCACGCTGCTTCTGTGAACTGTCGGAAACAATGTTGGCGGCGGAGAGATGACGGAGGCCGGTGATAGGCCAGCGCTGACTTCTGTTCCCTCCAGCACGGCCAGTAGAGTCAGACTGCCCTGCCTCCTGTAATCTAGTGACAGCCCTAACGCCAACCGCTGCCACTCGTCTAACAATGATGTCATTAAAGGTAAATTGGCCTCTATTTCGGCAGGATGATAGTGCTAATTGAGTGGCAAAATATAATATAGGGAGCTGTTGTCTGCAGTTAAGGGGAGGAGGGGGACAGATTAAATGGTCGTACAATAGTGGGTGTCAGGCACGGCAGATGTTGCTTTATGCTGATAACTGCATTGACATATCTCCTGCTTGTCAGGCTGGGGCTTTAGGAGAGACTTACAGCAAATGGGACCAGATGGTTTCACGCTGAATCCGAATAAAGCAGTTAAACAGCCGCTGGTTTAAAAACTCAGCCACTAAAAGCTGTTAGTTTGTAAATAAAAGGAGTTGGAGTGCCTTATCGATCCTGCTGCCACACACCGGCCTAAACTACAGGCTAATGAATGGCCCCCAATCAGCAAGCGTCAGGTTTATTTAGGGCCTGAGCTCTGATCACGACCGCTGTCGGACTCGGCATGTGAAGGAGAAGTCACACGAAAGCACACAGGCGTGAGCGCACAAACTGGCACCCCTAGAGGAACCCTCTGCTTTTCACCCCTTATCCTGCACCCCAGTGAAGGGCCGAAATTTCATTTACAAATTAGGACAGGAGAACTCAAGGCAATAACTCGCTCACCCTAACCGTCTGAAGAAAAGGCGCAAACGTTTATATCATTTGTCATTTAAATAGCCATGCAAGAACCCAATTCTCACAAAGGGTACCCCTGGTGGGAGAGAGATTGGATGGCAACACGGCTTTTGTATGAAACTATCTGGAGCTTATTAATTAGGGGAAAAATGGTGTAAAAAGGAAAAAAAACGTTTAATTGAATAGTCGACTTGAGGCCGCACACCCTGCTATTTTTCTCTTTCTGTCTCTCTTTATACTGAATTCATCTCTTTAAAGAAACAAACACACACACAGAGAACACTGAGGTTTGCACAGCAAATTTTCAATGGCAAGTCAAAATATTATTAGGCGTCTTTATTTGTGAGAGATTATACTTCATTGTTCTAAAAATTGCTTAATTATGGCATAGTCCTACGAATAGTGCTATATCCAAAAGCTTTGAACACAAGTGGCTTGATTCCCTAAAATGAGTTGTTTTTTTATGTATTTCAATAATTTAATCTTTCATGCACTTATTTAACCTGTATGCTTCACTTCCTTTGCCAGCAACATCAGTGTACTGTACACGGGCTGGGACGTAGGTGCACCACACAGGACTGCCACATTCTCTCATATCTGGTCAATCAAAAGAAGCCAAAGAACCAGGACACTGAAGTAGTTGGAGGCACAGAGACAAGGAGACCATGGGTCCACTTTACAAACAGAAAGAAAACTCATGTCCTTCAAGCTGTGAGACAGTAGTTATAAATTTCCCAATGTATCTTGGTCACTACTTTAAAAAAATGAATATGTATTTATTGAATATACCAACACATAAACATTTAATGATATAATAAGATATACAGTAGATAATTTATATATTTTGTATATATATTGTCACACAAGACAATATAAGCATCGGGTATGTCTGTGTCCTACCAAAAATATTGAAAACATTTTGGGTGTGACTAACACAATTTCTATTTACTTTACAATGGAGCAGGGTTTGAAGTGGGTTGGTACGTACCAATACAGAGTACCAGCACTTCTCAGTTTTTAGCAGGTGTGTGCTGGTATTGTTTTTTTTTTCTTTTGTACCAACAGTGTTTCCAAGCACACTGGCACATATCACACATTTCCAATAGTATTTTGATTGCAGGTCATCTTATCATGGCTGTCAAAACACCCCTCCCACTCTACAACGTAATGTTACCTTTTTGCTGCATTCAAAACATCAAG
>JANRMT010062861.1:36590522-36610778 GCA_026402145.1 Polypterus bichir lapradei
TATCTATCTATCTATCTATCTATCTATCTATCTATCTATCTATCTATCTATCTATCTATCTATCTATCTATCTATCTATCTATCTATCTATCTAATTCTTCCTGGCAGATCCTCTCATGCTACTACTGGAACTGAAGCATCTATAAACTGCAAATTTCAGGTCTCTCCACAAATGTTCTATAGGGTCAAAATCTTGGCTTTGACTTGGCCACACAAGGACTGACAGATCCTTGTTCCAAAGCCACCTTCTTGTTGTGCTGAGAAATGAAATGTCACCCTATTTGCACATCTTCTTCAAGGTCCTCTCTGTATTTGGATCAATTCATCCCTTCTTCAGTTCTGACACTTCTGTCTGTTCTTGATACTAAGAAGCACCTCATAGCATGATTCTGCCTCTACCATGCTTCACTGTATCAATAGTATTAGGCAGGTGATGAGCAGTGCCTGGTCTTCGCCTGACATAGTACTTGGACTTCTGCACAAAGAGTTCAATTTAAACATGTGTCCTCTAAACAACGCTTGGGAAACTCTAACTTTTGCTAAAGAATGGCTTCCATTTAGCCAAGCTACTATAAGTGCCTGATTGATGTAGAGCTGATGAGATGGTCATTGTTTTAACAGGTTCTTTTATCTAACCAAGGATTTCAGAAGCTGTATTTGAGTGGCCATTGGGTTTTTGGTTACCTCCCTGACCAAGGCCCTTTTTGCTCAGTTACTCAGTTTGGCCAGATTGCCAACTCTAGGAAACGTCCTAGTGGTTCTAAACCTCTCTTATTTCAGTATTCTTGAGGGCATTATGCTCCTGGGAACACTCAAAACGTCAGAAATGGTTTTATAACCTTGCCTTGATCCATGCTTGACCACAATTTGATTGCAGATGTCTATAGAGAGTCCCCTGGCCATATTTATGGTTTTGGGTTTGTACCGCATGTGGGACCTTCTCTACACAGACGTGTGCCTTTCTAAATTTTGTCCAATCAATTCAGTTTGTCTCAAGTGCACGCCAATCAAGGTGTAAACACATCTCATCACACAGTTTAGAGTGCCACAGCACTTCTGAGTCAACATTTATGTGAATGAGAAATTTTAGTTTATTATATTTAATTAATTTGCAAACTTTCTAAAAATATGTTTTCACTTTGTCCTTTTGGATTTTTGAGTATAGATTGATGGGCAAAATGGCAGATGTATCCATGTATAACTAAAACTATAACAAAATAAAGTGTGCAGAAAGTAAAGGAATTGAAATACTTTCTAAGTTCACTTTTTTGCAGATCTGAAGCATTCCACTTCAAACCTCACATTTACTATTTTGGAGTTATTCTTCCACATCCTCACTGAGGACATTTTCATAACATGCTTCTAAGGAGCTCTAAAGAGCTTTCTGGAGGTTTTATTTAAATACTAAATAATAAATACCAGTTGGGTTTAATGAACCACATGATTGTCAATGTTTTATTAAAATGTTTCATTACTTTTGTTTATGGCATTTTGTTGGTGTAGGTTGCATATGCGCTCTGTGTGTTAGGCACTGTTTTGGTGATTACTTATTGGCATGCAAATGCCAGTCAGTTCATTTATTTCATCCCTATCTTCAGGGTATACTTGTATTATCCTGATATAGTTATGTTGTACTTTTTAAGTAATTAATTGCTTTAAGTAATTATATTTCTTGCTTTAGACATTTCTGTGTGTAGAATCTGGTTACACAATTTGAAGCTGCTTTGCTGTTTAATTTAGATTTTATGATCCCTGTGAAAGGGACCAAGATGGTTCTAAAAATTTTTCTTTCTACAACGGCGATATGTCCTCTTTTTTTTTTTTTTTTATAAAATACATACATGCCCTGGCCTCTGAAATCCAGAACTGGAATAGCCCTACCTTTACAGGAGACCTTGTCACATATGGCACCCAGGTGTACACGTTCTTTTACACAATTGGTTTTAGACATGATTGTCCTTCAAAATAATGGTTTAAAACAACCATGAGTTTACTGGATGAATTTGGTGCTGATGCTTGTAGTATTCTGTATACATATGCCTCAATAGAGATGATGGGTATATTGGGGCACCTCACCTTGGGACATGGGATATGTTGTCACAACCCTCTTTTATCTTTAATGTATTGTAAGTACTACATTGGGTAAAGCTAGATCTTTACCGCCTGCATGATTAATTGTCCACTGAGATTTACAATATGACGGGTTATGCACCTATTAGTTTATTTGGTTAGTGGTGCGTCCATAGTTTGACATTTTGGGTAGGTAATATCATCAAGCGTTAGTTCAATATGAAATACATTTGATTGTCAAAGTTGTACTGTAACGTGGGGTAGTCAGCTCATGAAACAAGCATATCAAGATGGCTTCTGCTCACTGAGAACCTTATCCAGTTGTAACAAAATGTATTCAATACCAATCCTGTGAAGGGACTTGACTTATGAACATCTGAACAAAACCCTCCATTAAGACAAGCAGGAAAAACAATTGACTCATGAAAGCAGGCAAGAAACAGAACCTACATGACACCAAATACCAAACCAAATATTTTGTTTTTTTTTCTGTATGCAGCAACAGCCATCCATTCATCCACTTAAAACTCATTTATTCTAGTTTAAGAGTCATAGGGAGTTGAAGGCCGTTTTGGCAGGATAAGGCAAAAAAGTCGAAGCCAACCTCTAGACAGGGTTCCACTCCAGTGCAGAATACTGTAAACATTTGTTCTTATCAGACATTTTTTGAAATGTGCTAGCAGAGTCATATTAATGTACGATTGTTTGTTTTCTACTATACTACTAGTTGTTCAAATAAACTTAATTCCTTTATTGTGGCAGCTCATTTCCATGAAATTTTCCTGCTCATGTGAGTGACAGACGTCCTGCTAATGCTTTGGTTTTCCTCCAGTGTATCCCGGGCCAGAAAGAGCTGTATGGGATCAGAAGAAATATCAGACCATCTGCTTTCCATGTTCTAAAACAAGAACAGACCAGATTCCTGTTGCATCCCTGGTGAGAGTCTTAAGCACTGCACAAAGAAATCTGGACCCTTTTACTTTGGTATTTAATGAAGCTTTTCACTATTGTTTCATCTCTTGGAGGAGCAGGAGGGTGCTAGTATTATTTATAACAGCAGTGTACCATGTCTGCTCACCATCATCTGCTGCACCACAGATCTTGGAGTCGCTTGTAATTGGCTATAAACAATCTGATGGTACAACTGGGGTATGAAGCATAGATCATGCTGTCAATCCATTCATAGCACATTGATATTTACTGTACGGAACAAAGACACCATCACGGTGAGATCTGCATACAACAGCAATTGAGTGCTGCCCCAGGAGAGGCTTCCCACATTGACAGCAGTTTTAGAGCTATCTGCATCTGACTTCTGAGGATTACGTAACTGGGAACCTCCTCTTTTAAAATATAGTAAATGTCTAAAAACATGACAAGCAGAGGAGGAATCCAAATGCAGCTTGATTATGCATGTTTATTAGAATTAGTCCATAAAAACAGGTGGTAGCAATAGAGCATGGGAATTTGTTCCATCATTTTATTACTATTATGTGTATATGTTATCTTGTGTTTGCCAACTTCTTCATCTGTAAACCTTTACTCATTCCCACTGTTTAATATTTTATGTTCATGACTTATTAACTCAGTCATACTCAGTTGTATCTTACTCACATTACCTATTAACTCAAAACCACTCTTTGGTATACCACATATAGAACTTATTTCCCGAGTCCCACTTCTTAGTGTCTCACCAGCATGACTTATTCAATCAGCCCAACAATTTGCTGTAGTATCTCAAGTGTATGACTTGAACCATCTGTCCCATTGCTTATTATCTCATCTTGGTGACTTATTCTCTCAGTTGCACCCCTTGGCATTTCACTGACATGAATTATTCTTTCAGTTCCACTTCTTTGTACTTCTCATGTGACTTAATCCCTTAGTCCAATTTCTTTGTATTTAACTGATATGACTTATTCCTTTAGTTCCAATCTTTACAGTTTCTTTCAGCTGACCTATCTCTTCAGTCCCATTACTTTAAATCTCACCTATATGACTTATTCCCTAGGTCCCGCTTTCTGGTATCTCACATGCATGACTTATCCCCTCAGTCTTATTTCTTAATATTTCACCTAAATTACTTAATCCCTCAGTCCTATTTCTTTGTTTCTGACCTAAATGACTTATTCCCTCTGTCTCACTCCTTGCAGTTTTACCTACATGACTTATTCACTAAGTCACACATCCTGGCATCTCATACACATGACTTATTCCCTCACGCCTGTCTGTACATATGTCACCTGCATGATGTATTGTCTTACTCCCACTTCTGGTATCTCACACACAACTTACTCTATCTGTACTTCTTGAACACGATGGCTACAGTTTTGAAAGAAATTGAATCATTAGATGGTAAAGAGAAGTCAAAAGTCGCACAGGGGTCGTAACCAGGAAGGCAACAATTGAATGATAAACCTCAGGACATGTAGACAGAATCATATTCAGGGAACACAGTGTTTTAAGTCAAAAAGGGCACAAATAACCAGAAACAATAAATTAAATGTAAATAGTAATCACAGGGCAGAATAAACTTCAAACACTTAATGATGCAAAACTTTTTTTGTTTCTTCCTTTCACAAATCTAAATCTTGGATGATTAGGTGTGTGTTATGCTGGTGTTTTAAAATATTGTGTTAGTGATGTCATGACAAATGACCTCCTAGAAATGGGGCCTTACATCCTAGCAACCAGTCTTCAACATAGTGATGTCAATAACAAAACAAAACAGCACTGTGGGAGAATATGAATCATTTTCAACAATTTTTATTCCCTTATTACTGTGTTTTAGTATGTCACCTATATATTTTTTGCGATATTCCCAGTTGTGGTAACTTACAACAGACGACAACAGATTTAAAAGAAAATGGAATCATGAGAATGACAATTTGCACAAGGAAGCAAAAGATGAATATAACTACTAGATTTCTCAACAACAACATTTTTATTTCTATAGCACATTTTCATACAAGGAACGTAGCTCAAAGTGTTTTACACACTGTAAAAGAAGATATCCCAATACAATATTCATTTTTAGAGGTCAAGGAACAGCTGGAAAAAATGTAACTTATAAGCAAGATCTCACCATTGGTGCCATTTTTTAGTATCTCACCTGCATTACTTAATCGATCAGTCCCACTTCTTTGTATCTTGCCTACATGACTTGTTCCCCCAGTCCGAGTCTTTACTACATCTCATACAGTGCATGACTTATGGCCTTCATCCCACTCCTTAGAATTTTACATATATGACTTATTCACTAAGTTCCACTTCCTATCATTTCACATACATGGCTTACTCCCTCAGTCCAGTCTTTCACTAACAAGTCAAGTCAAGTTAGGGAGTATGCACTGGTAAAGTAAGTTGCCACACCCACCACACGACGAAACAGCTCGGGATCCCAGTTGGCAACCCCCCAGGCAGACACACGGTTCAGTCCCTCCCTCCGGAAATAACCTTCTATCTACCACAGCCTGGTCCAGCCACTCGGGTCCCCAAAAATGAGGATCCTACGAGCTGGATCACCCACTGGGAATCACGCCACATGTCCGTAGTGCCGTAACTGACGCTCCCTCACAATGCAAGTAATGTGCCTCATGTGGGACTCCATGAGCAACCACTCATTCGACACAAAGTCAAACCAACGGTACCCAAGGATTTTCCAGAGAGGCCCAGTACCAAAGGAGTCCAGTCTTCGTCTCAGGTCACTGGATAGCTTCCATGTCTCGCAACCATATAGCAAGACAGGAAGCACCAGGACTCTAAAGACTTGGACCTTTGTCCTTTTGCATAGATATTGGGAGCGCCACACACCCCTCTCCAGTGACCTCATGACCCTCCCATGTTCTCCCATCTACTGACTTCATAGGAAGAGTAACCAGAGGCATGAATGTTGCTGCCAAGGTAAATAAACCTCTCGACAAGGTCGACACTCTCCCCACAGACAGACACACTGCCAATGGCTGTGTCTAAAAGGTCATTAAAGGCCTGGATCTTGGTTTTTATCAGGATACTCGCAAGCCCAGACACTCAGACTCCTCACTCAGTCTCTCGAGAGCCCCAGTCAGAGCATCCATTGACTCAGCGAAGATCACAGCATCATCAGCAAAGTCAAGATCAGTGAATCTTTCTTCACCAACAGATGCCCCACAGCCACTGGATCCCACAACCTTGCCGAACACCCAGTCCATACAAGCATTGAAAATAGCAGGAGCAAGAACACACCCCTGATGAACCCAAAATCAATTGGGAAAACACAGAGGTCCTGCCTCCATTCTGCACAGCACTCACAGTACCAGTGTACAGGCCATTCATGATATCCAGCAACCTCGAGGGAATCCCGCGAACCCTCAGGATATCCCACAGGGCAGCTCGATCAAGTCAAACGCTTTATGAAAATCGGCAAAGGCTACAAAGAAACTCTTCCAATATTCACGTTTGTGCTCCATGGGAGCCCTCAGTGCCAGGATGCAGTCGATGGTGGACTTCTTAGGCATAAAACCAGACTGCTCCAGTCACTGGTAGGTAAGCAAGTGATCATGGATCCTACTGCGGACAACTCTAGCAAGGACCTTACCCAGCACCGAGAGCAGTGTTATCCCCCTGTATTTGCTGCAATCCAGGCAGTCACCCTTCCCTTTCCAGATAGGGACGACAAGTGCTGTTTTCCAGACAGTTGGGATGATGCCAGTCTCCCAAATGGAAGCAAAGATTGCTTGCAATGCCAGGGGGATAGCCTTACCACCAGCCTGGAGAAGTTCACCCCAGATAACACAGATCCCTGCATTCTTGCCTCTCCACAGCTGGTTCACCACCTGTGCAATCTCAGTGAGATTGGGTGGTTCACAGCTAATTGTAGGATCAGCCTCAAGAACCGTGGACCTAGATATACCCAACGTCCTAGCCAGAGGATCAGCTTTGAACATCTGCTTAAAGTAGGCAGCCCAGCAGGTCACAACAGCATGTGTCATCTGTAAGGACTGTTCCATCAGCCGCTCTGACTGCGACTCTCCGAGGAACAGATTCGGATGTGTGTAATGCTTCGATTCCTCTGTAAGCAGGACGTGGGTCGCTTGACCACAGATGGTGTGTCACTTGCTCACAGATTCCTTTAACAAACGCCTCTTTATCTTCCCTCAGAGCCCTTCCAGCCATCCTTCTCAGTTCCCGGTACTATGTCCCCTACATAATTTATTATCTAAGTCCCACTCCTGGTATCCTACACATAACTTATTCCATCAGTGCCATTTCTTGGTATCTCACCTGCATTACTGAATTCTTCAGCCAGATTTCTTTGTATCTCACCTTTGTGACATTTTCCCTCAGTCTCACTTCTTAGTATGTTGTTCCTACAGCTTACAACTACAACCTAATTCCTTAGTATCACACTCATATGACTTATTCTTTCACTCTCTCCCAACATACTATAAACATTACTATTTACAACATCATAGCCAGAACTTATTATTTTATTTCCACTGCTCAGTGTTTCATGTATGTTACATTATATCTACTTATAATATCATCATATGGCATGGCACTAGAGATAGTTGGCATGTTACATGTTGATTAGCATATGCAAGTAAGAACTGGCAAGAACTGACAATAATAAACCTATAAATGTATTGTCACCTTTCTATAATTTGCCACATGCTTAGTACTGTAGTTGCTACCTTATGTGTGTGCCTTTTTTCATATATCTGTTGCTTATTATCTCAAGCACATGACATATTATTCACTTCTCATGACATAATATTTTATGACTCATTTTCTCATCATATGACTTATTCTCTCAAATACTTGATTAACTCATTCCTACTGCAAATTACCTTGTTCCCATGACATTTATTTTCATTCCCAGTTCTCATCCAGATGGCTTATTAATTCTTTTCAAGTGTGTATATTTTTATTTACATGACCTATCTCATTGCAAGTTTTTGCTATCTCACATACACAAGTTATCATGTCATCCCATCGCTTACTATCTCATCCACTGTATTTACCTCACTCCCACCAGTTATTCTATTTTACACAGGACTTATATTCATTTCATTTCACACAAATGACTTATTATCTCATTCTAAATGTTTAGTTTTTCATGAAGATGAAGAATTATCTCATTCCCTCTGCCTACTGTCTCATGCACATGACTAATTATCTTAATCCTAGTGCTTTCTGTATTACACACATGACTTATTATTTCATCCCATGAATTACTCTCTCATTGTACAGTATCCAAATGAAGTGTCTTTAATTTATTGATGAACTCACTGAAGAGTCATTCAGATAACATCTCTAATTCTTGCCAAACAAGATGTGGTTTACATAGTTCATTTAGGAATCTTTTCCAAAAAAACATTCTTTCATATTAAACAATACTTGACTTCAAAGGATAATTCTAAATTATATTATCTCAGTTGTGACAGTCAAACTTTAAAATGATATTTCACACAGGCCCCCCAATGTGGATTCTACTTCTATAGGAGTAATCCACACATTGAGTTGGGCTCCTGATGCTAAGATTATCCCCTGGTCTTTGTTTACAGCAATATAATTCCTGTATTTGATAGTAAGAAATTATATAAAGTGAGTGTTTAGGAGCTGATTTCATGTCAGACTGATTATGGTCAGCAGCATTTTCATAGACAGTGCTGATGATTACAAAGTTGAAATCTAGCAGCAAAGCCCACAGGGCAAAGGCTAGTTGTCAGCTGTGTTTATCAGATAATATCCATTCATCCTTTTTATAAACTTACTTTCTCCAAAACAGTGATAATAGCTAAGCAATCATTACGAATGGTTGCTTAACCTCTTCTATTATGTTCCTATTTTTGGTATACAACTTTGGCACTGGATAGCAATATTCTTTTGTCAAGCCTGCCTACAGAATGAGACGTCAAAGTTGCTGGATGTAAATCTTTGGATTCTACAGTGAGTGATAAAACTCCAGATCTTTTTAGATTACTTTTATACTCTTCTAGATTTCAGCATGGGCTTAAACTATTGCAAAACAGCTGAAAGGAGAAAAGTGGCTAGTTGTCCTAGGTCACCTAATCTGTAACTTTACCTGTTGTAAATAACCATGGAGCCATCAGATATTTGATTTAATGGGAACCTACGGTATTTTGTCTATAAGGAGAACACTTCTATCTCATGGGTTCAGCTTCGTTAGTTTGAATCCTGTGTATGGACATCCTTCTACTTTCCTCTCACTTCCTCAAAGATGTACTGATGAAGTTAATTGGTGATTCAAAAATTGACCCTGTATGAATGTGAGCTAGGAGGTATACATGAGTGGGCCCTGAAGTGTCCAAGGTTAGTTTTCAGTCTCGTGCTCAGTATTGCCAGAAAAAGATTGCATGATCCTGAATTGAATTACACACGTTTGAGAATGGCATGTTAAATTGTGACTTTATATATGTTTAAAAATTGACACTGATTCTGTTTTACTGTTACTTTATTTTCACATACAAATGTCATTACATCATGTGTCCTATGCTGGTGGAATACACTTTAGTGCCACTCACAACCCTGGATTGGATTAAGCTGATTTGAGAATGTGTTAGCATTGTGAGACTGTAATCAATGAAGAGCACTATACAAAAGCAACACAACATTAAATTTTCAGACCCACTAAATCCAGCTCAGGGTCATGGAGGATTCATATCCTATCCAGTCACACATGGTCAGTTTACCAATTAATCTAACCTAACCTAACCTAACCTGCAGGTTTCTAAGAATGTAGAAGTAAAGCCATCATACCTGGAGGAATACCCACTGAGAATGTGCAGACACCACATGGACAATGACTGGATGTGGGATTCTGTGAGGTAGAAGTAGTAACCACTGTGCCATCCTGTAGAGAAATAATGATTAAGCTAGTTGGTTCTTATCCTAGAGGTACTAAGAATACAGAATTAACCATCCTGTGATAGAATAACTGCCTACCACAGGATATATTAACTCACATGTCCACACTCACCTATCAAATAAACAAACATATACCTGGCTTGAGGAAAGGAACTGAATCACATTGAAATGGTGCAAATTCTAAAAAGACACCAATTGGGTCCTGAAGCTAAAAATAATAGACTGTAACAGTTAAATACAAAATTACAGTAAAGACATTAAATGGATATGCAAACCTACATGATGAGAGATACAGAAAAAAACAGACTTCAGGTTCATAATTTAACACTTCCAGCTCAGTGACATACTGAACTCACTTATATATGACACTTTTTCTTGAATTCTTAAGAAAAAGATCTAGTTATCCATCCACCCATTTTCTTCACCCAGTTATTCCAGTTATAGGATTGTATGGATCCAGAGTCAATCCCTTTATTCTAAAGCCCAATGAAGGAATCCTACGTCATTGAAGCACCATTCCATCACTGCCTTAACAGACACACAAACTCAGTAAATACAGTGTTGCCAAATAGCCTAACATAAATATCTGTAATGTGGAAGGAAAACCTACACAAGCTCTGAGAGAACATGCAAAAGCCATACATAAACTGTGGAAGGCTGTGCTGCTAATATAATATAAAATAACATTTTCACTATAGTTTTATCCAATTGAAGTTTATGGGGTGAAGAGTATTTCCCAGCCACATCTGATGTAAGACATCAACAAACTCTGGTCTAGGAGCCAGTAAATCACATGAACCAGTGTATGCACTCGCCCAGTCTTTCATTAATTAGTTAGCTGAGATTTCATTGACTTCAAATAGAAAGGAGCAGCAGAGCAAAGTTGTCTTATACATGATTTTGATTTTATATAAATGTGATACATTTCAATAGGGATCCTCAGATCTGGATATTATTTTGGTGATTAGCTATCTCAAGCCATATGGCCTATTTTCATCAATTGTTTTCTTTCTTGTAAAGGTGATCATTATATTAAGAAGTATGCTGTTATTGGCCCAGTTGGTCTGACTCTGGTGTCATCCAATCTCATTTTAGTAGTGTTACAATATAATTTAATTTAATTTCAATACAAACATTTCAATAAGCATGTTAGCATTTAGGTAAACTCCAGGCACAAAATAACAGACTAATACTTGAAAGTCTAAACCTGAAATGACAGAGACACCTTATTTCTTAGGAAACCTGAAAACTAACCATCTTGCTTCTGATTCTTAACTTCTTGCCTTCACATTTGATGGTTTAGCTTGTAAACAAAATGAAGTGGAAAATCTTACTTAGCTGCTCGTTTTAAGGATCAGCTCTCCCCATAATGGCTCTTCTGGTAGTGCAGCTGCTCCCAGCTACTCACTTTCTTGGCTTACTTCAAAGATCTCATACCTGCAAAGGCAATTGCATTCTGCCAGACGTTAGTTGTCTTTGGCATAGGATGCACATGGTGAATCATAAGAAATTAATGAACCTCTAAAGAATTTCAAACTCCAACCACTAAATCTATAAGAAAAGATTTTTGAACCAAGTTATGGCCAATGTTTACTTATATCTTTATCACCTGTCAATTCAGGTAATTTAAAAAGTGTGAGGTCATCAAATGGTTAAGTGTGGAACAGAGTGACCCGTTGAGTTAAAAACAATAGTGACCCCATTTAATATTCTGTGGAGAAATATAAGGTAAAAAGGCACACAGGAGTGCTATCACACAAAACAGACATTCAACTTGTGTTTGTTCAGGTCTAACTGGGAGGTCCATCCTGCTGTGAGTTTGAGTCATAAAGTGAAATGCCACCTTCTGGGGAAAGACCATTTTATATACATCAGACCAAAAGGGGCAGGACTTGAGGGAGTGATGGGGGCATGGTCAAGTGGTTTCCTGGGCCATCTTCTCTGAGCTGCCGGTAAATGAGACAAGACAATTAGTGACAGTACCCCCTGTCCCATCCCGTTCTGTCCCCCCCCCCCCCCAGTTTGTCCCTCATCCTTGATCAGAGCAGGCAAGGTGATCCTTAAACATGTATGAGTGACCCTAAGAATGACACTTGCTCTATTTGCTCTGTGTTTTTTGTTTAGAGCTAACATAGGTAAGACTTTTGAAAATCTAAGAATATACTCTATATACATTACCTGACTGATATAGGAAATAACAGAATCAAAATCCTATAAAACTTACATGTCCAAACTATTAAACTCATGTTTGTATAAAAATTGCCCTTGAAGTTTAACTGAAAAATGTAAGTGGTCTTTTTGTTTGGCAGATAAGTTAGATGTAGTCAAATGTTGCTGACACTGCTTTAGGCGGAGGGTCATAAATTGTTAAGAGTATCAGGTTTGTCATAGACATTAGGGGAATACGAAGCCTCAAATAATAAAAGACTAGACTTCAAGCTGATTTTTAACTTACAAAAACGCATTCAGCTGGTGGCAAGTTTTCAAAGCTATCCTAGATTTACAGTGGGCACTGCTCATCTCGGAGGGTTACAACGGCTTCATGTTTTATTATAATCCATTGTGTATCAGTGCATTTCATACACATATAATATATATTGGTTATTTTTTAAGTCACCATTAAAGTCTTATCTGTTCTTGCTGGAATTTGACCCTGCAAGAGGTCGATATTATATTTGTATATGTTGGCTCATGTATATTCATGATTATAAATTTGTGTGCATGGGTGCGGGTATTTTTGAGTTTTTTTATTAGCTGGCCCCTGCCGCTCCACCTGTGTAGTAGTGAAACAGGACAAACTTTAAAAATCAATAAAAAAATGTAAAAAATGTAATCATTAATATTGAGAAGAATTTATATTGATAGCTTGCATATCCGAGGGCCTCTTGATCTTCTTATATAATATGCTACTGTGGCTGTTCGTTTGTCTGTCCAAGATTTTAAATCACCTGTAGCACGCAAACCATTTGAACTATTGACCTGAAATTTGGTACACATATACTACGTGACATCAACTATCCGTTTTCGGAGTGATAATTCACCTCCAAGGTTATTCCTCTTTTTATTTTTATTTTATTTTATTGTACAATCCACTTTTGGCAGCATCCAGCAGGGCAGCCATGCGGCGCATGCGTACTGGTGCCGTTCCCATTCCTACCATCTTCGCCATCACTTCCCCTACCTCTTCGTATCTTAAATCATTCTTGAGGCAGATTGAAGACTTAAGTGCCAGCTTAAGTGAAAAATTAAGGAAAAATTGCAACACAAACACTGACATAATCAGTTTTAACGCAAAAAGATGCCGACGAAAGAAGAGAAAAAGGGGGTCACTAGGGTGGAGAAAAGAAGAGCTGCTCAGGAAGCAGCAAGCGCTTCAACATCTGAACAAACGAATGCTAAATGTACAGAGAAAGAGTCTGAAAACTAGGAATGCTCAACTCAAGTGTATTTACTGCATGTTATCATGCAGTAGCACCGTTACTGGTATACAATATTTTTGGTTTTGCTATCAGGGGCAAGAATGTAGCTGTGATCTCTTTGCCAAAAATGTAAAAAGTTGCCAAGGTATCTCTGGCCAAGTGGAAGACAGGTGCACTCCAATGTGAAACATTGCCACTGTCTCTGATCGTGTTCAGCTCTGAAGGGAAAGTGTCCCTGGCGTGGGGAGAAGAGCATGATATCTCTGTCAATGAGCAGGTACCCTCTAAAACACTGGTAGCTGTGATCTCTCTCTCAAAAATGTCAAACGTTAGTCTTTAACAATCTCTAGATGATAATGTCTGCTGAACAAACAGGTATCGTTAGCTAAGTGGAGGCAAGGTACACTCCAACACATGGCAAGAGATAGAGCGACTCGGACAGAGGTTGGTGTGAGAGTGAGGATGGCCCACCCGGCTCCATACTCTTGAGGTCCCACCTTCCCCTCCCCTCAGACTGTTTCTTGGATTCGCGCAAATAAATCAGTGCCGCAACCGAACTATAATACATAGCGCAACGAGAGAAGTCGCAAAATCAACCAGAATATTCAAGCAAATTATGGAAAAAAACACGATCTAAACCCATTAAGTAGTTCTCTCGTGAAAAGCGGACAGACAGATGTTGGATTTTATATATATAGAGTAATGGTTGGTTATGTCTGCGTCTATATATACTTTAAATGCTTCTCCTACCCTTTATTGTACAGTACTTTCATTTAGTTTCAGTTGTTGTAAATGTGCCCTATAAAGTTTGACTTGACTTGACTTGATATATACAGTGTACTGTCCTGTTTAAGAATTACCTGTATCTGATTAAATTTGACAATATGATATTCCAAACTACTGTGAATTGTATTGGATAATTACAGATTACCCAAGATGCACTTGGTGTCCACAGTCTGCTTGTGCTCCTAGACTTCAGTTTTGTAAATAAGGCATGAAACACCATGTCTATCAGAGGAGTAGCCATCTCCTTGACATTCAAACCTGTCTTAGGGGCTATGGTCTGGGCCTTTAAATACACAACAGAGATAGCATTTCAGGTGTTGAATGCATTCATGTTTACAAAACTCTGTAGCATCCGTTTATGCTTTTGCTAGATTTTATGCTACAGATCCATTTTAATCACGTTTGAAGTAAAACCGCCTTTGTAAGACAAGCAGTTCAATTAAAAGAAGTCTCTACAGAAAAGGGACTAGTGGCAATGGAAACCTGTAACCATTGAGTCATAGTGGGACTAGAATTGCCTGCTGCTGTTCAATTTATTTTTATATAGCGCTGTTCACATTAGGTGGGCTCAGAGCACTAAGTGCCCCTGGATGTATCTCAAAGCTTTCTTTTTAGAATGATTAAGCTCTATTTCCCCCTGAGCTGAATGTTCCACCATATGGCATGCAGAACAATAATCGTCTCCCACCTGGGTGTGCCTGCTGTGTAGATCTGAGACTGGCCTTGTTAAGGAGAAAGGCCCATAAAATCACGGCAATAAAACCACAAGGATGTACATGCCAGGTCAATAATCATGATGGTTCTTTGCTCATATAATGAGGAGACCACTTCCACCAGCACGCTGCCTTACAGTTTTGAGATCTTAGCAATGGACCTATGGTAAAAATAGTAGTAAACTGAGATGAGGGGATTACCCCATGATAAGTAAGATATTCAAAGTGCCATACTCAAAGAATACCCACATGATAATCTGTCTGTCTATCTGTCTATCTATCTATCAATATAAACTGATAGGAGAGGACATACAGAATACATAAAAGCTATTATGACTAAAAAAGTAAATACAATAAAGAAATAAATACATAAAATGCTAGAAAAGAGTAAAACAGAAGAGGTTAAGCTCTCCTTACCTGGTTACCATTTGACTAGCTCTTATGTACAATGAAATGGCTCCATCTGTCACCCTCTCATTCTAAAGCACTTTCCCCAGCCTGTTCACTGCTCTTCCTGCCAGTGACCCAAAGAAATTTTAATTTCAGCTGACGTTAAACAAGTTCCTGGGGTCTTCTCCAGGCTCAGGAAAACCAATACTCAAGATATTCATTTTATTTTAAGACCATATAATATCACCTAACAGATTGGAGCATTGTTCAACAAGTTCTGGTGATCTTTTTCTTCTTTATCTTCAACGATTTTCTTTATCTTCATTCTTCTTCAGTCCTGTACTGGTGTCCTTTTCGCCACTACCCAAGAACACCTAGTACACTTACAATACCCTTTCTCTCACACTTTACATTCTCCTTTTTTTCTGAAGACCTCCCTTTTTCCCAGTCCCTATTCTGTGAAACCTTTTCACCCTAGAAACTCTTTGACTATCAGGAAAGCCATTTTTATACAAATATACAAAACAGGTGCAATAGTTTAGATTCCTTTGTTTTATATATATATTATATTACTTTATTGAAAATCATGTATTTGAATTTTCTGCTTTTGACATCATGATATTTTTCAACAAGTGCAGTCTGGTTAATTTTAGAAAAACTCAAATTCAAAAAACACATTTTCCCAGGCTTTGCTCCACATCATTCCCCGTTTTTATTTTCAGCATTTTCTACATGAGGTGCATCACTGCATTATGCAACATTGTGCCAGTTTGTTACAAAAGAGAGCTGAATATCCATTCATGAGCTTGGACGCCATGACTGAACAGCTGCTCACAGACTACTCATAACTGGGACTGATGCCCATCAGCACCGTCTGGGGTGCAAGGAGCACCATCAGTGAACTGGGGAGCAGTGAAAAGAGATCATATGGAGTGAGGAAAAAAACAGTGCCCATCATTTCAGTCAGAGGCAAGGCTTTGAATCGGGGATCATCATGGTCAATGATACACATGGACCCATAGTGTAGGCTCCTGGTGCATATGCTGAGGGCCAGCTCCACTTGGCACAGGCTTGAATCAATCATTGCAATCATGGGGGTCCTGCTTGAATGAAACTATTGTAATATATTTGGTAATGATGCTTTTTAAGTTGTTCTCATGTGACAGCAATTTAATTACTAAATGCTGCTGCTAGGCCAAGTGGCACTTTTCCAAAAGCAAATCCGGACATATTTCTTTTGGAGAAAAAAGAGGACTCTCCCTCTCAATCTTTTTCTCTCTTCTCTAAAACCCCCAAACACTGTATTTTTATAAAAAGGGCTTGGCATGTTTAATTTCTAAAATGCTTTGTTAAAGATGAATGTTTTATCACAGTCCTGTTCGTATACAAGTTAAATAGCTCTTGTTTTTTGTCTATTTCTTCCAATTAATGCATGTCAGTCTAGGACCTGCTCCAGCACATCTTATTGGAATATTTGATCCTCCTGAAATGGGGTAAATAACAACAGTTTCAGCCACTGGCTTTATGCATTAGTCACATAATGCAGCATTAATATTTTACTGTACCAATATGTCTGATTATTTATATCACATTCATTTCAGTTTACTGCTTCATCCATGCATTCTGTCAAAATTTTGCACCTTAGACAGATGTAATAAATGGGCTATTCTATGGATCAGTTGTGTTTGTGTGCCCCTGCCAGCTCCTGTATCAAGTGTGCTATGAGCTGGCTCTTTGCAGGTCACGAGAAGCAGCCTTCATTTTCCATGCAGGAAGAACTCATCCGTATTTCTACCAAATGGCCTGTTTATAGAATACAATTGGTTCAGAATTTCAGCATTTATTGGAAAATATGGAGTCTTTATGACTTCTAAGGACTCTAAATTATACAGGAGGCATGGGATATGTGAGACTCTGTGAAAAGTGGCTTTTTCAGTATTCATTGTAGGAAATAACTCCAACATAGAGAATTATTGAATATAAAGCTGAGAAACATTAGGATATAAAGAAACCAATTGGCCCAATATAGGATGTCAATTCTTTTTCATTAAGCAATGCTGAGTCCATATTCAAAATTTTGCCAGCACGGGGAGCAAGGCGACACTTTGGTCATGGTAACATTTTCATACAAGAGTATCGTTTTAATATTTTGAAATAATAATACCAAAATGAGAGCTAAGTAAGAGCAATGGGAGTTACATACATATCAAGTACAATCCATCCATTTTCCAACTTGCTGAATCCGAACACAGGGTCACCGGGAGCCAATCCCAGCCAACACCAATCCTGGGCAGGGTGCCAACCCACCACAGGATACACACAAACACTAGGGCCAATTTAGAATCGCCAATCCACCTAACCTGCATGTCTTTGGACTGTGGGAGGAAACCAGAGCGCCCGGAGGAAACCCACGTAGACATGGGGAGAACATGCAAACTCCACGCAGGGAGGACCCGGGAAGCGAACCCGGGTCTCCTAACTGCGAGGCAGCAGCGCTACCACTGTGCCACCGTGCCGCCCTATATCAAGTACCGAATGTGTATACTGTCTTTAAAAGTTGTACAAAATGTTTTAATTTTAAAAGTTGCAGACAATTCAGGACTGTAATCCACACTGTGTGGGTAAGTATCAAAACGTTACATGTCCATTTTGAAGCTACATGACAGTGACTGATATTAGTGTTCAGTTTCCTGATTTTCACATATCTCATTGTGTATATATTGATTTTCATTTTGCTAAATTTTGTTAATTTTTAGTGGTGCCAGTCACAGGTACAGCATCATTAAATGTCTCTTAAGTTTTCACCACACATGTTTAGGTAGAAGGCTGGCACTTTTAGATTGCAGGATAGAGTTTTGATACTGCCAAGGTTTTAAGAGCAGCATGCGGGATTAACAAAACAGCTGTTTCATTTCATATTCAATTTCAGAATCACAAAAAATGTACATGAGTCAAGCAGAAGTGCTGAAGAATTTATTGTTTTTCATGCCTACTTTGTATATTTTATTAATTTATAGTGTACCTCTTACATTTTTTCAGACTTTTCCCAACCAAAAAAAAATTATTTGCCCATTGTTCTGAGGATATATTAACTTTTGTTTTGACACTGTGATACCCTCAATGACAGTGCGTTGCTTTCAAAACAACAAGCCCTGGATTACTAAGGTCTTAAAAAGTCTCCTGAATGAGAAAAAGAAAGCATCGAAATCCGTCAACAAAGAGACTCTGAAGGACGCACAGTGAGTGCTAGAGAAAAATATGAGTGAAGAAAATGAAGCTTATAAAGCTAAAATGGGAAACAAACTCACTCAGAATAACATGAAAGATGTCTGGAATGGACTGGGCATAATTACTGAACTCAAGCAATCAATGACTCAGGTTCTAGAAGAGGATGTGGACAAAGCTAATACCATGAACTGATTTTTTTTATAGGATTTCCATCCAACTGCCACCTTCTCTGAATAACCAGTCTCCCCACACCATCTTTACTACATCAATAACTCCTACCACATCAACTGGAATGGCCAATGACAAGTCCACATCTGACCATTCGTTTGGGCTGTCCAAGACTGACACCAAGACATTTGAGGAAGCTACACACAGGAAAAACCACAGGACTAGATTGAGTCATTCCTTGAGTTCTTGAGGCATCCTCTGTTACCTGTTCAGTCTGTCACTAAGAAAGTATGCTGTGGAAAACATCCTGCATTGTTCTTATTTCAAAGAAAACAGGTGACTCTCCTAATGACTACGGATCACTGGCACTTATGTTTCACATCATGAAGACCTTTAAGAGACTGCTTCTAGGCTACATGAGTCCTCTTGTGGTAGGCCACCAGGACCCACTGCAGACAAAGATTGGAGTGGAAAAGGCAACTAACTATCTGCTCCACAAGGCTTATTCTAACTTGGACAAAGCTGGCCACAATGTGAGAAATATGTTTTTTGATTTCTCCGGTATTTTCAATACAATCCAGTTATTCCTGTTAAGTAATAAACTCAGAGATATGCAGGTGGATGAGTCTATGATATCATGGATAATGGATCTGTCAAATGGACTGCAGTTTGTAAGATTGAATGACTGTATCTCTGATATGGATGTGAGCAACACTGGAGCACCACAATGAATAGTCCTGTACACCTCAGACTACTGTATAACACAAGGTCATGTCACCTGGAGAAATTCTCAGATAATTCTGCATCTTAATATCAGCAAAACAAAGGAACTGATTATTGACTTTCGCCACGCCAAAGGGCCTCTATGTCCAGTCACTGTTCAGGGACTGGATGTGATGGTGGTGCACTTCAAATACTTGGGGGTCCACATCAATGATAGATTGGGTGGGTCTCATAACACAGGAACTACATAAGAAGCAGACTCTTTTTTCCTTAGGAGATTGCATTTCTTTAATTTGGTAAGTTACATCATTCACATCTTCTACAACTCTATGAAGACCAGTGTAATTTTCTATACTGTGGTGAGCTGGGCTGATAACATCACTTCAAGAAAGGCCCACTAAATCAACCAGCTAATTAAAAGGGCAGGCACAGTTATGGGGTGCACTCTGGAACCTCTGGAGGTTACACCAAAGGAGAGAATTAAACCACAACTGAGTGCCATTATGAACAATGCTGCACATTCTCTCATTGACACACTAACACTGAGGACTTTCAGCCAACAAATTACTCAACAAAAGTGTGTCAAGAAACGCAACTGGGGCTCCTTCATACCAACAGCAATACAGCTGTATAATACCTCACTGTGACTGTCCGAAGTTCAAAGTTAAATAGTCATTCTGGTGTGTGCTCAGACCATAGTGTGTGTATGTGTGTGTGTGTGTATGTGTGTATTATTTATGAATCTATTTACATATCCATTAATTCATTTAAAGAGCTTCTGTAAAAAGCCAAATTCTCTCCCTGGATAGATCTATCTATCTATCTATCTATCTATCTATCTATCTATCTATCTATCTATCTATCTATCTATCTATCTATCTATCTATCTA
>JANRMT010062861.1:36627341-36640037 GCA_026402145.1 Polypterus bichir lapradei
GAAAGAAAGAAAGAAAGAAAGAAAGAAAGAAAGAAAGAAAGAAAGAATGTTAATGTTGAATGTCTGCAATCTGACATTATCCAATCTTAAAAATAGCAGCTCTTTAATGGCACAATAATAGGTTGTGTTGCTCCCTAACAAAGAACCATATCATTCTGAGAAGGGTCCTTTGCATATGAAATTTGTTCTTTGGTCTTTGAAAAGGTTCCTAATATGTGGACACAATGGAAATATTTAATGCCTAGTAGGCTACCTACTAGAATACATCCGATCAAAAAAAAACCTGATGTTATCCTGCATCACTGTATGCAACAAGAGTCCTTTTAAAATCAGGAGCCCATTGATATTTCATAACTCTGTCTCCATCTCTTTATAGTTATTTACAGAGTGTGTTAAAGCTTTAAATAAATAAATGTTTTTTTTCTGGAGCATCATGAGGATGGTTCTTTTGAAAATCAAAAATAGTTACCTTGAAGAATCGCTATGGCGCCTTTATTTTTAACAGTGGTATCTGGGGCTAATATATTTCTAAGACTGATGTAATTATATAGCACCTTGCAGTAAAATAAACTCCCATAAGCGAGAGTAGGTTTTATTATTGTATTCTCTGCATAATGCAAAGCATAAAAATCAATCATAATTGACAAAAACTGCTTTGCTAAATTGCTGTATGACCTAAAATCAATAAAGTAAGTTCTTGAAGAAGATCTTTCATATTTCATCCATCCATCATCCAACCCGCTATATCCTAACTACAGGGTCACAGGGGTCTGCTGGAGCCAATCCCAGCCAACACAGGGCACAAGGCATGAAACAAACCCTGAGCAGGGCGACAGCCCCCCACAGGGCATGCACACACACACAGCACACACTAGGGACAATTTAGAATCGCCAATCCACCAAACCTGCATGTCTTTGGACTGTGGGAGGAAACTGGAGCACCCAGAGGAAACCCACGCAGACATGGGGAGAACATGCAAACTCCACGCAGGGAGGACCCGGGAAGTGAATCCGGGTCTCCTAACTGCGAGGCAGCAGCGCTACCACTGCGCCACCGTGTCTTTCATATTTCAAGAAGTGTTAAGTCCAGATATTATTGCTATTATTATTATTATTATTATTAATAATAATAATAATAATAATAATAATAATAATAATAATAATAATAAAATAGTTGTGGATAATATGGGATAAGACCCATTCCCAGCCTGGATATCATATTCTATGACTAAAACAGTAAGTTGTGTGTCTTTATTGATGTGATGATCCCTGATGAGCATAACATCCTGAGCAAGGAAACCAAGAGTATTGTCAACTATAAAGACCTTGAGATTGAAGTATGACAAAAGTGGAAAACAAAGGAAAGAGTGAATCCAGCAGTAGTAGCTGCACTGGGGACCATCAAGACTGGGATCCAAGAGCTCCATGTAGAGTCCTCATCATGGTCCGCATTCTTAAACAAGACCTCAGCCGAACATCAAGCTGAGTTCAAAGCTAAGAAGTCTAATTGACCTCTGGTGAACACAGAAGTGCGTCTCAGTGCACTGAGAGGAGGATGGTAATAATAATAATAATAATAATAATAATGATTAATAACATTTTTATAGCGCTTTTCTAACCTACTCTAAGTGTTTTATATGGACAGCAAGGAACCACTTTAACCACCACCACCAACGTGTAACATCCACTTAGATGATGCAAAGGCAGCCATTTTTGCACCAGTATGCCTACTAAACGTTAGCTATTAAGTGGTGTATGGATGAGAGAAACAGCCAGTAAGGGACAGGTGATGATTTTGGGGCTACAATGACCAGGCCATGGTGGACAGTTTAGCCAGGACATTTTGAAACACCCTACTCTTTTCCAAAGATGCCCAGGGATCTTTTATGACTACAGATATTCAGGACCTCAGTTTTATGTCTCATCCAAAAGACAGCAGCAATTTTGGGGCATTGGGATCTACACACAGACCATTGGGTAGCACCTTGTGATGGTCTCTCTAACACCTCTTATTGCAGCAACCCAATCTTTTTCTCGATTGTCTCCTATCCAAGTGTTGACATGGCCCAAATGTGCTTCACTTCAGGTGGATTACCTGTTCATAGTCAGGTTCAAAATGGTTTTATTTACATAGCAATGTGGATTTTCTTTACATTCATTTGACTCAATTGTATGTACCCCTCCCTCTAGCTCAGCTTTTGACTCCTGGGTTCAATTCCTGAACACAAGCCCTGTCTTCTGGAGTCTACAGCATGAATTTTCCCAGCCTTTTTATGGTTCTATGTTCCAAATAGGTTTGAGTGTTAAAGTAAGTGGCAACTCGAAATTTGCCTGATTTAATCGATTGTGGGTGTGTTCAAGAGTTTGCTGTGCAATGGGATGGTTCCTGTGTTGTGCCCAGGGCTGCTGGGATATGCACCAGCTCTTTGTGACCCAAAAATTATTGGATCAGATGAGGAATAATAATTTACTGAATGTCTAAAGTAAAACTGTAATATCAAAAGACCTGACATCTACTTTAAATGTGACACTATGTTGTGACTTTTACAGTTGGATATATATTCTATCTTGATATAATTTTGATGTTTTTTATAGTGCCTCTCCAGTATATATGCTCAGAACATCCTGCACACTGTCACAGTCCATTAGAGAACCACAAATTAATAATACACACAAATAATATATAACTACTAGCTACGCTTATCTGAAGATAAGTAAGAAAATCATTTTAAAAAAATGTTCTTCATGCACCTCACTTTGGTATCTTCATGTTTCTCAACCTCTCTTTTCCTCCATATACACTCAGCATTCCTCCTACTTTTCTCCTGAGTATCCTTGTGTGTCTCAGCTTGAGTTGGCCAGCACTTTCTCTCTCAAGCGCGTTCCTGTAAAGCCTTTTTCTCAGATTTTGAGGTTTTTTGACTACCAACAATGGCAGACAGACCCCCATTACCCACACTGAAAACATTATATGTATTCTTGCAAAGGTGACTCGGGCTGTGTCTTTTTAGTACTTAGCCATCCAGTATGCTCTTCGCTTTCTTGCCATTAAAATGCTTCATTTTTGTAAAAATAATAAAAATGTCACAATCAAGAATTAATCTTTGCACCCCTAAAGTATGGTGTCATCATCATCATCATCTTCATCTATCACTGAGTAACCACAGCCAAACTGACCAATTAGACTAATGACAAATTGACCAATCAGATTTCTCGGAGGGACTGAATACAGACACACACACACATTTTATTATATAGTATAGATATATGCTATGTGTGTGCTGTATGTTGCTGTAGTGGTTAATGCTGCTCCTTCACAGGTCAGTAGAATTGGTTTCATGGCTTAGTCACTTTCTCCCAGTGTCCGTGTTCAGTGGAGTTCCTTTCAATCTTTAAAACATGTCTGTTAGGTTAATTGGAAAGACTCAATTTACCCAATATGAGTGAGCATAGAGTGTGAGTGAGTGTGTGCCCTTTGATGGACTGATATATCAGTTTAGACTGTGAATGTTTGTCGCTCTGTATTGGAAAAGAGAGTTTGAAAAACTGGACAAATTGATGGATCCATAATTAATATGGCATGAAAAAGCCTGGTGGCCACAGATGAGGAGGGGGAAATGAAAATTCCAGAGTGTTACAAATCTGAAGAACATAAACCTCCTGGTTTATGTACAACATATTATATGATATCATAACTCTCATTCTTACATGGGTCAGGTACCATCAGTAGTGTGACTTCCCCAACCACACAAGTAGCCTGAAGAGAGATAAGAACTTGCCAACATTGTAGCTTCTCATTGCGATGCTGAGCCACTGGGCCACACCACACTAACAGCCGCTCAAACCAAAGCAAATTCATTGCATTGTCATGACTTCTGCAGCAAACAAACTATTTCCTATTAATGACATTATATAAAACACACACACTTTAATTTATCATATTCTCAGCATTATCTTTACCGTGGAAATTGATTTTTCTTACTGCATTACAGGAATAGTCATTTGAATACAGCCAATTTGCACAGATTGTGAAATCACTTCTAATCAAAATAGTAATGAACTTTACAAAAATAAGTTCACCAAACTCTGCCCACCCCCAATCCGACACATATTATTTCCCTTATGTTGTTTCATGATTACGTCCAATCAAAACGCTTATCTACTCCAAACACTGCAAAAATTGGGAATGTTCTCTCTGCAGCCCAAGTGTTGCTAATTTGCTTCTAAAGCTGTATCAGGTACATTTTTTTTCTTCCAAATAGGCAATTGGATTCTATTCTTCTCCAGATAGCCCACTTCTTATTTTTTTATTTATTTCTGCATTGTATTTTTTTAGTGTACTTTATCTGTGGACAAGGTGCTTAAAAAAGTCTATTTGTGACTAGACAGACTTTCAATGTGGATATGTGCATAGTCCCAGAGGGGAAAAAAAATCTATTTTTAAATTTAAAATGGTAAGGTAACTTATTTTACAAACACAGAGTTTCAATTATTATTAATCAAGTGCTGTATACTGTATATAAACTTGTGAAATAATAAATTGGTTTAATTAAGTGAGTGTCTGGTGATGTACAGGAAGCATATAAAACCAGACATTATCAAAACAATATATATGATTTTTAATTATTAGTCTTTTGTTAGTATTGTTCTGATTACTACTACTACTATGGCTTTATTTTTACTTGTGTCCTTTTTGATGTTAATATTATTATTTTAATAAACACTCGTTTTTATTCTGTTTGTTTTTGAAATTCTTATTTCTTATATAGTAGCAATAATAATAATCATCATAATTTTTCTGTGACCCTAACTGGATAAGGGGCGGCACGATGGCGCAGTGGTAGTGCTGCTGCCTCGCAGTTAGGAGACCCAGGTTCACTTCCCAGGTCCTCCCTGCGTGGAGTTTGCATGTTCTCCCCGTGTCTGCGTGGGTTTCCTCCGGGCGCTCTGGTTTCCTCCCACAGTCCAAAGACATGCAGGTTAGGTGGATTGGCGATTCTAAATTGGCCTTGGTGTGTTTGTGTGTGTCCTGCGGTGGGTTGGCACCCTGCCTAGGATTGGTTCCTGCCTTGTGCCCTGTGTTGGCTGGGATTGGCTCCAGCAGACCCCTGTGTTCAGATTCAGTGGGATGGATAACTGGATAATCAGGTTTGTAAGAGAATGCTTTATTATTATTACTAAACTACACCAAACTGTGGGAAATTATTATTATTATTATTATTATTATTATTATTATTATTAATAGCAGTAGTATTTAGAAGACATTGTCAGCCAACAAATACATATTGGGAAAATTGGGGAAAGTAGTGAATAGATAATGGTAGAAAATAGTACAATATATTGCTTTGTCTATTATCACTCCAATTATTTTTTATTCATATACCATTATGATGTAGATGGTATTATTACTGATTTTTCTTGCTATATTATTACTATAACCAACCATTGCTAATCCATAGGTTCATTTTCCTTTGGTTACTATTATTACTTATTACTTATATCTGATAACTGTTTTTATTCTTATTATTAGCACAATGACCATTATATGAGAATTGATCTTCTTTTTCCTAGTATTATTGTTATCCTTACTATTTAAAAAGTTGTTCCTGCCTTGCACCTGCTTGCTGGGATAAGCTGCAGCTTCCTTGCTGCCCTGCTCAGAATAAGCAGGTTTGAAAATGAATGGATGGATTGCTTTTATAGCTGCTAGTTAATTTTAACATAATACTCTACAACCCAGTTAATCCAGTTCAGAATCAAAAGTATATACTGGAGCCTATCCTGACAACATTGGATGCAAGGGAGTAGCCAAACCTGGATGGGGTGCCAGCCACACACACACACACACACACATTTACAGGGGGCTAGTTTGGAGTTGCCACTTAGCCTAACCAGCCTGTCATTGAGAAAACCCCACCCAGACAGAGGGAGAACATGCAGATTCCACACTGACGACAACCAGTTGCAGGATTTGTACCCAGGATGCTGAATCTGTAAAGGATCAGTACTAACCACTTCTTTACCATGCCACTCCATTGTTCATTATTATTGCTATTATATTTACTAATATATGTTTATTCTTTTTGCCATTACTGTAATTATAATTGTTGTTATGGTTATGCATTGTAATAGTCATTTGTATAATAATATTAACAATAAGCAGAAAAAGAAGAATGCCGTCTGCGATCTCAAACTGAAATGTTTAGGTCTAATGTTCTATTATCTTATAATAATAATCATGTTAATAATAATAATAATACTATTTTATGATTATTTTATGTACATTACATTTGTTACTGCAATTGTGAACATTAATATCTTTATTCTGGCTATTGATAATAATAACAATCACTCTATCAGTCATTGTTGTTTCTGAGGAGCACTTGAAGAGCTGCAAATATGCCCAAATGCAAACTCTGCTGGTTTTAAAACAAATTCCTTTTGGTGCCAAATGGATGTTTGCTCGCAGTAGTGTGTGAAGGCAAATACATGTGGGTATGTGTGGCGATCAGAATGTTTATAGTTCATATCTTGTGTCTGTTGATATTCAAATGTAGCTGTGTTTCTTGAAAAGCATGGTAAGCTTTGGGAAGTGTAGGTGTATGTTTGTGCTGTCCTTGTGTGGGTGTTTGCAAATATTTATGATGAGTAGCATTTGTTAGGAAGTCTCCAACAATAAAACGCCTGTTTCAAGCTAAGGTTTTTAAAAATATGAAAAAATGTCATAAATACCTTATTATTCACCATTTTCCATTCTTTTTAAACATATAAGAGTAAAATAATAAATAAACTGAAAACTTGAATTTACAATTCATTGGATTGTTTCCTTAACTCCATGGGGTAAGATTTCAAATGAAACTAACACTCTATTCTGAGAGTTATGACTATAAAAACACAAATGTTAATAATGAATTAATTTATTGGCAACAAAAAAACCCAGTAAATTAGTGTGACTACTTGAGTTTACCAGTATGCATTTACCAAAATATAACAACAGATTTTTTAATAAATAAGTTAATCTTCAGGGCAGCACGGTGGTGCAGTGGGTAGCGCTGCTGCCTCGCAGTTAGGAGACCCAGGTTCGCTTCTCCAGGTCCTCCCTGCGATGAGTTTGCATGTTCTCTCCATGTCTGCGTAAGTTTCCTCTGGGTGCTCTGGTTTCCTCCCACAGTCCAAAGACATGCAGGTTAGGTGCATTGGCGATCCTAAATTGTCCCTAGTGTGTGCTGTGTGTGTGTGTGCGCGCCCTGCCCGGGGTTTGTTTCCTGCCTTGCACTCTGTGCTGGCTGGGATTGGCTCCAGCAGACCCCATGACCCTATAGTTAGGATATAGCGGGTTGGGTAATGGATGGAAGTTAATCTTGTTTTTTAAAATGAAAAAAAAAATAGATAACTACAGTAAGTGTGGGAAGGGCTGAAGTCGTATGCTGAGAATGACCGTATACAATCATAGTGATAATAATAATAATTATCCAGCCTTCTGTTTTCTAATCCATCTGGCCAAATTGGGGTCACAGGGCATTATCCCTGAGGGACCGGATGCAGGGCAGGAACAAACTCTGAAAAGGTGCCAGTCTTTCACTGAGGATACTCACATTGACTCACAATGAACCACTGTGCTGTCACTGATAATCTAAAGAAACTTATGTTTTTTGGACATGAGGAGAAATCTATAAAAAGCATAGAAGAACATGGACAACCCATACAGAAGGTGACTGTCTAAGAATTAAACCCAGATCTGTGGATCCAACTGTATGAGTACTAGATACTGCATCAAAGTGTAGCCCAATATTATTCATGTATCCATCTCAAAACACACCTAGAGTCTTGGGGACCAGTTCCTGTTTCAGTCTCACTAGATACAAAACTGCAACAACCCTTGATATGGCACCAGTCCATCGCAGCTTCCACTCACTCATGCAGTGCCATGTAGAGTCTCCAAGCATTCAAATCTTTGGAATGTGGGAGGAGGAGAACATGAGTGTTATTGTTATCATCATTATAATTATTATTATTAGTTGAATGCTCTATCAGTGGAGATCTTACACATTCTCCCTGGTCCCGGGAGAATTTTCTGAAGATAATCTGTTTTCATCCCAAACAAGTGTGGGTCAGGTTGATTTATAACTGCAGATAGTGAGTCCAGGTGTGAATGTGCTCTGTGATGTACTAGTAGCCCATCCAGAGTTCCTACCTTTTACTCTTCCAGTATAGACTATGGTTTACAATTACCCTCTAATGAAATAAATCAAAATTCAATAAATAGGTAATGATATGGAATTTGCCACCTGCAGGGATGGACCATACCCAATTTATGACATTTCCATCTGACCTGGAAATACCTCCTCAGGACTTTGCCCAAACACCGGAAAGACTACCAGGGTCTGACTTAAAAGAAGTCCTCTGCCTCAACTCATGTAGTCGGAGTTGGGAGGCAGAGGACAACACTTGTGTGAATGAGAGGGAAGAAAGAGGAAGACTTCACCGTCCCAGTGTATACAGAAGTGTGTAAAGGTACTTGAATGAAATAAACTCATTCTATTTGATCCTGTGACTGTGTTTATGTCTGTTATGCCCAAGTTTTGGGACTCAGTGACAACCTCTGTCTTTCACAACTGTTTATCGCTTTAATTTTAAACCTTTCTGTCATATAGCACTTTTCTGTAGTGAACATCGTCTCGGGACACTTTGCAAGCACTAAACTATATACAGTATATATAATTAGGCTGTCCACAAACCAATGCAAAGAGTTGATGTCTGTAGAATTATTTCTCCACAAGGTTTATCTTTGAAGGAGTTTCTATTTTATTTCTAGTTTATTCGTGATCTACACAGATCTTTTTAGAACTTTGTGAACTGTCGGTACGTATGATGGTAGTGAATGATACGGCCAAAAGAGCAATAAGTGTCATCAAAATGTACAATCAGAGGTTGACAAAGGACAACAAACAGAAACAGTTTATTCATCAAGCATTCACAAACTATTACAAGAATTTTCCCAATTCATCAAAGATAGTACTAATGTTGTAAACCTACAACAGTTGTGCACTGTTTAGTTCAGACAACATTAATACTGCCAAATGGAGTGTCATTAAAATTTAGCATTTTTCATGTATACTGGGGGGCTTTGCCCCCTGCTCACTTTGCTCGCCAACCACCGTGCCTGCTCTACGCGCTAGTCTCTTTGTGGTTCTGTCACTCGCATATGAGGATACGGATGTACAATTTAAATAGATTTTTATTTTCATGGGAATTGTCACATATGCATAATAGAAATATTTTACATTACAGTGAGTAATTAACCATATTAAAAAACAGCAAAATGTAGTAATTTGAAAGTAAATTATGTTTCATGTTGCGTTAGAGTAATTCATTGTGTAATATGATTTCGTTCTGTTTTTAAACTTACACTTTTACTGTAGAACTTCAGTAAAAACTATTTTTTGAATTACATTTTCGTCAGTATCGCATTGAATTTTGTTTCTGACAACGCAACGTATAACTGCCCTTGATTGAATTTCGTTACTTTCCCTCTATTAAATAAAATTACTTTTTCAAATATTTGGCTCTGAGATTTGTTAATTGAACTTTGCAAAAGCTATTCTAATGGGAAACTGTTAACGTTTTAATACGAATAGCATATCAAGATCTCCTTTGTTGTGTAATGTTATCCCCAGAAGAAGTACTACATTACCTTTCTTGGATACATCCTTCTTTCTACGGTAATTCATGCAGTGGATATCTTCGGGATATTGTAAGTTGATGTTTTCATCTTCTGCACAATCACCACCAACTATTTCAGCATAGTCTATTGATACACATTTAACCAAGTTGCTGTGTAAACGATCATCATTTTTGTTGTTAATTTGTTTGACTTCATTGTTTCTCTGTGCTAGGATTGCCCATGTACCCATTTTTTTATGTTGATAACCTTTGGTGATGAAATTCTTCAATAAGATTTGGACATAACACGTCTTCATTAATTGGGAACTTAAAGTGAGGAAAACGCTAAAATTTATAAGAGCTGAGAGAGCAGAAACTGTGTCTGTCAAAAGCATTCACATGAATGAGGTGTGAGTGGACAGTGTGTGTGGTTGAAAATGGTTGAGAGAAGGGGACTTGAAAAAATCTCATGGCCAAAGTCTCATCTCGCAGAACTTGAAAAAATCTTCCAAAAAGTCTTGTCACATATCAGGATTTTTTAATTTAATAGAGAGATATGATAAAGAATATTATAGCCTTGTGGAGAAATTAAATCTATTATATATATTACACAGTTGGACCTCTATCTGAAGAAGTGACTTGCTCAAAATGAATCAGACTTGGGGATTTTGAACCAGCAGCCTTACTGTTTATAGCCTGCTAATGGGACACACTGCACAGCATAATCAGACATTAAAGAACACAAACTCCAAACTCCAGCACATTTACTAAGAGATCCCTGAATGACTGGAATACAGTCTGATGACCCATGGTGGATAAATTGAAAGGCTCATCACACCCAGGAAGAACAATCAACATAGCATACAACAGTGGTTGCCAGCCATGCACATGTGATTATTTAAACAGATTGTCAACAGTGAATTAAATAAGGATTTTTTTCTTGACAATCCAATCTGTTATCTTGTACTTTTTATTTATTTTACATCTATTATAAGGACATTAAAGACCGTATAATGTACTTGAATGAGCAGATTTACGTTCACTCAGTATTATATGTGAAACAGCTCTTGTGGAACCAGTGAGTTGGCTGAGGATCTAAAGTCCAGAATAGTCTGAATTCTTAGGCAGGTCTCACAGGAATACAAAGAAGTTTACCACCATTTCCATTCATCTGACTCTCTCATGTGGCCTTGTTTACCCACCTTTAAATGCTTAAGTCTGGGCCATTACAGTTGATAAACGTGAAAGATCTGGGAGGATCTTTGCAGCCTACAGTCTCTACCCTTGCTGATCCTGCAGCTTTCTGGGGACTGCAGTGTTATTCTTTCATCAGAGAGGCCTCCATAATTTCAGATAATTATATACCACTGTTTCATATTTTAAGACCTAACATTCTAATCACCCATTCATCATTGATTGCCGGCAATGTTTGGCACCTTATTAAAAAGCATCTTTCATAAAAATCTTTGAGGTTTTGTCTGGTATATCACATTCATCAGTTCTTTGTCTTCATCTACCAGTTTTAAAGCTGTTATGCCAAGTCAAAAAGGGACAGAGGGAGGAGTAAATGGATGGGCCAAAATTTAGCCAATAGTATGCAAGGATCTGAAGCAAACATCAAAAATAAATGGAATTGAAAAATTCAAAATCGTACAAGAAAGCAAGAGTCAACTAGACAAACATGTACAGATTCTTTCTTGAAAAAGTTATCCACAAACTCAGATGAAACAGTCCCAGTCCCAGTCCCAGTCCCAGTGCCAGTCCTGACCTTTACACATGTTGCATTAACAATGTCTGATGCTGCAACCTTCTCAATCACGCCATTGGCTACAGTGAGTCATGTGTTGGCAATGCATTCACAAAATGGCAGTATGCACAACAAAAACAACATGCCATTGGACTTTTCAAAAGAAGAGGATAAATAAAATAAACTTCTTCAAAAGAAATCAACTAACCTAAGAATGTTCCTTGGGAACCCAATTCAAAAATAAACTTCAAATGAAGCGCAGTAAAATTTTATCCAAGGCTAATTAGTGAAGTACAGTAGAGTCCACTAAACTCTATTAGATAGTAGGCAGGATTGTGTCGATACCAGGCTGTGATTTCTATAGGGGTCTAATCATTCAACACAGTTAACATTTTTGCTGAAAGTTTTAAAATATGTAACAATCTTGTTTCTGCCCTTATGTGGTTATACATGTTAATCACTTTTCTTTTATGTTTCAGTGTATAAGTATAAAATGTAAAACTATTTTGTTCACTTTAATGGGAAATTTCTGGTTTTGTTCACCTGTTCACAGTGAATTAAAGTACCCTGACTATACACAGGTGATTGCTACTCATACTAAAGGCTGACTTATAATGACTTGATGTTCACACCAGAACCTCTTATTAGTGCAAATTCTATTGAGCCCCGTGCCCCATTTTGAGTCATGTATCCATCCATTTCCTGAACCCATTTAATCCCACATGAAGTCAAACACACTTGGCAAGCAATGGTCAAAAAGTAGAAATCAACATTGGGCCGAGAACCAGTGCACTACTAATGGCACTCATGCACACATCCTTACTAACACAAACTGGGTCGGCCCAGAGTTACTAACCAATCTTAAACTACAACACTGAGATGTGGGTGGAAAACCAGAGTACCCAGGACAAATGTTACCCCAACACAATAGGAATATGCAAACTCCACAGAGGCAGGATCCTGTCATATGAATGAACATGTAGATGTTAATGTTAACAGTATAACAAAACAAAAAAAAAAACATATAGCATATTTAGACTCTCACTGCTTCCTGGGGTATCAGGGATAATAGCTGTGCAAGAGTGGAAAATTCTAGAAAGAAATGGAAAAGACCGGCCTTTACGGTGAGTGTTCTCACAAATCTCTAAAACTAATAGATGGCTTAAGACAGACTTGAAGTTTCAGAATGCATTAAATATTGTGCTGTTTGTTTTGTACATTACTCTGTAACTGTTATTTAGAAAGAAAGAAAGAAAGAAAGAAAGAAAGAAAGAAAGAAAGAAAGA
>JANRMT010062861.1:36640047-36675842 GCA_026402145.1 Polypterus bichir lapradei
AGAAAGAAAGAAAGAAAGAAAGAAAGAAAGAAAGAAAGAAAGAAAGAAAAATTATTTTTGAATTTTGAATTGAACTTTATTAATCGATACTGAACAAATCATTACAATATCATAAGTAAAGTAAACAAAAAAAAAAACAACTCACCCAAAGAAATATTTAATGCAGATGTCAAATAAGAAAAATGAACTCATTATCTTCAAGTTTATAAACTGCATCATAAACACACCATTTTTCCTCAAAAGAATTCACATTTGCAGTCTTTCTGTAGAATTTATATTACAAATACACACTGGCTTTTACAAGTCCATGAAATATTCTTATCATGTAACATTGTTTATTTGACTTCTTTGACTTCACTTTCTCTTTTCTGGATTTATAAATGGCCAGCTTGGCCTGTCCAATGAGGAAATTACCAATCTGAAATTCGTCTCAATTATTCTTATTTCCATTAATACCGTAAATAAATTCACAATCATTAAAAGGCAAGTTAAGAACACTAAAAACAGATGTAATAACATTAGAAAGAAAGAAAGAAAGAAAGAAAGAAAGAAAGAAAGAAAGAAAAATGACAAGCTTAAATCAATAATAAAAGTCTGAACTAGTGTAAGCCTGCGATGGACTGGCGTCCTGGCCAGGGTTTGTTCCTACCTTGCACCCTATGGCAGCTGAGACAGGATGCAGCACCCTCTGTGACCCTGTTTAAATTCTAAGTATTCTCAATTGTTATAGAAATGGTCATTTTTCACCCTCTAATAAATGTCCATAGAATGCTAGATTCATAGTAAAGGATCAAAAATCAAAAACAACATTATATTCATAATCCCTGTCTTTGAAATATTCTAAAAAATAACTTGCATGCTTATGTTTGAAAATATTTAGTTTTAACTTTCTTGGAGTGGCTCTTATAGGGCCAGGAACAGCAGTAAAAATCAAAATGTATAAATATTATCGTATTTCTGATTGTTATCCTCAAGTGCCATAAAATGACACTCCACATGACTACTGTATATTTTTTCAAAGCTTTTGTGAAAAGGAGTAACTTTTACCCCCTCAAATCCCCTTAGGGGTGAACCCCTGGAGTGGATTTATGTGGCCTGCACAACCTCAAGTCCTTTTGATCATTTTTGCTGAAGACACCTAAACATTAGTGGTTTTTGAGATCTAGAGGGCCAGAAGTAAAGAGAAACCCCCAAAGCTTGATGTCTTGCATAACTAGACATCTAGACAAGTTGAATGAGACATACTGTACATGTGAGGGTTTTCTCAGAAGGTGGCAGCAAAAAAAAAATGAAATGATTTTGAAGCATTCATAAGTAATTTTTATGAACACAAAAAAAGTGATTTTTTTAATCCAAAAATGGGTTTGGAGAAAGCAAGCTATGTTACACTGGACCTTGTGGCAGACGGCCGGATGCCCCTGCAGCATATCGTCCTGGGGAGCAACGTTGGGAAACCCAGTACCTCCATCCTGGACACTAGATGGCAGCCTACCTGGGTTGCAGCGGTGCCTTGGACTCCCCCAGGGCTTCATGGGTGTTGGAGTTTTGTGCAGCCCTGTTGGGTTCCGCAGTGCACCGCCAGGGGGTGCTGCAGCTGGGACTCCTGAGCCCATCTGGGCAGCATATTCTTCACACCCAGAAGTGCAGCCGGAGGTCGGCAATCAAACATCTGGAGCATTCCCGAGTGCCCTATAAAAGAAGCCAGCAACCACCACGCAGTGGCCAGAGTTGGGTGGAAGGAGGACAAAGCTTGCTGAGGAGGAGTGGTGGTGGAAGTGAGAAGAAGAGTGCTTGTTGTGACTTTTGCACTGTGCTTGGGACTGTGTTGTGGCTGGAGGGATTATGGGGAAGACGAACCCTCCAGCTGAAGAAAAATAAAACTGTCTTGGTTTTTGTACGTGCCTCCGTGTCCAGTCTGTGCTGGGTCGGACGCAATATAGTGCCTTTTCTATACAACCTACTTACAATAGGGGCTTTAGGAGTTAAAATATGTCACAACAGACAATCAGGCAGAAAGATGATGTGGCATACTGGAAATGCCATGGTCTCTGGTTAAATCCCCCACAGCTGCCTGCATGTGCAACCAACATGAAGTTGCTTCACCTGGCAATAACCGTAATATGAAAATATCAAGGAATATTTCTATAATTTTCTAGTTTGACAGTCTGGGTCTGCTTGAAATGCACTATAAAATATCAGGAAATGTTTCTGAAAAGGCAGTTGATTTGTGGGAAAGATGGTCAGGATTAAAATCTTTTGGGGGTCTTTATGTTATTAGTCATGTATAATTGGAACTAGGAAGGTTTCAGACTCTGTGATATACTGTACACAGGCTGGCCTTGGGTAAATGGGCACCAAGCTGCCAATACATGTTAAATCTGCTATGAATGAAACCCATGCAATGAGGAAGCAGTTATTCTTTGTAAGTTGAATAAATCAGACTTAATTTTATAAATCACATGCTGTCAGATCCAAGTTAAGATTTTCAACCTTTCTATTGGTGGTTATAATCTTTTTATTTGTTTTATTTATTACTAGCCATCCCCTGCTACTTTTCTCGCATATTAGTGAAACAGGACAGTGAGGCGGGCCTGGCCCAGTTCTTTACTCCTGACATCACTCTTCCCTCTCCCCTCGGCTCGCAGCCTCTGTCTCGGATTAGTGCGAATATATCGCTCCTACAAGCAAACTATGATTCTTAGTGCAATGAGAGAAGTTGCAAAATCAACCGGAATGTTCAAGCAAATTATAGAAAAAAAAGATCTAAATCCATTAAGAAGTTCTCTCGTTTGCTAACTAAGCGGAGTTAAGGTTACGCCCCGAGGCAGACGCGTGGGTGAGGAGGGCCCCACCCCCCTCCCTGCAGCCCGATGAGTCTCTCTCAGATTCGCGCTAATAAATCGGTTCTGCAAGCAAACTATGATACTTAATGCGATGAGAAAATCGCAAAATCAATGGAATGTTCAAGCAAATTATAGCAAAAAAAAAACCCGATCTAAATCCGTTAAGTAGTTCTGTTGTGAAAAGAGGACAGACATACAAACGGGTCTAAAAAACTATAAGAAATTTCACACTTGGACCACGAAATTTTTAAAACCGTTTCTTAGCGAGCATCTATGGGTCAATGGAAACCTACATTCCAAATTTCAAGTCCCAAGTCCTCATGGTTTGGGAGATTTTGTGATAAGTAAAGTCAGTGGTATTTGGTATATATATATAGTGTGGACAGTGTGGAAAATGTGAATAAAAAAAGAAAAAAGCAAGTTATAAACTCTCCTCAAATTTTATTTCATTGCAGACAGTATGAACACAAAATAATTCATGTTTTTTTTTTTTGTCAACATCATTTGATTTGTAAATAAATATCCATTCTTGCCATTCAGGCTTGCAACACGTTTCAAAAAAAGTTGGGACAGTACAGCATTTACCACTTTGTACAGTTCCCCTGTCTTTTAACAACACTTAAAAGGCGCTTAGGCATTGAAGAAATCAAGTGACTAAGTGTTGCAGGTGTTAGTTTGTCCCATTCTTCCTGCAAACAACGTTTTAGGTGCGCAACAGTACGGGGTCTTCGTTGACGCATTTTTCGTTTCAAAATGCGCCAAACATTCTCTATAGGAGACAAATCAGGGCTGCAGGCAGGCCAGTCAAGCATCCGCACCCTCTTCTTACGCAGCCATGCCTTTGTTATGCGCGCAGTATGTGGTTTGGCATTGTCTTGCTGAAATAAGCATGGGCGCCCCTGGAAAAGACGTCATCTTGAAGGCAGCATTTGTTCCTCCAAAACTGAGATATACTTCTCAGCATTGATGGTGCCATCGCAGAAGTGCAAGTTACCTTTGCCGAAGGCACTGACACAACCCCATACCATGACAGACCCTGGCTTTTGGACTTGTATCTGGTAACAGTCTGGATGGTCCTTTTCCTCTTTGGTCCTCAGCACACGGTGTCCATTTCTTCCATAAAAGATGTGAAATACCAATTTGTCTGACCACAATACACGTTTCCACTGCACAATGGACCATCCCAGATGCCTCCGAGCCCAGAGAAGTCGATGGCGCTTCTGGACACTATTTATGTAGGGCTTCTTTTTGGCACAGTACAGTTTTAGCTGGCATTTCCTAATGTAACTACGTACTGTAGTGCTTGAGAGTGACTTCCTGAAGTAGGCCTGAGCCCACGCAGTTATATCATTTATTGATGAATGACGGTTTTTAATGCAGTGCCGTCTGAGGGCTCGGAGATCACGGCCATTCAGTTTAGGCTTGCGCCCTTGGCCTTTGCGCACGGTAATTTCTCCAGATTCCCTGATTCTTTTCACTATGTTATGCACTGTAGAGGGAGAAATGCCCAAATCTCTTCCTATCTGTCTTTGAGAAACGTTTTTCTTCATCATTTCAAAGATTTTTGCCTGCACTTGGTGGCAAACTGGTGATCCTCTGCCCATCTTTGCTCCTAAAAGAGTAGGCCTTTCCTCGATGCTGCTTTTGTACCAATCATGATTGCAATCACCTGTTAACATCACCAGTTTCAAATCACATCTTTATTTAGTTATTATACCTCATTACTACCCCTGAATTGCCCCCATCCCAACTTTTTTTGGAATATGTTGCAAGCCTGAATGGCAAGAATGGATGTTTATTTACAAATCAAATGATGTTGACCAAAAAAAACAGGAATTATCTTGTGTTCATACTGTCTGCAATGAAATAAAAGTTAAGGGAAATTTGTAAATTATTGCTTTATTTTTTTATTCACATTTTCCACACTGTCCCAACTTTTTCTGATTTGGGGTTGTAGATTATAAGCTTTTCTTGGATGGCATCCCAAAGACACAACAGTTCATTTAATTGGTAGTTCTACATGTGCCCACCACGTGCTTGTCTGGACCCTGTAATCCAAAGCGGTATCCTGCCTTGTACCAAATGCTGCTGGATTAGGTTTTGGCACCTATGACACTGAGTTGTGCTAAGCAGGTTTGACAACGTTATGTAGATTTCTCTGACAAAACTGGCCGGTAATTTGCTTGAATTTAGCTTTTGTTTTATGTAAGTGGTTTCATTTTTGCATTTTGTTGATACTTCTACTTGAATTCAAACTGTTTAATATTTCTTAAAAAACATATTCCACCTATCCATTACAAGCATTACAGCAACTAGTCAATCCAATTTAGCACAGTGCTCTCCCTCACCATTTACAGGGGTGATTTTTCATTGTTTGACCTCACTTTTAATTAGAGACTAAATAATTCATGCACTTTGATGGCAGAGAAACAAGTTGACTGGGGTCTAAGCTCTCTTTGGTCGGCTCTGTGGAAATGCACAATTGGGTTTTGTAAATTTCAAATAAAATACAAGTGGCCAGAGGAAAAACAAATTTTACATTTATAGTGGCTGAAAAGCTTGCATCAATCATGTACTTTGTTTTTTATTTTGGTTCTGTTTACCACACAATTCTCAACATTATTGATGGTAGTCATGGATTTTTATTATTCATTCTTTGTCCTGTGCATTCATGCCATCTGTAATTTTTCTTCTATTTTTTTTTCCACTCTGTCCCCACAGTGATGAAAAGTCCAGGTAAATCCTAGAAGATATCCAGAGGTCACAGCTGCCAGGAGCACTGTTGTTGTAAGACAAGAAGCCCTTGGCTTAACTTTCAGAAAGCTGGGTGAACACTTTATTAAAAGAGCTTCAGGTTTGGGGGTTCTTTTGCACAAGTTAAGCAGACTGATCAATGGTGGTGTCAGGGAATGCACTTGATAAAATAGAAGAATGAATTTTCAAGGGAAAAATCATTATTGCTGCTTTATTGTTTTTTTTTTTTTTTTACTTATTAAATGTGATGTTTATATTAGTCTCTGTAGAAGTTGCAATATTACTACAGTATATATCTTGCATCTCTAATCGCAAAAAAAAAGAACAAGAAGATGGGTGGATGAATGACTTTGTTTTAATTATCGTTCACTTAATTATTACATATAGGTTAAAAAGGTAAAGGTGTCTTCATATTCATTTAAATTAAATTAAATTACATGTAGAGCTTTAATACTAAGGCTGCATATTTATCCATTTATCCATTTACTGTAATACTGAGGAAACAGAGCCCACAGCCTATCCTGCCAAACATGGCAACAAATTCTATACAGGGCACACTCTGGCACACACACCCACACTCACTACTATTGACAAAATTTAAAGTCACAGGTTAATGTCTCCATGTGACATTCATCCAGGGAGTGTTTTGAGGACTTTAAACATGTAGGGACAACAGGTGATAGAGAGCAGTGTGACACCATTGCTAACAACCTTTTTTCTCTGGTTCTTGACCAGTGGAGGATAACTTGAAGGATCTCTGAAGCTATAGGTCCCACCCCTTCTGCCCTTGTCCACTCAATCCAGAAACTGGCATTCATTCATGAACCTGCATCCTAAAAGGAATGTAACAAATCCTCGGAGGCAACCTTTGCAGGCTGAGGAAGCTGAAAAAAGTCCTTGGCACCTTATTTGAATGTTACAAATTAAATAAGAAACCTGCCACTGACCCAATACTTTATCTGCGTTTGCTGTTTTGTTTTACAGACCTAACCGAAAATTTTGAGAAGTGAAAAGAAACTCAGAGTACCTCAGTAAAAACACTGGGTAACAGAAGAGCAAAATGCAGACATAGCACAAATGATGATTGGATGTGGATTTGAAAGCCAGTCTCCTGGCAATGTGGAGGTACAGTGCTCACAACTGAGCCACTAGTGTGATATAATATAATATAATATAATATAATATAATATAATATAATATAATATATGTTTCTTAAACTGTGAACTGTCTCAAATTGGATCGCGCTGAGCCATGATTAACAATTGAATTAAATGAGAAAGGGTCACAATCAGTTTATAGTATGCCTTGTGATGGGTCACTGCTTGCAGGGCTGAATCACGCCCCCAAGATTTTGTTTGTCTACAGTTCTTCAAGGGGGAACCAGACTATTCTCCAAGGAGGAAGAACAATATTCATGGAAATGGCACCGTGATCAGCTGCTGTCCTATAATGGTTACGGGTCATGAAAATGTGCAAAAGGGCAAAATTGAGTTGCCAGAAAAAAGTTTAACAATCACTGTAATATAACATATTATCATATAATAAAAATAAAAAAAAATGATAAAAATAAGACTTTACCATAAGGATTTGGCTAAATCTGCATTCAAAAACAAATGAAATTAATTAAGGTATGGTTATTTCCTGGCCAAATTTGGATTAAAAGAATTTGAGAATTTAATAATATAATATAATATAATATAATATAATATAATATAATATAATATAATATAATATAATACTGTATATCCCTGCAGTGGGCTGGCACCCTGCCTCGGGTTTGTTTCCTGCCTTGGCTGGGATTGGCTCCAGCAGACCACTGTGACTCTATAGTTAGGATATAGTGGGTTGAATATTGGGGTGCCAGCCCACCGCAGGGCGCACACACACCAAGCACATATTAGGGACAATTTAGAATCGCCAATGAACCTAACCTGCATGTCTTTGGGAGGAAACTGTAGTACCCAGAGGAAACCCACACAGACACGGGGAGAACATGCAAATTCCACGTAGGGAGGACCCAGGAAGCGACCCCGGGTCTCCTAACTGCAAGGCAGCAGCGCTACCCACTGCGCCACCATGCCACCTATAATCTAATCTTTTTTTTTTATTAATTTTATTGCAGTCCATACAAAGCAATCATGTTTTTACAAAAAGAAAAATTAAGTTAAGAACAGATCGATCCCCACCCTTGAGAGAGAGAGCAAGCCAAACGGCGTAAAAATTTTACGGCTTTTAAACATACCTAAATTAATAAATTCTCTGTGCTTCATGAATTTATTTTAAAATATTACTGATTAGATCCTGCCATGTTTTGAAAAAAGTCTGTACGGATCCTCTAACCGAGTATTTGATTTTTTCCAATTTCAAATAGTATAACACATCGGTTTCCCACTGACTTAAAAGAGGAGAGTTTGGGTTCTTCTAGTTTATCAGAATAAGTCTGCGTGCCAAAAGTGTAGTGAATGCAATCACAATTTGTTTGTCTTTCTCCACTTTAAGCCCCTCTGGAAGAACCCCAAACACAGCTGTTAACCAATAATCTAATCTAATCTAATCAGTGGCGTAGCTACAGGAAGTTTCATGTATCTTTGGATCCCACAGTGATTGCATTGTCATTATTTCACAAGGCTTTATCATTAACTTGTTTGACAAGTTGACATCAGAATTAAAGGTTAATGGTGTTATCATTTCCACAACTTCATAAAACTTAATTGTGATTATTGGTCTTTTACGTAGCTTATATGCCTAACAAATCTCATCGATGATGGTAAGTTAGTTAAATTAAACTGAATTTCACATGAGTGGGCCCTATTTTATTTGTTATCACTAGGATTCATCATATTTTAGTTAGGACAATGAATAGAATAGAATAGAATAGAATAGAATAGAATAGAATATGGGCGGCACAGTGGTGCAGTGGTAGCGCTGCTGCCTCGCAGTTAGGAGACCCAGGTTCGCTTTCCGTGTCCTCCCTGCATGGAGTTTGCATGTTCTCCCCGTGTCTGCGTGGGTTTACTTCGGGTGCTCCGGTTTCCTCCCACAGTCCAAAGACATGCAGGTTAGGTTAATTGGCGATTCTAAATTGTGCTTGGTGTGTGTGCACCATGTGGTGGGCTGGTGCCCTGCCCAGGGTTTGTTTCCTGCCTTGCGCCCTGTATTGGCTGGGATTGGCTTCGGCAGCCCCCCATGACCCTGTAGTTAGGATATAGCGGGTTGGATAATGGATGTATAATATAATCTTTACACATAATACGCTACCGTGGCTGTTTGTTTGTCTGTCCAGGATTTTAAATCACTTGTAGCTTGCAAACCGTTTGACCTATTGACCTGAAATTTGGTACACATATACTACGTGACGTCTACTATCCGCTTTCGGGGTGATGATTGACCTCCAAGGTTATTCCTCTTTTTATTCTTATTTTATTTTATTGTAGAATCAACTCTCAGCAGCAGTCAGCTGGGCGGCCGTGTGACGCATGTGTACGGGCACTGTTCTCATCCCTACCACCTTCGCTGTCACTTCCTCTACCTCTTCATATCTTAAATCATTCCTGAGGCAGATTGAAGACTTAAGTTCCAGCTTAAGTAAAAATAAAAAAAAAATGTAGTAATTGCAACACAAACTCTGACTTAATCATTTTTTAATGTGAAAAGATGGTGACAAAAGAAAGAGAAGAAGCAGGCCGCTATGCGGCGGAAAAGAAGAGCTGCTCAGAAAGCGCAAGCACATCAACCTCTGAGCAAACGAATGCTAAATGTACAGAGAAAGAGGAGGAAAACTATGAATACTCAAGTGAAGGGTATTCACGGCACGTTATTGTGCAGTGCGCTGTTACTGGTATAATATAATATAATACATTGCTTTAATAGATACAGTAGATGATGGATGGATGCAGAGCCTGTCAAGGTGACATAGTGCGCAGGCCTATGGGGTAATGTTCATGTAACTTAATCAGCACGTATTTTGGAAATCAGCCCAACCTCTCCCTCACCCCTGCTGCACTATGGAAAACAAGATGCACCACTCTTGTAACTCAAAGAACATGTGATCCAGAAACCAAGGAAGACCCCCCACCCCTGCCTAAGTCTCCAAATGGCCTTTGACCAGCACTTAATGGATAGATAGATAGATGGCCTCTTAATACAAGTGAGTGTCATGGCAGTAATGTGGCCAAGACAAGAAGCAACACTGGTTATGTGGCCAGTCTACTGCAGGATCTGCTCATATACTCACACTCATTCATCCAATTCGGAGCCACTAATTAGAATTATATACCTTCAAACTCTGGACTTAGATTACCATTGGTAAGAGATTGTGATTTAAATTTTATTTTAAGGATACTTTTCAGGACCATGGACTACCATTCAAATCATCAGCAATATTCCAACAGTGTTCCCTAGTAGTGCTAGGTTATATTACAACTCTGGACCCTGGACTTTTGCCAAGTGTACTAGTAGATGACCTTAATCAACACTTCACTTTCAAGTCTTCTGTTAAATAACATAATCTTCACCCCATATGTAGCCACAGTTTTTCTTTTTTTCAATATTGTAGATTCTTTTCTTAGCCAGTTCCTTCCTTATCTCTATATTCTTATGCAACTCTAAACATTTTTGCGGACTGGCAAACTATCACACTAAGCAATTGAAGGATGATCATCTTACTTCTATTCAAATTCTAAAAATTAAAAAATAAATAAAATTGCCTAGCAAAACACAATACTCAATTTTAAAGCTTTTGTATCTGTTATTTTCAGGCAGCCATTCTGAAAACAGACCACCGTGAACACATTACTTTTTCCTGTCTATTAATCACTTAATTGTGTCCTAAATCCACACAATACACCTGCAGTAAATCCCTTCTTGCATGCAGCATGCCAAAGTTTTGCATAAAAGTAACAAGTGGCCATTGTCTCATTCATGTCTGTCTATTCTACTTTGTTTGCCTCGTCACAGTTCATATTAGGAAAAAGAGAAGAAAAAAAGACTAAGCCGTGAAATCAGTTAATTACATAGATGAACAATCTCCTCTGGCCTGGAGAAAAGCAGCAGTGCAGAACGCACTCCTTCATCCCTTGTTTTTTTCCTACAAGGAAAGCATTCTTGGACTATAAGGCTACTGTGCCTCTCATCTCCATGCAGTGACAAGTCAGGAAATAAGGCCCACAAGCATTGGTGCAGGTGCTATAGATACCATACAGACCTAAATTTGAATTTTTTTTTTTTAATTTTTATTACATGGAATCTTGGATCCATGCCCTAATTTGGTGGACATTATTTACTTTATAATTATAGTTCTTGTCTGAAACAGCAGCTATATTCAACATGCAAGTAATGTCTAACTACAGGTCAAACATTTTTGACATCATCATACAGTTATAGATGTTCCAGCAATGTGGTGATTATATTTTCAAGTGGTTTAAATATTTTACAGGCCTGATTATGCTGGGCTGTCCTGCCCAGAAAGCTTGAGCATAAGCAGCCCAGAACAACGAGGGTGCAGTTCCAAGCACAAATGTAAAGCAGCTGCTTTGTAGCTGAGATGTAGTCTGTAAACCCGCGGTCACAGGTTCAGTCCCCAGTGTGACTCACCATGTGATCACTACCAATAACCAACTGCAGGACTGGTGATGAATTATGACCCTGTCTCAGTTTGTGTGGATTTTACAACCTCTTCCCTGTTAGGCGGCCCATGCAGAGATGATTCTTGCCTTGCACCTAATTCTACTCTTTAGGTTTCTGTGAATAACCTGGTTATGTCAATACATTCACTGGTAGTGATTTTATGGTGTACATCTACATAACTAACTTTAGAAGATAAGATTCATTTTAAATTTTACTAGTCGCAGCCACTCAAAATATGGTTTTAGCGGGAGGCTGTAATCTGGGTGAAATGGTGGCTCTGAGGCTAGGAATCTGCACCAGCAATCAAAAGGTTCGAATCCAGTAAATGCCAGAAGTGACTTTATTCTATTGGTCCCTTAAGCAAGTCCCATAACCTGCAATTGTTTTCTTCTTGGTATGACGTTAATCTGCGTCCAGTTGTGCAAGCAGGTCCTCCAACTTACAGGGACACTTGGGGGTTGGTGGCAGGATTGGCACTCGAGCCAATGTAAAAAAAAAAAAAAAACTCCCACTGTTCCAGTGCTGAGTTGTCACCCGCTGCACTCAATCCTGGTGGTTTGTCATGTGGTGGGTGCAGTAACTTGCTATCAGTGCATGCTCCCAACCTCTGTCATCTAGCAGCTTACTGAATTTATTTTCTGGGGCTGGTCTAGTTAGAGGGACGCATGAACACAGCAGGATAAGCATGATCAATGTCCCAACAAACTTTTAGGTTTTTATTAGCAAAAGGAAACAGCAAGAACTGATGACAATATCAGAGATACCCCGATGGCAAATGAAAAAACCCTGCCACTAGCTCTGCTTAATTTAAGTGTTAGATTTGCCACAAACACAACTAATGAGGGTGCTGGAAAACCTACCAGCACTCTGCTGCCACATGTCGTAGGATCATCTAAGTCACGAATATGTCTGATATTTACGAGTCATTGGCACAGTCAGTAAGTTTAAACTTCTGTTACTGCTGGAAAGGCACACAGTTGTGCGGCTCATTGATACAACAGATACGACACATAGGTATAATACACAATAACAAATGATGCGATTTGGGTTTTTTGTGATAATTTAATTAAATGCAGATTCGCTCATAGATTCAGAGTGTAATTGCATGCATCAGGTATGCATACACAAATTACAAGGAATGACAAAAACATTAATCCATCTGTTTGATGTCATATAATGCTGCTGGCTCAGATTATAACAGATATTATTTGGTCATTTGTACCTTGAGATGATTTGGTATGTTGTACAAATCATAAAAAGACAGTATATTTTGCCATTTGTAAATAGATTTAAATTAATGTTAACAAAAATTGTTAAAAGCAGACATGCAAAAAAGTGAAGCTGTTTATAATGGTACAACTGGACTTCTAAAATATTTTTTTTAAGAATGTATATTTAACGGTAATAAAAATATTAGGCCCACTCGTGACAAATCTTGGGGCAGCCTTTTATTAATCCTGGTGCCGCTACTGATTTGATCTGTAACAGTGCTAATCATGCTGCAGTAACATGATAAGCGGAGCAAGGGAAATAAAAGATACAGACAGATGAAAAGTGTCTTTCTCTAGCATTGTGCCTAGGGCATTGTGAAAGTCTTCGGCTGAGCTCTCTCTAGTACTTAGTGAACTTTTGCCTGCATTTTTTGGATTGTTTTTGTCTAGTTTTTTTGGACACGTCTGCCTGAGCAGCTGCCTAATTTTGACCTTGCTTTTTGGATATTGAATTTCAATAAATGTTACATACTTTTCATTCAACTTGATTAGGGCTCTTAAGTTGTCTCTTACAGGTTGATACTGTATATGATAAATGATTATCTCTTGAAGACACCACAGACCTGGTGGGCCTACCAAATCTGTCACTGTGCTTTTCTGCAGAGTCCTTTACATTCAACTAAGCTGAGTCTAGACAATTGGTGGTAGTCAAACAACACAGTTTGTAGACAACCTCAAGGCGGATAATGTTAGCTCTGTGGGATAGTAGAAAGTAATGGAGTTGGGATCAGGATATTCTAGATTTGCAAGAGCCATCTCAAGATTGACCTACTGACCTCATTATTTCAGAATTTGTGACTTGTAGCAAAAATTCCTTAGCCATTTAAGGGCAGATACATAGTCTTGAATGTCCTTATTCATATTTCAAGTAGCAGCTGATATTCTCCAAGCCTGTTGTGTGTATTATCTTGTATTGAATGATTCTTTGGTTCAAAAACACCTAGTGATGGCATTCGGTAAAGTCTAAATTGATGTTTTCTTAGCACTGGAGGTATGGCTACTCAAGGTTGTGAGTGTAGCATCACAAACAGCAGCATTGTCCGTCACCAATCATCTCTGGCTTGAGAAGGTGAGAAGGCAAAGCTGAAGTTCTCAGAACTGCACTTAAATGAATATTCATAATGTTTGTTATAATTTTGTCTTCCTACCTGATTCTGCCATATTTGCCCAGAGCAGTAGATTGTTTTTAGAACTTTCATTTCAGCTTAAGTAAACATATTTAGCCCTTGCAACACTGAATGATGTTACTCAGTTTACCTTCAAAAATGCGTGATTATAACTTCTTTTCATTTAGACACCCTGATCCTTGATGCTCACACTTGGCCAAGTCCCAGACAAGGTTTTTCAACTGTTAGAAGAGAAACAAAAATGAAAAGGATAACCATACCTCCATAAGGACACAATTGACATAATAATGAAAAATGTCCAAGTATTTAAGAGCAATTAAGTAAGAAGAAGTGCAATTACAGATCAATCAGTTAATCCATCTACACAGGATGGTATCATGTTTCACAAATTTAGGACCAAAGAATTGTAAGATGTATTTATTTTATACTATGTACACTATTAAATAGACATTAAATTCACCGACGTACCATTTTGTCTTGCAGTCAGCAATCCTCACAAAGTACTCGTGGAAGTGCCTTGGCATACCACATGGTTCCAGTGGTTGACTACTTGGCCAGATCTAGAACATAGATGATGACTCCCTGGCCTCCAAAGTGACACATTATTCTCCCAAGTTACATCCTGAACAGGATTTTAAATATGAAACTATAAATGGAAAAAATAACACATTTGTCAGAGCATTTTGAAGTTGGCTCACGAAGAGAGGGCTATCCCAATTTATGCTGTAAGATGTCTTGTTAGCAGAGAAACCACAGCAGTGGACTACTAAGATGATTTTACCAAAAAGCACAGAGAATTCTGAACTTCAATATTTAGGGTATGGCCACCCTGCTATCTGTTACTGTAATAAAGAAATGTGACCTGCAGCTCTTCAGCAGTATCGGGTAGTCCATTAGGAGATGCATTTTTATAGCAAAAAAGCTTCATTGCCACAATCATTATTTATTTAAAAAAATCATTTCTGCATGTAATTAAAATAAGAAAGTATTACGAGGTTGTGTTCATTGACTCCTCAACTACATTACATAAATGAAAGTGCCCCACTTGATGGAGTAAAAAAAATGGTGGAAAACAATCCATTACGGCCACTTTAAAACTTGCATTTATGGAAAAACAGAAGAAATTATTAGAGTGTTTGCCAGCAGCCCAAAAAATATTTTCTATTTATAGGAATGTAGAATATATATTTACATGTATGCTTTTTGGAACCTACTATAACATTGCATGTTTGCAGCAATAGTGTGCTCCACAGAAGACGCTATACAAAGCTCATATTAACTAACTCCTCTTTAAACTTTGTTCACAAAGGATTAATAATACAGTATTATTGAAGCATGAATGCAACTCATGGCCATCAACAAATTCACTTATTAACTTTGTCTAATTAATGGTGTCAATTTTCTACTTACCGTATATACTTGCGTATAAGTCGGTCTTGAAACCCAAAAAATCGATCATAAAATCAGACCCGTTCAGACTTATACGCCCGTTCAAAAATGCAAATGCTTATTTTTTTTTTTACATCTTCTTGCTTCCTCCAATCTTGCATCAGTTTCTCAGACACATGGAATTTTGTTGCAGCAGCGCAGTTACCAATTTCTTTCGCCACTTCAACGACTTTTAAATTAAAACCAGCTTCGTATTTTCTTTTGATAGAATGCTCCATTGTAGATAAGGGATGCTCTTATGATAACAGTGTATGAGGGTGTGAGATACAAAAAACATAAAACAGTACAAACGTTGCTTCGGAATAGTTTGGGTATCACCTTGTGTTCACGTAGGATCAATACATAGAAAAAAGGCAGTGTGCTTTCTGGTTACTCTCTCAGGTGGGCGTTAGCAGATCATAATCTCTTGTACCAATAGCGTGAGTTTTTCGCAATCGATTCATGTGACCGACATTATAAAATACCAGAAATTATACAGTAAAATCAAGCCCAGACTTATCCATGGGAAAACTTAAACGTGAGTATATATGGTATCTCAGCTGTTTTAGTTACATGGAAGGAGACAAATCATATCTGGGATGCCAGACCCACATATGTCCTCACCAGCATGCACTCATTTAGAACCAATTATTAAACTACAGTGAAGTTTCAGTTTAATAGACACCGATTTAACAGATTTTGGAACAAAACAAAATTCTGAGGTTCATATGTCAGCACTTCCATGTCATTTTCCAGATTGATAATTTGGTACTTCAGTTCTACTCCGCAATATTCTGGTTAATATGTCAGTATGTACTGCACGTATGTCAGTCATGTTAAGAAAGTAATGAGCATATAGGGCACTGATCACCCTATTGCAAATTACATTTGTGTTCTTCTGTGTTGAAGATATTTTTTCAAATGAATACATCAATAACAAGAAAAAAACAAGAAGGACTAACTTGAGTGTAAAGTAAACAGAATAGATTGAGAAACCTGAAATGAAATCCATGCTTCACATGTGTTTATGAATGATAGTGTGGAGAACCAGTTTGTGTCAGATATTCACAAAGTAACAGAGAAGTCAGTGTGTGATGAAGATTGCCCTAAATCAGCAAAGTGCAATCAACAAGAAAGAGCCAACAACATAAAGAGTTGGGACACCAACAGGCAATCCTATTTATTAGCCTCAAAGCTAAAGATCTAGCTAGTAACTTTATATACTTTACATAACGTTATGTATATATAAAATTATATTTAAATAATATTAACTTACGTTATTATATATATAACTTACATGTATATATTATTGCACTCACAGTGTCAGTCCTCAGGGCACACTTTGGTTATCTCACAAAGTGGTGGTGTGGTGTGGAATTGCTTATTCCTTTGTTTGAAGTTGTGGGTCCAACCTATTTGTGCAGATGCTTTGCACTTCTTCCTTTCATCGAGAAGATAGAAACCCATCATAAATAGCAATAGATCTTTTGTCATTTTTCTTATTTCGCAGATTCTCATTTTGTTTTCTGACTCAGGTAGCAGATGGGAGAACTCCTTTAATGTTTGTTTTCAAAGCGGTGCTGCTTGGCTAATTATACATGCACATAGCAGTGCTTCTTGGGTAATTACATGTGCATTCAGCAAGCATATGAATTTAGCTATGCTGTATGGTGGTGAGTAAGGCAGTGCACAGCTATCAGTGTAATATATTCAGCGGTGGCAGTCATAATATTCTCATTATGGTCAGCTAATATACCCCTCAAATGAAAATTATGGAAGTTACTATTTTTTTTAAAAGCACATGGGATCATTTAGTGACATCATGCATGTACAAAGTAGATCAGGCAGTGACATAGAATGTGAGGTGGAATACATTTACAATAAGAATGAATGGAAGTTCTGTAAATGAGTGCTACAGCTCTGTGATGTCACACTGGCCTCACAAAGTATCAAGGGGTCTGGAAAAAAAAGTTTGTCTAAGTTCACTGCATGAAGAATTTCCAGGAAAATATTCGTCAAACAAGGTCACTGATGAACACGGCATATTCAATGCGAAAAACACTGTGGTGTATTTCTCTGATCAATACTAGTGTGTACTAATATGTTGAATATCCATAAATTTATACTGCTATTATGGTAATATGTTAGTGAAGCGCTTGATTATTTTCCTGATTCATTTTTCATAGCATTTTTGTATTGTTAGCTTATTGGTCTTCATTAATTCATTCATTTGCTTGAATATAACAATTGGTGCAAATAGGTTAGCTTATCTAGGGAGATGGGTGCCACATAAGAATACTTTAGATTGAACTTGTAATGCTACTTAGGCGGTGCTGGCCTGGATAACTTTGGCAAAGGCACAATGACAGCAGCTATTACAATGTAATCTCCAAACTACTTTAATTTCCCTTACTTCTTGGTGCCTCTCATACCTTTCTCTGTTGCAGTAGTTCATTCCAAGTTACACTCTTTCTTCTCAGACACTACATCTGCCCAACCATCTGACTTAAACTCTTAAGAAAGGTGTTTTAATTATTTTGGCTTTTAATCTTTTAAGTTGACACAAAGGCTTTTTTTATCAATACCAAGGAAATAAGTGTAATGTCCTCAAATTTTCCTTCTGCAGCTTTTCTCCAAGCAATCAATAAGGTGTTCAGAAAAAAGCGATCAGTTGTCTTCCCGCATCTGACAATAAATACAATCACTTCAGAGGGGTAAATAGTATTGATTGTTTCCCACTGTCGCCTTTGCTTTTTTTTTTTTTTTTTCTTCCAACCTTCTCCATTTCTGCTGCTTCTGGCACATAGTAGCCTTTATGAAGGGAATCCGATTAGTCACATCTGGCAAAAGGGTCCGGTCAGTAGGTGGATGGGGATTTGGAAGGGGAGTTGGGGGGGGGGGTGTTTTATGTGGGTTTGGGGTGGTTTCATTTAAAACAGTTTGCCACAAGCAATAAGACAGGAACCTACTGATTTGCTGAGAATTTTTTTTTCTTTCACTCTTGGCTTTCATTTCATGGTTATTTTAGATTCATATTAAATATGCATATGTAATAAGTGGGGGGAAAGAAACAACAAAAACAATATCATTTGTTGCTGTCTTTCACATTTTAAACCAGTGTGGAGAACTTAGCATTTAATTCCATTTCACTTTCTACGTACCAGCTAATAGGAAAAAAAAAATCAGAGAGAAAACACACACACACACACACACACATTCTGTTCTGCATGTTCATAAAGAGAATGTTAAATTCATAAGTCAATTCAATCTGGCAGCTCTTCAGCATATGGCACTATTGTTTCTTCAAATATTTTCATTTTAAAAATGCCAAAGAGACTGCCACGAGCGCAGTAAATCCACAGCTGCAATTGCTACACTCCGGCTAATACATTGCATGAGAAAGTGCATAGGAAAGCAGCAGCGCAAGACGTAAATTAAAGTCTTAACGTCGGCTGCACTGCCCTATCTGTTTTAATTGTCGGGAGTAGTGGTCTGTTACCTGTCAGTATTCTAAGCGAAAGCTACATTTTTCATTTGCAATAAGTGCATCTGGGTAACAAATGAGTAAATGAATGAATGAATGAATTTCTTTTTATAACACTAACATAGGATACATGTATTCAAGGAGTCCAGATCTGAAAAATGAATAAATGCATGAATGAAAGAAAGAATGAATATCTCCTTCTGAAATTAAAGGATGCTATGTGTATCTAAGATATCTGCATCTGGAAAATGGATGAACGAATAAGTGAATGAATTAATCTAAACTAGACTAAGCTGTCTGGGACGAAAAGATAAATGAATGAATGGATATCTCTTTATGAAATTAAAGCAAGCTATATGCATGTAAACTAGGTTTTAAAAAAATAAAGCAAGGAAAATATCTTGAGATTAAAGTTAAATATACACCGTATAAGCTACTAGAGTCTAGAAAAACCAATTAATAAATGAATGAATTGTCACAGTTCCTTATTACTCACTGTAAGCACTGGGAAAACTCCGGGCTCAAACAGAGAGATCTCAGGTACCTCAATGTGTATTCTCTTTAAATCAGACTGGAAGTCTGCAAAAGGAGGCCACAACTAGTGACAAGTGAAACAGGCAAGTTTTGATTCACACATTATTTTGTGAAAGTGACACTGAAATTGGTTTCACTGGCCATTTAGAATTTACGAAATTCAGAACTCATTAAAAATAGTTTCTTTGGGAGTTTTAACGTTTCTTTTGAATGGAAAACAAGGAATACTGATCTCTAAGCCCTTGTTCACTCTTCTGTGCTTACAACTGTGTAAAGCATGTAATCAGTACCACACCATTGAAGTCAATTCTGTTATGCGTTTCATTCACATCATCACAGAGGAGGGCACCCTTTTTTATTTAAATGTGACATGCTGTATGTAGTTTCCTCATAGAGACTAAAATGCATCATCATGCACATTATTGTGCTTTCTCCACAGGAAAACTCACCACAAAGAAAATTGCCTCTGCCGTTAACCTTATCCTAGTTGAAGATATGAACTGTTCCAGTGATTTGATTAACTTTTGTGTTCATAAGAATAACTTACAAATTCTTTGAAATAACTTTAGTGTTGTTTTTGTTCATCGCCTTCTGACTCACTAGTATGAGAAAACTTCCACATATGATATACAGTTACACTCATTACAAGTTATGCAAGACATCATTTTTTTTCAGTTCCCTCCTATTTTTGGCTCTCTAAACCAATTGGTATCTTCAGCAAAAATGATCAGAAGGATGTGCAGGCCACATTGACAGACCCCAGGGATTCACCCCCTAATGAGGTATGAGAGGTCAAAGTTACTTCTTTTCATACTTCTTTAAAAAAAATATCAGTCTTTAACATAGACATGTGGAGTGTTGTTTTATGCCAATTTGAGGTTGCTAATCTTGAATATGATAATATTTTTGATATATTATTCTTTTCCACTGATACTTGCTCTCTAAGATTCACTCCCAAAAGTTAAAAATGGCTAATTTCAAATATAAGCACATAGGGTATCATTTCAAAGTCAGTGATTATGTAAATATTATTTTTGCTTTTTTCTTATGGATCTAGCCCACTCTGGCCCTCTATTGAGAGGGTGAACAAATGCTAATTTTTATTACAATAGAGAATATTTAGACTTTAAACATTTAAATCATTTTGAATGACACGTTTTAATATTTCAAATATTAGACCAGCAATTTTTGTTTATTATGTACTTCATGAGGTAAATCATGTTTCTTATGAGCACCCAAATTAGGGTGACTTACACTAATGAAGACTTTTTTCAATAGAGATCTTTATTTAAATACTAAATGAAAGATGCATGAAAACAGTTCCATATAGGAACTAGACACATTTTCAAAATGCGGAAAGCACCTATTGCAATAGTCATATCTGTCTGTCCGTTCACATGAAACAACTCTGCCCCCAGTGGACCAATTTTGATGACATGTGGCACACATATTTTTTGAGGAAATTTGTTGAGACAGTTTATTTTTGTTGATTACCTGCTTAAAAAACAGATTATATGGTATGTATGTGATATAAAGATACCATAGCATGGGATAGGAAGGGAACTATAGTTAATGTGTGGTCAAAAGATCAGAGCTATGAGGCATATATCAAAGACAACACTACATTTAGCAGTTTCTGAGCACCTTTTCCTTCTGTGTATTTTAAGAGTCCATTTAAAATCTTTAAGATTAATATCACTTGTAATAAATCAGTTACTTTCCAAGCTCTTATTTATTAACATAGTTTTAATAAACTATTGTGTATTAACTAATTTTAATGCATGTAATTCAATTTGGTTATTACTGTTATGTTTGAATACAACTTATTGTTATAAAAACATTTAATAAACGAAAATGTGATAACTGACTCAATTGATGAAATTCCCAAATGTATCTAAATGTTACACCTTGCCTACCTTTTCTAACTTGTTTCACTGTGTGGATGTCACAACTTTCACTGGAAGTTAAACACAATTTATTTCACCAGTTTTTTCACATCACTAGCCATGTTCAAGAACGTCAACAAAGTCACCTAAACCAAGATCCACCTCATTAGGTCTCTAAGGAGCAGACAGGACTACCTCTTCTGGTCACATAATGCAGGACGGCTGCCTAAAAAGACTAATCAGAAATGAGCTAGTCAGTTCTGGTTTGGAACTCCACCTGATAATGAATGTAAGATGTGTCATCCACATAAGTTCCATGAGGATAAATAAATACATTTTTGGAGTTTTCATATCTTTGGGGAAATTAAAGATAATAATGTCAGTTAAGCTCAAAAGGCTAAATGCGCAGGTTTTTCTTTGTTTCTTCAGAATGTTTAGTCTTTCTTTCCTGCACATAACAAGGACTTAAAAATGTGTTTTATAAATTACTTTACTGTGGCATGTCTTGATTAGTTGTAAATCAACCTTCCATCTATTCATCCATTCTCTTAATCTACTAAATACAATAGGATGCAAAGATAGGAACCAACCTTTGGTACAATGTCAGTCACATTCTCTTTTATTTATCCATTCATCCCAAAAGCACTGGAAGAAACACATGGTGCCAGTTCACTATAGGCTAATAAACCTAATCTGTACATCTTTGGCACGTGGCAGGAAAACATGCAGATATGAGGTGAACATGAAAAGTCTACAAAGAAAGTGGCCAGAATGGAATCCCAGCCCAGTCTATTGGAAATGTGATGGAGTAATACCACCCTCTTCATCACCATGTTGCCCCACAATGGACAAGAAAATGCTAAGGAATAAATGATTACATAAAAGCTGATTATATTATGCCCCTCCTGCATTCTAGTGGTTACAGGCCTAAAGATGGTCACATTTTCCTCCAACACATTCAAGTGCTCCAGCTTCTCATTTTCTAGCTTTCACACCTTTAATCCTTCCAGAAAATAAAAACACAGAGGGAATTAACTCCAGTAGCTGACATGAAAACAAGGAGAGTACTATTTAAGAATAACACACTCCTTAAGGTATTTGTCCTCTTGCACAGGGTTCTACTTGACTATAAAATAATCTGGTTCCCAGTGACTCCAAAATCAATAAACTGGCATGTTAATAAATGGATAGGTCACATTTAGGTGTACTGTAACTGAAGACCATTAAGTTACATATAATCAGCAAAAGTAAGTTTATATACAGTATATTTGTAGTCATCATGCCTTTGACTTGATGCTCTTGTCACACACTTGCACATAGGAGTCAGCTAAAGGGCACAAAAGAAGGTAATTCCATGCCAGAGAAGAGGTTGCCTGGGCCCAATGACATCACTTCAGGTTCGCGGGCTGATGACATCATTTCCAGCTCTGGGCCCGATGATGTAATTTCCCCTGACCAACTTTAAAAACCGCCATATTCCTTCTGCCTATCAGTTCTCTGTTGGACTCTTGTCTGTAAAGATTCACTGCTCATATTTTTGCTTTCTTCAGCCAAAACTTCAAGTATACGGGATGGCTTCCCCAAACCTTTTTGTGGTGTCAAGGTGTTTCTTTTCACACTCTTAAAAGACAGAACAAAATACACCTACAGGCAATGAGCCACCACTATGCATCACAGGAGACTGCAAACAGGCATCAATGTACTTTTTGCCAACTCTTCTTCAGATCGTTATTCTTGAGCAAAAATATTCAAATTCAAACTAATTTCTTCATAAGAAATAATAATTTTCTATTGGATCTCACTCTGTTCTTTATTCTCTTTTGTTTGTTGTTTTCCACAAAAATGGCTTCTTAGCTGTAGCATGCTCTAGAAGACTATTTCTCTCAAAACTTCATGCATAGTCCATTAAACTCCTTATTTGATAAATGTCATCACTAGCACATCTGTTTTGGCTAATTGCTATATCACTATTTTAAATCATGGGTCCTTTTCAGAAAATTAAGAAGCTTTGATTAGTTTTTATTGTATCAGTGTTTATTTGTATTTTTATTGTATGTTATATATTGTTTTCACTCTCAAACTTAACTGTGGAACAGTACCACTTTGAGTTATATCCTGCTATGTACCTCAAACTAACTGCTAGAAAGACAAAATGACAAGTTTTGGGAAAGCATCGACATGCTCATACGATTGCCTTATCAGTTGTCATAATCAAAGGCTGGTGCTGGATGCCAAGATGATCCCATCTGATAATGTTGTCCTGAAGCACCACCTCCTCATACTGAACCTCATGATCAAGCTCAGTGGGAAAGCAAAACCCAAAAGATAGGAGCAGAGAAGATCAAATGGTGAAAACTGGCACAGCAATTGATCATTTTGAAGACCTCTGGTCTGGCATCATCAACCAGATGCACAAAGCAGCCACCCAGACACTGGGGACAACAAAGCCTGGCAAGTGGTTATCAAGAAGCAAGCATAGTGGTGGGGAGAAGAAGTGCAAGCAGCAATCAAGGAGAAGAAATTGGTGCTCAAGAAATGGCACAAATCACACTCAGATGGCGACCGACAGCAGTTTAAAGTGCTTAAATCAGGAGTGAAGCAAGCCGTAGCCAATTCAAAGGCCAAGCACTATGAAGATCTGTACAGACAGCTGGATGAATCTGGACATGCCAGTAAATAACTTTGCCTTGCCAATACACAGCATTATTTTACACAGGTTAACGGACAAGTCAAAAATATTAAGGCAGTGGACCATTGACTCCTACAAAATCCAACCAATATCCTGAAGCGTTGGAATGAATTCTTCACTAAGATCTCCAAAAAGAGTTCCTGCACCCACCCATACTAGAGGTCAAATTGGTTGAAGGCCGAGTCCCCCAGATAACCATTACAGAAGTCGAATATGTGGTGAAGAAGTTGAAGAATGTGAAAGCCATAGGACCCGACAATATGCCAGCAGAAATATGGAAGATACATTGTGACAGTGGTGCCGATGTTCAAAATCATCGATGAAGGCAAAGATCCTCAAACACTGGTCTCCCAGCACCACAATCCTGATTTGGAAAGGTAAAGGGGATGTAAGTGACCATGCAACCTACCGCCCGATTCGCTTACTCTCACCATGAAGATCTTTGAACAAGTGCTGGATAGACAAATATGAAACATCATGACCATCCAAGACAACCACTTTGGATTCTTCAGTGGTCACAGTATGATGGATGCAGTAAATGCCTTATGGCTCCTGATGGAGAAACATCAAGAAAATAACCAACTGCTCACATGGTCTTCTTTGTTCTAGAGAAAGTGTTTGACTGAGTTCCTCACAATTGCCAGTCCTATGGCGTTCCAGTAGAACATGTCAAGTGGACCAAGATTGTCTATAACAAGGCCACCAGTGTCGCATTATGCCTGGCCAACATCTCACTGCCTTTTTACCATCATTTATGTATGAACACGGCCACAGAGAATCTCCAGACGCCACACCCATTAACACTCCTGTACACTGATGACATTGCGCTCATGGATGAAAGCCAGTAGGCCCTAGAAAAACTCACACAGAGGTGATAAATGAGACTCAAAAAAACTGGCCTTCAACTGAACATCAAAAAAATGGAATACATGGAATGCAGCAAGGAGAACGATGGCACTATCTGAATCGATGGCCAGGAACTCAAGAAGGTCACCGAATTAAAATACCTTGGATAGCGCCCAAACCCAAACCAACACAGCCTGGCAACAGCATACTGGGGTCCTCTGCGATCACAAGATTCCAAGCTACGTGACGGCAAAGATCTACAAAGCGGTCGTCCACACAGTGGCCATGCTTGGGGCCCTATGTTAACCAGCCTCCACCAAACAAGTGCTAAAAGTCATGGAGATGCAAATGCTGCAGTGGGTTCTTGTTCTAACAGGATTTGACAATATCATGAATGAAGACTTTCAGAAGATCATGGCCGTGGCACCAATCAACGAGAAGATGGGCAGTGCATGGTACCAATATTACAGCCACGTCATCTGTAGAGATAACTATTCAGTGGCCAAGACGGCATTTTGTTTAACAAGCTGCTCTGCTGCACTGTTGAAGTTCTTTTTGCTCAAGTTCTCATTCAGAATGAAGACTACAAACCCAGATGTCACTCTTTTTCTTTAAGTGTAATGCCTGACAAATGTAATATTCTTGATCATTTTTGTCTGCATGATAGACTCTTGTATGCGATATGAAGCCTGAGGAGCAAATCAAAATGTTTCAAACAATGTATTCAGAAGGCCAATTAATAAGTACCACTTTTTTATGTTTGCAGGAAAAAAGGCCATTTTTCTGGCACAGAATCTTAAATATGTACTCTGTCTTGGATTAAATCTCCATTATAGATCTGCTTTCCTCACGTTATTGTCTGTAAAGACATGTTATTTAATTGCACTATAGCACCACTATCTCTACAGAGGTGATATAATTTTTCATTTAATTCTGGCCTTTGTCCTATTGTCATGCTAATACTGCCCCAACTTAAAGAGGGCCGATGCGCCGAAGCTCCGATTAAGAATGATGGAAGTGAGTCACATGCTGACAAGTGCATTGTCTGATGAGAAAAAAGGTGAAAAGTTTATCAAAGTGAGCCTCTCCAGTTTACATAAAGAGAAATTCAGAAAGCTGCATTTCGGGGGTAATGGTTTAAAGCAAACAAAAAAGGCTTCTGCAAGCGGAGGGTTATATAAAATATTTAGATGCTGGAAATATCGACTGTGGCTGTTTCATCAATTAATTCATTTAAAGTTGTGTGATTGTAAAGATCATATTTTAAACATCGAAATAGTTGTATGTGTTATTTTAATAGGTTCCATTATTGGATTTATATTGCCAAAGTTTATCACCTCAAAAATACTTATTTTATATTTTAGATAGAATGCTTTAAATTTGTTTAAAGTTATATTGTGAGAAAGTCATCCTTTTCATCTGGGTCTTGGTATTCGTGTTTTGTAAACATGTGTGTTTCATTTTTCAAATTTTGAAAATATTACCCCAACTGCTTATTTTATGCAACATACAGTAACATTTTGAATGTTTGTTGCACCCAGATATTGCAGCTTTCTCCATCTGCTCCTGCAAGAACATTGGCAACATTGGCTACAGGAGGGGGATACTTACAACTGTTTATCTTTCAGCTTAAGAAAGAATGGGAACCCAATACCCAGAATACATCTCTTTGAGGTAACAGACGGTTAGGGGACTTGAAATCGCCCAAGGGGGCAAGGTGATTGTAAGACAACAACCTCTACTAGTCGCATCCCTCAGAGTTGATTGTAAAGGGGAATTTTGTTTTATCTTACATGTACTTGTTTTCGTGACCCTCATCATCATAAGCTCAATAAAAATGGTGGTTAAACAATTTTTAGCAAACAAAGCAGATCAACAACGACAATATGCAAATGTGACTTCCTAAACCTTGTGCTGATAGAAGAAGTTATTAAAATCACTATGCAGAGCAGCAGAGCGGCACCATCTGTGGGCCAATGTAAGGACCCATGGTGAAGACATTTTCACAGTGGGACAGTCCCTCTTTCAGGACATCCACTCCTACAACTGCTGGTGCCTTTGCGTCCTTCAGGGTGTACTTGTACCAGCATAGGTGGGTCACTTTGGAGTTTCAAAAACACTGCAGGGGCTGAGACAACAGTTTTGTTAGGGAGGCTGTATGCATGATGTTGAATTGTTCATTAATTGCTATGGAAAGTGTACCCTTTACCAAGGCTACCCTTCAATCACAGCCCCTTTCCAGCCTCTCCAGGCAGGAGTACAATACAATACAATACAATTTATCTTGGTATAACCCAAAATTACACAAGAAGTGCCGCAATGGTCTTTAACGGGCCCAGCCTCTTCACAACCCGCCAGCCTTGACACTCTAAGAAGACAAGGAAAAACTCACAAAAAAAATAACCTTGTAGGGAAAAAATGGGAGAAACCTTGGGAAAGGCAGTTCAAGAGAGACCCTTTTCTAGATGCAGTGGGTGTCAAAAAAGGGGGTCAATACAATACAGTACAATACACAAAAGAGAACAAATCCTCAATAGAGTATAAAAATAAAAATTTTACAAGAACGGAGCAGAATTGAACAGTAGATGATATCACATAATATGATTTGGATTTGTTTAGAGTCCTGGAGACATCAGCCATCAAGCTGCCTCGCCCATTTGGCCATTCCACAGCTGAAACAGCCAATCTGATGAAAGGACCCCTCTACCCCATGATTCTTGCGATCCTCCATCAGGGATGACTTTACCTTAGGCAGAGAAAGTGCCACATTTGAGTACCGAGAAGAGAAACAGAATAGGTGAGGTTAATAACAAAGTATAATTATCATGTTACTGTATGTTTCAGTGCTAATGACTAACAACAGAGATGTAGTCTGTAGAGTTAATCAGCAGCTCTAGTCAGGATATGCTAAACTGAAGTAGTGAGTCTTCAGCCGGGATTTAAAAGCTGACATCGAAGGGCATCTCTTATAGTAGCAGGCAGACCATTTCACAGTTTAGGGGCTCTGTAACTAAAAGCTCGACCTCCCACTGTTATTTTATTAATCCTTGGAATCGTAAGCAGACCGGCATCTTGAGATCTTAATGTGTGCTCTGGTTTGTAAGTCATGATAAGTTCAGACAAGTAAGCCGGACCTTGGCCATTTAATGCTTTATATGTTAAAAGGAGGATTTTGAAATCTGCCCTAAACTTAACCGGGAGCCAGTGTAAGGATTTAAGAACTGGAGTTATGTGTTCGTATTTTCTTGTTCTTGTAATAATTCTTGCAGCCGCATTTTGGATTAACTGGAGGCTGTATAAAGAACAGCTTGAACATCCAGTGAACACCACATTGCAGTAGTCAATCCTATTAGAAATAAATGCATGAATTAATTTCCCTGAATCCTGTTTATTTAGAAAGCACCTTAATTTCACAACATTTTTAAGATGGAAGAAACATAATTTGGACGTATGCACTTTAAATGACATGCTAGAGTCAAAGAAAACTCCAAGATTGTGGGCTGATCCAGTAAAATTAATGGCGATTCCAACTGAGTTAAATGATGACAAAATATTGTTGTTATCAGTGTCATTCCCTCCAACAATTAATATCTCTGTTTTATCTATGTTTAAAGACAAGTAGTTCTCATTCATCCACTCCTTTTAATTCACTAACACAACTAATTAAAGAAAACATCGGAGAAACTTCATTTGATCTAAATGAAAGGTATAACTGGGCGTCATCTGCATATGAGTGAAAATTAACATTATGTTTCCTAATGAGAGATCCCAGTGGAAGCATGTAAAGTGAAAACAGTAAAGGTCCCAGTACTGAGCCCTGCAGGACACCATATCTCACTTCTATGTAAAATGATGGAGTACTGTCAGCACATTTCTGTACATATTGGAATCAATTTGATAAATAAGAACTAAATCAAGCGAGCATGGGGCCTGTAAGGCCAACATCATTTTCTAGCCTGTGCAGTAAAATAGAATGGTCAATGGTGTCAAATGCTGCACTAAAGTCTAACAACATAATTAAAGTGGAGTTTCCTTCATCAGAGGATATCAGTATGTTATTTACAACCTGTGTTAGTGCCGTTTCTGTACTATGACCAGTGCGAAAAACTAGACTGGAATTTCTCAAATAAATTGTAATGCATAAGATGTGACTGAAGCTGACTGGTGACTACTTTTTCTAGTATTTTAGAGAGAAAGGGTAAATTTGAAATAGGCCTATAATTATTTAGTATGTGTGGGTTTAGGTCTGACTTTTTAAGTAATGGTTTAATGACTGACACTTCTAGTGCATCAGGTACTGTGCCATGCAATAATGAACTATTGATAATGTTTAGAATAGGCGCTGCAAGAACATCCATTGTACTTTTTACTAGTTTTGTTGGCACTGGATCTAGGGAACATGTAGTGGGTTTCATTTTAAAAATTAAAGTTAAGACTTCCTGCTCAGTTACAGGATTAAAATTACTAAAGTGCTGAATGCAATGTGAGACAGGGTCGACTAAGCTAGTATGCAGTTTGTACTGTGATGCTGAGATCTGGGATCTTATATTTTTAATTTTCTCATTGAAGAAGTTCATAAAGTCTGTACTGCTAATATCTGTTGGTATTTTGCACTGTAGAACTGAATTCCCATTTGTTAATTTAGCAACTGTTCTAAACAGTACCCGAGGATTTTAATTATTGCTATCTGTTATTGTAGAATAGTATACTGAGCAAGCTTTAAAGAGAGTTTTTTTTATATAGGAGTCTCTGCAAGCAATTAATTATGGGCATATTTGGCCCCTTCCTAGTTAGAAACGCCAGGCATCTATGCCTTCATGCCCATGTGATCCCAAATCAGACAATGATCACCTGTACTAAGAGGCTCATTGAGTTTATTTTAGAAGAACCAGAAGATCTGAACTTTGAATTGGAGCTAATGAAGGAGGTTTGTCAGATCATTCAAGTCCCCACAACTTGTACCACTCTGCTATACACTTAGATGGATGGTGTAGTGGATCAGTTTAAAAGCCTCCTGGTCACCTACCTGTTCATCTTAACAGTACAGCATCATATTGACTAGGACAGACATCTCCATACTGTGCTGAGGAATTATTGCTCTGCTGTCCTGAAGACCATCAGCTTTACACATACACAGTCGTGTAAACTGCTTCTTTGGAACAGCCACTGAGCCTGACTTCAAGTCTTACGAGCCGGATCACACTCAGGGAAACACGCCACATGGCCATAGCGCCGTAACTGATGCTCCCTCACAATGCAGGTAATGTGCCTCATTCGGGAGTCCATGAGCAACCACTCATTCGACACAAAGTCAAACCAATGGTACCCAAGGATTCTCCCAAGTGACACAGAACCAAAGGAGTACAGTTTTCGTCTCAGGTCACTGGATAGCGTCCATGTCTCGCAACCATATAGCAAGACAGGAAGCACCAGGACTGTAAAGACTTGGACCTTCGTCCTTTTGCATAGATATCGGGAGCGCCACACACCCCTTTCCAGTGACCTCATGACCCCCCATGCTCTCCCAATCAGTCAACTGACTTTATAGGAAGAGTCACCATAGACATGAATGTCACTGCCAAGGTAAATAAACCTCTCAACAAGGTCAACACTCTCTCCACAAACAGACACTGCTGATGGCTGTGCCCAAGAGGTCGTTAAAGGCCTGGATCTTGGTTTTTATCCAGGACACTCGCAAGCGCAGACACTCAGACGCCTCGCTCAGTCTCTCAAGTACCCGATCAGAGCCTCCATTAACTCCGCAAAGATCACAGTATTGTCAGCAAAGTCAAGATCCGTGAACCTTTCTTCACCAACAGATGCCCCACAGCCGCTGGAACCCATGACCTTGCCCAACACCCAGTGCATAAAAGCATTGAACAGAGTAGAAGCAAGAACACACCCTTGACAAACCCCAGAATCAACTGGGAAAAACGCAGGGTTCCTGCCTCCACTCTGCACAACACTCACATTACCAGTGTACAGGTCTGACTTCAGCACAACTGAAAGATCCCAGTACACACAACATTTGCAATGGAGTTAAGATAACACATGTCACCTTAGGACTATCAGAATGATAATAACAATCATCAGAACATTATATATAACAGTCACTGCCAAGGGAGCCCACTACACCTGGCAATTTGGTTAGGCTTTATGGCTATAGAAAAAAAATGAAAATCTACCCAAACTTGTCCAACCACTGGCATGGACCATGGCTCAGTTGTCTATGACAGAGCAATGAGTTAAGGTAGGACACCAAACCATGGTGATGCACCACAATCAGTTACTCCCTCAGGGGGGTAACCAGGAGGAGTCAACATCAAAACTCAGCATTGCACCACTCAGCACCCTTGCTGCTGTCCACTTGTCATTGGCCACATAACTACCCCATCATTACATAGAGTTTGTATACCATTGCAAGGAGTTGGAAGTGATTGCTGAAGCAGCTGTGCACTTGAAGGGAGGACTGTGTCACTCTGATTCTTGCATCAGCCAGAAAAAGTCATGCACTGAGTCAGCAACAGGCATATGTTTGAGCTGGTATTTCATTATTCAAGTGAATAGCTTCAGTGCCAGCCTCATTAGATTCTATAAAAACACAAGCCTGCCACAGTCACATCTTAGCATGGCAAAATCATAGCAATCCATTCAATTGATCAATAAAATGAGCAAAAATCCATTGGGTCAGCAATGGCTAATGCCATGTGGTACTACAATATATTTACCATGTGAAACCAGTTAAAACAAGAATGAAGACTACCATTTAAGAAAAGAAATGACTTAGAAAATTACTTTTGAGACAATACTGATGCCCATGTACACTAATTAATGGTAATGTACTATCCACGGTGCTGAAGGAGTCAAAAGTAAGAGATTTGTAAATATCTCCTATCTTGTAGATCAAATATTGATAGAAGAGTAAATACATTAAACTAAAGTGAAAAACATTTTATTGTATAAGAATTCTATCATTTCAAATTGTTTTTTTATATTCATTTTAGTAGGAATCATGGAGTGTATTCAATACAATGTGCAGGTTTTGATCTATGTTAACACTAATATGAAATTATTAATAGGTTGTTAAACTGCTGCCATACCACAACAACAGCTTGTATGTACTATTGCAGAGAATCTATCGACATTTATAATTCTGCAGGAAGAATGTGCCAGCATTCTTCAATTGGAAAGGCCATCAGCTAATTCCTTTTTGACAAGGAAGGAAAATGCTATCCTGAACCTAATTCCAGACTCCCCCTTACATGTCCTGCTGAGATTAAATCTGAGGACTTGGAAGGCCATGTCATGCAGTTAGCTTTGTTGTCAAGTTTATCAAGCTACTAGGTGACTAAGGACATGAGAATTTCACTGTGCCCTGTACACATGTCTTTAACTTGAACTTGAACATGGGTAAGACAACTTTCATCCTGTGCATACTTTGTGTTAATGTTAATGGAAAACTTTGAGATAAGTTTACATCATGCACAAAAGTTGCAACCTGACTATTATAATAAATTTGATGTTGGTAAAATTGTTACTACGGAGAGGAAATACTTATTTTCAAGCCTGAACCACTGTCAGCTTTACATGTTAGGTCAGACTGTATCAAAAATATCTTCAGGTCTCCAAAACTGAAAACCACAATTTAATCACAAATTAATCTCACTTTAGCATTGACCTATACATAAATGTAACATGGAGCATTAGGGAAGTCACACTGAACAAGTTTTGTCATAAGGAAGCAAATTAGGCATTTGTTTTTTGAGTTATATGAAAGCTTTTGACAATTATATTTACAGTAACAGAGGTTTCATATCTATTTTCATCATCATTATTCAACATTACATAAATAATACGTACACTATAATGGGTGACAAATATACATCTGTGTTATATCATCTCCGGCTTGGTTCCTGAGCTAATGAGTTCCCCTCCATAATGTTTAGGACAAAGACATGTTTTTCCTTATTTTACCCCTCTGCTCCACAGTTTTAAATTACAAATCAAACAATTCAGACATGATTTAAGTGCACATTGCAGAATATAATTTAAGGCGATTGGCATACATTTTTGTGACATCATTTAGAAATGACAACACTTCCTCTACATGGTTCCCCCAATTTCAGTGCACCATAATGTTTAAAACCATTGGTGTCGCGGGTGTTTATGATTACCCAGGTGTGTTTGCTTCATGAGATATCTCAGCTTGCTTCTACCCTTGCTTCTGTAGTTGTCATTGTTCAACATGAGTGCAAGAATCATTGAATCAGTGTGTCAATGAAAGTCAAGAAACCCATTCTGAGGCTGAAAAACAAGAATGAAACCATCAGAATCATCAGCAAAATCTTAGGATTGTCTAAATCAACTATCTGGAATATCATTAAGAAGAAAGAAAGCACTGGTGAGCTCGGTAATAGCAAAGGGACAGATAGGCCAAGGAAGACCTCCACTGCTAATGATAGATAAATCCTTACTGTGGTAAAGAAACAGCCCCAAATGCCTGTCCAACAGATCAGAAAGAGGCTTCAAGAGGCAAAATGTATTTGTCAGAGACGACTATTGGTAGAAGATTTTTATGAGCAGAAATGCAGAGGCCATAGTGCAAAATGCAAGCCACTAGTTAGCCACCAAAATAGCATGGCCAGATTACAGTTTAAAAAGTTCTTAAAACATCCTACAGATGATCTTGTGGATAGACAAGACAAAGGTTAACCAAGTGACGCCAAGAGCAAAGTGAAGAGATGAAAAAGAGCAAAATGTAGAGATAATTAGGAGCTGCCCAAGACCCAAAGCATATCACCTTATCTGTTAAACATGATGGCGTGGATGTTATGGCCTGGGCTTGCATGGCTGCCACAGGTACTGGCACATTTATCTTCATTGGTGATGTAACTGCTGTAGACATTGTCACAATGAATTCCGAGATGTAAAGAAACACCTTATTCTGCTCAAGTTCCAAACCCATTGGACAACACTTCATTCTACAACAAGATAATGATCCCAAACATACTGCTAAGTTTTTCAAAGTTAAAGCATGGAACATTTGTGAATGGTTAAACCAGTCACACAATGTATATCCAATTGAGCATGCTTTCCATATGCTGAATAGAAAACTTAAGGCAATAAGCTCCTGAAACAAGAAGGACCTGAAGATGGCTGCATTAGAGGTTTGGCAGACCATCATCAGAGAAGATCCTCAGCACACCTGGTAACAGCTACGAATCTCAGAGTTCACGCAGTCACTGCGTACAAGGGATCTGCACCAAAGTACTAAATATGATGGCTTTAAAAGACCTGCCATTGTTGTGTCTCAAACATTATGGTGCTCTAAAATGGGTGGACCATGTAGAAAAAGTGTTGTCATTTCTACGTGGTGTGACCAGAATGTATACAATTAAATTAAAGTCTGTAATGTGCCCTTTAATCACATCTGAATTGCTTGATTTATAATTTTAAACTGTGGAGCAGAGGGGTACATCAAGGAAAAATATGTCTTTGTTCTAAACATTACGGAGGGCTCTATATTGTGTATTTAAATCTGTACTTGAGAAATGTAATGTTTTTAAAGATTTGATCCATTCCTTAGACTATTAAACCAGCTAAATCCAACTTAGAGTCACAGGTTCCAGAGCCTGCCCTGACAGTACAGTACAAGGCACGAGGCAGGAACTAACCGTGGATGATACACAGTGATGATGATTATGATAAGCTTTTCAGGGTAAATTCAGTGCAAAAACTAATTTTAAAAATACTTTCTGAAATGTAAACTGCAGTATCTTTTACAGTGTCCAACACCATTAATACACGGCCAAGTATGATTAGAAAGCGTGCATGCCATTTTCTGAAGCAAGGCAATGTAACAATCTCAAAATCAAGTAAACCAATGTAAAGAGCACTCTAAAATACTGCATACATTCCTTCAGAAAGATCTGCAGTCAAAGATGATTAAAACTAAAAGGTCCTGATTTCTGTTACAGGAAACAAGAAGAAAATAACTTTAAAATAAGGAACAATTTCAAATGTTTGATGAATGATTATTAAAATGTAACCTTGACAGCAGAGAGGAGACCAGAAAACATGAAAAGAGTGGAATCATGCTGGTCATACTGATTATTTTATGCAGTAAAGAAGAAATGAAAAATAGGAAAAACAGTAATAAAAAATACTCAGATTTCTGAACTCTTGTGGCAAGAAAAGTATCAGTGTTAGCTTATATATTAAAGAAAAGGATCCTTGCAACACAGTTGATTTACAAAACGAATACATAAAACTTAAAGTAATTCCACAAAATATAATATGACCTTCTCAAACCCGCTTGATTCAAGTCAGCGTTGTGAGGAGCTGAAGCCTACCCTGGCAACATCAAGCAGAATGAGGGGAACAGCACTGGACACATTGACATTCCATTGCCAGGTCCACTCCTCATGTTCAGTCACACTCGCCTCTTTTAATCTAACCAGCTCTAGGGCAGCGGTTCTCAGCCAGGCCCACTGAGGGCCTCAGTAAACTTCGGGTTGCATGTTGACTGCAAAAAAATATAAAATTGCAATCATTAAACTCACTCACAATTATTACTAAAGCAATAAAGATCTAAAGCAGTGGTGTCAAATGTATCTTTTTAAAAGTGGACCATTTACTCAATATCCAAAATATGTTACATACAATGTGCAACGACTCACACTTTTCTCAAGGAAACACTTTTAACGATTATTTAATAGATTGTATCCATATAATGCAGTGGTTCTCAACCTGTGGGGCGGGTACCCCCAGGGGGGCGCGAAGTAACAAAAAGGGGTGCGCGAAGATGTGAAAAAAAGAAAACAAGAATGGAAAATATGAAAAATACATCTATTGAAACCAAAACAAATTAACTTAAATTACATTCTGATACTAGAGAAGTAAATATAGAGTTAGATAAATGTCGATAAAAGTTAAGTAGGTATAATAAAATATGCATCTATGATATATCATTAATTAAAAAAGAACAAATTGGTATTAGTGGGCTCCTTTCAAAAAAACATTAGGGGGGTGCGATTAAAACTGTTATGAAAACTCGGGTTGCAAATACTTAAAGGTTGAGAAATGCTGATATAATGCCAAGCAAGATTATATTTACACCAACCAAGAAAATGTCTGCTTACACCAATCTATGCAGCAGAGAGCACCACAGCTACTAGCCTATACTTAGAATGACAACAGAATGCTAGTAATGATGATGTTATGATTAAGAAACCCAGGTGGTAGCAAAAATAACTTTTATTTAATAAAACACAAAGGCTGTCTTTGAAATGACTTATTAATTTTATAT
>JANRMT010062861.1:36677696-36701304 GCA_026402145.1 Polypterus bichir lapradei
TATATTATATTATATTATATTATATTATATTATATTATATTATATTATATTATATTATATTATATTATATTATACTAGCTGTCCCCCAGCTAGTAGTGAAACAGGACACTACGGCTCCCTACTCCTGATGTCACGCTTCCGCTTCCCCTTCCCCTCAGCTTGCAGCCTCTGCCTTGGATTAGAGCAAATATATTACTCCTGCAAACAAACTATGATTCTTAACGCGTTGAGAGAAGTCACAAAATCAACTGGAATGTTCAAGCAAATTATAGAAAAAAACCCAATCTAAATCTGTTAAGAAGTTCTCTCGTTCGCTAGCTAAGCGGTGGTAAGGTACACACCCCGAGGGTGGCACATTAGTGAGGAGGGAAGCACCCCCTTCCCCTCAGCCTGCTGCATGTCCCTCAGATTCGTGCCTACTAATCAGGTAGAAAACAAAAGTAAAACATTGTCATAATGTGTATTTGATTATGCTGTAAGACTACAAAAAATTGAAAGTCTGACATTTTCAGAATGATAGTTTTATGATTTACCTGTAAAGTGGTTACTTGTTTCTCCAGCATTTAGAATATCTAGAAGAAAATGTTTCCAAGTACAATGTGGCAAGGTCATTTCTAAACAGCAAAAGATGAATGACAGATATATCAGAGGTTGAGTTCTTTAACATCCAGACTTACTGAGTGAACAGGGTAAGTTAAAATTAATCTAATGACCTGTGATAAATAAGAGGGAAAGATGGAGAGGTGTCTATTTAAATGGCAATATAAAACAGGAATGCACTGCATAAATTTTATACAATGACACAATCCACAAAAAGAAGATACAAAGAATTTTTTAAAGTACTCGTATTTAGCTCAATTGCTATTCTTTTACTCCTTGTACTAATTATTAAACACAGCACATCTCTGGCTAAAGGCCAGCATACTGTGTACTACAAATTGAATATACAGCCATCCATCAGTCCATTGACTGAACCCGCTTTTTTCAAATATTAGTCACAGAGAAGTGGAGGTGGAATTCTTGGACTAACTGGAAATATTGGAATTATTGTGGTAATGGATGTGAAGCAGGAATCAGTGCTCAAGACACTCAAGATCCCATGCACACTTACAATTTGGTTTTGGCAATGTGAGAAAAAACTGGAGTACCTGAGAAAACCATGAACTACAAACTCCGTCCAGAGTGACTGGTCCCAGAATGATACACTGGTCTCTGGAGGAGCACTGTAAAACCAAGCTGCTGTAAAAAATGTAAGATACCCAAGTGTGAATTGTGTAAGCTTACAACGAGATGTCACTTCAGGCCATATTTAAAGAAATGTAAAGGCTGCTAAATAGTAAATTTATGAAAGAATGGCTATGAGTTACAAAGAAAACAGGAGTCTCATGCTGCAATATGCAGAAGAACTGTTTTTAAAAAGAGAATGGCCATTTACTTAAAATACAGGTGTTGATATCTGAACACAAAAGCTTATTTAGATGTTATCTTTTTCAACAATTGATCACAATGTTTCTGATAATCTATTCAGATAGACTAATGAGTTTTTCTCTGGACACCCATTGACCTCTGTCCAGGCAAAATACACATGCTGGTATGGTGGCACAAGGAGTCATGTATCAATGGTCACAACTAAACCTGAGCCATCTTAAAGAGATTTTTACCATGGCTTAGGGAAAAAAGTCACAGCAAAGCATTACTGAAGTGGCAAGTGTGTAAAGGCACCTCCTATGGAACGAGTTTTTGCAACATTAATGCACAGCTTTGGTAACTTTCATACAGCCGATTAATTCTGAATTAATATATTGAGTTAAAAGAGTAAAACAAATGTTACACTAACAAAAAAAAATTATGAAGCCTGCTGAATCCAGGGCAAGAGTTCATCCCAACAGCATCAGATTCAAGGAAGAGATCGACCCTGGGCAAGGTGGCAGTCCATTGCAAGGCCCACTCATGTACATGCCTACTGCTACACTGGGCTGATTGAGAAAATCTCCAGATAAGCTAACACTTGTCTTTGGAGAGAGAGTGGTGCAGCAGCTAAAACTCTGAAATTAGATCAAAAGGTTGCCTCTGCCTCACTGGGCGATCCTCAGCAAGCCACTTAACCTGTCTGCACTTCTACTGCAAAAAAGATCTGCAAACCATTGTCATGTATCTTCACCTTGGATCAACGGTGTGCAGTTTCAGTTACAGGTTTTGGTTCCAATCCGTTTTTTTAATTAGAAGCCAATTATTACTGCTGAAGCAATTATACCACAAGCAAAGGTTTTGTGTTTCACTTTATTTAACTCACTTGTTAAGATTCCTCACCTTTTATTACTTTCTTTTAGTCTCAATGAGGTGCATTCAGTGTTTTAATTGCCTCTTGATTTTTTTTAACCAGCTGCCATTTAACAGTGAAATACAAATGACAAAGGAACAAGCAGTTCACCCTCCAACTCAGCCCCATTTACACATACATGTGTTCATCATAAAGTATTTGTTTAAATAAAATATTTGGAAAGAAATGAAACAGGAAAAAAGGAAAAACTGAAAAGTATTAATCTGCTCTGGAATACAAATCATTTGGAATATATCTGAGAAAAGAAAAATCTACAATATAAGAATGACTAGATGTGGTAGAATTAAAATTCTAACAAGCCGTACTTCACAGTAGAATTAAAATGTTAATAAGTGTGATTGGTATAGAAGAATAGAGTCGCCTCAAATGTTGAGGCACCAACCGGGTGATCCTGTTTAATAACTGAAAAAACAAAAACAGAGCATGATAGCACAAACACAAAGAAAAGATGATAAGCAGCCCAATAAAGTAGTATCTCCCAGGGTAGGGAAGCATAGGAACTTCGTAGGACCTCTGTCCATGTTGGTTTTACCGGTCTGAAATCAGACGCCATCCTCTGGGACTGTCTGGTTTTATAGACAGAGCTTATTTTTAAAAAATCATCAACTTCTTCCAAAATGGCATTTTTCACTGAAACTGTTACCTTGCAGGAAATGTTTGTATTAGAGAAATTCCAATTTCAGAAATGGATTCAGCATATCTAAATCTATAAAGCACACTGATTTTTATTTCACGGGAGGATTTTGTCGCAGACAAGTGTAATGGTTGAGGATTTGAGAAGAAAAGCAGAATACTGAAGAGAAAAACCCATGATGATAGTGTGGAAACTCTCTGTGATAGAGAATTCTGAACATTGGATCCTTGGTGCATTTGTGTTTAGCAATAAGTAGCATGGTTTAATAAAGACCATATGTCTGTTTAATCTCTATGAGCAGACTCTACAGGCAGTGGATGGCAGTAGTGATATACAACTATGACTGGCTTTTTGAATACAGTAATGTTTAATAAAATCTTGAGGCTAAATTTGGAAGCTACAGACATCTAAGAGAGTGTGCATTCTTGGATCGAACCACAAGTATAGGGCAGAGAGCAGAAGTGAAGGGTGGATGCATAGACTGAGATGGTAGTGATTAAGACCATTATCAGCTACATGCATTGTGTTAAACACTGCAAATAATGTTAAGATAGGAGGATTGGCTGATGATTCTGAAGCAGAATACAAAATCCAAAGATAATGAGGTGACACCCTGGAAATGGCAGTTCACATAGACTCACTACTAAATACACTGGACACAAAATAAATTGGAGAACAAGAAGGGTGAAAATGTAAGAGTTTAAAAGTGAAGGATATGGAATGTCTAAAAATCAAGAATACACCTTATGAGAAGTATTTTGAAGTTGTAGTGGACTCTAAGCTATCAAATTTCTGACAGCGTTGAGAAGCCATTAAGAAGGCAAACAGAATGTCATGTTGTATAGCACGCTGTGTGGAGTACAAGTCCAAGGAGGTTCTGCTCAAGCTTTATAACACACTGTTGAGGCCTCATTTGGAGTACTGTGTGCAATTATGGTCTCCATGCTACATAAAGGACATAGCAGCACTAGAAAAGGTCCAGAGAAGAGCAACTAGGCTGATTCCAGGGCTACAGGGGATGAGATGAATTCAGAAGAAAGATTAAAAGAGCTGAGCCTTTTCAGTTTAAGCAAAAGAAGATTAAGAGGTGACATGATTGAAGTGTTTAAAAATATGAATGGAATTAGTACAGTGGCTAGAGACTGTTATTTTAAAATGAGTTCACCAAGAACACAGGGACACAGTTGGAAGCATATCAAGGGTAAATTTCATGTAAACATTAGGACGTTTTTCTTTACACAAAGAATGATAGACACTTGGAATAAGCTACCAAGTAGTGTGATATTTTTTTTGGAAGAATTAAGTGGATAGGACTAGCGAGCTTAGTCGAGCTGAATGGCCTGTTCTCGTCTAGATTGTTCTAATATTCTAATTTCTAAAAACTCTTCAAGTTTACAGTTATGCGTAAACAGTCAAACTGATGATCAGCATATACTATACAGTACAAAAGTGCTAAGTTCAAGTACAGGGAAATGACAAATTATATAACAATCTAGTAAAATCTCTTGCAGAATATGGTGTGTGGTTTTAGTTTCTGTATTATAAAGCCACAGTGGCTCTTGAAGTTGGTACAAAGAGCAGCAAGTAGTGATGAGCGAAACAGGCAAGTTTCGATTCGCATGCGATTTCACAAAACTTACACTAGCATTTATTTCTGTAGACAATTTCATGATTATGAAATGCAAAATTCACTAAAGATTTTTTAAGGATTAAAAAGACAAACAAGAAATACTGCTCCCTATTGCCTCATCATATGTCTCTGTTGTTTTGTACAGCTGCATAAACCATGTAATCCTAAACCACATCAGAAAAATCAAGAACCATGGAAGAGTGCAGCATTTTTTTTTACTTTGACATGTTGCATATTTTCTACAGAGACACACTAAAATGCACAGTCTTGTACATTACTGTTTTTTCCACAGGAAAACACAGTACATGGAAAGGTGCCACTGCCAAAAACCCCTCTCCTCTATTACTTTACAATTACTTTCACCTAGCTGAGGATATGCACAGTTCGTTTTTTTTTTCCCACTACAAATCTTTATTTAAATTATAAATCAAAGGCAAACACATGAAGAATGCTGTCAAATTGGAAATGAATGGCTTCCTTCTTCTGTGAAAAAAATCAAATTTTGATATAAGTGAAAAACTATTTATTTGATTATTTTTGGGGAAACAAAACAGTTTTTGCTACGGATTCAATTTATTTTACACTAATCATTTAGTTCATCACTAGCAACAAATCCTTCATGGTGAAAGAGAAATGTCTTAATCCAACAGATTAAAACAACTGAATCTGTGTATTCTTGAGTAGAGAGTAGTATGCAGGATTTTGTTCAAGGTTTCAAAAATCTGAAGTAAACTGACAAAGTAAATCTTTCAGACGGTAAATTGCAAGTGACGCTGTACTTTGAAATCTGAAATTAAATGTCTTGAAATTATTATTTATTACACAAATGGTTATCAAAGTGTAAAACATGTTACCCAGTGATATCTTGAGGCTGACATGTTGTTCACCATTCATAAATGTCTTATATTTAAGGGAACAAAACGACGATAATTATTCTACAGTGTGGTTAAATCTTTTGTCAAAATCACAAAAGTTCAATAATCAGATAAATGGTCTTCAACTTTAATATTTAGAATTTATTCCATTCTGTTTTAACTAACCACTTATTTTGGTACACCAGCCTCAGAGTGTTTCAACCATGAATTCTTGAGGACATGGGAAGAAAAAAGATATTTGAAGAGCAGCACAAGGATGTTAGCCTGTGTCAACCCAATATGTCTAAAATCAGTAATAAATCAGCCAAAGGCATATCTCTATTCTCCATTCCAAAGATAAATTAAGGTACTTCAGTCTATTGTTTGGGAAGGTCACTGCACTGAATTGAATTCTCTGTCACATTCCATGGAATATTTATTCCATGACTTTCCTAACCTATTTCTTTGGTGCATTATCCTGCTGAAATAGGCCATTTTCAAGATGGTTACACTGTTGCCAAAAGGACTGCACCTGATTGACAACAATGTTCCATCTTGTAGCATTCAAAAATTCCACTACTGTATCAAATGTCCCAGTGTATGCCAGGAAAAAAACACCACAAACCATCACCTCGCCACCACCAGCTTCTCCTGATTGTTATGCACTGCAGATGGAAAGTACAGGGACCTTTGTTGTGTGAGTTCATAACCAGGAGTTCTAATCAATCTTTTCAACAAAAAAAAGGGGAAACTCTCAATCATAGTTGAAGTTCATGCCAAATAGTCTTTAACCAGAATATACAAGTACATGTAAGGTAAACCATTGTTATCCAAATCTCAGGTGACAAGGAAAATCCAGGATGACCTTTTATGCCATCTAAGTGATATTTCACATGTTATCAAACCAACACCATAGTAAGCAACTGCAGCACCTGTGAAAACTACAAGCTACTTGAAAACAACATTAAATCAAAAAAAATAATGAAGCATTAACAATGAAACGTTAACAACCCCCAAAACTATAGTTTTTGATTTCCACAAAAATCATCATAGAAAATGAAATTTTAAAATGAAGGATAATTTTCAATAAAGGAGCACATTACTGATAGTTTTATTTCATCCTATACCCAGGTGGCAGAGGCTTAACCACAAACTTCTGAAATTTAAATGTGAGACAAGTAGAGGTCTACTACTGTCATATTGCTACTACATTCATAGTAGGGCACAAGTAGAAATCATAATCAAGGGAGCCAGATAATAACCTGCAATACTTAGCAACAATCTTCCTTCTCTTTTTTCTTAAAGGTGTCTGCAGAGCCGGTCAATTCATTAGATAACACAGACAGATGTCTAGGGTCCTGTCATTTGAAGATGCACACACTCTGGATACTGAGGGGGGTCCTCCAGATCATCAGATAATACTGAATGGGTGCTGTTACCATCTGGGTTGTGTTTATGAAACTTAAGGAGTGCATGCTCCGTTCACCAAAAGATGCACACGCTTTAAATTCCATAGTATATACGCAAAGGCCTACCTAAGGGATGTGCACTCTGGACACTGAGGTAGACAACCAGGTTGTCAAAGTCTAATAATTCTGACTACCTTCAATGGACAACAAGGGTGATGTCTGTCCATCCTGCCTAGGGCTCCAAATGGTCGTTGACGGGCACTGAGTGTCTAACATGCCATTCGTTGATGACGCCCCATAGGAACAGGCAACCATCCATTGATGCAAAGCACAACGTAGACTGGATCAATATGGTCACAAACATTCATGAAAAAAAAAAATAAAATGTGGAGTAGTTAAAAAATTGTTAAAAACCCCAAAACTGGACCATATTACCTGAATCTTTAACATCTGACGGGAAGTTTCCATAATGTCAAGAGCATTTAAACATATCCTGGGGTTCCATTACCTTGAATTAGGAAAAAGCAGGATTTGTCAGACAAGGAAAGGTTTTACCAATCCTCCAGTGTCTGGTGTTTATGCTCCTTAGTCGTCTACCATCACACCATTTTCTTTCCCCAGAACCCCTGTCCAGCACCACCACCCCTGCTGGGTATTAAACTCGGGTGGGTTTGTCAGCTGTCATACTCCATTCTGTGACTAGAAATCACTGGGTCTATGCTCTGCTGTGATTGTTTCAGCAGCACTGTTGCTCTTATCCAAAGTTTGACTGATTGGCCTCTGTCTGCCACTTGCTTTAACGGTGTGGCTATAAGTTAGTCTTTTTTTTTTTTGGATTCTGGCACGTTCTAAATAGACCATGACACTCTTGTACTTGAAAACGTTAAGCACTATGATGTCTCCCACAATACACCAAGCTTTAGTCATGTTCTTTCTCACTCTGAACTGCAAACACATGTGACGCATTGGCACCTACCTACCTGTTTTAAACAGAGCCATCTGCATGTAAGATGCTGTCGCTCACTTAATAAAGTGGCCACTCTGTGTATATTACTATATTGATAATGTTAGGAATATAAAAATAGGTATTTAAAAGTTATTACCTGACCTTAACAAAACTCTATTAAAAATACAGTATTTTTTTCTTTTCTTATCTTAAGTATTATGATAATGTCACCGTTGGAATTACACTCACGCACATGAGATCTAGGTGAGGGCCTTATAGAAAAACGGGTTTCAATTGTCCTTCTTTGTTCAGTTTAATTATTTTTATTGGGTACACATTTTGATGCACCATTTACTTTTTAAACGTTCAGGTCATGGAGCATTGTGCTTGTCGCTGAAATAATGATCTGAGGATAAGGCTGCACTATAGCTTGTTATCATGACACATTTTCAGACCCAATTTCTGCCGCACATATCCAATGTGTAATGTGGCTAAGTGCTCACCTTAATAAAATGCAAAATAAGTTCTTCCAAGGTAAGAGTGTTGAATTGTGAGAATTAAATGCGTAATTTTAGCTCCTATTATTCTTCTGTTTAATGTGTTTTTTCATCAAAGGGCAATCATTGACCCTTTAAATCGAACAAAATGAAAAGACAATTTGATTTTTTTTTTTCTGCAGCAAGGGGACCTCAATCTGAGCACTGTGTTTCTGTCCTCAAAAAGTCTAAATATGTCTCTGGTTAATGTTAATATATGTTTCTGGTTAAACTTCATCAGCTGTTTATCAACTGTTAATATGTAGCTTATTATACCCTCTGAAAATGCCTTTAAGAGGAGGAAATTCATGAAAAAGTGAACAATGATTTCATTACATTAAGCAAATCACTCCAGTCTCCTCTAAACCAATATACAATTTGCTCTCCCTGTTGCAGCTGTATTATACTGTAGCCATTCTTTGGTCTAACAAGTTTGAGGTAGGCAGCTACCCAATGACAGCCTCCACTATACAGCTTCCTTTATAATCCTTTTGCCATTAAGTCATTCTGCCTTCTAGAGCATTGCATTTTGGCATTTTTTCCATTAACAGGTATGTAACAGGTATGTACAGCATATATATTATTCCAAATGGGTTACATACAGAAAGTTCAAATTCCACACCTGGTCTGGGCAGAGTGTGCATATTATCTCATGTCCGAGTATGGTTGATTTTCTGGGTATTTCAGGTTCCCCCAACATCCCAAAGGGTTGGCTCTGTGAGACTGTGAGTGTTATGATTATAGAAACGTTTTTTTTTTTTTTACTACTGAAATATTTTTTTTAATACACAGCTTTTCCAAAGCTTTGCATATCAGGGATTCAGATTCTATGGTTATTTTCATCATATATTCCTTCTCTGCAAAGTCCATCTTTTGGTTAAATTGTTTTTTTGTATTTTTTTTTTTTGGGAAAAGCCATTTTAGTGAACTGTTGAAATGTAACAACATAACATCCCATTACTATATATATATATATATATATATATATATATATATTGTGAAGGACAGCCGGGTCCCATGCCCGGCAGGGACGCCCCTGCTGCTTATGTTCCGGGGGAGCCTCCATGGACAGTCCAGTACCTCCCCCGGGACGCTTGGTGGCAGCCTCCCTGGCCGACGGTGTTTTCCCAACCACCCGCAGGGCTCCATGGGAGATGGAGTCCTCCACAGCTTGGTTGGGGCCCGGCGTGGCCGCAAGGGGGAGCTGCCTGCTTCCCACAGCCCGGCTGGACGAGCCTGCAGCCCCACCCGGAAGTGCAATTAGGACCAGGTGGTTAATCACCTGGAACGCTTCCGGGTGGGCTATAAAAGGGCCCAGCCACCACCACTCGGTGAGCCAGAGTTGGGAGGAAGAAGGAGACGAAGCTTGCCTGGGAGGAGTGGTGGAGAATTGTGGTTTTGTGTGAGTTTTGTGCTTTGGGACTGTGTTTGGGCTGTGTGGCACGGGGAAGACGTGTCACACAGCTGAAGAAAAAATAAAGCCTGTGTGTTTTAGTACACGTGCCTCTGCGTGGTCTGTGCCGGGTCGGGCGCTATATAGCGCCTTTTACAATATATATATATATATATATATATATATATATATATATATATATATACATACTATATATATTCTATATACCTTCACCCTATTGGAGCTATTTTTAGGAAATGTAACATTTCTTTTCACTGCTATGCTGATGATACACAGGTTTATATTCCTGTTTGCAACTCTGCAATGAATCAACGGCACAACTGTCTTTCTGAACTAAGATCCTGGATGGCTTATAATTTTCTTGATCTGAATCAAAATAAAACGGAGGTGCTTATAGTGGGTCCACCAGCTAATGCCCAAATTGGTCTTGGACTTCTCATCTCTTTCTCTGTCTTTTGCAAACCTCAAGTCCGCAATCTTGGTGTTATCTTTGATAGTAACCTCTCTTTTGAGAAACAGTTTAATTCTGTAGTCAAGAGTTGCTTTTTCCAGCTTCGTCTATTAGGTAAGATCAAGCCTTTTTTATCTTCTAGGGATCGTGAGAAAGCTACTCATGCTTTTATCTTCTCTCGCCTTGATTACTGCAACTCGCTGTATTCTGGGATTAGCAAAACCCTGATACGCAGGTTACAGTTGGTCCAGAATGCTGCTGCTTGCTTTCTGGTTGGGGCAAGAAAGTCTGATTCTGTTTCTCCAATATTAGCTTCTTTACACTGGCTGCCTGTCAGTTTTCGAATTGATTTTAAAATCTTGTTACAAGTTTTGAAATCTTTACGTGGGCTTGCTCCTGCCTATTTATCCGAATTGTGTGTTTTACACCAGCCATCTAGAGTGCTTAGATCTTCTGGTCAGTTGTCTCTTGTTGTCCCTCGTACCAAGTGTAAAACTAAAGGGGGACAGGGCGTTTGCAGCTGCTGCTCCTCGCCTGTGGAACTCTTTACCTCATTACATAAAGGAGTTGTCTACAATTGAACTGTTCAAAACGAGATTAAAGACTCATTTCTATTCACTTGCATTCCGTGACCTTCATTAATACTGATGGTTTCCTCATTGTGATTATGTAACATTACTTCTATTTATTATTTATTTTATTTCTATTTCTGTTATTCATGTTAATTGTATGTTTTTCTTTTATTCTATTATTGTAAAGCACTTTGGCCACAGCATTCCTATGTTGTTTTAAATGTGCTATATAAATACATTTGACATTGACATTACTAGGGGGGGTTGTACCTGAAGTCGTGTCACACAGCATCATCAGCAAAAACCTATAAAAGTCAGCATCATGGACAATACTTTGTCCAAGATTGTGGATTAGTTCTGAAAATTAATTGTGATGAGAGGTAGTTCCTGAAATTCTCTTAGATTGTGTTGATCAGTGAAATTTGACAAACCATTTTTTGCAGTGGTGGGTTTGTGTTATGTCTGCTAGGCAGACAAGATTTGGGGAGACCAGAAGAAGGACAACAACAGATCAAAAGCAGGAGAATAAGGGAAAGGCACCTGTCAACACCAAAATGAAGGGAAAGAGGGAAAGTCAAGGATGTAAGTAAAGATTGATACACAAATAATCTATCAGTTCTCTGTTGTCCTTGTTCGCCAAAGATTTTCCTGAAAATTCACTGTGCAGCCAGCTTAGACAAACTTTTTTCTTCCCAGATACCCAAGATAACGTGACATCATGGTGCTGTAGTAACCAATGCTGAATGAGACAGCCCCCCCCCCCCAAGTATATAACACTAATCGTAACCGTTGGCGGTCAATTGGTATACCATCTGAAATGCTTCTTTTGATATGGCTTTAATAAGAAGTGTTTTACCCTGAGCTAAAATTAGTGAAAAACTTGAGAATGCATTTAAACACAAACACACAAGTTAATTCGAAACGTTGTGTGTGTGTGTGTGTGTTTGTGCCTTAAGGGTAATGTCTTTTTTTGCATGGTTTTGTTTGTGACCTGTATGTACTATGTTAGTCTACCACTTTGAAAGCAATACCCAAAGTGCTGTTCAGCTGATGCAAATAGGAAGGAATGAAGAATCCACATCCAGTGTTGTGCCTATTTGATAGCAGCAAAAGTGCATGAGCAAAAGTGTCAAGAAAAAAAAAGAAAGAAGCAAACTGTACTTTTTGTTTCAAGAAGGGTTAAGGCCCTGTTAGCGAATCTGTGGGTGGGCAACCCTTAATGAATTCAAGCTACCGTTGCTGTTGCCACTTTCAGCAAGATACAGTATTTTACTGTTCTGATATTTAATTCTCTTGATTTTATTTCAGGGAGGAATTGTGACACAGTAGTTAGCAATGCTGCTTCACAGCTCCAGACACATTTTTGGCTATGATAATGAGTCCAGAATAGTTGGCAGATACCTCCCTAGCCCTCAGAGACCCTCAAAAGACCACTGCACCATTATAATCCACTCAGAACTAGTTCAGTTCCTTCTTTCCCATTTTGCCAAAATTCACAAACATTTCCTTATTTTTGGCGCTCTCAAGGCAAAGCTAATTCAGCTGCATTCACTCACCACTACTGACTAATGGTGGGGCAGTGTTACACGATTGTATTCAATCTTCCCTTAAGCCAGTACACTACTTAGAAAAATGATAAAGACAAGCAGTCACCCAACCAGTATAACTTTTTAATTTTGTCATCAGTATTAAATTAACTTAAAGATTCTTGAACTCTAGAGAAGTGCTGCTGTTTTCACTTAACCAGGACACATCGTTCCACTGTTTTCCAGGAAAAATTCATGGCAATAAATTTGGAGGTGCTGATTCTCATTTTAGTCCTGCCATCTACTGGTTCCCCAATCAAGACTGTTTTCTGCCCTATTCCCTGTGCTGCTGGGATAGACTCCAGCCAATCCTTAATTATTTAAGCAGGTTGGAGAATATTATGCGATGTTGTGGATCTCATCTCAGCTGCTTATACTCGATCTGGAAATGCTGTGGTTCACTATGATGATCCCAGCCTGATAAGGCCGGAGGGCCAGAGCATAGATCTGATTTCACTTCTAATAGGAGGCATACACTTGATGTAGTCCAACAGTCACCCCAAATGATCTCAGCTCAGCACCCAGGATATAAACATAGCTTTCATTTTGGAAACAGCATGCAGCTCTTGTATTAGAGGCTTGTACTCCTGAAGTACTTCTCACAAAACATCTGATAGCCCAGACTGTTAAACTCATTTGCAGTTTTGCTGAGCTCTAAAAAGGCATACATGACCCGGGACAGAAACCACACTGATACTGTAAATCCCAGTGACACAGAAGGATACATTGGCTCAAGCCTTCTGACATAGCTTTTCCATGAAGGCTGTAATTGGAATTCTACTTTTTTTTTTTGAAAGGGGAACGTTACTGCAGTGACCAAACTTAGGTGTCCATAAAACCACACTGTTTTCTGTTCCCATCATTGTGGTACGCCATTGTAATCAACTCAGTCCCATGAATTTTCTCCAGTAGTGTCTTTAAACAGATTTTGAAAAATCTCTTTCTTTGAAATGAGTGTTTTATTCAAACACATTCATTTTTCGATCAGTTTTTCATTCTTATTAGAGAGTGCCTGTTGTAGGTTCAAAAACACATGAGGCAGTATTATGAAGCAGTCCATAATTTCCTTTTCTAAAGTAATAAATAAACAATAATAATTAAGTAAGTAAGTTGCAGTCCTGGGATCACCTTTTCAACACGACTAAAAACTCTGCATTTCTCAAGTTTTCAAAATGAAATGAAGAATATCTTCTGCTGACATTACTTAACCCACGAGGCTTGACTTCCTGACTTCTCCATTGTGGACTTCAGCAATTATCTCAATCTGTGCCTTGTTGACTACCATTGTAATTTTTGCATTTATTTATAGGCCAATGACTGGATGTTTAGACTTTTATTTATCTTCAAAGTACATATTATTGGCAAGTTCCTTTGAATACAAGCATTTTCAAAGTAAAGTGAAAATAGAAAAATATTAACAGGTAATGAAGCTACAATTTATCTTTCACAATCTGTGTTTTTCCTATAAAAATCAGGCATTGTTTTGCTCTGTTTTGAAGACATTGGAAGCCGCACTCCTGTCTGAGTGAATCTGGGTGTGAATAATTACCATCCAATGTGTTATTTCTGCTTTACAAATGGATAGTTCTATTGAGACTGCACAAAATGTGTCTGTAGATCGCTTCTTGGCTGTCGACTCTAGTATTTCCACTACCATGTTAAACAATTATTGGCTGAGGTAAATTGGGCAGGTGTTATATTTTCTGCTGGAAAGATGTATTGATGTGAATCTCCAGCATTGAGTTGTCTCTCACCATGTTTCCAACAAACCACCAAAGCTCCTGTGTTTCCACTCAATAGACCATGATAAATTAGTCATTCACAAAAAGGAAAATGAACCGAAAACAACTGTCAGAGTGTCACACATCTAAATTCAGGAACACGGATTAGAAAAAGAAAAGGTAATACTTTTTACACCACAAAGGAGGCAGTCTGTGTGCCAAATTATTAAATTATATTTCAATAACAGTGTTACAGGTAAATTAAAAAGAAATTAAGCTATGTCAATTAATGAGCTGTTAGTAATGCAAAATTTAAATCCTGGGTTTATCTATCTATCTATCTATCTATCTAATGTAGTACATACCTAATATATAATGTATCTATTGTAATGTATATCGATTATATATAGTTTTTCATATCCATGTATAGTAGCTATTTAGACACAGCTAGATATTATTTATCTATATATCCCAAATTCTTCTACTAATTTTATAATAAATGATGTTGCCAAAGCACTAAAATGGAATTAACAATTTATGTATAGCAAGATAAATACATATATACATAATAAATTGCATTATTCACATTACATTATTCACACTGCTTCTCCATTAAAGTAACCAGTTCTCAGGTAGGACAGGTTGGCCCCAAGTGTTGAGCAAGATGCCTACATATATGCCCAGTGGGTAGAAGAACAAATGAAAGATCAACACTTAGGTGTAGATCCTGCAGCTTAGTCGGGGTATTGTTAGCATCCTTCCTCTACTGGTTTTTAAAAGAAGTGTCCACATTTCCATTGCAGGCAGGCCTACTAAATAGGCAGGAATAGAGAATGTATTGTACTTTGGTGCCAGCAATTAGACACAATGCTGATCATCACTGGAGAAATGTTTTTCTGTATAAAATCAAAACCAGATGCAATTTGTTAAGCTGTTGGTTCTTTTGTTGCCACCAGTATTCAAAGTGATTTTGCGATTGCAACTAAAAACATCCATGGTATGATTTCCTAATTGGATTTATAACAGGAGACAGCCAACAGCACAAGCCACAGTTATTATACATGCAGGCCTATTCATGGAATTAGCAAAAATAAGAAAGAACAAGAGGTAAAATAAATTGTAATTAAAAACACAGACAGAGACATCTGAAGCATAGAGATTTATCCGTCCATCCATTATCCAACCCGCTATATCCTAACTAAAGGGTCACGGGGGTCTGCTGGAGCCAATCTCAGCCAACACAGGGCACAAGGCAGGAAACAAACCCTGGGCAGGACGCCAGCCACCGCAGGCATAGAGATTCCAAAAGCTAATTTTGAGGCCATAACGAACATTCAAGACTGAGCAAAAGGTAAGTGGAAATTTCCACAGCTTAAATAATATACACACTTAGCTATGGATTTCTAGTGTTTACCAGAACTCTGTGTAAAGCTATTACATATCAATGGAAACCACCAGAAAAATGAGCAATAATGCTATCTATTAATGGCACTATGAGGTAATGACCCTTGCCATCAGAGAGAAACCAATCAGGGTTCTTCTCCTTTCCATTTAAAGTCTACACACATAGAGGCTGTCTGTGAGCTCACAACTATAAGCTTATGTAGTTGAGAAATCTGAAAACTCCTCTTGCTCACATGCACAAGCAGGCCCCTAACTTACTGTAACTGGGAGTGTATAATATCACACAGCAGCAGGCTCTGAACCTTTCCACCCCCAAAAATTACCCAAAAGACCATCCTCAGCCAAAGAGAGCAGTTTCAAACATTTGGAGTTCAGACTTTAGGTTAGTAAGTTCCTTTAGGAAAAAGAGTAAACAGATTAGATGCCCTCAGTTTTGTGGAAAGGGACTAAAACAAAAATGATCTGTACAAGAGATGACAATTGCTGGTGAATGGAACCAAAAATGACCTTCAGCATTGTTCACCTTGCCGCCCAGGTCTTTGGTGGTGACTCACATTGCCAACTACTTTGTCCCTTTGTCCGCTTATGCATACCATCCAACTCTGCCTCACTCTGCTCACCCGAGTTCAGAGAGGTGAGGTGAACCAAGGCTAGGGTCCGTAACCAGGACTCGCCATTAGCCACGCATTAGGGCTGATGTGACTTTAGTAGCCAAGAGACATGATCGAAAGCTCTCAAAATTCTGTGTGTTCTTTCCTACCTACACTGTCCACTGTGCTGCATTTTATAGCCGACTCCTCCAGGTAGCCTCACCCGCACGGGCAGGTCTCAGCCACCTGAAGAGCCCTCCCCTCCCAGATCTGGACCCAGGGGTGCTACAATATACCTGTATATAGCACAGAGGGAACATATAAGCTGTCATTATTATTTTGTGCATAATATATGTTGTCTATCTCAGCAAAAAATCTGACAGTTTTGTTATGTTTTATTATTAGTGAATGCTGAACAATTAGTACTATTTTCCAGGGGCCTCATCACTGTCGCAGCACCTCTGATGAAGGAAGTGAACATGCATTTTGGTTTAGAAGACCACCTTCAGACAGAGTTTGTGAAGTTTCACCTCATTGTTAGTCACCACTGAGTCCGTCTTCTGTATCTGTCTTAGCCCAGCTCTGTACCTTTAAAATCCTCAATTTTATCACATGACAAAAAAGAATCCAAAGAATTCATGAATAATTTTGATATATATATTTGTTCCTGCCTTGCGCCCTGTGCTGGCTGGGATAGGTTCCAGCAGACCCCCGTGACCCTGTGTTAGGATAGAGCAGGTTGGATAATGGATGGATGGATGTAGTTTTTAGCATTAACTTTTAAATTCTGCTGCGCCCTCGTGTAATTTTCAAATTTCCAATAAAAAATGATGATTCCTGCAATGTTTATGCTAATGTCTATTAGATTATGTGTTACTGGAATATTACTAAATGTCTAGATAAGACATACCCTATATTATATGATATTTTGCATCATTCGTATGCCTTATATTTCCGAATTCAACTCTGTGTTGTTCATTGGCTCAAACAGTGCAGCAAGGTATGGCATAAGAAGTAGGGTTAAATGTACAGATGTCAGAACAGATGCACATATGCTGCAGGCAAAGACAGATCAAATGTATATTTGAACTCAGCATTCCAATCAAATGTGTTATAATTAGATCTGCGTAAAAAGACATGTGATAAACTCATATTTGCCCACAAACACTTAAGATGTTTACAGGCTATTTGGAATGATAAATTACATGATAAACCAGCGGTCCTTTTTTTATACCCGTGTATTCTACTGGTAGATAAGAGATCTCAGCAATAGACCATTTTTTTATCGACTTCTTTCCCAAGTGAAATGTACAGAAAATATTTAGCATTAATTAAATAAACTAACAGTAGCAAAGTTTGACATACTTGAAAGGGTCATGCAAACATTTCCCTACTATTATTCTATAATTAAGTCATTAAGAAAGTAATTATGCTTGAGTTACCACCAAAGTGTGAAGATCTTATGTGCAAGGATTCTTTTTTTTTCATTTTAAATAAGGTTTTCATAGGTGTAAAATCGATAGAAGCATTGTCTTCTAATTAGTCAAGGATCACATATGAATAATGACACGTACATTTCATGAACAATCATTGCATTTTCTTCCAGTACCTAAAGACGCTCAAGTAAGTGGCAATCAGATTGTATTCTGATAAAGCCTTATGAATACGAAGCACCAAAGCCAAATACATTTTACATTTTCTAAATCCTAAAGTAACTAAATCCTTACCTCAATATCATGTTACCTGCTCCTTTTGTCTGTTTAACAGTCTCTTAAACGAGCTCTTGCACTTGAATTATTTGCAAATATTTTCACATGAAATATAAAAAGGGCTTCAATGAGAAAATGAAACAATGAATTGTAGGCTGTTTGAAAGATGGGAAATTCTTATATTCTCATGAAAGCAATTAAGAACTCTCCTGGTACAGTTGCTTTCTGTGCAGCTAATCTGGAGTATAATAGATTTTGATTTTTTTTTTTGTTACCCCTTATTAGGGGCAAGCTACCATGTAAAACCCATCTGCCTATCTCTTTAAGAAGATTGGTAATTGAATAAGGACATCTTCCAGACCTTTAGATTTTGCTTGATAGGTACTCAGTAACTGTGTAAGTCAGTAAATCCAAATATTCCAGAAATCTACAGCAGCAGCAGCACACATGAGTGTACAACTCTCGTTGTCAAACATGTCGCTACAAAAGCGTAACATTATAATGGTGACTTACAATTTTAGACCTGCTTTCATTTAGCGATTATAGCAGATGCCTCGAAGTGCCAATCACTAGGTAACTGGCATGTGCAGATATGAGTTATGAGAATCAGCCATGTGATTCCAAAATAAATAATTAGAGAATTGGCTTGAGAAGGAAGTGTGAACAGAGATGTTATTATTTACGCCAGATTAAGGGCACTGTGCAACTGCTGGGCTGCCATCTCTGTTGGGAACTGGTGTCAATTTTATTGTTATTCTTATTTTAATAATCTGCAAATGAATTACTATTGAACTGTGCAGTTAGTCAATAATTAAATATAATTAATTACCTTTTGCATAACTCTGTTGGTCTCATGTCACATTGTTGCAACATCGGTTTGCAGAAAAAGGAAATAAACAACTCAAAGAAACAACCAAAATAGAATATGGATATGTATAGTTTATTTGACCATGTTTGCTATGTACTCATATAAAAGGCAGACACCACATTTTGAATATCCATGCAATTTATCCAAATGTAAGAGAATTTGTCATACCATATTTAAGTGTGCTATCAATTGTGATGCACTTGTTTTTAAGACATTACATGTAAAATAAAACATTTTCTCACATGTGTGTTTAACCATATATATTTTTCTTCCTATTATTTTCAAGTCAGGAACATGGAATTTCTCAGACATATCTGCCAGGCAAGAGGAAGGCCTAAGAGGAGGTTGATAGAGGTGAGAGAGGACATGCAGGTGATGGGTGTGACAGAGCAAGATGGAGAGGACAGGAAGATATGGAACAAGATGATCCACTGTGGTAACCCCTAAGGGGAGCAGACAAAAGAAGAACATACAGTTCTTAGACAGCATCCACTATTTAGGCGTTCCAATATTTTTATGATCATAGGTATAGAAATCAGAAACTCACCCAGGAGGAGGTGCTAGTCCACTACAAACTCCACTCATGGCCAGAATCACATTCACTTTTACTGGGACAGTTAGTAATATCCTGTCTTATGAAGTCCATTTTAGGACATCATCATTTTTCACTTTTCCACTCAACAAACATCAGTAATATTCGATATCATGTATCAGCAGTCCTTTAAAACCTTGTCATTTATTCACTTTTCCAGTTGTTAAATAATGTCTGATGATTGGAGAAGTGAAAAATGACGATGTCCTAAAATGGACACGATACCTACGAACTACATAGTAACTCGCACATACGAGACATTATGTTGTGTGTACAGGACAGTGTGTCATGCATAGGAGTTAAGAAGCTGATTTTCACTTTACAACTCTCTCTGATTTTGCAAACTTGTAAGGAAATCCAAATTTGTTTTTAGAATGATTGTGCTTCCTATCATTAACGTTATGTGCGTATAGCAATGTCAACAAGCAGGAAGTAGGCTTCATTATATGTTAATAATTAAAATTTCACACACCGCCCTGTCATCACTCACCACGCTGATTGGCTCTATTAAAAATTGATGCCTGATGAGCAAAAGCCAATTAATGATGACTGACAAATTATAAGTGAGTAGTGATGCGTATTGAGTGACTACTGATTATTGATATATGACAAGTGATGACTGACTACTGATACATGATAAGGTGTAATACTGATGTTTGGTGATTGGAGAAGTGAAAAATGATGTCCTAAAATGGACACCATACTGTCTAGTCACAATGAAACAGAACTTTCTATAGGAGACTTATTTAAATATAGGAGGATACATGCCCGGTGCTACAAATGTGTTGCTGCCATTAGTCAAATTTTAGACTTTTAAATTATTAGCTGCTCTGAACAGCTTCACCCAAAAGAATGACATAGTGTATGTTACAAACGTCAGATAAACAAAAGCAGATATGAAACTTAAGACCTCTTCATCAGGGTAGACACACGTGTATTTTTGTAATATTATTTAGCATCTAGTACTTCTGACCTTTGTGAGAAGGTCCCGGCACAGACTGACACAGAGGCATGTGTAAAATCCAAACAAGACTTTTATTTTCTTCAGCTGGAGGGCACGTCTTCCCCGTGAAACCCCCAGCCACAACACAGTCCCAAAAGCACTTAACCCACAACACACAATCCTCCACCACTCCTCCCAGGCAACCTCGCCCTCTTCCTCCCGATTCTGGCTCCTGAGTGGTGGATGCTGGCCCATTTTATAGCCCAGCCGGAAGTGCTCCAGGTGCTTGATCACCTGTTGCTACTTGCACTTCCGGAACGGGGTTGTAAAGGTGTCCATGTTGGCTCCGGGATCCGTGCAGCACCCCCTGGTGGCCACCCCAGATCCCCACAGGGTTGTGGAAAACTCCATCTCCCATGGAACCCTGTGGGAAACTGAGGCACCATCATCAACTAGGAAGGCTGCCACCAAACATCCCGGGGGAGGTGCTGAGGAGCCCATGGCTGCTCCCCTGGAATATAAGTAGAAGGGGCGTCTCGGCCAGGCATGGGACCCGGCCGCCCACCACACCTTATTAAGCCCTTCTGAAACATTTAGCGTGAAATTACGATTTAAAGAAATAAAAGCAATTTTGTAGTAAAGAACAATTCGTAGAACAGTAATAATAATTATTTCAATAGTTCAGTAATAATTTTGAAATGTTATAAAGTTTTAACATACAACTCAATTGTCAAATGATAAATGGGGGTCAAGCAGCACACGTGGCCAGATCCCAATGAAGTGTCCGCAGGATTCCACTCCCGCTGCCTCAAAAGACTTTTGCTACCCCAGCTCAAGCACAGATCCCTCACAACTGTGCCATTTGCTTGCTTATTGTTTGCTCTAAACAAAAGTTGAATTCAACGATTTTAGTTTGTCATAAATTGAGCATTCAGAAAAGAAGGAACTGTTTAAGAGTTATTGAGTGTCAAACATAGAAATTGTGTTCTTTTTCAACACACTTAAATAGTTAAAAACTTTGTAAAAACTATTGTGGTCAATATACACACTAGATATTGGTGTTGTTTTCTTACACAATTGTTTCTACTCTTTGTGAAATAAAAATCCTGTCGATAACAAGTTGTGTTCTAGAGATATGGAGGTTAAGAAGCACAGAGGTTCAGCAAAAATGGCAACTTTTAGTGAGAATGTCCAAGGTTTATTTATATATATATATATATATATATATATATATATATATATATATAAAAGCTAAAATCTTTTAGCCTTATTCAATGTTGGACTATACTGGAAATAACTGCAAAATTTAGAAACAGGTAGAATGGTTTTTGAGTGATGCTTGAACAGACAAACAGATAGACAGAAATAAAATTTTCAATATATATAACAATAACAATAAAATAAGACAGATATTAATTAATGTACCATTCCTTCCAATCAGTTTCAATATGGCACACTATTGACCTATTGCTGCCATCTAGCACATATGTAGTGCAATTAGTTTAGTATTTTTTCAGCTGATAATGGCAAATTTTAGTGAGATTGTCTCAGTTTTTATTTTTTCTAGATATTTATATCTCTCTATTATAAAAAAAATACTGGAAAGGAAAAGCAGGGCGACGATACGTGATCTTCTCGGATGTTCTCGGAAGACACTTAAAAGACCCGTGAAACGCAAACAATATCAAATAACACATCAGTCGTGTAAATGCACGTAGCACACACAGATCCTGTGCTCTCAGCACATATAAAGTGTATAAGGACAATATATTTTAGACGAAACGTCAATGACTTAGCAAAGACGAAAGAGCAGCACGGAGAAAAGAGACCCAAAAGCGTTGGAGAGAAAAAAAGGCAGATAAGAGATTATGAAAGCAGTAGAATTCGAAAGGCTCAAAGAAAAGATGCCGCAATACACATGCAGAGAAAGGTAAAGAATATGAAAGCAGTAAAATTTGAAAGTATTGTAGCATCCCAGCCAGGCTGAAGCCTTTTTTGTTCTAAGTGACTGTTAGGTCCGATTGAGGGAGGGTGGAGTACAGCATGGAAGACTGATAGCAGCGCGACAGCAGATGATCCGATGGCACCTCCTTAGCATGCGTTCAGCCGCTCCCGAACCAAAACCCCCCCACAACACGAGCAGCATTATACGTCCTGAGAAAGAGATTTAACCACGCCCAGGGCCGGAAATAAAGGACAAGTATTGTTTTTACAACGTCACGCGAGACAAGGCAGTGAGACATCATTTAAAAAAAGTCCACGGACATCTAACCTATCAGTTGCTGAATTGCTGCTGGCAGACATGCTTCATGTGCTCCCAGCTCTTAAAACAATGACAAGAGACAAGCAAAACACACAGCTTGCCAGCAGCAAAAAGCCTGCAGGTGATCAGACTGCTTCTCCTTAGCGTACGTTCAACCAATCTAACCCTCACCCCCCACTCCCACCCCTTCAAAACGTGAGTGACAGAGATGTGAAGTGGCAAAAGGACAGCTGCTGTACAGGCTTTGAAATGATCGGGCAGGGAAACAAGCAGAACAGGCAGCTCACCAGCAGCAGAACAGGCAGCTCGACAGCAGCAGAAAAGGCAGCTCGCCAGCAGCAGAAAAACAGCAGATGATCCAATGGCAACTCCTTAGAGTGCATTTAGCCGCACCCCCTTCACAAAGCTAATAGCATTATACGTCCTGCGAGAAAGAGATGTAACCATGCCCAGGGCCGGAAATAAAGTATTGTTTTTACAAAAATTTTAAAATAAAAGTGAAAGTAATTCATATGTAACAATTCCCATGAAACTAACAATGTCTTTAAATTGTATATCCGGTAAACCAAACCTGGGGGTGGGCAAGCAAAGCGAGCAGGGGACGGAGCCCACTAGTCTATAAAATATAAACTTTTATTAGCCTATATTCTAAGTAGACTATACTGGAAAACAATAATAATAAGTTTTATAGAAATAGTTGTGGTGGTTTTTGCGTTTTAACGGACAAAGAAAAACTCAAAGTTTTATATATATAGATAAATATTTAAAAAAAAATATTTAATAAAAATTTAATCTGCTTAATCCAATTTAGGGTCATAGTGGCTGAAGCCTATCTTAAATGCAGTAACTGCAAGTAGGACAATAACCTTGGGCTTGACCAATTTAGGGTCTACTCACACATGCAGCAACACTCAGACAGGACCAGTTCAGAGTCGTCACTTAACATAATCTAAGTCTCTTTGGAGTTGTGGGAAGAAAACTGGAGTATCTAGAGGAACATGAGGGGAGCATGCGATCTCCACACAAATGACAAATCTGGTGGACACAACTCAAATCCAGACCACTGGATCTGTGAGACAGAAGCACTAAACCACTGCCTATATTATATTATATTATATTATATTATATTATATTATATTATATTA
>JANRMT010062861.1:36701314-36716462 GCA_026402145.1 Polypterus bichir lapradei
TATATTATATTATATTATATTATATTATATTATATTATATTATATTATATTATATTATAAATCCATGCATTGTATCTTCTTATTCCAATCTTAAAGGTGGCTCTTTGGCTGCCAACAACTTCAAGTGCAAGACAGGGGTGAGCTTTGGATGAGATTTAACTCCATTGCAGGATGCACCCACACTCACTTATACCAGGACAATTTACAGTCACCAATCATCTTAATGCATACATTCTTCATAAGCACATATAAAAGAAGAATACATGCAGAAAAACCCATGCAAGCATGAACAGACCAAAGTAAGTAAACAGACACCAATATTTACTCTCAGCATACGGTCCCCAGCTACCAACTAATCTAAAACTGAATTAATTTGGTTTGATGTACAAAAATAATATTGTATCTTATTATTGTCAACACTGGACAGACAAATCACCTTTGATGGGACATTAGCATGTCATATATGCATCTACAATCACTCATACTGAAGCCAAGTAGAAATATCACTTAACTTAACTTGAATATTCTTTGGGATATGAGAAAAAATATAAGAACCTGGAGGAAAAAATCCATGTGCACAAATAGAATGTGCAAACTTCTAGCATGCAGAGACAGGGCTTGGGTTGTGCCTGCTACTTGAATGTACAAATCTATGGCTTCTTCCAACCTTGAAATTAAAATTATACATTTGGAAAATAAAATGATGATTGGTGCTTGCTATAAAAGTATGCTTATAAATTCTATACTAGCAGCAACAATCAATTAATTTTTAGGCAGAACTTTCTGACTTCTGTTTGGCAGCGGAAGACACTTTGACAATTGCAGTCCTTTTCTTAGAAGACATAATTTTGGCAAAAAATTAGTAAATACTGATAAAACTCAAAAAATAATATTTTTTTTCCTTGAACAATAATCACTTGTGACAAATCACTTTGTTCAAATACAGAACGGTGCCTTTGCTCAATTTAACCCCTGAAATTTCAGTGGTTAAAATCCAGGAACAGGCACTATAGTAAACAGAAGATACCCTAAGGTCTATAATTTTGGATTCCTAATCTAGCGTTTCTTCCTGACAAAGTGGTATATGTGTGCAAACACTTATTGAGATTGGACCAAGGGTGTGGAATTGTATAAAGAGCAAACTCTCTTACAAACACACATACACCTCCATATTGAGCTTTATACATAAAACGTATGTGCCAGTCTTATATAGTGCAAAATTCTCACTAATGGTGGAATCTAGAGTCACTTCACACAATACAGGTGTCTCTAAAGTATTTACCAGTTATGAATCTTCATCTTACATGTGTCTTTGTCTGAATAAAAAGGATTTTATAAAATGACATAGCGGAGCCATACAATGTGTAGTGCAAGACGAGAGACACAAAAATAATACAAATTTACCAATATAAGAGTAAATATCCCAAGTGGCCAAATCAGTTTGATTACATTTTCTTTATAAATGATTGTGCTCCTCGTTGCAAAGATGCTTATGTTCTGTGGAGACTGGGAGACTGCATTGATCGACAATTTTAAAAAGTACTACTGTACTTCAGATTAAACATTAGTTTTTTTATAAAAAGATACTCACACTGAAGAGTGACGAATGCTCCTGATCTTACTGTATTTGAGGGTACAGTTATTACAGAGGGGTTAGTTGGTCATTACGTTTCAACTTCAAATTGTAAATGAGGATAAACCAAGGCAAAGTGCTACACATGGGTAAAAAGAGCATCGGTTAGATGGGAGACACTGTCCTTTAGGAAGCAACCTCTGAAAAGGATCTAGAGGTTTATGTCAACACAAGATTGCCATCATCTGAACAATGTACAGATGTCATTCTCAGACTTTATAAGGTACTAGTGAGAACATATTTGGAGTACTATATGCAGTTCTGGACACCACATTATAAGAAAGACATAGCAGCACTTGAAGCTGTGCAAAGGAGAGCAAGTAGGTGCATCCGAGGGTCTAAGGACATGTCCTACTATGACAGACTCAGAGAATTACACTTAAGATTGAAGCCAGGAAGCACTTCTTTGTACAAAGTGTTGTGGGACTCTGGAACAAACTTCTGAGCCATGTAGTCGAAGCAAAAACCTTAACTACCTTTAAAAATGATCTAGATTTGATATTGGGACATCTTAGCTATTAAGTAAACAAACAAGCGTGATGGACTGAGCGGTCTACTCTTGTTTGGCAAATTTCTTATGATCTTTTTGCTCATGCTGGACTTGTTGTGAACCAGGCCTGCCAGATTAGTCAAAATCCATGAAGCCCAAAGCCATTTAAAAACTTCCAGCTGCAGCTCATGAACTGTTACACTTAGAAGGGCCTGATTAAACCATTCTTAACTCTATGAGTTGTTCTTTAATTAAAATACAGGGTGTTACATATGAATACTGCACTACTTTAAATGAAGATACACTTTATTCTAGATGGGAATCAGCTTCTTTTCATCAGGCCATAATTTTATAATTTAGAATTCATGTAAATTAAATTATTTTTGTTTGAAATTTTTAAACTATCACTGCAATATCACAGTTTAGTAATATCACATTTTCTCAAAGGGAGGGATTAAAACAAATAAATGAATAGTGATGAGTGAAGTGATTTACACAAAACTGAATTTACAGCAAACTCAGTGTTTCACTTTGCAAAAATATTTGCAAAATAAATTACATTTCACTTCCATCGAAATTTGTGCCATTTACACAAGAAGAAAGGCATTTCACTACTGTCTGAAAGTGTTTTTGTGTATGAATTTCACACGAGTCTGCCTTTATTTATTGTTTAAATAAAGTTTCTAATTACAAAAAAATAATAATAAAATAACAGGTTGACAGTGGTTGTTTTCCATGTACTGAATTTGGAAAAAAAAACTGTAATGTTCACAATGGTGTATTTCGATGTGTCTTTGTGTGGAAAATATGCAACATGTCATATTTTAAAGACAACACAGTGCCTTCCAGTACAAGAGGCATAAGTAGTACTGGTGTGGTACGGATTACATGCTTTTCACAACTGCAGGAAAGAATGCAGGTAAACAAAGTCGTGTGAACTATAGGTTTTAGGGAGCAATATTCTTTGCTTTCCACTGGAAAATCTTTTAACTCCCAAAAACTCTGTTTTGCAAAACTGTATGTGAATTGATATTTGCCTACTTTGCTCTTCACTATGAATGAAGAAACTAATTTGGAGTCAGATAAAAGTCTATAAAACGTTTAGGAAGACTGTGAAACACGTGAGTGAGTTTAATGGGGGTCGCACTAAAGTCAGTAAGATAATGTAAAGTATTAATGATTGGTAAAAAAAAAAAGTAATAGCGGGAATAAATTGCAAGAAGATCAGCATGGTGGCATAATGGTTACCATTGCTGTCTCTTTTTGTGTTTGATTCTTCTCTCAGTCTTCTCTGATGGGAATGTGTTAGTGCATTCAGGATGGGGGATGTCAGTGGGTGAGTGGGTCTTTCCTTATTTCTTTATTTTATGTTTCAGTATTTCTTTGTCTTTTGCGTCCCTTTATTCTCCTTTAAAATCAATGAGAAACATTTTTACCAAAAATAAGCATTGTTGTCTCTCAGCTGCAGGAGACATTTAAATTCTTGCCTATTCATAAGAAATTTGCTTGCTTTCCAGTCCCATGTCACAAAAACATGAAAGCTGGTTAACTAGTAACTGCAAATTAGTTCAAAATGAGTGAGTGTAGGCACTGGTGCATTAGTGTGTCCTGCAGTGGAAAGGCTGCCAGTCCAGGGATGGTTCCTTCCCTTTGCCAGATGTTACCAGGATATATGACAGACCCATGACCTTGAACTGGGAGACAAAAAATGGATAAAGAGTTACATGAAAACAAATAATTTATTAAAATGAAATTGTATGATCAGGTATTCTATGTTATACGCATAACACTAAATGAAATGACATTTGCTCAAAAAAATGAATTCACACAGTTGGCATTATAGGTAACAGCTGAACACTAGAGACAGCCATACAACATTCACAAAATGTGTTTTAAATCATTAAGAGGTAACTCTAGATAACTCGTCAATGATAACATATACCAATAAATGACTGTTACTAATAATAAGAAAGAAAAAATCTGGTTCTCTCTTTACATGCAAAAAGAGTGTAGAGGACAGGACTCCACCAATCCCAGCAAGGCTCCCCATATACATTAATAAAACATGGGCACCCATGACCCTGTTGATGGTTCAATGGTTATCTTTCCTTGAACCACTTTGGTAGGTACTAACCACTGCACACCAGGAATGCCCCATAAGAGCTGTTGTTTTGGAGTTACGCTAACCCAGTCATCTAGCCATCATAATTTAGCTCTTGTCAAAGTCACTCAGATCCTTAACCTTGCCCAGTTTTCCTGCTTCCAACAAATCACCCTCAAGTACTGACTGTTCACTTGCTGCTAAACATATCCCACCTCCTGAAAAATGCTAATTAATGTCGTTCACTTCACCTGTCAGTGGTTTTAATGTTGGGGCTGATTGGTGTAACTGAAATATACTCCCTACATGCAGAACTGGATTTTGGTCTGTGTGCAAAACAACAGTCAAGATTACAGAAGAAATTTACCAAAAAAGCTTCTAGCACTTGCTTAAACTTTTGGAGCTGTTCACAGAATATATTTTCATGGGCAAAATGTAAATAATTGTATATATTGATGTAAGGCTTTTTTACTTAAGAATTTCAAAACTGACTCAGCAAAAATAAGATTTTGTTTTATACCGAACGGAACTCAGTGGACTGAGACAATTTTAAAAGATTACACTTCGGAGAAACATTGAAATCCTGGATTAGAACATTAGAACTTTACAAGAAATTTGACTAGAACAGGCCATTCAGCTCAACAAATCTTGTCAATCCTATCCACCTAATTTCATCAAAACAATATCAAGTCAAGTTTTGAAAGTTCCTAAAATTCTCTGCCATACTACTTGGCAATATCTTTTATGTGTCCATGGTTCTGTGTATGATGAAAAACTTTCTAACATTTGTGTGAAATTTACCCTTAACAAGCTTCCAACTGTTCCCCCTCGTTTTTCGATGAACTCATTTTAAAGTAACAGTAGGAATCCATTGTATTAATTCATTTAATAATTTTCACAACTCTTTTAATGTCTCATCATACCTCTAAGTCCTGGGATCAGCCTAGTCGCTCTTCTCTGAACTTTGTCTAGTGCTGCTATGTCGTTTTTGTAGCCTGGAGACAAAAAACTGCACACAGTACTCCAGGAGAGGCCTCACCAGTGTGTTATAAAGCTTGAGTATAACCTCATTGGACTTGTACTCTACACATGCTGCTATAAAACCTAACATTCTATTAGACTACTTATTAGCTTGTGCCCACTGCCTAGATGTAGATAGCGACAAGTCCACTATGACTCTTTGGTTCTTCTCATAAGAGGTACTTTAAAGTTCAGATCTCCCATTGTGTATTCAAATCTTACATATTTATTTCCTGCATGCAATACCCTGAATTTACTTATATTCAATTCCAAGTTCCTCTGTAGTGACTTGACTGATTCTAGATTATCTAACATTCCACCTAGTTTGGTATCATCAGGAAACTTAACCGTACTGTCAAGAATTGGAAAATTGGCTGACCACAAGAGCAGATAAAAATGGGGCAAAGATGAATTACACAGTACGTCCATGATGTACCAGTCAAAATCAATAAATCAAGCTTATCCTTCTATAAGACAGAACACAAACCAAAGTCATACAGATATACAGTCACAGACTTATTTGCCAGAAAACCTACAATATGACTTGTACAAGACTTTCAGAGAGTAACCACAGACTTGGACAATAAGTCACTTATGGTGCTGGCTTATATGTGGTAGCACCACTGGTGTCATGTGTCACAACTTTCAGGACACGCCACCTAACAACAGGAGCTAAATCATGACAATGGTTCATGAAAATTGAGACTTCCACAGAAAAACAAGATGGTATCATGTTATGAAACAAAATATAATGAAAGAATAAATTAGCAAATCTTAAACACAATTTCAATAGGAAACAATAGATGCTAGGGATTCTCTGTAATGCTAAACCACAGAAAATTTCAGAAAATTAAAAAAAAAAAAGTATAAAACCTCAGAATCATAACACAAATAAACTTCTTATTTATATTCCTATCCAGACCATCCATCCATTTTCCAACCCGCTGAATCCGAACACAGGGGTCTGCTGGAGCCAATCCCAGCCAACACAGGAACCAATCCTGGGCAGGGTGCCAACCCACTGCAGGACACATGCAAACACACCCACCCACCAAGCACACACTAGGGCCAATTTAGAATCGCCAATCCACCTAACCTGCATGTCTTTGGACTGTGGGAGGAAACTGGAGCGCCTGGAGGAAACCCACGCACACACGGGGAGAACATGCAAACTCTATGCAGGGAGGACCCGGGAAGCGAACCCGGGTCTCCTAACTGCGAGGCAGCAGCACTACCACTGCGCCACCATGCCGCCCTCCAATCCAGACCATTTGTATAAATTACAAAGAGCAGTAGCCCAAGCACTAATGCCTCAGAGACACCACTCTTAACATCATCTCTCATGTGGGACCTTATCAAATGCTTTCTGGAAATTAAGATAAAAAATACTGTAGGTGCCTTCCTGATCATACAGCATGCTTTTGTTTCTTTCTCATAGAATTCCAGCAGTGAAACATGACCTCCCCTCTCTGAACCCATATATTTGTTTTGTGTAGATTGGTTGTAGACCTTCACAATGTCCGCTAGCAACACACAAATACATTCTGCTGAACATATTTCATAAAAAGGAAATTTCTTTGAATAACTTCTAGGCTTTACACCTTTATCTCCAGAACCAACTCTGCTTCAAATACATCAGAATGATGTTTGGAAAGCCAATGATTTCTTGTTGTATATGATTTATTTAGAAATTGTTGTCTTTGCTTTCTTTAGGCATAATGGAAACAACAGAGATAGTCATTCTGATGGGAAATAATCAGTCAGATGCTGTTGATGGCTGTTTTTGAGTGAGTAAATGTGGGAAAGGCTTTTAACTTGCCTGTGCAGAAGCAGATGATCAATGAAATTGTTTCTCCAAAGATATACTTGACTTGTGACTACAACTACCTTTCTTAAAACAAATTTGTATGTGTCTCCTTTATAAGCACCGTATCGCTGAGGGAAATTGCTAAAACGTTTATTTTAGTGCTGTTCGCATGATAAGATATCCAACATCTGATTGAACATGTATTAATAATAGAACTGGCGATGTTGTTTAAAGAAAGGTAAGTCATGGAATTAGTGAAATATCAGCAGCTCCATTTCATTCAAATGCAGGTAGGCATTGTTGCACATGATTGGAATGTGATGTCACCGGCAACCGACTGCTATCTAGGACACGAATGTATCAACTACTTGAACAAGTAAAAGCATTTAGAAAAAGAAATAATTTGACTTTCCACGTCTTGGCTTTTGTTTCTGTATTCTGAAATGTTGATTTTTTATTATATTATATTTTATTCATTTAATATACTATAATAAAATTGGCAAATTATGGATTGTTCAGATACGGAATACCTTCGACTCATATATGACATCAACTTTACAACCAGTCCACAGAGTAAATAAGTTTAGAACCTCTAGCACGTCTGTTAGAGCTCTTCCAGTTGAACAGGACAAGGTGATGTGCTACTAGTGCAGCGTAAGTTACCACAACAGATCATTCAGACTCCACACTGTGCCACCTACCTGCCACACCTTGTAAGATAGCATTCAATTAACCTAAATATCTGGCAAGAAAACTAAAGATTCTAAAACATCTATTCACATGTTCACTCATTCTCATAAAAGCATAGTAGAGAGCGGCCTTTTTTTACACCAGTGATGCTCTGTGGAGTGCTCCAAATCGTTATGAAACACATATGTCCCCCAGAACCTCTTTTTTTTTTTTTTAGAGTTTCATGGAAATATTTGGAAATCCCTGGCCACATTTCATACTTTGTTCATATTTGAAGAACTTCAATGGCAAAAAAATCTAAAACAGGGGTGTCCAGATCTGATCCTGGAGGGTTTTCATTCTAACCTTTTGCTTAATTAGGGACCAGTTATTTCTGCTAATTAACTTCTTTTCCTTTCATTTAAATTGAGTTGCTGTTTAAGACTCAGCACCCTCAAAGTTTATTTTTCCTTAATTAGCAGTCAAGCAATAATGAGATACAAAACAATATAACATATGACCAGAAATCTGTCTCCTTCAAACAATATCTGAAAATAAAGGTAAAGCTCTCAGTAGTGTTGTTCTGCTCAAGATCCACAAAACATTTTGAAGGTGGTCTTAGAAAAAATGAGAGCACCAACAAAAACTTAATTTTTCTCAAAACATTACCTTTACAAGTACCTTACATTAAAAACATATCACTATTATGCTTAGAACAATGGTCATTAACACTATCATGAAATAACACCAGAGTACTGCAGTTTCCAAACCATGCATATTTCTTACTGATTAGCATCCCATCCAGTAATGGATACTGATGTTACATTTTGCCGCACAAGCTTAATTGTAAAAATATAGGTTTAGAAATAGGAAGTGGTTAGCACTGTCACATAACATCTCTGGGATTGTCACGGTCCTCTTACATTCCACATGCTGCCCTAATCTCTACCTTTTCCTGCAATACTTCTGTGTTTCCTACCACATCCTCAAAAACATGCAGGTTAGGCTTGTTGTCAATTCTTAATGTCTCTGTACGAGTGTGTGAGTGGGCCTTGTAATTGACCTTTGCCCTGGCCAGGTCTGATTCCTGTTTTGCACTTAATGTTACAAGACGAGGCACCAACTCATCAGAACACTGAAATGAATTAAGTGGTCTTGTGAACAGATGGATGGATATAAAATAGACAGAAAAGGTTTGTAATTCAAGCTGACTTCCTATTTGGTTAAAAAGAAATTGAACGGGGGACAAGTTTTTGAACTTTGATAAATACACTAGATTGTTTCTTGCAAAAGTCTGAACCTATTAACACACCTTAACTTCAAATAAGACTCAGTGAGACATGAGGAGCTGTGAAGAATGTGTCATTAGGTTTCAATAGCTGATTAATTAATTGTGGGCCTTTCTGACTGAACCACCCTTATGAAGGTCATATTAGTTAATAATGAAATACAGTGGACACTTTTTAAAGAGTCAGCAAATTATATTACAAAAGTATATTCTGTAAATTTGACAGAGTTAGTGAAGAGCTGTATTAGCAGACACTAGCAAAAGAAAAAAAAATGAAGGGTTATTCTAATGCAAAAAAAAGAAAAAAAAAAGATTCAACATTTGGCTCATAGCTTTTATCAGGTGTGTGTCATATTTGTTTGAGTCTTTACTCTTCTTTCTATTTTTTATTTTGTTTGTTTTTTGTTTTTTTGCAAATTCAGGTAAGCAAAGGAAAAATTGGTGTAATCAGTTGATAAGTCATTAGACTTTACCGAATAAAGCTGCCAGTTTAAGCCCCACCAAATGTCATTGCCAAAAGTAACATTTCAAAATAAATAAATAACTCAGTGCAATGGTGCTTCTTCTGGAAACATTAGGTGTTGTGGTAGGAAGACCAGAATTATTGGAGGAAAAAACAAAGTAAATATGAGGACAACATGCAGAATGTAAGCAGACAGTGACAATCTCAGAGCTGTGAGGTGACAGTGCTAGCAGCTATCAATTTCTGAAACTATATTTTTACAATTAAGGCTCAAATACTGTAACTGGGAGCAAAGTATGTCACCCCCAGCACCTTGACTGTAGAAATATGCAAAATTATCTAGTAATGTGTTTGGAATTAGTAAATCATCTTGACTTCAAGTATCAGCTAAGTAAACAAGCAAACAAACAAGTGAAAATCATAAATTATGAACAAAATGCTTGCATGTAGTTTCTCTTTTTCAGAATATATCCTAAACAGTACACCATCCTACCCTTTACAATATATAACATGAAAAAATGTATATATTAAAGAAAAGGTAAGACAGTATAAAAAGGTTAAAATGATGATTACTTTATTTCATTGCTCAAATTGTCTTATTCAAGTTCTCATAGTTTCTTTTTCTATAATAGATAAGAGGGTTAAAGAAATGGATGGATGAATAGATGAATGGATGGATGGATCTGTGAATTGTTGAATAGATGGAATAGCATTTATATAAAGAATACATTGGCGTAAAGAATACATGGTTTAATTAAAAAGAAAAAACTAGAATATCTATCTATCTATCTATCTATCTATCTATCTATCTATTGATGTGTTTTATACTTGATAAAAGTTTTGATTGGTGCAAAGAAATATTTCAAAGTTCACTTGGGTTATACCATCATTTTCAATTTTTTATACTTGGAATGAACCCACAAGAAGCTATAAAGGGTTAAAAAAAAGTTCAGAATTTCTTCAAATGCCGACACTCCATCAACAAGCAGGCTTTGAATTTGCAAAAGAATAAGCTTTGTTGACTAGAAACAGTGTTTTTTTCCAGTTTTTCAGCACAGTCTTCAATACAGGAAATATTTCAGCACTGGAAAGGTACGACTGTAATTGAAAATTCCTTCTATGAGGAAAATGCTTCCTCTGCACTTCTGAAGGAGATACAGAGAGCCTTTGAGTGTCAGTAGTAAGAATATCTTTTCACGGTGCTCTCTTTAAAGGTATAGACCTGCTGAAGAAGTACTTTCACTTCTAACACAACTGGATAAAGCTAGTGTGGATCAGTGCATAATCCCTGTATAAAATGTAAAAGGTTAATACATCCTTGAAGTTTTAAGTAATAGTTAATTACCTTTAGGTGAACAGTGCGTGGCACGTGGCTGTATTTTTGTGTCCTGCAGTGCTGGGCTTGACCCATATCACTGGAAATCTGCTCCTTTGAATCTTTTTAACAAATCCTACATCATACTTCAGTTCTGGCAAAGAAAACTAAGATTAAAGTAAATGGGGGAGGCATACTGTATTTCTTTAATTTCAGTTCAATACATGAGGCAAAGAGACTGTGTTAAAAAATATGTATATGTACAGTATGTATTGTATATGTAAATCTCGTCTCAAATGTAACCAGGTGTTACTCTTGCAGTATCACAGATACTGATTGCAGAAATGGAACTAGAATAAGGTTATAGTCATTTCAATTATTATTATTATTATTATGTTTATCGCTGTAACCATCTATTACAAGGCAGGAATTAACCCTGTACAGTTCATACTTATACACTAACTAATATGGGGATTAATAATAATAATAATAATAATAATAATAACAATAGTATAGTATCATTTTCACTTACACATTCATAAGAAAAGGAAATTTAAAGCAAAATTGACTGAGGTTTTACCTTTATAATACCTCCACTTATCCATCCATCCATTATTTGAGCACAATTATTCAAGTCATGGCTGTGTAAAGCTGGAGTCTATGCTGGTGTCACTTGACGAAAGAAAGAAACCAACTCTGGGCAGGCTAACAGGATCCACCAATTAATCCAATGCACAACATCTTTTTGATTTACTATATGAGGAAACGAGCAGCCCTGAAGAAACCCTTATTCAGGAAGTTAACAGCCAGGGACAGGAATCCAACCTCCTGCATTTGTGAGGTAGCAGCAAAACTCTTTGTGCAAGTGAGCCATTCTATGGTTTATGTATCTCAAATATTCAGTTAACTGGTAGAAGTTATAGATATAACCCTATTTTTTGACCATCCACACCCTATTTCCTGATATGATTTTTTTTTAAATTAGCAATTACAGCACTACAAAAAAAATGAGTACACTGTGAAAAATGCAAGGTGTGATTCGTTCCAGCCTAAACAAACACAAGATAAGAAACAACATGAGGGAGGTATTAACAAATGATGATAGGAATAAATGAGGCTAAGAATGTTTAGAGATTTTTCTTGTCTCGCACTCAAAACACTGAGTATAATTTCCACAATCCCCTCATACTGTATTAAAATAAGTAGGTTTAGTAAATGAGTGAGTAAATGAATTCATAAAATGGAGGATAGTTATTTCAATGAGAACTTAGGGTAGAAATGTAGGTGGTTAAAAGTTAATTTCAAATAAAAATGATGGGGGGAATAGAAGAGCAGTCGTTAGCACTTCTGCCTCACAGATTCACTGTCCTCTGTTAGAATGTAATGCTGGGTTGCTACGTGCGTGGAGTTTACATTTTCCCTGAATGTTTGCATGGGTCTGTTTTCTGGGTACTCCACTATTGTCCCCACATCCCAAAATCATACAGGTTTGGTTAACTGTTGATTCTGAATTGGTCTCACTGGAACACATAAGACTGATTCTTGTCATGGACTGCTGTCTTTCTGAGGGTTGCTTCCTGGCTTGCATCCAACGCTGCTAGAATAGGCACTAGCCACCTGTGACTCTACAAATGGAAAAAGTAGTTCTGAGAATGTTGTGTTATTAAAATATTTTTCATGAGTTAAACTTTGGGTGCATGGGACTGAAGTGTGGCTTTAAGTAGCACCTTGTGAATCTTAAGACTTGAAATTGTCTTAAGCACATTTAGTAATGGCCTGCTTATGTCAAGATTTTTTTCTAAATTCTAATAAATATATCATTACAAAATAATACATACATAAACTTAACATGAGTAAGTGTAAATAAAGTGTACACATCACATGACTAGTATATTAAACAATTTGTGTCAACGCTGTAACTGAATATATTAAACAATAAAACTTTTATATAAAGAAAAAGTGGTCATCTAGTCCATTAAGTCTCTAAACCTTTTGTCCATCCCTTTTCCTAACCTGCTTATCCAGGATGTTCCCAGGCAGGAACAACACCTGCACACGGTGCCTGTCCATTACGTTGAAATCATTTGTAAGTTTAACATTTCTTTAATCAGTAGATATTTCCCTAAACCTTTTAAATTTTCCAAAACCAATTATTTATCCATATTAAAATACGCAGTCCTATTATATAAACACAACTCACATCCGGTGCACTTACCATTTGTTTACATTTTAAAATAGCATTCTAACATTCTGTACTCAGTATGATCATAGTGTCAATTCAAAACATATTATCAATGGTTCATCCAGAGAAACAGATTTAAGTAAATGAAAATAAAACATATTCTTCAAAAGTGCATAGACATGGCAGAAAGAAAATGTAAAGAAAAGGTCAGTGAAATGTACAATGGAAAAATATATATATCAGTCTGAATTATTTAAAAAGAGAGCCCACTGCAGTCGACCTTTCTCCAAAAACATAAAAATATAATGTTGATGAAATTGAAAGATGTTCCATGTGGAAGAAAAACTTCCCTCAGTTCAGACATCCATTTCTTGGTGCATCACTCCTTAACAGTGCATTTCTCACTGGGAAAACACTCATGGAAACACAAGCAACTGGAGTCACCCAGCACCAGTGTCCAGTGAACACGTGAGATCTAATGTAAATCCCTGTATTACTAACAATGGCTCACTTCTATGTTGTTAAATGGAAGTTCTTCTCATAACTTGATGACCTCTTTTAAATATCAACTGATAGAATTTAAATTATCTATCACTACTGGTATCACACATATTCAAAAGAGCTATTTATTTCAAATGTGGCTTTTCTGTAATATATAAGACCATCGGTATATAAACATGGACAAAACTCTTAAGCTACTGTATACCCAACCACCAACAACTGATAGATATGGAAGCTAGGCATAATAAGATGGAAACAAACTAACCACCGATTCTTTTTCAATGTTTAAAGTTCTATTTCAAAGCATGCAGAAAGTACAATTTGTTTTTTACAAAATGATGAATCATCTTGAAGAATTTCAAGAGACATGGGAAATTCATTATGTTTATGTTCGATTGAAGATGAAAATTTTTATTATATAGGGTAAAACTTTTTTTGGAGAAAACTGTAATTGTTTCCATGTAAGAAAATACAACTTGTCAGTTATATAATTATAAAGAAAGGTTTCTTTTAAAATTAAATTAATTCTAAGTACAACTGGTAAAGTTTATCTGTCTATCTATCTATCTATCTATTAACAGTAAAGTAAAATTACTTTTCTATAAATTATTAGTAACTTTAACAAGCACATTAAGTTAACAACTACCCGATTTGTTAGATTTTTTAAGACATTGTCTACATGGTGCAGTGGTAGCGCTGCTGCCTCACAGTAAGGAGACCTGGTAAAGTAAAGCAGTTTAGGTTTTGACAGATACCCGCTTCCCGGGTCCTCCCTGTATGGAGTTTACATGTTCTCCCCGTGTCTGCGTGGGTTTCCTCCCACAGTCCAAAGACATGCAGGTTAGGTGCATTGACGTTCCTAAATTGTCCCTAGTGTGTGCTTGGTGTATGTGTGTGGGCTGGTGCCCTGCGGTGGGGATTTGTTCCTGCCTTGCGCCGTGTGTTGCCTGGGATTGGCTCCAGCAGATCCCCATGTCCCTGTGTTAGGATATAGCGGGTTGGACAATGACTGACATGATTGACTGAGTAACAGGAGATTTAATACAACACCGGGCAATTTAATTGCTGCCTTGATTTGTAATGATATCACCTTTGGTACATCCGTTTACATTCAAAAAGTATGCAGAAGTGAATGAAATGTCACAGACTATGTGATTTGGTTTACTGTTGTTTTTTGTGATGTTTTGCTTTAATTGGTTAAAAATAAATTATGAATATAATATTAGAGAAATGTACATAAGGATATGCACTTGCTGAATAGTAAAAATGACCTAGCCTTTAACTTTCAAATATACAGTAAGTACATTATCTATCTCATATTCTGTATAGTGCCTTTTAATTCTATCTATCTATCTATCTATCTTTTTCATAAAAACTCACAAATACTGGCATTTTAAGACACAGTCTGAAATTACACTACAATCAATATACTAGTAGAAAAGATTGCATGTGTAAGGTTTGGCAGAAGTTTAACAAAAAAAAAAAAAGTAAAGCAGTTTAGGTTTTGACAGATACTGATAGCCTTGGTCACCAGTCTTGTACATCTGGAAACACCATTTAACTTATCCTGGCTCTGGAAGTTTTCACAATACACATTTCATTAACCTGTAGGTCTCATATTCTTTAAAAAGAAAGTATATACATATTACATTTAAACCTAGTACACACACACACACACA
>JANRMT010062861.1:36741994-36777730 GCA_026402145.1 Polypterus bichir lapradei
TATCTATCTATCTATCTATCTATCTATCTATCTATCTATCTATCTATATCTCACAGGCACTTTCTTGTGCAACATCTTTATAAATATAATACTAATGAATAAACAAATAAATATGTGATTGAAAACTCATAATCAACACACATTACAAAGGTTTCTACTGTAGTTATGAAAGATTATATTCAGTTTTAATAGTTTCCAATGTTTTAGTTTATTTTGAGAACCATTCTGCTGGTATGAAAACACAGTTCACAAGTGTCCCCAAATTTATTTTAAGATAAAACAAAAATAAAATAAAAATATTCACAGTCAATCATAAAGGAGAAAACAAACAAGATATACAGAATCTTTTAGTTTTTCTTTCCACTAGAAAGGAAAACCAAAAGATTTAGAGGGCAATTAAAAGATTACAGGATGTGTCACAGAGAAATGTCATTGAAATGTTTGAGATGATTGAAGTATTTTTGAGAGCTAGTGATTAAATTAGAGAGAATTTAACTCCCACTATGTAGGGCAATTGTAGAACAAAATACAATTTTAGGCAGAATAGACTAAAAACGTATACTTATTGTTATTTTAGATATCACTAACCAAAAAAAAAGAAAAAAAAGCCTCGAAAACGGCATCTTTTAGCGGGCAGACAAAGTGTATGGTTGATTAAAAATAAATTAAGGGTTAGGCTTGAGAGGTTCTTTACTGTGAATGCACACAACACAAAAAATCACCCAGAGAGAATGGCTGAAAAATCATAGATTTTGATGAAAATGGAGATATATGATTTGTAACAATAATTTAATGGAGCCTCTATTTTTATGACTGAAGGAAAGACAAATAAAAAAAAAAACTCCCTAAAGTTATAGATAGATTGATAGATAGATAGAAGAGGCACTATATAACAGATAAATAGATAGATAGATAGATAGATAGATAGATAGATAGATAGATAGATAGATAGATAGATAGATCTAATTATAGTGATGCATATTGAACAGAGTAAAATATATTCAGAACTACACAACAGGCCTGAGTTTAATTCAGAAGAAACCTTTAAAACATGGATGCCACTACACCCCTTGTAATTCTCACAATGAATTTGTGATCAAATTATGATCATCAGGGGTTGATGCTGTGTAATAATGTCACTTCTCTTCCTCATTCTGCAACCCGGGAGACTGACTGATTTACTTCCGGTGTCCATCCATATGGACCTGCAGCTTCCTGCCGGAAGTCGTCAAAGTTGAAAAATCTGCCATCTTAATTCAGCTCAATTGAGAACTTGTGACTGAAAAGATGTCTACACATTTATTATAATATTTCTTGAATATTTTTGCTTGCAGTTATACAGGGTCACGAGGGTGGTGCCCCAACTGTTTATTGTTGCCTGTGTGGTCTTTTACAGTATATAGGGCAAAGATTAAAAGGGGGGAGCCCAGTTGCACGGGTTAGCTACTGAACAGTCATTTGGTGCACTAATAAGCTTGGCCTAGGGTGCAAAATAACCTAGCACTGACACTGTGTATATGTGTGTAGTAACTGTATATTAAATGAAAATATTGCAAAGAAGATGTATTTAGTGTATAACATTAATAATCACTTCATGAGTAATGATTGTGCTGCAAAGTATCTCAGAAAACCAGTTATGAAGTTTAGTTATATTATTCATAAACTGAACTAGAGTAAGTCATTTCAGAAGTATGATATCTGTTTGGCAGAATAAAAGGTTCTAACAGAAGAAGGAACAAAGACATTACAGGAAACCTATGGATATGATACAGCTCTTTTAAATAAAAGAATATATTAAAACATTTTTCTGATCTTTTTCAGTTCCTCTGCATGCTGATTGATGAAAGTTTTAGATGGAAATCAGCATTGGTGTTAAAGGATTATAAAGAATTAACATAGCTGTTTTGAAAGTGTTATTTTAAATGTTAGTGGATTTTTACTTGTTTGTTAGCTTGTTGTTGTATTCAAATATTGGAGGTGTTTTTTGTGACTGTGGAAAACTTCCTATCATTTTGAACATCGCTGGGCTCTGTAAGCATCACAGAATTCCTAAAATTATTTGTTTTTAGCTTTTACTAATGGATAATGTCTCTAGCAATTAAAATTATCACATCTTGTTGAGTTCCATTGTTCAGCAGTTGTTCTTAAAATTTAAATTTTTGCATGTTCATATACATTAAGTTCACATTACCTTTTTTCACTTAGCAAGAATTTTAGATACTGATTTTAAAATGGTGCCACATGTGCTGAGATTCTGCCAAGTTTTTCTAATTGAGCAATTACATTCTTAGGTTATTCGTCCTGTACGTTCACTAGTCTCCTGTTTTTTTGTGAGAATGTCTTCCGTATTTAAAACCATATTGGTTCACATCAAGGTACGCAAAAATAAGCAGAAGCTTTTTTTGAATTTGGCTGTTAAAATGTAGAACACTGCCTCACATTCATTTATGACAGTGATTTTGAATTTAAACCACTTTTATTTGTATTTCGCATGGGTGTTACAATGCTAGCTGCTGCTGAGTCACAGCTCTAGGACTTTGGATTGAAATCCCAGCCTAGGAATCAAGCCTGCATTATGACCCCTACAGGCCCCTACAGGTGACTAAGCCCCTTTAACAGAGAGCTGATCATACTTTTATCAACCCAGTAACTTAATGCTGTGTGGTATTCCCTAATCTTGCTATACTAGTGCACAGAGTTATTATCTGTTGGGCCCTCCTTTGTCATTTCATCATGCTCAGAGTTACATTTTTTCATCTTGCCTTATTTGTTAAAAGTCCTCCTGTCATCACAAGTCCCTGGGCCACAGGCCCAGAATGCCCTGGTGGTAGATCTATCCCTTTTCGGAACTGTGTTTGTGGATTATGCACATTTGCTCTGGGTTCTCCAGCATTCTCTACATTAGGTTTGCACTGGATATTCTTGGTTGCCTCCACAATAGTAGTTTGCATGGAGTATGTGTAAGAGTGTGCCCTGTGATGGACTGTGTTTCATCCAAAGCTGGTTCTTGCTTTGTGCCCAGTGCTACTCAGATAGCCACTGGATCCCTGTGATTCCAAACTGGATGAAGTGTATAGAAAATAAGCAGATGGCTGGAATTCATGTTTGTTAACATTTCATATCTTATGTTATTTTTCATTAAAACATTGTTGTGAACAATGGAGGTCCATTAGAATCCTAATTATGCAAACATAAAGAACACAGAAGGGTTTGTATAGTGAAATGCCAGTCCATAAAACCAAGGCTCCCAAAAACAATGTGCTTGAACTTTGCCATTCTGCATTGTCCACTCAAAGGCCATTAAAAATGTTATCATTGATATTGTGTTTCTTCAAAACAATTATTATGGTCTTGCAGTACAGTTTTAAATCGTCCCTAATTGTATTAAGATATAACTTGGGACCATCGGTAATTAAGTATTAGAAATAAGTGAAGAAAGCTCTGTCCTGAGGCCCAGTGTTAGTTTCTAGAGTTAGAGGTCTACCATTGTAGCAAATAGAATATACCTTTTTGCATATTTGAGTTTGTTTGCTTAGAAAGATTGAGATATTTTTTAATTCATTTTTACCTCAAACAAATTAAAAATGACAAAAAATAATAGTCAACCAGAAAACAGAGGCCTAGTTGCACTTATTTTTGTCTCTTATGAAGTATTTAGTTGACCAAAATATTTAGAAAAAAATAGATGTGAAAAAAGAGAGTGAAAAGCATTAATTTGCTCCAGTCCACAAAACATTCTGAATACTCTTTCAGATGGGAAATCTATACTGTTATTCATGTCTGACATGGTAAAAGAAGAGCACTAACAAGTAATGCAATTAAATTAAATGTTTTATTAAAAGCTAAATTGGGCATTGTGGAACAGGTTTTCTTCAACAACCTGCACTGTTTTGGCCACATTCATCTTTCTGTGAATTCTGACCATCCTTCCTGTCCCTGCCATAACATGATGCTGCCACCACCATGTTGCACCTGTGAGGAATTGCTGGCATCCTTACCCAAATGGGACACTCTCGAGATGGAAGGAGAGGGGGAGACAGCATGTAATGGGGTATTGTCTCCCCCAGACTTCTAGATGGCAGTCCCTCTGGGTTGCAGAAGCGCCACGGTTTCCCACAGGGCATCATGGGACTTGGAGTTTGTCGGCTCAGCCTTGTTGGGTTCTGTGGGTGTCGCCAGGGGGTGCTGCGGGGACTGGGGAGCCCTACTTTATTGGGCTCTCACCACTCCCAGAAGTGCCTCCAAACTACAGCTTCGGAACACCGGACGTGCTTCTGGGTGGCACATAAAAGGCGCTGTCTCCACTGTTGTGAGAGTCAGAGTTGGGAAGAAGGAGGACAATGCTTGCTGGGAGGAGTGGAGCGGAGGAGGCAATGACCAAGAGACAAAGAGAGTGAGTAATAGAGAAGAAGAAAAGCATTGCTATGGTCTGCATATTTCTGTACCTGTGGTTGTGGCATGGGAAGTGCTTACAGAGAAGAGTTTCCCACAATAAAAACTCTTTGTGCTTTTACTTTTGTGTCTGAGCCTTTGCGTTGGGTGTTTGGGGAGTTGGAGCACCCCCTAGCGGCCACACACTGTAAAGCTGGTATTACACAGGTAATGCAGAGTGCATGGTCTTCATCAGACAGAGTGCTTGGAGGTCAAAAAACTTCAATTTCTGTTTCATCAGACCAACAAATCTTTTTCCTTATTCTCTTAGAGTCCTTTAAATACATTTGGCAACATCCACATTGGAAATAATTACTCCACCAAAAATGGATGATTGATGGACTGCTGCTGAGATAGTTGTTCTTTTGACAGGTTATTCCATCTTAGAAGAGGATTTCTGAAGATTTGCTAGAGTAACCATTGGGTTCATGGTCACCTACTTGACCAATGCCCTTCCTTCCTGTTACTCAATTTGGCCAGGTAGCAATCTCTTGGAAGAGTTCTGGTAGTTTTAAACTACTTCTATTTCAAAATTACTTAATGTTCTTGGGAATACTCAAAGCTTTAGTATTGGTTTTATACCCTTGCTCCAATCAATGCCTCAATCACAGTTTGATTGTGGAGGTCTACAGAGAGTTCGTTGGACCTCATGACTTGGTTTTTATCTAATTCTAGCAGTCCCCCACGGCTCTGCCCGCGTAGTAGTGAAACAGGACAAACTTTAAAAATCAATAAACAAATGGGTATCGCTAGCTAAGACAAGGCAAGGAACACTCCAAAACGCAGAAGTTAGACAGGCTCGAAAGGAGGCTGGCATGCGAGTGAGGAGGGCCCTGCCCAGCTCTCCACTTCTGACATCATGCATCCCCTTCCCCTTGTCCTGCAGCCTCTGTCTGGGATTAGCAAGAAAATATGGTTATTTCAAGCGAACTATGATTCTTAGCGAGATGAGAGAAGTCACAAAATCAACCGGCATGTTCAAGCAAATTACAGAAAAAATACAGATTTAGATCTGTTAAGTAGTTCTCTTGTTTGCTAGCTAAGCTAAGGTAAGGTACATGCCCCAAGGCAGGCGCGTGAGTTTTTATAGAAAAAAACCCTATCTAAATCCGTCAAATAGATCTCTCTTGAAAAGCAGACAAAAGGGCTGTCGTTGGATTATATATATATAGAGATAATTATATGTCAACTTCCTAATGAGCCGACATATGGTGCTTCAGTAAACGTTCCAAGCGTCAACTGATGATAACATACATACATACAAGACCGCAAGATTGTTACAGTCTGATTTATATAGAAGATTCAGAGTGATTTGTAGGACCTTCTATAGGCAGGTGTGTGCCTTTCTAAACTACTTTTAATGAAATCACATTGCCACTGGTTTACTACAAACAAGTTCTAGACATACTGTATCTCAATGATAATTAAAGGAAAGAAGATACACCTGACCACAATTTGGTGTGATTAAACACAGAGACTTGATTCTTATATTAAAGAAAAATTTCAGTTTTTGATTTTTAATAAATTTGTAAATCCTTTAGAAAACATGTTTTCACTTAATCATTATGGGTTATTGAGTATATACTGATGGGCAATAATGGCAAACATATACTTTTAAAATTAAATTCTTAACAATAATTAGTGCAGAAAGTGACAGGGTCTGCAAACTTACTGAATCCACTGTAAATGAAAAACCTGAGCAAATAACTGGGGAACTTTGGAACTTTTTAAGAAAGATAATCACCATCCTAACTGCCTTTATGACTATTTAGATTACCATCCAGACTCCAGTTCAGTGATTGTAATTATTACCATAAATGTAGTTTTGTTCATGGTCAAGTGGCCAAGTCAAGTGGCCTTATTGTCATACCATCCATACACAGTATTTCTGCACACAGTGACTTGAAATAACATTCCCCAGGACCTCAGTGCAACACTTACATAAACACAGGACAAGTGCTAGACAGGTAAAGAACTATGTTATACTATCCATCCATCCATTATCCAACCCGCTATATCCTAACTACAGGGTCACGGGGATCTGCTGGAGCCAATCCCAGCCAATACAGGGCGCAAGGCATGAAACAAACCCTGGGCAGGGTGCCAGCCCACGCAGATGTTATACTATAAATCAATAAATAATTAGAAAGTAAATATATAATAATAATAATAATAATAATTTGAAATAGATAGTAATACATACATAGATACTTAATAACTTGTTCTTCTTTCGGTTGCCACAATGGATCATCTTCTTCCATATCTTTCTGTCCTCTGCATCTTGGTCCGTTACACCCATCACCTGCATGTCCTCTCTCACCACATCCATAAACCTTCTCTTAGGCCTTCCTCTTTTTCTCTTCCCTGGCAGCTCTATCATCAGCATCCTTCTCCCAATATACCCAGCATCTCTCCTCTGTACATTTTCAAACCAACATAATCTCGCCTCTCTGACTTTGTCTCCCAACCGTCCAACTTAAGCTGACCCTCTAATGTACTCATTACTAATCCTATCCATCCTCGTCACACCCAATGCAAATCTTAGAATCTTTAACTCTGCTACCTCCAGCTCTGTCTCCTGCTTTCTGGTCAGTGCCACCGTCTCCAACCCATATAACATAGCTGGTCTCACTACCATCCTGTAGACATTCCCTTTCACTCTTGCTGATATCCGTCTGTTGCAAATCACTCCTGACACTCTTATCCACCCATTCCACCCTGCCTGCACTCTCTTTTTCACCTCTTTTCCACAATCCCCATTACTCTGTATTGCTGATCCCAAGTATTTAAACTCATCACCTTCGCTAACTCTACTCCTAGCATCCTCACCATTCCACTGACCTCCCTCTCATTTACACACATGTATTCTGTCTTGTTCCTACTGACCTTCATTCCTCTCCTTTCTAAAGCATATCTCCACCTCTCCAGGGTCTCCTCAACCTGCTCCCTACTATCGCTACAGATCACAGTGTCATCAGCAAACATCATAGTCCACGAGGACTCCTGTCTAATCTCATCTGTCAGCCTGTCCATCACCATTGCAAATAAGAAAGGGCTCAGAGCCAATCCCTGATGTAATCCCACCTGCACCTTGAATGTATCTGTCACTTCTACCGCAGACCTCACCACGGTCACACTTCCCTCATACATATCCTGTACAACTCTTACATACTTCTCTGCCACTCCCGACTTCCTCATACAATACCACAGCTCCTCTCGAGGCACCCTGTCATATGCTTTCTCCATGTCCACAAAGTCGCAATGCAACTCCTTCTGGCCTTCTCTATACTTCTCCATCAACACCCTCAGAGCAAACATCACATCTGTGGTGCTCTTTCTTGGCATGAAACCATACTGCTGTTCACTAATCATCACTTCAGTTCTTAATCTATCTTCCATTACTCTTTCCCATAACTTCATGCTGTGGCTCATCAATTTTATCCCCCTGTAGTTACTGCAGTCCTGCACATCCCCCTTATTCTTAAATATCGGCACCAGTACACTTCTTCTCCACTCCTCAGGTATTCTCTCACTTTCCACACTTTCCATCTGGTTAAAAACACCACTACCATCTCTCCTAAACACCTTCATGCTTCCATAGGTAAATCATCTGGACCAACAGCCTTTACATTTTTCATCCTCTCCATAGCTGTCCTTACTTCCTCCTTGCTAATCCGTTGCACTTCCTGATTCACTATCTCCACATCATCCAACCTCTTCTCTCTCTCTCGTTCTCTTCATTCATCAGCCTCTCAAAGTACTCTTTCCAACTTCTCAACACACTCTCCTCACTTGTGAGTACGTTTCCATCTTTATCCTTTATTTCCCTAACCTGCTGAACATCTTTACCTGCTCAGTTCCTCAATCTAACTCATCGGTATAGGTCCTTTTCTCCTCTCATACAACTCATCATACGCCTTTTCTTTAGCTTTGCCACCTCTCTCTTCACTTTGCGCCTTATCTCCTTGTACTCTTGTCTACTTTCTGCATCTCTCTGACTATCCCACTTCTTCTTTGCCATCCTCTTCCTCTGCATACTGTCCTGTACTTCCCCATTCCACCACCAGGTTTCCTTTTCCCCCTTCCTCTGTCCAGATGTCGTACCAAGCACCCTTCTGGCTCTCAACCTTACTACATCTACTATAGTTTCCCAAATGTCTGGTAATTCTTCACTACCACCCAATGCCTGTCTCAACCTTCTCCCTAAACTCAACCTTGCAGTCTTCCTTTTTCAACTTCCACCATTTGATTCTTGGCTCTGCCCTTACTCTCTTCCTCTTCTTGATCTCCAACATCATCCTACAGACCACGATCCTATGTTGCTTAACTACACTTTCCCCTGCCACCACTTTTCAGTCTTCACTCTCCTTCAGATTGACTCAGTGTTCCCATCACTGCACTGGGGCATTGAGATCCACATTCAGACTACAGAGTAAGCACCCCCTGCTGGCCTCATCGATACCTCTTCCAGCAGCAACCCAAGTTTTTCCTAGATGATCTCCCATCCAAGTACTAGCCTGAACATGCTTAGCTTCAGGTGGATGACCTGTTCTGAAATGCCTTAAATATAAATATAGATGTGGATACTGACACCCTAAATTAATATTTTCTTACCCTGATTTATTTTGTGTGGTTTCTCCAAAACAATAAAGGTCTTACTCATTCTCAAAATAATACTTTACGTTTAATTATCACCTATGGAATTTACTTTTTTCTACAGTTAATTAAACCAATTTAAATTATTATTTGATTACATTTGATTTTTTGCCTTTCTTGCAAATAAATTTTCATTTTAGTACCAAAATTACGAGACATTTCAATAATAATGGCATTTCAATGTTTATTGATATGATAAAAAGTTCAAACCTGAGCATAGAAAGTAATAATAAAGCTGAGCTCTCAAACATCTTCTACTCAGATATAAACGAGGTATAAAGTTGCTCCTCTCAAAACAAAGGTAATCAAAGTGAGAAACTGCTCACCTTGATTTAAATTAGAAAGCTGTAATTTAGAGGGTAAATGGAAATCAAGAAATGTGAAATTTATCAGACTTCGTGGATTGAAAATGTTAAAGTTCAGAAGAAACTTTTTGCAAGCCATGCTTTGATTATTGTTGCAGATTTAAAGATGAAAACTTAATAAACATTGACGTGAATTCTGAACAATGCCCAACTTAATAAATAAAAAAATGGCTGATGCAATCCCACTTAATATTTGTAGGCATGAATTTATGAATTTATTCATTAGCAAATTAGATAAGAAAAGATTACAGACTGAGCACTTAGTTTCAAAATCTGGCATCAATGAATCACATCAGACCAGCTCTTGCATCTGTCTTCTTAGTAAATTTAAACTGATTAAAGAACAGGAGATTTTATGCCTGATTTCCAATATGAAACCTGCTAGCTACCTTTAGACACAATACCAACTAATTTGCTTAAAAATCACTTGCAGTAGTTGCACAAACTATAATATATACAGTGGGTACGGAAAGTATTCAGACCCCCTTCAATTTTTCACTCTTTGTTATATTGCAGCCATTTGCTAAAATCATTTAAATTAATTTTTTCCCTCATTAATATACACACAGCACCCCATATTGACAGACAAAAAAAATTGAGCTCAAGTGCATCCTGTTTCCCCTGATCATCCTTGAGATGTTTCTGCAGCTTAATTGGAGTCCACCTGTGGTAAATTCAGTTGATTGGACATGATTTGGAAAGGCACACACCTGTCTATATGAGGTCCCACAGTTGACAGTTCATGTCAGAGCACAAACCAAGCATGAAGTCAAAGGAATTGTCTGTAGACCTCCGAGACAGGATTGTCTCGAGGCACAAATCTGCGGACGGTTACAGAAATATTTCTGCTGCTTTGAAGGTCCCAATGAGCACAGTGGCCTCCATCATCCGTAAGATGAAGAAGTTCGAAACCACCAGGACTCTTCCTAGAACTAGCCGGCCATCTAAACTGAGCAATCGGGGGAGAAGGGCCTTAGTCAGAGAGGTGACCAAGAACCCAATGGTCACTCTGTCAGAGCTCCAGAGGTCCCCTGTGTAGAGAGGAGAACCTTCCAGAAGGACAACCATCTCTGCAGCAATCCACCAATCAGGCCTGTATGGTAGAGTGGCCAGACGGAAGCCACTCCTTAGTAAAAGGCACATGTCAGCCCTCCTCGAGTTTGCCAAAAGGCACCTGAAGGACTCTCAGACCATGAGAAACAAAATTCTCTGGTCTGATGAGACAAAGATTGAACTCTTTGGTATGAATGCCAGGCGTCACGTTTGGAGGAAACCAGGCACCGCTCATCACCAGGCCAATACCATCCCTACAGTGAAGCATGGTGGTGGCAGCATCATGCTGTGGGGATGTTTTTCAGCGGCAGGAACTGGGAGACTAGTCATGATAAAGGGAAAGATGACTGCAGCAATGTACAGAGACATCCTGGATGAAAACCTGCTCCATAGCGCTGTTGACCTCAGACTGGGCGACGGTTCATCTTTCAGCATGACAACGACCCTAAGCACACAGACAAGATATCAAAGGAGTGGCTTCAGGACAACTCTGTGAATGTCCTTGAGTGGCCCAGCCAGAGCCCAGACTTGAATCCAATTGAACATCTCTGGAGAGATCTTAAAATGGCTGTGCACCGACGCTTCCCATCCAACCTGATGGAGCTTGAGATGTGCTGCAAAGAGGAATGGGCGAAACTGGCCAAGGATAGGTGTGCCAAGCTTGTGGCATCATATTCAAAAAGACTTGAGGCTGTAATTGCTGCCAAAGGTGCATTGACAAAGTATTGAGCAAAGGCTGTGAATACTTATGTTCATGTGATTTCTCAGTTTTTTTATTTTTAATAAATTTGCAAAAACCTCAAGTAAACTTTTTTCACGTTGTCATTATGGGGTGGTGTGTGTAGAATTCTGAGGAAAAAAATGAATTTAATCCATTTTGGAATAAGGCTGTAACATAATAAAAATGTGGAAAAAGTGATGCGCTCTGAATACTTTCTGGATGCACTATATATATATACTAGCAAAATACCCGCGCTTCGCAGCAGTGAAGTACTGCATTAAAATTTTTATTAAGAAGAAAATTAAACCTTTTTAAACTGAGGGAAAATATACCAATAATTATTTGTTAAGGATCTCTTTGTATGCCACGTTGTCAGTTCGGCCCTCCAGTTGCAATATGACCAAGGTGTAGCTGTGCGCTGAGCTTACTCTTGAGCATGCAACGTACAGTTGGCCATGTGAACAGTAATCTTGTTTCAAATCTCACAGCTTGGATTGCTGCTGTCATAATCGGTTTGAGTTTCATGGTTTGTTTCAGTTACGACAGTATTTGTAGGACTTGTGTTGAAGAGACATTCGGCATCTGTCAAGCGTTGTAAGTATACAACCAGTTTCATTGATAACTTCACATCCAGCTTTTGAGAGTTTAAACATTTCTAAACATCAAAGTGTCCACTACTGAAATCGTCACCTGTGAAGCTAAGATGTTTAAGAGGCATTGGCGGTTGTCCAAAGGTGTAAAATATTTGGCCATTTCGGTACACTTAAGCATTTCACTCTTCTAGTGCTCCTGTGTAGTATAATTATCTCCTGTACCATAATCAGTCCACACTTTGAACCTGTTCCAGTCATTCAATACATAAGACACAATGTTCCTCCGGATATCAATAGTGAGCCTGATATGGCTGTGCAATATGTAACAAAGAATGGAAAAGGCAGGTGCCATCTCCGGGCATGGAAACCACTTGGTAAGTGACAGTTCTTTGATCGATGGTGATTACCTCGATAGACATGTTAATGGGGGTACGGTTGGAATGATAAAGGAAATGGGTACCTGAACAATGTAAAGTAAGTCTAAAATACCTATACAATAACTATAATCATAATAAATGAACAATAAAACAGCGGAGAAGCCGTGGATTAAATAAAAAGGCTGTAGTTATCAGCAGGGAGACGTGAATACCGTGGCGAAGCAAGGAAGGGAATGTAGAGACTGGAGCGACAGACGGCCTTATATAGGCAGGCAGCCAACAACGTGGGAGGCGTTGGGATGGGGGACCTAACGGCGCCTCACACGGTGACCGAGCTGCAGGCTATGGACGTATATATGTACGTAAGTAGGATTCAGTTAGCGTTGGGAACCCGCGTACCAAATTTCTTGAAGATGGGCCCATAAGTAACAAAGACCGTTGAAAAGTTCAATATGGCAGCCAACAGTGGCATCATATCACCAAAATAAGTACCAAATTTCAGCCTTCTACCTATGAATAAGAAAGTTCAACATGGCAGACGTTGTTGACCGTAAGTAAGCTGTAAGGAATGAGCCTGCCAAATTTCAGCCTTTTACCTACACGGGAAGTTGGAGAATTAGTGACGTTGGAAACTTCAATATGGCGGCCGACAGTGGCATCATACCACTGAAATAAGTACGTACATCGGTTTTGGTTAGCGCAGGGAAGCCACCTACCAAATTTTGTGAAGATGGGGCCATAAATAAGAAAGTTAAACATGGTGAACATTGTCATCCATTATGACCGTTACGCGTAGAATTTCGAAATGAAACCTGCTTAACTTTTGTAAGTAAGCTGTAAGGAATGAGCCTGCCAAATTTCAGCCTTTTACCTACACGGGAAGTTGGAGGATTAGTGACGTTGGAAAGTTCAATATGGCGGCTGACAGTGGCGTCATACCACCAAAATAAGTATGTACATTGGTTTCGGTTAGCGCAGGGAAGCCGCCTACCAAATTTCGTGAAGATGGGGCCATGAATAAGAAAGTTCAACATGGCGGACATTGTTGACCGTTATGACCGTTACGCGTAGAATTTCGAAATGAAACCTGCTTAACTTTTGTAAGTAAGGTGTAAGGAATGAGCCTGCCAAATTTCAGCCTTCTACCTACACGGGAAGTTGGAGAATTAGTGATGTTTGGAAAATTCAATATGGCGGCCGACAGTGGCGTCATACGACCGAAATAAGTACGTACATCGATTTTGGTTAGCGCAGGGAAGCCACCTACCAAATTTCGTGAAGATGGGGTCAGCCTTCTACCTACACGGGCAGTTGGAAAATTAGTGACGTTGGAAAGTTCAATACGGCGGCCGACAATGGCATCTTACCATCGAAATAAGTACATACATCGGTTTTGGTTAGCGCAGGGAAGCCGCCTACCAAATTTCGTGAAGATGGTGCCATAAATAAGAAAGTTCAACATGGCGGACGTTGTCGACTGTTATCGACCGTTATGACCGTTACGTGTAGAATTTCGAAATGAAACCTGCTTAACTTTTGTAAGTGAGCTGTAAGGAATAAGCCTGCCAAATTTCAGCCTTCTACCTACACGGGAAGTTGGAGAATTAGTGATGAGTGAGTGAGTGAGTGAGTGAGTGAGTCAGTCAGTCAGTCATTGAGTCAGTGAGGGCTTTGCCTTTTATTAGTATAGATATATAAGAAAAAAATTAAACATGTCTCTTAATAGCATTCATTTTTAAGGCCTTTGAGTTAATCATCAGAGGAATCCTTTTCTCAGTCAGTGAGTGAGTGAGTGAGTGAGTGAGTGAGTGAGTGAGGGCTTTGCCTTTTATTAGTATATATATATATATATATATATATATATAATAGTCACACATGTGCGCTTAGGAGGCAATCAAAAAGCCCTGAGGTGAGGGAAATATCACGAGACAGGAGATTAATATATGGTAGTAACGACTCTCTCTCTCGTTCGCCAGACAAAAAGTCACTTCCATTTCTGACTCCTGATAATGACGCCACTTCTGGCACCCTCGCCACTACATCACTTCAGGCACCTTTGACATGATGTCAGCTTCCGGCTCCACGTCGCTGATGTGAATTCCGGCATCACCTCACTTCTAACTCCCATGACGTCACTTCTGTCTGACAGCTAGAACGTCTTCTCCTGCCAACTAATTTCTGTCACCTATTTTTCAACTGTATAAAACACCATCTTTTGTCATGTACCATTATCAACTACAGTATAGTATTTTAATCACGAATTTTGCCTTTTTGCATTTATTGTCCATTGGACATTATACGAGAATGGTCCTCAGCTCTTTTTCTTAGTTGTGGAACTCTTTTTTTGTATCACAATATATAAAATGAATCCCTGATTTCTGTAAATTAGCCATTGTTAGACCTCTATTAAAAATCATTTTAAGGTGCATATGTTGTTAAGACTTACACAAAGGTTTACCTTTTCTTTGTAACATTTCATAAATAATTGTATCCTTGAACTTGATACTTAAAAAGTACTTTATGATCATTTTTGGGGTTACTTTTGCTCAGAATACAGCACAAAAACTGATTTAAGTCATGTTATAAATGATATATAAACCTTTTTGATGCAGACTATGCCAATCATTATTGTATTTGTAGTCAGTGATTTTCTAACCCGATTAGTCCTGAACATGGTTGCGGGTTTTGGGAGAGTGCTGGAGCCTATTCCAGCTAGCACAGGGCGCAAGGTGGAAACAAACCCTGGACAGGGTGCCTGTCCACTGCAGGGCTTGTAAACATATGTGCCATTTTTTATTATATTTAACATAGTATTCTATTAATAGTAGTAGAATTTGCAGTGATAGTACACAGGCTTGAGAATTTGGTTGGCATTCCAGGCACTCTTCTTACTTGGCTTGTTTCATATTTATCAAGTTGTGTTCAATGTGTTCAGAGGTTTTAAAGCAGTACTCAATTATTCCTATCCACAGTTAGACTTGTTATCCCTAACAGGCTAGTGCTGGGACTAACTATCACATCTTTACATATGTGAACATTAGGAGATGTAACTCAGAAACACATGTTAACATTTTTTCTTCAGTATGCTGAATTCTACATTTAAACCAAAAAATGTTTAATTAAGTAATTTATTGGTTTAAAATAAATGATAAGTATTTGTGTTTAAATTTATGAAAAACAAAACTTATTTCAATGGATAGTATAACTGTAAATTGTAAGGTAACAATGAATACTTTTGATTGGAAGACTGGAAAATTAAGCTACTTCCACACTATCCCCATTCTGTTTTAAAATGCAGACAGTAATGCACCGTGCTTCAGTGTGTTTAACCCCTCAAAGTGCTTTTCAGAGCCATATATTGTAAAATCTCTGGTATGGATGAGTGAAAACATAAGAGTTTTGAAAAATGCTGATTCTAAATGCACTCTGAATGGTTCATACTTATTACGTGGCCCTTCCCTTACTGGATCCCGCTCATTACAATATTTATGCAGTGATTGGACACCTTTAATGGAAGAAAACCATACTCCAACATAGTGGACATGGAGAGCTTTGTTTGCCATGTTGCTTGTCGTATTGCTTGCCTGTATGCTTCTAAATTTCATTTTGTACAGTTTGAATATTGCATATATCCACAAAATGCAAATATCTTAACTGTCACTACAGTCACTACAGTTTTGTGATAAACCCTGTGGGTGGTGTGTAACCATCCCTTCAAGGAGGACACTTATCCTTCCTGTGTCCGCCGATGCACATATGCCCAGTTTAGTGATAAGAATATGACAGGAATTTTCTTCTATTTTCTATGGATATTTTTCATATTTTTTGCCATTGTATAGCATTGGTCACGATTGTGTTCAATACAGACCTTTGTCATATACAGTAAGTACTTTTTAAAAAAACAAAACAAAACATGAGATTAATTTTTTTCTTATTCACCAATAAAACTACATTGGGTAAAAAAAACATATAAAAATATTATTTATGGATGAAGTATTCTTTTAAAACTAATCAATATACAGTATGTGTTTTTCCATAATTTTGCTCTCTTCATGTTTCATGGCTATGCTTTATGTTTGTTTCATTTTATACTATGAATTATTGCATGGTGTACTAGGCTCTTCAGTGGAAATGCACTTAACAAGAATGAAATGAACTGAACTGGTTTTAATTGAATTTCTATTAAAATGACCACCAAAACTATATCTTCAAAGACTGTCATTTCACTCTATCCTAGTTAAGCCCACTTAACTTCATGCCCCAGGGCTATGGTAGCTCTAGATGGACAATGTTCTAGTTATCCTGAATGATCCACATTGTACTGTATGGCTCAGACACTACACAAATCTTTCATAATTAGACGAAATTAAAAACTGTAACTGGAATAGGAAACTCTGTATTATCCCTAGATAACACTCCCTATTGTTTAGTTATGTTCTTCCACTTTTTATGTGTGTATGTATTTTTTATTTTCTTTGCTAACTTTAAAGGTAATGTACTTAAGGTTTCAAATGACACAAAGTTTCAAATGACACAAGTTACTTTTTGGTGATACAAGATTTTTATTAATCTATTTTACTGTATTCAGTTATCAAACAATCCATATTGTGGACCACCCAGGTTGGTACTGCCAGCTGAACCCAACACAGACCAAGCGTGGGACACAAGTTCATGGCACATACTGATTTTTTTATTTTCTTTTTTACATTGTGGACAACACCTTCACCGCTCCTACAATCTCAACACAGTCCAGCACAAGCACAAAACAATACTCTTCTCTTCCTTCTCTCTTCCACTACTCCAGTCAAGCTTCGTCTTCCTCCTTCCAACTCTGGCTCTCCGAGTAGTGGCTGCAAGCTCCTTTTATAAGGCACCCAGAAGTGCTCCAGGTGCTTGATGACTTATTTCCGGCAGCACTTCCGGGTGTGGTGGAAGAAGTGCCCATAAGGGTTCAGCAGCTTCTGCTGCAGCACCCCCTGGCAATGCCTGCAGATCCCAAAAGGGCTGCACCAAATTCCAACACCCATGAAGCCCTGCGGGAGTCCAAGGCACCTCTGCAACCTAGGGGGGCTGCCATGTAGCACTCTGGGGAAGGTAATGCTCTGGCCATGCTTGCTCCCAACTTAGAGGTGTCCCAACCTGGCAAGGGCCCCAGCTGCAAGCTACAATATTTTATCTAGTGCTAGTAACATCATGCTCCACCACAGGATAAACAAGATTACAATATTGTATGATAATTGACCGTTGGCTATTCTGTCATTAGTGAGCCTTAATACCTTAAAAATAAAATAAAAAAAATAAAACATCTAGACAAGTGCATAATGGGAGTTCCAGGCTCTTGGCCCAGGAAAGTTGAAGAAGCACTTGCCAAAATAATCAAAGCAGTTCTTAAAGTAAGCTGCACACCAATGTTGGAATGCTTCTTCTGTAAGCATTAGAGACTCAGTAATTCTGGACAGATATTTTCCTGATAATGATCTTCATCTTTAAGGCATTAGCAGCTGATGGCCAGTAGATAATTAATTTCAATTCACAATTCATTCACAATATGAATGATCAAATAAATAATTAAAAGAAATCATTGTTACAATATAGTGCAGTGAATTCACATAGATGTTCATTCGAACATTGTCCTACAGTGAGAATGACTCTGATAAAGGACTTATCTTTCAAAGGTTGTAAAGATTAAATGTTATTTTAAAACTTTTTTTTTTATTATTTTTTTCAGCAATCAATTAAAGATTACCAATTTTTTCTTATTAGATACTGAAATAAAAATACATCTGAAATGTCAGTACAGTATTATTGTCAGAATATTCGTACCAAATATAAATTGGAACAAGAAGATCCACTGTGGCAACACCTAACGGGAGCAGCCGAATAGAAGAAGACTCATGCTAAATATAAGTAACATTTACTGCTTTAAATATGATTCAATATATTTCTAAAGTGCATAACATTTTTTACATGAAAATTATCTCAATATATAATCTTCATTTGGATCTTGATCTTTGTTTGTCCGCGAATGAATTAGAAGAAGAAGCACTAGATGGCAGTAGAGAGACAGCTAAAACATAGGCATTGCATTAAGAATCTCCTCCAGGCTTATACTACTGAAGATTGTAGTACTCCAGTCACACCTCAAAACACAGACATTCAAATTAAACAAATTGTTGTGCTTTAAATTAACTAAAGAGATTTTGATTTAGATCTTGATCTTTGTTTGTCTGTGAATTCCAAGCATGCGTAGACCACCTTCCAGTTTAGTACGTTGTTGTTACTCACGGATGTCAACAATGTGCCAGAATAACGAAAGGGGTGGTGGACAGTGTTACACTGGTTAGCTCCTGAGGCCTGGTTAGAGAATGAGATTGCCGAAGATAAAAGGTACGTGCCTACGTAACATATGAATGGAAGAAAGACAGTGGGTAAAATGAATGACAATGTAGCAGCATGTTCCGGAAATTATTATTGTTACGTTGTAGCCGGCGAGTGCTGCGCATCTCACAGTTGTACTGTGGCTTGCTCTCATGTCAGTGAAGTGATCCCTATTTATGCTTTAAAGAGCCTGGATACCTATATGTCCCCCTTTTATAACCATTGCTCCGTGTATATTGCCTTACTCTTTGGACTGGCACAAAGCAACCTGCGAGATTGGAGAAAGGTTGAGAAGAGATCGTGAGAAGAAACGATAGTGTCGTGAAAACGAGACGGTCTGTGAACGGACAGAAGCAGAAATTCGCCCACACCACCACATAATTATGATTCAGACAGTGATTCCGAGTAGGCCGTTCCTATTGAATCAATATCCAAGGGTTTTCTTTTGTAATTTTGTTTCCCTTATAAAAAATCATAATGCTGTGCGATGAAGGGCCCAGTTCACGACTAGCAGCCGCGTTTAAACAGGGAGCCCTTCACAGACAACTTTAACACGCGCAACGTAGTTGGGCGCACATTGCTAGTATGATATATTTTTCTGTTAACTTGATTAGGTCAGGTTTTGCAGCCAAGCAAAGATGTGGGACGTGTTTAGCCTGGTTATTTAAATACACTTGACTTGAGCATTCATAGTTTTCATACACTTATTCTGTATATTTAGCATTTGTTTGCTCAGAGGTTGATGTGCTTGCTGCTTCCTGAGCAGCTCTTGTTTTCTCCACTCTAGCGGCCCACTTCTTCTCTTCTTTCATTGGCATCTTTTCACGTTAAAACTGATTAAGTCAGTGTTTGTGTTGCAATTACTTAGTAAGCTTTCTTTAATTTTTCACTGAAGCTGGCACTTAAGTCTTTAATCTGTATCAGGAATGATTTAAGATATGAAGAGGTTGGGGAAGTGACAGCGAAGGTGGTAGGAATAAAATAAAATAAAAATAAAAAGAGGAATAACCTTGGAGGTCAATCATCACCCCAAAAGCCGATAGTAGATGCCACGTAGTATATGTGTACCAAATTTGAGGTCAATAGGTCAAATGGTTTGTGAGCTACAGGTGATTTAAAATCCTGGACAGACAAACGAACAGCCACGATAGCGTATTATATATAAAGAATCTATTGTCTAGAACCAAAATTCTTGCAGCAATGCATAGTCAGCCATCACCCAAATTATAATAATAATAATTCTTTGCATTTATATAGCGCTTTTCTCCCTACTCAAAGCGCTCAGTAATTGCAGATTAAGGGCCTTGCTCAAGGGCCCAAGAGAGCAGAGTCCCTTTTGGCATTTAAAGGATTTGAACCGGCAACCTTCCAATTGCCAGTGCAGATCCCTAGCCTCAGAGCCACCACTCTACCTAAAACTATCACTTACCTCCTCTTCTCCGCTCATGATTAACTTGAATTTGAGAAGTGTACTATATTTAAGAAATGTGTTTGAGACTGTGGTAGGTGATGCTATTAAAAGATGAAAGCATTAGGAAGACTGACAGGTAAAGAATATGGAACAGTGAAAACAGAGAAACAACACTAGCAGATCAGTAAAAGTAAATAAAAGCCAGAAACAGGAAACACTGACTTTGACTTAAATTTGCAGATAAAACTACTTGAAACCATAATATGTTTAAAAAGTGTAAAATTGTGAACAGGACTATGCCCTGATTTAAACAAGCTAAGGACACTACAATCCCAAATCAGAAAAAGTTGAGACGGTATGGAAAATGTTAATTAAAAAAAGCAAAGTGATTCCTAAATTAACTTTGACTTATTTCCATTGCAGACCGTATGAACCCAAGATATTTCATGTTTTGTCTAGTCAACTTTATTTCATTTGTTAATATGCATCCACTGCGGTGGGCTGGCACCCTGCCCTGGGTTTGTTTCCTGCCTTGTACACTGTGCTGGCTGGGATTGGCTCCAGCAGACCGCCGTGACCCTGTAGTTAGGATATAACGGGTTGGATAATGGAAAAATGGAATATACATCCATTCCTGCATTTCAGGCCTGCAACACATTCCAAAAAAATGTGGAACAAGGACAAATTAGATTTCAAACAGGTGATGTCAACAGGTGATTGTAATCATGATCTGGTACAAAAGCAGTACCCGCGAAAGTCTGAATCATGGATGAGCAAAGATGAGCAGATGATCTCCACTTATTCAATAAATGCGTTAGAAAATTATTGAAACTTTTAAAAACAATGTTCCTCAAAGAAAGATTGGAAAAGATTTATATTTTTGTCCCTCTGCAGTGCATAATATCATTAAACGATTCAAGGAATCTGGAGGCATTTCAGTGCGTAAAGGGCAAGGGAGAAAGCTTAAGTTGAACACCTGTGATCTCTGATCCTTCAGATGGCACTGCATCAAGAACCATCACTCATCAATAGCTGATATAACCTCATGGTCCAGGGAAAACTTTGGTAAAACTTTGTCAGGCACTGCAATACAAAGTTACATTCACAAATGCCACTTAAAACTTTACTGTACAAAAAAGAAACCTTATATTAACCATGTCCAGAAGCAGAGTTGACTTCTCGAGGTATCTGGGATAGACCATCACAAAGTGGAAATGTGTATTGCTGTCAGTATGTAAATGAGATATATCAGTATTCTAGATCTTTTTTGGAAGAATTGGACGCTGTGTGCTGTGGACCAAAGACTAAAAAGGACCATCCAGACTGTTACCAACAAGATGTCCAAAAGCCAGGGTCTGCCATGGTGTGGGATTGTGTCAGTGCCCTTGGCAAAGGTAATTTAAACTTCTGTCATGGCAGCATTAATACAGAAAAGTACACTGAGAGTTTAGAGCAACATCTTCTGCCTTCAAGACGACATCTTTTTCAGGGACATCCATGTATTTTTCAATAAGACAATTCAAAACCACATTCTGCATAAATTACAAAGGCATGGCTGCAGAAGAAGAGGGTATGGGTACTAGACTGGCTTGCCTGTAGTCCTGACCTGTCACCAGTAGTGAATGTATGAAGAATATTGAAAAGTAAAATGTGACAATGATGACCCCGTACTGTTGCACACCTTAAGACATGTCTGCAGGAAGAATGGGACAAAATAATATCTGAAACGATTCATTGCTTGGTATCCTCAGTGCCAAAACATATTTTAAGTGTTGTGAGAAGGAATGAAAATGATTGCAAATCAATGAATGCTTTACTGTCCCAAGTTTTTTTGGAATGTGCTGCAGGACTGAAATGAAGGAATGAATGTATAATAACAAATAACATGAAGGTGACCAGACAAAATATGAAATATCTTAGGTTTATACTGTCGTCAACGAAATAAAAGTCAAAATAAATATAAGTATCACTGTTTTTTTTTTTTTCATATTCCATCCCATCCCAACTTTATCTGATTTGGGGTTGTATTTAGAGCATCAAGTCAAGAGGGGAGCCTCAACCGATGTAAGGAAGAGGGAGGGGTAATGTGGGATGAGGATCCCAAAAGGACTATAAAATAGTGCTGTTTATTTGTGAAAATGGTTTGTAAATGAAATATAGTGTATGAAAATCTATATACAGTATACCTATGAGACAAAAAATCCAAAAAATTCAGAACCTGCATAAAACTTGTAATTGTTAAAATACTCTTGAAGCTCTTGTCAGGTGACAGGATGTGTTAATAAAGAACTTAGAATAGTAAAATAACAGCCGGATTAGCACTCCTGTTTTAGTAAAAGATCCATTGATAGAGACACTGTAGAGGCCAGGACTCCATTTCAAAACACACATTATATTAACAAATGATTCAGCTACTCCTGTCAGTGGTTCTGTGGTCCTACTTCTCAGACAACATATACTGTAAAAGTTTTGACAATAACATTTTAATGATCACTGCCCATGAAAGTAAAAATTCACAACTTTCTAGTAATGTATATACTATGAGTAAATATTTTTCAACATAACATAACATCTTTAAATATTGCTTTAATAGTTTTCAGGGTTGCAGAGAATTTGAACTAATCTTGGTAGCACTGGGCACTTATGCAACTTTTTGCCATAAGTATTTTAACTTATGCTAAAATGGATTTGCACTGTAAAAAATATTTAAAACATCCTTTGCATATTATCATGCCTTATTGTTTTGTAGAGGGCATTTGTTGTCATCATGGTTACCAACCTGGAGCCGGAGGTGTGATTGTGTAATGGTAAAAGTGCACCACTTTGCATTTCCAGGTCATCCAAGATAAAATTAAATTTATTTTTGTGTGGTTTTAATTTTGACCTCCATTATTGAGACTTTTAGCTTTCACTTTGTCAGTTATAAATTTTGGTTTCTTATGTAGGCCTTGACAACAGATAGGGCTTATTCTTCGTTATGAACTTTTACTTTGTTTCTGACTATGTTTCATCCATTTTATCTGTTTCATCTTCCAATTCTTGTTTAAATAATTTTTGTGTATTTTCTCTTTAAAAACCCAACAACAGCAAAATTCACAGAGTAATAGTCAGGCATGTGTTTCAAACTTATAGCCTTATAGGAAATTTGACTTTTTCCATTAACAATGTTATTTCACTTTGGTGGAGATATATGGCAGAATGAGAATAAAAGCAAAGAGACCAATTCAAATTGCTAGAAAAGTATGTGTCATACCAACAAGAGAAAGACGAGGACACAATCAACAATGTAGGCATTATGGTCAAAATCTAAATGAGCTAAACACACGCAACAATTTTAGACCAGGTGCATTCTGGGAATCTAGTAAGGTTCAAGAAACAGGAATTCCAGAGACTAGAAAAGCCACAGAAGCAAAGACTATGACTCACCCAAAAGTGAAGTACATGGCCTGTTTTAGCGTATTAGTAATCTTTAGAGCATTTATGTAAGGAGGGGAGGCATCTTAGCCTTTGCCCAGTCTGACACACATATTTTTCATAACCTGACCCTGTACATTGGCGGTGGTCCCATTACATTCCAGCCCTGATGTAGTAAATGTATTCACACACTGGGTGACATATTGGATGAATGAGGACTTTGAACATTCCACTCTCTGAAATTTTGCTTTTCTATCCCTTCTCCTTCCTTATTCTTTTACTTAAAACTTAAATCAGTTTTAAAAGTTTGTGTAGTTCCAGTCTCTTTTGCCTTTGCTTCCCATCCATTGTATAACTTCTCACTTGCTGTGTTCCCTTGGTTGCAGAGTGTCTACATTATACAGAATGATTTTTTAGACATCATATCAACCACTATCAATTAAGTCAGTGTGGTTCAGAGATTCTTCTCCCACTCATTCATTTTCATGGATTTAGTTCTTAAAAACTCTCATTGTCCACCAATTACATGTTACCACCTCTATAAACAATATGTTTGAAGATTGTCATCTGTTCTAAATTGTTATTTTTGTGCACTGTTCACCTCAGGTACATTTATGTACAGTATATGTTTTGGTACTGCCCTTCTGTTTGGTCTGGAGTGTCTAATTTTATTATTTCCATACTCTCTATTAGCATTCCCTCCCTTCCCCACATTTTCCTGCTCCTAGACCTTTCCTCACATCATTTACATGTTATTCAGCATAGGCTATTAATGTTACATACAATCACTGCTAAAGTTGCTCTTGCCTCTCACTGGAAATCTCCTGATTTCCTTTTCTCTCTGGACATGTGGCCCATTTGGAATTCTCTGCACCAAGGATCAATGAGGTATCAGGCTCTTAAAGTAATAAATGGACAGACATAGTACAACTGGTCCAAGTGCAGGTGCCTTCTGGTCCTGGGCATGACCCTAATCCTTAGCTTTCCTTCATCTTAATAAAGTTGGTACTGTGCTGTTGCCTGGCTTGCTGGTCCTTAAGGGCTGCTTTTAATGTAGCAAGGTTGGGTTGGGTTGTCTTATAGGGTGATAGGGTGGGGGTGAGTACCGAGCATGGGTTTTTATGTTTTTATAATTTCTGTCAATATGGCTTATGTTTCCCTTTAAAGTGTTGGCTTTGTTTTTAAATAAAAAATGTGATCACAAAAAAAAAAATGTATTTGCCAATAAACAAAATTACTTTTGGCCAGATACTGTATCCAGTTTCCAAGCAAATGAAAGTGAAAGAGGAGGCCAGAGATAAACTTTACAAGAGAGTGTGGCCAGTAGAAGACTTTACATGGAGCTATGGCAGACACTTATAGATAAGTGCTTATGAAAGGGTCCATTTTTGGGCATGCTGTGATAGTAGTTCAAAGTGCACTACTACTTTAACATTTCCAACAAGAAAGAAATAATAAATGAATCTTGCATTTATAATGAACTAGCAAAATACCCGCGCTTTGCTGCGGCGAAGTACTGCCTTCAAATTTTTGTTAAGAAGAAAAGTAAATCTTTTTAAACTGAGGGAAAATATACCAATAATTATTTGTTAAGGATCTCTTTGTATGCCACGTTGTCAGTTCGGCCCTCTGGTTGTAAAATGACCAAGCTGTGCGCTGAGCTTACTCTTGAGCATGCAACGTACAGTTGGCCATGTGAAAAGCAATCTTGCCTCAAATCTCACAGCTTGGATTGCTGCTGTCACAATCGGTTTGAGTTTCATGGTTTGTTTCAATTAAGTTAGTATTTGCCGGACTTGTGTTGAAGTGACATTCGGCATCTCTCAAGCGTTGTAAGCATACAACCGGTTTCATTGATAACTTCGCATCCAGCTTTTGAGAGTTTAAACATTCATAAACATCAAAGTGTCCACTACTGAAATCGTCACCTGTGAATCTAAGATGTTTATGAGTCATTGGCGGTTGTCCAAAGGTGTAAAATATTTGGCAATTTCGGTACACTTGAAAACGTCGACTGAACAATTCAGCGGCAGCCATCAACTCACATGCAGAACCATAGGTGAAGGGCTTAAGCATTTCACTCTTCTAGTGCTCCTGTGTAGTATAATTATCTCCTGTACCGTCATCAGTCCACACCTTGAACCTGTCCCAGTCATTCAATACATAAGACACAATGTTCCTCTGGATATCAAGAGTGAGCCTGATATGGACGTGCAATATGTAACACAAACTACTTGGTAAGCGACAGTTCTTTGATCGATGGTGATCACCTCGATAGACATGTTAATGGGGGTACGATTGGAACAATAAAGGAAATGGGTACCTGAACAATGTAAACTAAGTGTAAAATACCTATAAAATAACTATAATCATAATAAACAAACAATAAAACAGAGGGGAAGCCATGGATTAAATAAAAAGGCTGCAGTTATCAGCAGGGAGACATGAATACAGTGGCAAAGCAAGGAAGGGAATGAAGAGACTGGAGCGACGGACGGCCTTATATAGGCAGGCAGCCAACAACATGGGAGGCGTGGGGAGGGAGACCCAATGCCGCCTCACATGGCGACCGAGCTGCAGGCTATGGACGTATATATGTACGTAAGTAGGATTCAGTTAGCGTTGAGAACCCGCGTGCCAAATTTCTTGAAGATGGGCCCATAGGTAACAAAGACCGTTGGAAAGTTCAACACTGTAGCTGACAGTGGCATCATACCACCAAAATAAGTACGTACATCGGTTTCAGTTACTGCAGGGAATCCGCCTACCAAATTTCGTGAAAATGGGGCCATAAATAAGAAAGTTTAACATGGCGGACGTTGTCGACCGTTATGACCGTTACGTGTAGAATTTCGAAATGAAACCTGCTTAACTTTTGTAAGTAAGCTGTAAGGAATGAGCCTGCCAAATTTCAGCCTTCTACCTACACGGGAAGTTGGAGAATTAGTGATGAGTGAGTGAGTGAGTGAGTGAGTCAGTCAGTCAGTGAAGGCTTTGCCTTTTATTAGTATAGATATATAAGAAAAAAATTAAACATGCCTCTTAATAGCATTCATTTTTAAGGCCTTTGAGTTAATCATCAGAGGAATCCTTTTCTCGAAACAAAAGCTGTTTTAAAAATTATAGTCTACTTCAATGTTTCCCAGCCTCCCCAATCCATGATCTAATGTTCGTGCTTGATTCATCAAGGACAAAAAGAATTGACGATCACACTTGATCTATCTAATGTTCTAAAGCTCTGGTGATTGCATGGGACTCTTTCCATACACTTTGATGATCATGCTTGATTCACCAAGGGGGACCAACCCACTCTCCCCTCTCAGGTGATTGTGCTAAATTCATGGAGGGGGAACCCCAACCCCCTCCATTCCCCATGCGTCATGAACACACTTCAATGTGAAAAACTGTGATGTGACACCACAAAGTTTGAGAAACACTGCTCTACTCTATAGACCAGAGGTGTTAAATTCAAGGCCCATGGGCCAGATCTGGACCTAGAACCTTCAAAGTGGCCTGCTTCTTCAAAATTAAAAAGAATATTCACAAATACCTTGTGAAGACTGTTGGTTTCCCAAAGACTTAATTAAATGTGCTTTTTATAGATTGATTGTATCTGTATATAATGTAGATTATATTTGCACCTGGCATTAAAATGGGTTTCAAGTGTTCTTTTGCATTTATCTGCACAGCATAGTGCACTGCATCTTACTAACCTATAGTTAAAATGGTTATTGGCTGCTTATAATGAGCCATAAAAAACTGCAGTGTTTGCTTATGATGCCAACTGGATTAAGTGTGACCATCTCCTGAGACTCTCTTCATATACACACTGCAGCTGCCACTCTGATATAACTTTTTGATGCTGCACAGGTATCGGGGCTGGTCACTCTTAACCAACTGCTGCCACCACCCTACAGGGTTTATTTGTCTTCTCTGTTAACTTGATTGTTTTTTGTGAAAAGAAAATGCATACTTGTGTTAAATATGATCACTACCAGTTACTGAACAGCTCCCAATGTAGTCTGTGTGATTCATTACCAGTGTGTTTAAACCTATTTGTGTGGTCAAGTGCCTTTTGATCGTGACACAGTAATGCAAGTGTAAACTGATGTTCTTTGATGTAGTTCCAGATTCACCTGAACTGTCACTCTCAACTGACTTTATGCACTGATGTAATTATTTTTTTTCTAAGTGCTGATTTAAGTCTCATGGCAGCTGGTTGCTTTCCTGTTCCACTGCAATGTGCAAGAATGAAAATCTGACAAAATGGGAACACAGTTTCAAAACACATGTAAGGCAGAATATCTCATTGTGATGAACAAAGAGGTTCCCGTGTGTCTTGTTTATAAGGAAAATGTGGTGGGGTTTTTTTTTTCGATAATATATTCTGGCCCTCATTGGGTGTACACAGTGTTCTGCTTGGCCTACAATAAAAGTGAGTCTGATACAGCTGCTAGGCTAAATTCTTTAAGTATTTCTAAAGATTGTCCATGGCATTCAGGACTTAGTTTCTATTGCACAGTTCCCTACTTGCTTAAGATTACTTCCCCAGTGACATATAAATCTTTGCTCCAGTACCTGATTTTGATGGGCTGTAGTATATTTTCCTTCATATTCTGACCATGCTGTTCCATTACTCTTTTCCTCAGTGCTCACAAATTTCTAGTGCAAAACATTGTCATAGCTTAATGTATTAATCTTCGTTCTTGTTGAAATGTTCACTTCACAATGTCGTATGTATTGCCACAATAGATTTTGGCAAACCCAAAGGCAATGATTAAAAAAAAACATACAGGGAATGAAACAGTAACAAAGTCAAAACAAGCAGGAGTTAAAGCCAGAAGCTCACACTAAAAAACAAGATGTTAGAGTCCAATATGGAAACCCGAATCTTAGTCAAAGACATTCAAAGTCATAACTCCCAGAAAACATTTTATTTACTAAGTATATGCACTGCCAAAGTACACACAAGAATCAAGGAACTTGGATGTTTGATATAGCATGATGCCAACTTAAATAGTGGTATCCTGCTGATGTCACGTAATGTACTTCTGCTAAACAAGAGGTAGCGATGGAGATGCCAATAACAATTTTGCAGCTGCCATGCAGAAATACTCAAAATGGCAGTGACATTTATCAAAATAAAGATACAAAATGACAGTGCTGAAACATCAAAAGGGTGATAATAAAGATCAATAACCTGCAAAATTAATAAAAAAACATATTCTGCATGTCCAAGAACCTTCATTCATGACAGTCATTTTTTGCAGTATGTATCTCCTTGCTGTTATAGTGTCTGCTACCTTTGTAGTTTACATTTTTCTGTTTCAGTTAATTTTTATGCATTTGTTAATTCTCTTCTTTGGGTTCTTTTTGTTAGTTTGATTAATCTCTGAGCTGTGCTAATTATGTTAATTGTATTATTGTTTTTTAATGATGGATAAGTGTAGTCAGCTCCTAAGTAGATTATAGGTCTTAAGCAGGCTTTTAGTAACACCTGAACACTATATAAGATTCTTAATGCCACAGCATTTTTGTAGTGGCATTAATTAGGCTCCCCATTGTATTTTTCTGTGTCCTTTGCTTTTTGAAAATTTGTTTGTGGGTTTTCGGCATTTGGGTTCTTTTGGATATTTAACTTTTAATTTAGAATTTACAGATAATTATGTGTGGACGCTAGGGGTCACTGTTGCCCCTTTGAACCCACCAGACAGACATCCCAGACACACATGTAAAAGCACCAGAAGATTCTTTAATAATTTTCTTCAATAAATAGTGCACCAAGCACCACACAATCCACAATTCTTCAATCAATACAATAACAATAATCAATGATCACCAACAATCCTCCACTCCCAGCAGCTCCATCCTCTACCAACCAACTCTGGCTCGATCTGCTGGGTTTCCCATAGTCCTTTTTAAAGTCCTTGACCTGGAAGTATTCCGTCTATGGGTCAAACACCTTCTTTCAGGTGCCCCGGAAGTACTGCGGGTTTCCGTCCTCCTGACTCCTAAGTACTTCCGGGTTAACGTCATCGTAATATCCCCCTGGTTCTTGGTGAGCTACCCGTGGCGGCACCCACGGCACCGAAAAGGGCTGAAGAACTGGACTCCATGTCCCATGTTGCCCTGTGGGAGGCCAGGGAACCATTTCCATCCAGGGGAGCTGCCATCTAGCGTCCTGGGGGATGTATTGTCCTGCAAAGGCTGTTTTCTTCATTTGAGGGACGTCCTAGTCGGACTGAAATGCCAGCTGTCCATCACAGTACTCCTCCCCCAGCCAAACATTATAATGTAAGGCAGCCAGCCCCACTAGGATAGTTCTTCCCCAGGAGGGACTGTCTGCCCTGACCGGACCACGGCTTCTTCCTGTAACACAAGAGCAGGAGAACAACGGGGAGACTAGGCATTTCTGTTTTCCTTTAACAACCTCCCCGGTTCTCCCTGGACAGTTTCGTCATAAGTGGCCTTGCCAATGGCATTCATAACATAGCCTCCTCCCGTTTAGTAATGTCCTGCAGGACTGGAAGGAGGCCGGCAACTCCTACGTAGCCTTTTGCCTAGCTGGGGTCGAACTATCTCCCCGCCCACACAGAGAGCGTCCCCTCCACACATGCTCTATATTAGGAGCTCCCTGCCTTTCCTACGGGTTCTCCTTTTCTTTCTGGGGCTTGCTCACAGTTTGGGTCTCCCTATGGATAAGAGAGAGACCCTTTACAGTCTTCACCCCTTTGGATTTAAGTGTGACCGAGGCCGATGTCTTAAGGTTCGGGATCACTTGCAAGCCAACACCATCTTGCTGCTCTGATGGCCCCGCCCCTTCTATCGGACACTCGGTCATCACACCTAGATCAACTGTGGGACATGAGATTACTTGGCAGCCGATACTAGAAACTTGTGCTGCCCTTGTAATCTGCGTCCCGACTTCATGTACGGTACCGGATATGCTCACCTGTACCGCCGAATCAGTGGAAGCATCCGTCCGTAGCGTCGTAAATATTCCTCCACATGCCTTAGAGGTGCATCCGCCGTCGCTCCCAATTCCTCGATTACTTTTTAAATTGAGGTGATGATCTGTAAAAAGCTTTGGACAGGTTCTATTAGCTTTTTGAGCTCCCGTACATTAAAGTCTTTTTCCCGATTGGCTGGAGGCAAGCTCGGGCTTTCAAAAACCCCACCCTCCAGCTGTGAGCCGACAGGCTTTTCCTGCGCCTGCGCCATTGGGTCTCGCACGGCCTATTGGGATTTGGAGTTCCTGAGATTGGCTTCGAGTCGACCGTGATCCGCCTGACTCAATTTTACGGTGGATCAATCGATCACTCCCCGAAACTCCTTACCTTTAAACATGGCATGCGACGCTTCGTCCGCCTTCCCCTACCTTTTTGAAGAAACTGCATCCGTCAAGGGGTCTTGGCTACAACCTACGGACCGCGGCTGACCTTCTCCTTCCCATGATGCATCGGGGCTGGTAACATGTCCTAGGATGTCCGACCTCATGCGGAAGTCTTTTGTGCTTTCGTTCCCCTCAGATAACCGTCTTTGGGAGGATTTGCCGTTTTAATGACGATGTCTGGGTGCGCGCCATCTACAAGGTATGAGCAGGGGACAAAATGGGTTATTTTAAATATGTTTTCAATCCCTCTCCCAGCACATACCTCGTCTGTGTTATTGGCACCCTGAAAAATGTCCTCCCATCCGATGGCATCGCTCTGTTGCTCCTTATGGACACAGGTGCTGTCTTGCAACAGACTTCCTTCAGCACTGTCGGTCGGTCGTCTTCTTTTTCCCCACGATGAACTGTCAAAACGGATTCAGCGTTTTGAAAGGTTTTCTGACCAGACGGCCAGAATCCTGCTGACTACACCAATTGTAGACACTAGGGGTCGCTGTTGCGCCGTTGAACCCACCAGACAGACGTCCCAGACACACGTGTAAAAGCACCAGAAGATTCTTTAATAATTTTCTTCAATAAATAGTGCATCAAGCACTGTACAATCCACAATTCTTTAATCAATACAATAATCAATAATCACCAACAATCCTCCACACCCAGCAGCTCTGTCCTCTACCACCCAACTTCGGCTCGATCTGCTGGGTTTCCCATAGTCCTTTTTAAAGTCCCTGACCAGGAAGTATTCCATCTCCGGGTCAAACGCCTTCTTCAGGTGCCCCGGATGTACTGTGGGTTTCCGTCCTCCTGACTCCTAAGTACTTCTGGGTTAACGTCATTGTAATATCTCCCTGGTTCTTGGTGAGCTCCCCATGGCGGCACCCATGGCACCCAACAGGGCTGAAGAACCGGACTCCATGTCTCATGCTGCCCTGTGGGAGTCCAGGGAAACATATTCATCCAGGGGAGCTGCCATCTCGTGTCCCGGGGGATGTATTGTCCTACAAAGGCTGTTTTTGTTCATTTGAGGGACGTCCCGGCCGGACTGAAATGCCAGCTGTCCATCACATATGTAATAAACAGAAATAAAAAAAAACATGAGCAGCAATTACAGTGAGAGAAGAATGGCAAGATTTGTTCAAGCGAACAGAAAATCCACAGGAAAGAAAAGCAGAACAGAAGATGGTATAGTGGTGAGAGTCCTGGAGGAAATGCCCATTTATTTGTCATGTATGGTGGTAGGAATTTGCCACATCATCAAGTATTTGCATGGCTTCCATCCAGGTATGAAACAACCTTGTTACTGGCACATCCATCCTTTATACAACAGTAATTTGTACAAGGGTATTTCTGCACATGCAGCACATAGGGTCATGAAATGAAAAGCTACCACAGCAGGAAACCACACCAGGTTCTATTCCTATCAGCTAACAACAAACAAACAGCAAACTGTCTAATTTCAGATTAGGAAAATATCACCTGGTTTGTTGAATATCCATTTCTGCAGTAACATGCAGCTAATTAGGCAAAACTTTGGGTCAACAGCATGAATAAATGGATCCCTTCCACCTCCTTTTCATGGTACAGGATGGTAGTGGTAGTGGAATGGTTTTAGGAAAGTTTACTTTTAATGCTTATTGAGCATCAGTTGAATGCCACAGCATACATAAGCATTGTAGTTTCTAATCATTTCAGCAATCTTAAAATCCTCCTATAGGTTATGTGTGAAATTAAACTGGAGAATGGTAAACATCATTTTTTCTCTGGCTTTAGAACTGCTCTAGTTTTGTTTAGGTTATGTGAGTAATGACACGGTTCTGACAAAAAACAAATATATATTCCAATCAGTTTTCTTATTGATGGAACCAGTCCATTCTGTCTTCTGTACTGCCAAATGTTTCATTCCCTACTGACAAAAGGCATCCCAAAAACACGATTCTGTGACTCACACTCTTAACAGTAGGACACTGAGTTTGTATCAGATGTTATACCTTCCTGTTTAGATTGGAAAGTTCTAATTTTGCCTATTCTGAGTATAAAGTCTTCTGTCACACATTTTCTGTAACAATTACAGTAAAATGCTTACTTGCAAACAAGGGGCAGTTTTGACGATTAATACCGTGGAATTTACCTTTGGTAGCTGTCAATTGTCCTCTTCCTGGCTTTTCTAGGCAATTTCATTTAACACTTTGTCTAACTGCAATAACAATACCATTTTCATGTAATCTGACTTTGTATAGTTTATGTAAATAAAGAATCAGTACAAATGTAAAACATAAAGATAACAGTAATCATCATTTTCCAGTGGCTCACAATGTAGTATAAAAATACACTTTCCCACTTTCATTCAAACTAGTGCAAAAGACTCTAAGGTCATGATACTAAATGAATGTATAGTACAGCTTGTGAATAAATACTGGGATACAATTTGGCAGTATTCGTCCTGATATCTCAAGCCAATGTTACAATATGCAACTTTTTGTCGTGTGGCTTTTGTCACTGCACTATGTCCATTTGCACAACTGAAAATTGCTGAGCATTTCTACTTTACCGACTGGGTTATGAGTTTCCAGCTCAGTCATGCTCGCCCCTTTTCTGACTGTCAATACCATACTGCCTGGCAGAGTCAGTACTGTGCTGGCACTGTGCGGAGGCTTAACAGCTGCAGTGAGTTCAGCGGCAATCTCTGACTTTTTTTCTTTTTCTATTTTGTCATGGTATATAACAAGAGACATCAGACAGATGAGCCTATCTTCTGTTCATGAGGTTGAAAGTCTCTGTGCCACCTGATGGAGGCAGCACTGTACCGACATTGTGTGAAGTGTTAGCAGCTACAGTGAGTAGAGCCACTGTCTTGGCCTTGTGTTTTTTTGAGGTTCAAAACATGTGTGTTCCTTATTCCTCATAACTACATTCTATTCAATGAACTTCCGGATGAGCATGCTTTGGTTGTCAGCTATCATGTACACAAAGCCCACCCCACGAACTATGCAGAAAATCAAGCCTGTTGGATTTTATCGTGTCCAGACCTAGACTAGTTGATCTCAGTCACTGGGTATGTCACATTAGGTGACTCTGACAGGGTAAGAATGAGTAAATGAAGGCTATTTTCAAAAATGTTTAGAAAGTTACATAATGTGATATGGGGTTAATCAACAAGAATACATTTTCATTAAAAATGTGCCAATCACATTACAGGCACTATAATCTTTGACTTGTAAGTCAAAACTGAGTCATATGGGCAAAACAAGAATTATAGTTGAGAAGCCAAGAGTCAGAAACCTGAAATTCTTAAGCTTCAGCTTTTAATTCTTAAAAGAAAATGGTATCATATAACAAACTGACATATGGACAGCAGCAGAACCATAAATGGTATAAGTTCATTGAAACCGCTAGTGTCAAGGATGTGAAAAAATAAATCTAAAAACACATTTTTAGAAAATCAAGGTGGAATATCAAAAATTTATCTTAAACAGTAGAAGATCCTAACATGAAAGACTTAACCTGTGTATTGTTTTCCCAAGAGGTACAAAATGGTAGGCAACTAGGGCAGAACAATGAGTCAAAAATGAGCATATTCAAAACTATAAAATCTATCGTATATCAAAAACCGAAAATGTAATAAAAATTTAAGTCAGTGTACAATCGTAAGTCAATTGCCTAGAATTTATAACTTAAAACACACTCAGTCACAAATGAGAATTTAATCTGCCACTGGGTTCGCCTCAGTGAAGTCACTTGGCATAAATTCTGGGGATGTCACCTAAAAAACCACGACGGGTTCATCTGTGCCCTAAATTTTAGAGTCCATAACAAAAACAAAATGGCATTGTGGTGTATTCAAAACAAGCAATAATAATTTTTCCTGCCATAACACTATTTTGTAAAAAAAAAATTAAATAATTGGAATTTTTATGTTCAAAAATGTGGAAAATAGTTCAGAACACCAATGAGAAAACTTTCTGAAGCCAGAAAAAATTGTATAACATCTGTAATTTACATTACCAACATATAAGCAATAGGAGAGTGAACTGGGAATAGGAAAGACAAAACAAGTCAGAAGAAAACCTCAGACACATCCAGCCTGGGGAGTGCCATCCCACAATTCATTCAACCTGAGTTATTCTCCTCTGTTAGATCAGTTTGGTTAGGGGGTTAGTGTTATCAATTATCAGTTTCTGCATTCCCTCTATGGCTAGTAGAATTATTCTCTTCATGTAATAGAGTAATTATCTTTGTCTGTGTGTACATACAAATATTTGATTTTGCACAAAATCACCTGGTGTTCTGGCAGTGAACAGCAGTATCCTTTATACTGGTCACAAGATGCTGTATAAATTAATGGTTCTATTAACTCACAGTTTATAGTTACAGTTTCTACTGCCCATCTGGCCTGGAACTGTGATTAACAATCTGCAATTTCATATCAACTTCTCAGCTATCTGACCTCTGTAATGAAAAGGTGGAGACCAAGAGGCTAGTGTCAATAAGGATATTTACATGGTAGAGTACTAAAGTATTCCCTTTACCCGAGTTCCTTAAGTCTTATTCATTCTTCATGTGGTTAATAAAGAGGTCTTACTTCAGTAAGTTACCTGTTTGAGCAGGTTTGGCAAACCCTTCACATCTGAACAAACTGTCCCCAAATGAGTTAACATTTGTAATCAAACTGTGCCTAAGCTTTATGAAAGCATATATTCCAAAAACTAATGCAGTACTTTCCAGATGAATGAGAGGTGTGAAGAATTCTGGAAGAAACATACAGCTCAGATTTATTCAGATTCAGTGCCTTCTCTATTATCTGGTGACTAGGTGCAGTGTGTGCTTCTGATCAGGATTTGAACAAAAAATAATAGAAAACAGTTCACACTATTTTAAAGATTTGAACAGACAGACAGACAGATAGATAGATAGATAGATAGATAGATAGATAGATAGATAGATAGA
>JANRMT010062861.1:36785108-36825170 GCA_026402145.1 Polypterus bichir lapradei
ATTTGTGTCTCCCATAAAAGCAGCTTCACTTGAAATCACTTTGTGATTGTGCACGGGTAAAAACGTCCGCTGAAGTGTCAGATTCTTATTTAATTCTTCTGCTTTCTGTATCTTCTGCATTGCATTCAGGTCTTTCAGGTTACCCTGATGTTTTGTCTCATAGTGCCGTCTTAGATTAAATTCTGTAATTACAGCCACATTAGCTCCACAAATGAGACACACGGGTTTACCGGCAATGTCAGTAAACATATACTCAGCCTCCCATCGGTTTTTAAAGGCTCTATTTTCAGAATCAACTTTTCTCTTCAGCATCGTGTGGGCTAGCTTCGCAATAACTTGCAAGCTAGACTTGATTAACGCGGTAAGTGTTCGGCAAGGCAGCTGAAGCGCTGCATTATGGGATCTGTAGTTTATTGTGTTACCAGCGCTTCATATACCCGGGCCATTAATAACAATAATACAGTATATAAAATGATCTCGCGGGCCGGATATAATTACACGCCGGGCTGGATGTGGCCCGCGGCCCTTGAGTTTGACACATATGGACTAAATAGAACTTGAAAAGATATATTTTTTCAAATGTGATCGCGCAATTCAGATAGAATTGACGCGCACTACAGCCTGCATGCCTCAATAAGTCATCCTCCCCTCGCTCTTACTTTTTTACCGTTCATCTAATGAATACACTGAGTATGGCTTTACCAAAACAATCATTGATTGCGAATAAAGTATCCATTATTCGAGTATGTAGATCGGGGTATATATATACATATATATATATACCCGTGTATCGCAGGGGAGATGTAGTGTGTTAAAGAAGCTATGAAAAAGAAAAGGGAACATTTAAAAATAACGTAACATGACTGTCAATATACAGTAATTGTTTTGTGAGTTTTACAGAGTGTTGCTGTCATCAAGGATTTGATTATCATTATTTCTTTCAATCAGGTTCGTATTTGTAGGATGTGTTGTGTTCAAGTTACATTCCGTGTTTGTCAATCATTGTAAAGATGACAGGTTTCATTCATCGATTCGTTTCTTACTGCATCAATAAACAGCTCGTCTTCTTCTTTATCTGAGACCTGACACACTGCATGCACGGGTTGTTTTTTTTTAACACTGTCTTCCTTTAGCGGGACATTCACTTTTTCCACCGTGTGCTTTGTTTCTGCAGTAGCTGCAGTTATGAATAGTATGTTTGTATGCATCACACGCCTCATATTTTTTTGCTGCCTTTTCAATTGTGTAATTCGGTTTTTGTTCAGCGCTCTTCGGAACTGTTGCTTTTTGTCTGTGCACTGCGTCAGTTCACGTGAGCCGCTCGGTGTACATGCATCGAAGGTTCCCAGCTGTGCTGCTGCCATGTCGTGCTATGTCCATGGCTGTATCTAATGCTACCGAAGTCCTTGTACTTAAAACTTTCTCTCGCAGTTTCGCTGAGTTTGTGCCAAACACCACCCTGACCATCTCATCTTCCTCTGCATAAGCACAGTCCTTCACCCGTGAATATTTACCCGTGGCAGTTTGCTATTGGATTGCCGCTGACGGACGGCCTAATATGGGCAGGCACTAAATTACAAATGCCAGCGGCAGCCTGTCTATGAACTTAATTTAAAGTGTAAGTTTACACTGTGCTTTGTTTCCGAAGTAGCAGAACTCATGAATATGGTTATATATGTCACTCGCTCACTTCTTATTGTTTCGCTGCCTTCTCAATTATATAATGCATGTTTCCTTCGGCGCTTTTTGGGCCTCTTCCTGGTTTTCTACGTACTGCGTGATTACGTGGGAGGCGTGATGATGTCACACGAAACTCCGCCCCCACGGGTTTCAAGCTCATCTCCATTACAGTAAATGGAGAAAAACAGCTTCCAGTTATGACCATTATGCGTAGAATTTCGAAATGAAACCTGCCCAACTTTTGTAAGGAAGCTGTAAGGAATTAACCTGCCAAATTTCAGCCTTCTACCTACACGGGAAGTTGGAGAATTAGTGATGAGTCAGTCAGTCAGTCAGTCAGTCAGTCAGTGAGGGCTTTGCCTTTTATTAGTATAGATATATACATACATATATATATATTGTCACACACGTGCGAAAAGGGGGACATTGTGTGGACCAAGTAAAGGTAATTCCACGCCAGGCCAGGGGAGGGCGGGGTGCACTAAACCTTCTCCTTCTATCTCTACAGACCAGCTGCGGGAAAACCTATCTGAATCAAGAACGCCACTTCCGGTTTCAGCACCCAGAAAAACATCACTTCCGGTCCCGGAGCCCAGAAGAATATCACTTCCTGTTCCTGCGCCCAAGCGTTACCATACATCACTTCCTGTCTGACCACTTAAAACTGCCATCTTTTCCAACCTTCATCGGTTCTGTCTTGGACTCTGTACGAGCAACAACTCTGTTGAATGAAGAAGAAAACCTTTGCAGCTAGGAATATTATACGGGTGGCTGCCCCAAACCTTTTTACGTGTGACAAGTCTGTTCCTTTTTGCAATATATATATATATATATTATGACAGATAGGGGGCACTATCGTCCCCTTGAACCCTCAGACCAGACACCAGATAAAAGTCCACGAAATTATTTTATTATAATAATAATGTGCACAAAGCACCCTCCACTCCACAATACTCATACTGTACTCAAACTGCAGTCCGTCCAACAGAGAGTCCATTATCCAGGACACTATAGGCGCAACCACCTGTATATCTCTGAGTTTACCCCGTACCAGAGATGGTTGGATAGTATTAAAGGCAATGGAGAAATCAAAAACATCATCCTCACAGTGCTATCAGTTTTGTCCAGGTGAGATTAAGTCTTGTGGAGCAGATAGATAATTGCATTCTTCACTCCAATTTTTGTCTGACAGATAAACCTCAGTGTGTCTAAGTGGTCTACAACAAGAGGATTCATATAGTCCAGGTGCAGCCATTCGAAGGTCTTCATGATATGAGACATAAGTGTCACTGGTCTGTAGTCATTAGGTGAAAGGGTGCCTGCCTTCTTTAGAACAGGAACAATGCAGGATGTTTTCCACAGCAGTGGCACATCCAGGAGCCTGAACAGATTCTACCATGTTTGTTAGCACGAGCCTTAACAACTAAAGGACTGACTCCATCTGGCCCCACGGCTTTCCCTGTGCATGTGTGTGTGTCATTAAATCATGTCTAGGAGTGTGTTGTTTTTACACTTACACCAGCAGTAAAGTAATGTATTAATAAAGACAGACAGCAATGCTGCAAATGATCAAACTTGCGTGTTTCCTTTTTACTTACTGACGATATATATACGAGTTCAAGTTCCAGCAAAAACGGGCGCATTAATACCAAGGTGCAGGCACATCACATATTCTATCCAATTCTTTTGTAACTTGAAATAGTCCCTATATTTAGCCTCAAATTATTACATATACAAAACAGAGATGTCTCAATTTTGAAGAATGGAGGGCTGTACGAACCAGCCCAACTTCAAGAGACCCCTGTTGTCCACTAATGTGAACAGCATGATGTAAAATGCCAAATCTCTGCTTAGTAAATAATTATGTAATTTTAATAACAGTGAAAACTTTTGTTTTCAGTTTGGCATTTACTCATTCACTTTGAAAAAAATATAAAACACTACTGGTCTTTACATCTTTAGTTTCCTTTTTCAAGATGTAGTTTCATAGTTTTATGGTGTATTTCTGTTCTCTGTAAATTATCCATCCATCCATCCATCCTCTTCTGCTTATCCGAGGTCGGATTGCGGGGTCAGCAGCTTGAGCAGAGATGCCCAGACTTCCCTCTCCCTGGCCACTTCTTCCAGCTCTTCCGGGGGAATCCTGAGGCATTCCCAGGCCAGCTGGGAGACATAGTCCCTCCAGCGTGTCCTGGGTCTTCTCCGGGGCCTCCTCCTGGTTGGAAGTGCCCGGAACACCTCGCCAGGGAGGCTTCCAGGAGGCATCCTGATCAGATGCCCAAGCCACCTCATCTGACTCCTCTCGATGCGGAGGAGCAGCGGCTCTACTCTGAGCCCTCCCGGATGACTGAGCTTCTCACCCTATCTTTAAGGGAAAGCCCAGACACCCTGCGGAGGAAACTCATTTCAGCCGCTTGTATTCGCGATCTTGTTCTTTCGGTCACTACCCATAGCCCATGACCATAGGTGAGGGTAGGAACGTAGATCGACTGGTAAATTGAGGGCTTTGCCTTACAGCTCAGCTCCTTTTTCACCACAACAGACCAATGCAGAGCACGGATCACTGCCTGTTGATCTCACGCTCCATTCTTCCCTCACTCGTGAACAAGACCCCGAGATACTTGAACTCCTCCACTTGGGGCAGGATCTCTCCCCCAACCCTGAGAGGGCACTCCAATCTTTTCCGGCTGAGGACCATGGTTTCGGATTTGGAGGTGCTGATTCCCATCCCAGCAGCTTCACACTCAGCTGCAAACCAATTCAGAGAGAACTGAAGATCACGGCCTGATGAAGCAAACAGGACAACATCATCTGCAAAAAGCAGTGACCCAATCCTGAGTCCACCAAACCGGACCCCCTCAACACCCCTGCTGCGCCTAGAAATTCTGTCCATAAAAGTTATGAACAGAATCAGTGACAAAGGACAGCCCTGGTGGAGTCCAACTCTCACTGGAAATGGGCTTGACTTACTGCCGGCAATGCGGACCAAGCTCTGACACCGGTTGTACAGGGACCGAACAGCTCTTATCAGGGGGTCCGGTACCCCATACTCCCAAAGCATCCCTTACAAGATTCCCCAAGGGACACGGTTGAATGCCTTTTCCAAATCCACAAAACACATGTAGACTGGTTGGTTCAACCAAACCTCCCATGAAGAACAAAAACCTTGGACGACGTTTTCCCTCGCCCGGACGCGGGTCACTGGGGCTCCCCTCTGGAGGCAGGCCTGGAGGTGGGGCTCGATCGTGAGCGCCTGGTGGCCGGGCCTGCACCCATGGGCCTCGGCCGGGCACAGCCTGAAGGGACAACGTGGGCCCCCCTTCCCATGGGTTCACCACCTGTAGGAGGGGCCAAGGAGGTCGGGTGCAATGTGAGTTGGGTGGTGGCCGAAGGCGGGAACCTTGGCGGTCCGATCCTCGGCTACAGAAGCTGGCTTTTGGGACGTGGAATGTCACCTCTCTGAAGGGGAAGGAGCCTGAGCTAGTGCGCGAGGTCGAGAGGTTCCAGTTAGATATAGTCAGGCTCACCTCGACGCACAGCTTGTAGGAACCAATCTCCTTGAGAGGGGCTGGACTTTCTACTACTCTGGAGTTGCCCCCGGTTAGAGGCGCCGAGCGGGTGTGGGCATACTTATTGCCCCCCAACTTGGAGTCTGTTCATTGGTGTTTACCCCGGTGGACAAGAGGATAGCCTCCCTCCACCTTCGGGTGGGGGGATGGGTCTTAACTGTTGTTTGTGCATATGCGCCAAACAGCAATTTGGAGTACCCACCCTTTTTGGAGTCCCTGGAGGGGGTGCTAGAGGGCATACCTTCTGGGGACTCCCTTGTACTGCTGGGAGACTTCAATGCTCACATGGGCAATGACAGTGAGACCTGGTAGGGTGTGATTGGTAGGAACGGCCCCCCCCGATCTGAACCCGAGTGGTGTTTCATTATTGGTCTTCTGTGCTCGTCACGGATTGTCCATAACGAACACCATGTTCAAGCATAGGGGTGTTCATATGTGCCCTTGGCACCAGGACACCCTAAGCCTCAATTCGATGATCAACTTTGTGGTTGTGTCGTCGGACTTGCGGCCACATGTCTTGGACACTCGGGTAAAGAGAGGAGCGGAGCTGTCAACTGATCACCACCTGGTGGTGAGTAGCCTTCGATGGTGGGGGAGGATGCCGGTCAAGCCTGGTAGGCCCAAACGTGTTGTGAGGGTCTGCTGGGAATGTCTGGCAGAGTCTCCTGTCAGAAGTAGCTTCAACTCACACCTCCGGCAGAACTTCGACCACGTCCCGAGGGAGGTGGGTGACATCGAGTCAGAATGGGCCATGTTCCGTGCCTCTATTGTTGAGGCGGCTGACCGGAGCTTTGGCCGTAAGGTGGTCGGTGCCTGTCGTGGCGGCAATCCCCAAACCCGTTGGTGGAGCTGAAGAAGGAGCCCTACCGGACCCTTTTGTCCTGTGGGACTCTGGAGGCAGCTAATAGGTACCGGCAGGCCAAGCAGAATGCGGCTTCGGTGGTTGCTGAGGCAAAAACTCGGGCATGGGAGGAATTTGGGGAGACAATGGAGAACGACTTTCGGACGGCTTCGAGGAAATTCTGGTCCACTGTCCGGCATCTCAGGAGGGGAAAGCAATGCAGTGTCAACACTGTATATGGTGGGGATGGTACGCTGCTGACCTCAACTCAGGATGTTGTGGGTCGGTGGGGGGAGTATTTTGAAGACCTCCTCAATCCTACTAACATGCCTTCCAATGAGGAAGCAGCGCCTGGGGACTCGGAGGTGGGCTCCCCCATCTCTGGGACTGAGGTCACCAAGGTGGTCAAAAAACTCCTTGGTGGCAGGGCCCCGGGGGTGGATGAGATACGCCTGGAGTTCCTCAAGGCTCTGGATGTTGTAGGACTGTCTTGGTTGACACATCTCTGCAAAATCGCATGGATATCGGGGACAGTGCCTCTGGATTGGCAGACCGAGGTGGTGGTCCCCCTCTTTAAGAAGGGGGACTGGAGGGTGTGTTCCAACTACAGAGGGATTACACTCCTCAGCCTCCCTGGAAAAGTCTATTCGGGGGTTCTGGAGAGGAGGGTCCATCGGATAGTCGAACCTCGGATTCAGGAGAAACAGTGTGGTTTTCATCCTGGTTGTGGAACAGTGGACCAGCTCTACACCCTTAGCAGGGTCCTGGAGGGTGCATGGGAGTTTGCCCAACCAGTCTCTGTAAATTAGGGCAAAACATTATGTTTCACTCACCTATTACAAATTTCATGTCATTCCAATGCATATATTTTTGCACCATTTTCTGAGACACCTGTCCTCACTGGTATCCAGTGCTGGGAAGGACTTTGCTGGCCTCATCTATGTCTGTTTTCGTTCTATTTTCCTTTTAAATATGCTAATCTTTTGTTTGAATTTACAAATCAAACAATGACATAGCTTGAATAATCAAATCCAGCAAAGCTACCCTAATGAAACTGCTTATTTCTCAGTCTAATGGTTTCTAAAAATGAAAATTTGTTTAAAGAGATGAATGTGAAACAAATGTTCTGTACATACATATATGTATTATACACTGCATGGTGTTTTGTTTCAGTGTTGTTTTTCCTTTTTGTTGCCTTTCATTTTGCGCTGCACTCTAACTCTGCTGTATTTCTAACTGAACTGGATTAAGTGGGTTTGAGAATGTTATGTTGCGTATTTGTAATTCATTAGTGAATAGCACTGGGCCAGTAAGTAGCAGTGTGTTTTATAAGAATGAATTGAACTGAACTGAAAAGAAATATTTTTTTTTTCTTTTTCTACGAATATGGAAGGGTCTAAATATTTTGTTTCAAATGGAGGCCCAATGATAGTAAAATACAGCTATGATGTCCCAGGTATCGGCACTCTACATGATCCTTCAAACTTCGGACACCTGTAAATGCACCAAAGCAGATCAGTGTTGGATGACACAGCAATACAGATCAAAGTAAATGTTAAAAGAAAAAAATGTTCTTTATTACAGTGTCAGAAACAATAATTCTTGTGTCATGCAATAACGCACCTCTTCTGCAATGACACACAATATATACAATAAGAAAAAAAATGAAGTAATGGTGAATATCTACAATATGTACAATGACTCTTAATAATCAAGTGATGAAAACAGCATAAACAAACAAACAATTCTTCAATTTCCTGTTTCAGACGAGATAAAAATCAAAAGGATGAAAAAAGAATAACCAAAAATCAAAAAGTGAAAAATAGCACAAGCACAAAAACTACACATGAAAATCAATGGGAATCTATAGTATTTACAAGAATACAAAATAAATAATTTCTGTACCACAATCACTCTACAGAAGCTCACTCACTAACACCAAACAGCTAAAAGATGACCCTTGCTGGACGTTTATCAGTTTTATATGCCCTGCCTCATCTCCCTGACCAATTGCTTACCACATTAGCCTGGCATTCCCAATCAGTGATGTCATTGTGACATTCCACCACACATAGCCTTATTTCAGGCAGAAGTCTCCTATTTTCAAGTGCCTTCTCGATTGCACACATGCATAACTGCAAGTATTCACATGTGCAAACCACTCTATTTTTAGGTTTATTCTTGAACTTTGTCTTTCTCTCTGGAACTTTCATTCTTACAGTTTTTTGATTTGCACGACCATCTTGTGTGCCCAGTTTCCTGCCAGTACTGCTGCCAAGAACTTAATTGGACATCTTTTCTCATTAGGCATGAAGTAACATCAGAATATTGACGTGCTGGTGGTCAAAGGTTCAAGTGATTCAACAGACCTCCTCACAACTGGCTTGAATGATCAGCGATGCTTCCTCCCATGGCATGTCTCACTACTGCTGCTTGCCCTGCCATTTCCTTCCCAAAGTCTCTGTGACACTACACTCTTACAAATAAAGGTGCCAGAGTGGTTCCACAGAGTGATGCTATAGGGGAACCATGTTTGATTTCCCAAAGACCCATGCATATGAAGGATCTGGAAAGATCCTTTATTTATAAAAAAGATCCTTTATTTATTTAGATTTGTAACAGGCTCCTTGCAGTAAATAACCATGAATATGTGCTAACAGATTTGCAAAATATCAATGGGTTCCTGATTTTAAAAGGAATTTTGCTGAATAAAATAACACAGGCTAAGTTCAGGTTTGCTTAATCTGATAGTGTCTTGCAAGGTAGCCTACCATTCATTAAAAATTGAAAATTTATTCTAAATATTAATAGTTTTTTCAAAGTACAAAGAACCAGCTTTATATGCAAAGAAGCCTTCCTGGAATTAAATGGTGCTTTGTCAAGTAAAGGTTCTACAAAGAACCTTACAACCCAGTAAAGAACCATCATTTTTAAGAGTATACCCTGCAGTTAAGTGGTCCTTTCATTACTAATTCTAAAAGAAAAAATGCAATAATTATTTACTTTGCTTTAGCAAAATCTGTCCCTGATGTATGATTTATCATACTGCATAACATCAACACAATAAAGTCTGATGATGAAAACCAACAGCAAACAAAATTTACAATCTAAGAATAAACAATAATATAATGCAGCGACCACCAGAAAAAATATAGTTTAATCTCTATTTAAAAAAGTAAATTTGAAGATAAGCAATAGTAGGTTTTCCTTCTCTTTACTCTTAGAAGCAAAAGAAGACTTAACTGCTGCTATGGTCTACTACCGGGTTTATGATCACCCCCAAGCATCCTGTCCAGGTTATACTCCTTCTGAGATTTTTTTTTTTATTTGAGGATTTTTAGGTCTTTATCTAGAAAATATTTCCCACTGCCAGTTTCCTTGTTATTACATTATATTTCTGTTTTCACTTCCAATTGTAATATATTTCAATCCTCTTTCATATTTCTATGGACATATTAGGTTTATTTTGACCCTTGCAATCCTAAGTGGTTCAATAATATTTGTATATGAACTATGAAATAGCTAGCCTATGGCTTTCCTAATGCTTCCATTTTCATTTGCTATGTGACTGCACAACTTTGCTAATGTCAGTCGATATTAGGAATTGTTCAGAATACTATCTGCCTCTGCTGCCACCTCATTTTCAAATAATTCATTACTTTGTACTGAAGAATCTATTCCCATAGCAAATTGTTTTGTATATGCAGCATCTGTATAGCATTCTTCAAGTTTGCTTTGAAGAAACCTCTATTTTGACCCCAAAAAAAGAAAAACAAATTTATATTCATCAGTCGCAGAGCTGTGATTATATTTGTTTAATGTTCCGCGGCTGGACTTGCCTTACTCATTCATTTCAGATTGCTTTGTTTTCCTTTTATACACACAGCTTTTCTTGTAACTCTGCAATTCAATGATTCCTTTTACAATGCTGGCTTGTTTGTGCAAAGCATATACAATCATCTCTGTAGATGCTTACTTCCTTAGTGTAAAAAATATGTTTTTTTTTTTCTTTTTTCTCCCCAGTGTACTTCTTAAGGTAAGTTGAAGAAATAAAAAGCTGCCCTTCGTACCACCAAGGGAGACATTTCAGATCATAATATGACATTGCTTCAATGAGTCATTTCTTGTTATAAATTTCTAAATATATACACAGTTTGTACACACACACACACACATATATATATATATATATATATATATATATATATATGCACTATACATTATATATATGTATATATGTGCTAGTGTATGAAAGGTATACTGTATATGTAAAAGTAAAATGCATAAAATTAAACAAAAGAAAATGAAAAAACATACCTATATGTAAAATCTGAAGGTCACCTTCCGAACTTGTCTGAGGTAATCACTACCACTCCTAGACACTGGGGGGCATGATTGCTAACTGTAATATCTATGTTATCACATGCAGCTTGGAGACGATGACCAATGAGGGCAATTGACCGTGCCCCTTTGGGTCCAGAAGCTACATAAACAAGGTGCTCTCGAAAGGCAGTGCCTTATTCAGAAGATGAGTTAAGCCCAAAACAGAGCTCTGACCATGTTACTAGACCGCTCTCTAGAGCCTATCCATTTGTAGCCAACAGTTAAATGTTGTTTTGTTTACTGTTTGCGCTATCGGGCAACTGTTATTGTTCAGTTCTTTTTTTGCTTTGCAACTGAACAGGGTGACCCATTTAGCAATTCAACATTTGTTTTGAATCCTTCCCTCGACCAACAACATATATATATATATATATATATGTATATATTTGGCCGGGACGCCAAAGGATGGGGGAAGGCAGCTTATGAAGGACACTGCCTCCCCCAGGACAAGAGATGGCAGCTTCCCTGGACTGCAGTGGTGCTTCGATGCCTGCAGTGCACTATAGGATTTGGAGTTCAGCAACACAACCCTACTGGGTAATAGTGGGTGCCACCAGGAGACACTGCAGGGAGTCCCTACTGTTTAAATAGCCTTTAAGTACTCCAAGGTCACGGGCATGGAAGCACAGAAGTACTTCCAGGCTGAAGAAATTAGAAGTTCTCCATCTGACTCGGAAGTACTGACGAGTCACGTGGATGGAAGGACAGAAGCACTTCCAGGTCAAGAACTATCTAAAGGACTGCTGTGAGCCCAGCAAGTGAGCCTGAGTCGGGAGGAGGTGGACAACACTTACTGGGAGGTGTGGAGGAGAAGAATATTGTGTTTATTGATTTATTTATTGTGTTTATTGTGACTGTGGTGCTTTGGAGGCACTGTTTGAAAAGAAGAAGAAAATTTAAATACTTCTTGGTGCTTTTAACTTGTGTCTAGAGAGTCTGTCTGTTGGGAAAAAGGTGTGCAATAGTGGCACCAAGAGTCCATTTACTTACTATATATATATAGATATACACACACACATATATTATATATATATATAGTATATCCACCTTAAAAAAGAATAAGTGTCTGTGTATCTGTCCATTTGCTATGTCTCTGTCATTCTAACAGATGTCACCTCACAAACATTAACGCTGCTTTTACAAATCCAAAACTAAATGGCATATAACAGATACATATGCACTGCATTTATCATTCCAACAGATGGCACATCACAAACATTTGTAGAACTTACAAAATACATTCCAGTAGATGGTGCACTGCAAATGTTAACACTGAGGTCTATGTTGATTACTTGAACTTCATCTCACACTTTGTTGATTACTTAGCTGTAATTACTTAGATTTTACTCAACACAGCTGATTTACACATACTGTATATCTCATGTAACACACAAGTGCTTTAGAGTCATGTTCAGGGCTTTGGAAAGGTAAGCATCTATACCCAGAGCCAAGAAGAAACATCAGTGTTAATGCATTCTTCGTCTCTGTCTACAGTTCAGAAGCTTCCGAATGGAAAGAGCAGTGATGCCATTTTTACATCCTCCACCAAATCTCTTTCTAGAACCTTCTAGAACCCAGCAGCAACCCAAGCTTCTCCTAGATGGCATTCTATCCAGATATGTTTAGCTTCAGTTGGATTACCTGTTCTGGTGTGCAAGTGGTGTTGTTCATCTTGGATAAAGACTAAAATTGATGAATAATATTCATAGTAATTGTTTTAATTGCTGCAAGATGCTGCTTATTTCCTGCTTTGAAAATGAATTTGCCTCACTCTTAGCCTTATTATTCAATTAGCTGGCTCTAATTATCCCTTTGATTGAGCTATTTAAATATTGGGTAGTTACTTTTTCTTCTTCACACAGTTCCAGTTGATGTTGGGTAACTTTGTTCATTAGGTAAATGAAGTAAATTAAAAATGTATTAATTGTTCCTTCAGATGCCCTTTATCTAATGCTTGATTTTTTTTGAACACATGAAAACATTCAGTGTCACAAATTTGCAATACTAGAGGAAGTCAGGCAGGGGACAAATAATTTTTCACAACACTGTAAATGTGATAGCCTACCCTTGCTTACCTTGGACATTCTGAGTAAATGGTTTCTGGCCTTTAATTTATTTTCTCTTAATGCACAATGACATGAAACTGCCTTGACTCTTGGAAAAGAAAAGAGATATTTATTATGCAGGGAATACTTGAGAAGAATGGAAAGCACTGCTTTTTCTATGGGGTGTCAGCAGCAGCACTCCTTAAACAACTGGGATGTGCAATGTTTATTGGTATTTTACATATGTGAGAATGCAGATTTTGGCTCATTAAAGATTATGCAGTCCTAAGAGGGTCAAAACAGTGGGGACTCCCAGTCTTTATTTTCCTTGCCCTTACATTTCACTTTAATTAATTGTTTTTACATGACATCTTTCTCTGCTTTTGAATTAGTCCTCCCATGATGATATACACTTAAGGACTGTCTCTTTCATTTCCACAACATCCTGTAAAGTAATTAAGTTTCTTCCAATTTAGTTTTTATACATTGAACCCATTCATATCTCAAGAGTAATTTATTACTATATATACTACAGGATTCTTTTTAACTTTACTTAAGCTGGTACATAAAGTTAAAGATTTGATAGGGAAAACCTTTATCGTCATTAATTAAAAATCAACCCCTAATGGGTATTCATGCATGCCTTCTGCTTTTTTTCAGCACTAACAGACTTTTACAAAATACTATTTATTTTTAGACTGAACAAAGGCAACATTCCCATGGAAATTCATTTAATGATGCTGTTGCCTACATATATTCTGCATGATCATGAACTTGATATTTTTATCAGTCACAAGTTAAAAATACAAGGCTGTTTTTCGCATCATTGATCCATGTAACTTTAGTAATATAAAAAAATGACAAATCAAATAAATCATAAAAAAGATTAATCAGCTTAGCCTGCTTCACACCTTTCCTCTGTGGTCACCTACTACTGGCCTTAAGTAGCCCAGAACAGCAAATATAACATGAGGATTATAATAAAAAATAGTCATTTCTCAGTTTATTTCTAATTTTGTACTTAAGAAAATAATGTACACATTTTCATTGTTTTGTTTTTTTAATTTAAAAAAGCTAGAAAACTGCACATTGTTCTTAAATGGTTTGAAACAATATGTCAATGATGCAGTCCCATTCATCCGTCCATTTTCTGCTCCTGCTTCTCCTTTATCAAGATCCATGGGACCTCTTATTTATCCCTTAAATGTCACATATTGTTTGTTTATATTGCTGATAGTACTACAGTTTACAAATATTCAAAATTGTGAATCCGAAAGTAAGTCAAAAAACAAAAGCAGGATGCTAATGCTTCTGAATAAGGCTGGAGTATCTTAGACCTTAAATAGACTGAAGGTGGTCCCCATAGCTGCAGCGTCAGTAGGTATAATGAAAATCACTAAATAATTTAAAAGCAGAAGTATTTATTTATTACTATTACTAATTTATTTAACAGATACCATGATCCAAGGTGACTTACAAAGCCAGTTTTAATACTTTCCACACAAGAATGGTTGAAGGGTGAAAGCATCAAAAGCAACAGAAAACAAGATTAAAAATGAGCAACTACTAGTGCTACATAATTAAGCCTGTAACTAGACTAAGACAAAATCAGTATCCTAAAATCTTTGTCAATACAACCATAGCTATCCTGCTATGAGACACTAAGCAGCTCCAAAATATTTAATGAGAAGTAGCAAAAGACATCAAAATATGAGTAAATAGGGTGAAGTTTAAATAGACCAACAGCATCGGAGCAAGAATGGAGAAGCATTGTTCAGTCTTGGCAAGTTTGATGATCAACAGAGAGGAGGAGGTAGAAGAGGTGGATGCAGAACGGATCTTCTTAAAGGAACATATTGAGAGACCAAAGACTGGAGACATTAATGAACAGAACCCTTCAGAGTATAGTAGGTCAAGATAAGAGTTTTGAACTTAAGCCTTGTAGCAACAAGACACTAGTAAAGAGACAGAAGGAAAGTAGTAGTCAGAGTGAAATAAGGAACAAAGAACACCAGTTGAGCAGCTGCATTCTGGAGAAGTTGGAGAGGTTAGAAAGCAAATGATTTGGAAAAGTCCAGCTGAGAGAGACCCAGTATCTGAATAAGGAGTTGTATGGCAGAACTAGTAAGGAAGAGTTGAATATTATGAAGAAACAAACATCATGATTGGGTCATTGAAGCAATATATTTGGTGCATGTGTGAGGAGAGATGAGTCCAGAGTCACGCCAAGATTCCTGACCGTGAGTGATGGAGAAAAGATGACATCTTCAAGAGCAATGCTTAAAGACAAATCTGAGGAAGGAGAATCAGACAGGATATCTGACTTTCAAAGGTTATGTTTAAGGTGATAAGTATTCATGTATAATGAGACAGCAAAGAGTCAGCTGAATATCTGGGCTTTAACCTGTGGGTTTTAAGAAGAAAATAAGAGGAGGATCTATGCATTATCAGCACAGAGGTCGCAGGAGATCCCAAGAGAAGAAACAATGTTGCCAAAGGAGTGAATGTAGAGAGTAAAGAGAAGTAGACCTAACACTGATCCTAGAAGGATTCCTGTGGAGAATTTCTGTGGAGAAGACAAGAAGTTACACCAATGCATGCATTTATCAAGCATCACTGAATTACGCTCTCAGGAATTGCACTGAAATTCTGATTAGGATAAGAAGTTGTTCTAACCCAGAGTAGGACATGGACTGTCCTATAGGCTGAATGAATGACAACACTATTTTATAGCACCCCAGGTAGCAAAATGGCACTCATGATGATGTTTTGTAATTTTCTGATGATAACACTAAGACTTTACCAATAAATAAATAATACTCAAAGCAGTAGTAGGAGAAGAAGAAGGTAGGATACTGCACTAAGTGCAACAAAATCAAGAATAAAACTTTAATGAGCACTGACATGTAAAAACCAAGACACACACATAGAATGACAGTAAAGCCTGTTAATGGGCATGTTTATTTAACACTCAATGATTCACAGCTGTACTTTCAAATGAATTACCTTTCCACTATGATACCTGTGGTATGCACATTGTAAAATATTAGTTGCGGAAACTAGTCATGGCTGTTCTGGCACAGTTTCTGAAGTTTCATTCACTCTTCCTGTTCTTCTGATTGCCTTCCAGAGTCACATACCATGGCTCTCTCCACGGTCCTCCCTTATCTTTTTAGAGACTTTATTTATCCAATGCCTTGGGAGTCTCTCCCTGCCCTGCTGCTCCTTCTTGGCTTGTAAGGTTTAACATAAACTCTACAGAGGTTTGTCGAGCACCGATCCAGTCTCACCCATCTTTAGAGTAATATGCTGACTAATACAGTTCGCCTGTTACCACCTGTGTTGATACTGTGATACTGCAATTAATATAAGTGTGCTCATTCATACTTGGAGCAATGACCTTTATGATCATGCCAATTTACATGAATGCAATTTACTTTAACATTACCTCATGTGGAGTGGAAGGGAAATGTATAAACCTACTGTGGTCCCCGGCCGGGGCTGGAGCCCGGCCGGGACGCCCAGGAGGACCGGAGGAGGGCTTGTGCCTCCTCCAGACCGCGAGGGGGCGTCCGTCCTGGTTATGCTGGGGACCTTGGGTAAAGGGCTTGGAAGCCCAGCCCTGTAGGGACCCGTGGCCACCGCCAGGCGGCGCCCCGGTGCCTGAATATCCCGTGTGGTTCCCGGCTGGGGCTGGAGCCCAGCCGGGACGCCCAGGAGGACCGGAGGAGGGCTTGTGCCTCCTCCAGACCGCGAGGGGGCGATCGCCCTGGTTGTATTGGGGGCTTGGAAGCCCAACCCTGTAGGGGCCCGTGGCCACCGCCAGGCGGCGCCCAGGTGCCTGAGGAACCCTGGAGCCCAGCACTTCCGCCACACCAGGAAGTGCTGGGGGGAAGATGACAGGGGACACCCGGACGGCTTCCGGGTGTGCAGCCGGCACTTCCGCCACACTGGGGTGTGGCTATGACTGATTGCCGGGAAGCAGCTGGAGCCCATCCGGGTTCTCATATAAGGGGCCGCCTCCCTCCAGTCGGTGGTGGATGTCGGGTGGAAGAGGACAGAGCTGGAGAGTGGACGGGAGGCGGCCAAAAGAGAGGCACAAAGACTGGAAGAGTGTGGCCTGGACATTGGGGGAATCGGTGCTGGAGGCACTGGGGTGTGTGAGTGCACAAAAACTTGTATATAGTATTGTAAATAAACGGTGTGTGGTGGAACCATGTTGTCCGTCTGCCTGTGTCCGGGTCCCAGTCCACACTACATATTTCCTTTCTTGTTGTAAGGACATTCAAAGTTTGCTGCAAAATTCTAGAAATGGTTGGTTGTGTCATACCCAAGTTACTGCTATAGCAAAACAAAATTTTCCTGGTGGCCAAAAAGTGTATTACCATCACTTTAATTGTGGTTAACAGTGTATGGCTTCTCTTCGTAGATGGAATGGTCATGTAAGGTACAAGATCTTATCCAGATATTATTTCACCTCTCTCAAATTTTTATCTTTTCATGAGTTCATTGTTTTTCAGTGTTTTCAAAACATTCAGTTCTTCCTGCGAAGTATGTGCCAATCTCTGCCTGAATGTCATTTTCTGGCAGCTACTATCAAGCTAGGACAGTTCATGTGCTCTCCTAAATTCCGGTGAAGTTAAGGAGTAGTTTTTTAAATCAGGAAAACTGATAAAATACTTTTACTGTTACTCCTAAGAGTAGGACCAAATTTGCATCACTCTGTGATTTTTGAGCCATTTAGGACTATTGTTTGATAAATATGGGCACAAGAGTCACAAAAATGATCAGTCAAAAAGCCAGAAGTTGAACCAGTCCAAAGCAGAACCACAGATTCTGAGTTTAACGAGAGAAGAGATAAGCAAGGAGTGGTTAACAAAACTTAAAGGTCAAGAAAGATAAAGACAGAGGAGAGAGAAGCAGCTCGAGCAGATTTAAGAGTATTTGTGACTTAAAGTAGTGCACTCTCAATAAAGTGACCTGTGTGGAATCCACATTGAAGAGGATCTGGTAGATTGTTGTCAAAGAGAAAAGAGAAGAGTTGTTTGTGGACTATGCATTCTAGTGTCTAGGACAGGAATGGCAGAAGGGAGACAGGGTGGCAATTCTCAATGTCAGGTGGGTTGTGAGAGGATTTCTTGAGAAGAGGAATCACAAGAGACTTCTTAAAATCAGTAGGGAAGATACTAGAGGTCAGTGAGGCATTAAGAGAGAATAGATGTAGGGGATCAAGGAGAGAGAGATGGACTGAAGAAGATGCGAAGGAATAGGGATTACAGAGAAGATCAGAAATGTCATGCCATTTACAGAAGAGAAGGAGGAAAGACAACAAAAATGTAAGGTGAGTCAGAGGATGTTTTAGGAGTCATGAACTGCTTTTGGATGTTAGTGAGTTCAGAAGTGAAGAAGGAAGCAACATCATTAGGAGAGATGGATGATTAAAAAAATAAATTAAACAGAAATGTTAACTGATCACATAACTGCTTACTGCGGCCTATGATTGCTCACTTCAGTCAGTGGCCCACATAGGCATAAATTTGAGACTGATATTAAAAGATTGAAATAATGAGGACGTCATAAAAATATACCAAAATACCCTACAAGGAAGAGGGTGACTGTAAGCCTCTGGCTTGTGAACAAAAGTGCAACCTCACTTTTAAAAGGATGCTTTTTAAATGAACAAATAATATATAATACAAGAGGAATAACATAAAAAATAATTACCATGGATGTAATGCAACAGAAAGAAATTAACAAATACGTCAAAATAAGATATAGAAAATACCAAAATGGACAAAAAGGGATTAGAAAGAGTAAAGTCAGGGATGAAACCCATAATAAGTAAGAACTTCTTTGTATTCTGTACATTGTGGTCCATGGCCGGCCATTTATCCCGGCCAATACCCCCAGGCCTCCAGAGGGAGCCCTCCTTGCGACATGGAGATGCCCCAGATTCCAGCAGGGAATCATGGACTATGGAGTTTTCCTGTAAAGCCCTGCTGGATAATGTCGGGACCACAATGGGGTCGCTCCAGGGAGATCCAGGGACTACTATTTGCCCTACGCCCGGAAGTACATCTGAGTCACGTGGACAGGAGGAATGACGTACTTCCGGGGTGAAGAAAAGGACTTTGTATCTGACCCGGAAGTGATAAGGAATCATGGACTAAAGGATGGGAAACACTTCCGGGTCAGGAACTATAAAAGGACTCTGGGAACTCCCAGACGATGAGCTGAGCTGGCTGGAAGGGTGGCAACGCGTCTGGGAGAGTGGAGGATTATTGATTATTGTATTATTGAGTGTTTATTGAAATATAGGGGAGGTGGAGGTGCTTTGTGCACTTATTTATAATAATAAATATTACTATTGGAATTTTACCTGGTGTCTGACGTATAGTCTGAGGGTTCAAGGGGACAAAGCCCCAATCTGTCACAACATACTACTACTACTACTACTACCACTGCTATATGTTATTATATGTTTTAGGCAGGGTTTTATTTTCCTGGCTTAAGTTTGCATTCTTTTTCTTTGCCTTTTTTGTTTAATTTAAAGCATTTGCCTAAGAAGCAGTTATTGGAGTTTGTAGAAGTCTTTTGTGAGTATTATTTTTTACATTTGCTTAATTTGATTACTGAATATGTTTTGCTCAACTTATTGGATTTGATTTACGGATTGTGATTTTGGGTCTTGATTACTTTGGATTGCCTTTTAGGTCCTTTTTAAGCTTATTAAATTATTTTTAAGATTCTTTTTGGTTTGTTTCTTCAAGACAGAATTTATTTGACAGGCATGTAAAGACATTTTGGAATATTTAAAGCATTGGAATTTTAAAAGAAAATATCACCTTTTTGTGCCTGGTCAACCTGTGGCCTACAGATAGTAGCTGGGGACTGGCTGGTTTAAGGTGAAGCCATTTTTGACAGGCCAATGGAGATCCTGGCCCACTCTGTATGCTCATTTGAAAGCCTCGCATACTTTTCTTTTTATGTGTGCAGCTGTCATGCACAGTGTGGAAAGATTCTTCTTTATAAATAAACAGAAGCATCACCAAAAAGAAGTTTTGGGGACCGTCCTCGTATATTGTCCAATGGACAAAGTAAAACACAAAAGAAATGTTGTTTGATCAAAAGCAAAAATTAGTTTAAAGCAGTTGTGTTACAGTGGTCAAAATGGCATTTTTATACAGTACAGACATTAAAACCGGAAATGGTTGGCAGGATGTGACGTCGAAACGGGAAGACGGAAGTGACGTCGTCTAACAGGAAACCAGAAGTGATGTCATCGGGAGTTGCCAGAAGTAATGTTATGCCTGGCACCGGAAGTGACATCTCAGATGCCATTTTGGAACCCAGAAGTAGTTTTTTTATTCCTCCTGCTGAGAAGAATGGAAGATTTAGGTAAGTACTATGTGACAACCCCTTGTCTTGCGATGTTTCACTCATCTTTAGGCTTTTTGACTGCCTCCTAAACATATGTGTGTGACATGACCCCCACATCAGCCCAGACCCGTCAGATCGGCCGACCTGCACCGAGAGGTCGTGGACACAGGAGAGAGCATCCGCATTGGCCTGCAAGGAACCTCTATGATAAACGACACTAAAACTATAAGCTTGAAGGTCTAAAAACCACGTAGTGACATGGGGATTGGACTCCCGGTGAACGGACATCCATTATAGGGCAGTATGATCCGTTACCAGAGTAAATTCTCACCCCAATAGGTAGTACCTTAACTGCGTGATAGCCCATTTGATCGCCAAGGCTTCTCGCTCCGCCACGGCATACCTGGTCTCCCAGTCCAGCAGTTTCGGGCTGAGATACATAATGGGGTGTTCAGCACTATCGATGCACTGGCTCAACACATCACCTAATCCTGTGTCTGATGCATCGGTCTGGAGTATGAAAGGAAAAGAAAAATCAGGAGATTTCAAAATAGGTGCTAACGTAAGGGCCAACTTCAAGTCACTGAATGCAGTATCAGCATGATCATCCCATACCACTTTTAAGGGTGCTCTTTTCTTTGTTAGATTTGATAAGGGTGAAGCAATCTCCGAGAAATGAGGTACGAAACGGCAGTAGTAGCCCACTAAACCCAGAAATGCTTGTACTTGCCTCTTAGTAACCAGATGGGGCCAATTTATGATGGCATCAATTTTGGAGCATTGTAGTTTAACGGTGCCCCCCACCCACTAGATAGCCCAAATATTTGGCTTCCTTTAATCCAAAGAAACATTTTTTGGGATTAATACGAAGTCCGGCTTGTGCTAGAGTGGAGAGTACTGTTTTAACCTGCCGCAAATGTTCCTCCCACATGCCGGAATAGATGACAATGTCATTTAGATAGGCGGCACTAAATGAATTGTGGGGTCATAGCAGTGTATCTACCAGATGTTGGAAGGTCGCTGGTGCCCCGTGCCAGCCAAAAGGGAGAACAGTGTACTGCCAATGTTCACTTGGAGTACTAAAAGCTGCCTTTTCTTTAGCGAAAGGCCGTTAAAGGAATTTGCCAATACCCTTTTGTCATATCGACCGTAGTTAGGAAATGAGCGTTACCTAGCCAATCGAGTAGATCATTCACTCGTGGCATCAGATACGTGTCAAATTTAGAGACCTGATTAAGTCGTTGGAAGTCATTGCAAAACCTCCACGACCCATCTGGCTTAGGAACTAAGACAAATGGACTAGACCAGGGGCTATAACTTTCTTCAATAACCCCTAATTCCAGCATCTGTCTAATTTCTAACTCTATTTCCATCTTCGTTGCCTCCAGGAGCCTATAGGGTCTTTCTTTAAAAATCACCCACGGGTCAGTGATGATGTAATGTTCAATCAGAGCAGTCTGTCCTGGTGACTCGTTCACTACTTCCGGTACTGACAGGATATCTCTAGGTCCTGTTTTTGTTCCGGTGTTAAATCAGGTCCAAAATTAAGGCATGACTTTGATACGAAAAGGGAGCGAGGCTGACCGGAGGAGGGATCAGTTTCCCTTTCCTTCCACAGCTTCAGCAAATTTATATGATACACTCGCTCGAAGGTTGTTTTACCAAATAATCTACGAGTCCTTTTCTTGTACACGGCATGGAGGCAGTCGGAGTAGATGAACTCTCCATTATTAAGCCCAGATTCTTCTCAGGAGCAGTTGTGTTTGTACCACTATTCATTTTCTTCTAGTCTCTCCCAATTATGACTGGAAATGGGGGATCCGGTAATACTGCCATAGTTAATTTCCTTATAGTATGATCTACTGTTACCATACAGTTGGCAGTCTTATAATACCGGATGTCCCCATGAATGCACCTTAGGCTAGTTTTTATTTTAAGTCGTTGTCGCGGTAAAACAAATCGGGAAGCAACAATGGAAATGTTACTCCCAGAATCGAACATTGCCCTTACCTTAACACCATTTTTAAGAACTGCACTTATGTAAGGAGGAGACAGAGGGTTAATCACAATGGCACAGTACCTTTCTTCCTTAATTATTGAACAGTCCATGGGTTCATTGGTGGATGTAGGTGACAGATGTCCAATCTCCCCACACTTGAAGCAGAGGGAAAGGCCGAAATGTTTGTCCCTTTGACAGACAGCAGGCTCAGGGGCTCATCGAAAGGGCTCAGGGGCAGCCCCATTTGCCTGTTGGGTTTGGCGAGAGGAACGTTCGGATTGCTCTGATTTACAGAGTCCATGTTTTCAAAATTCTGCTTCTGGAATTGCTGGGCAATATTGTCGGGGAGGGCATGCGCAAATGTCTCACACACTTAAAGCTTGGCCATCTTGTGCGAGTTGTTTATATTGGGCCCTAGCCAACGACACACCTTACTCCAAGCCTTAAACGCCTGAGTGCGGAGAGGCCGTTCAGGATCGAATTGACACTCCCTCCATTCTCTCGCCTGCTGTTCCGGAGAGATGCAGTAGTGTTTGAACAACTCTGTTTTTAGAACATCATAATCAGCAGCCCGCTGCTCAGTTAAATCATAATAGGCTCTCTGTGCTATCCTCTTCACGTAGGGGGCCAGTAGGTACGCCCATTCCAACCTCAGCTACGCGTTCTGCTTAGTGGTACGCTCAAAAACCAAAGAATACAATTCAATATCGTCCCCCTCAGTTAAATAAATAAGCTGAGTGGGGAGGGACCGAGTGGCCTCCATCCATACCATGGCTGTAGCTCGAGCCTCAGATTTGGTGAGCTGGGTCAGAGTCTCGCCCATTTGTACCTTTAAGGTATACAATTCAGCCATGATGGTTGATAGGACTATATTCAGGTCTTGTTCCTCAGTCATCTTGAATAAAAATCCTACCGACTACGCCAATTGTGGAAAGATTCTTCTTTATAAATAAACAGAAGCGTCACCAAAAAGATGCTTTGGGGATCATCCCCGTATTTTGTCCAACGGACAAAGAAAAACACAAAAGAAACATTGTTTGATCAAAAGCAAAAATTAGTTAAAAGCAGTTGATGTGTTACAGTGGTCAAAATGGCATACAGAAATGAAAACAGGAAATGATTGGCAGGATGTGACGTCGAAATGGGGAGACGAAAGCAACGTCATCTAACAGGAAACCGGAAGTGATGTCATCGGGAGCTGCCGGAAGTAATGTCTCGGCGGCCATTTTGGAACCCGGAAGTAAGTTTTATATTTCTCCTCAGTTTTCCTCCTGAGAAGAACGAGAGATTTAGGTAAATACCATGTGACAACCCCTTGTCTCATGATGTTTCACTCACCTTTAGGTTTTTTGACTGCCTCCTAAACACACGTGTGTGACAACAGTAACACTATATAACGATGCCAGAGGGCATTCCCTGAGTGAAAACAATTAACTCACTCCCATGCACACAATTTTAAGATTATGTATAATTTATAAACAGACCAACAGTTGGAAGGATTTAGGAACAGTTATTCGCGTCTACAGACATTTCATACCTCATTTTTAGGGACTTTTAGGAAATCTTCATTATTTCATATCTAGGATTATTTTATACAAGCTTTTATACATGAGGTCCATGGATCATTTGGCTTTCAGCCTCACCCTATGCTTGCTCAGAGAAGTGGAGGGTCTTGTCCAAGACATGAGTTTGGTTGCTTGAACAACTCACTGCAATATATCCATGAATTATATTTTTATCATTATTGTCAAAAGTTTCTTTTATAAGTTGGGTGTAGCCCTCTTTAACTAATTCTATGTCATGAATTTTGAATATTTTGGACCTTCTGAGTTAAATTTCACATGTACTTTTTATTTTGAACTAGGTTTCATTTTTGTCAAAATATTTATTATCATGCTTATGATGTTTCCATACCACTATTCTGTTTTGGATTGTGATAACTGCTGTTTTGTGTTTTGTTTATCGCAGAAGCCATGGTCATTTTTTGTTTGTAACAGAAGTTATGACACATTATGTTATGTCCAGAATCCTATACGCAATGATGGCCCACTGTTTGCTTTTGCCCAGAGTTCTGGACTGAAAACAAATCTTAACAGCGCAAGTAGTTATTGATTAAATCTTCAACAGAGCTGGACCCTCGTATGTTATTTAGATTTCAAATGTTGGTTTAATTATGTTAAATTCATGTTGATGTCTGATTTAAGACCTTTAGCATGTCATTAGGTTTTGATTCTGGCTTCACTTCCAAGTCCTTGGATGCTTCATATTTTGTCTTAACATTATTTCCTGAACTTGCAAAAAACTGAAGGAAAAAGAGGAGCCATTGAGAAATTTAAAAGCTCAAACAGCACATAGTGTTCTGGAGACAGTCGTCTACATGGTCGCCAGGAATCGAAAATGACCTAACAGTGCTTAATCATCCTCATTGGTACAGTCCAGGCCTATAGAAACACACAAGCATTGGTCTAGCTGGCCCAGGGTGCAGATTGTAAACTTAGCTGATCAGTTCCAGTCAGATTAGAACCTTCCCAAAGCAACGGATTCAACTGGAAATAAGGTCCAAATGTATTCTAAAGGAATTATTAAAGAGATTTACAGCCTTTCACACACACAGTCCTAGTTAAACCCAAAATGTCAGTCTTGCTTTCCTACTTCTTAGCATTTACATTAAAGCCTCACAATGTCATTTTAAGGGATGATATGTGTTAAGAAAACAGTTCTTCTGCAGAACTGCAGTAGCAAGCAGTACACTTCAAATTAACCACATAATAGGTGGAAGACATTTCCTGTTCATTTTGACTGAAGTATGGAAAGCTTTGTAAAAAATGTTTTTTGCATCCACTGTACATCTTTTGAGAAGGATTTAGAAGCTGTGTCTTCTTCACACAATACTTAATAAATACACCCTTTTATAAGTTAAATTTTTCTAGTACTATCCAAATTGTTGCATTGGCCTGTTGGGATTTGAAGGAGTCAAGACCGCCGGAGACATTGCAATGTACAGAGTAGTCATGAAATCATTAAAGAGAAATTTTTAAATAAAAAGAAATTGACAAAAAACCCAAAGGATTAGAAATGCTCAGATTTTTAAATATAAGCCAGTAGATAAATTCATAGGTACAGTAAAATGACCAACTAAGACTATAAAACCAGAGACAGCCTTGTAAATAAGTCTTAATAAACTGTATCTGGCAAATGAATGCCATTAATGATCTAAGCAGAAAGGCTACAAAAGTCTGTTTTCTCAATCTGGTTATTTTCAAAGCACAATTTGAGTTTTACTATGAATGTTTTACATGATTGCTATTATAAATCTCCTTCATTCTGAACGAGTCTGCACCTGTTTCATAGTAAATAGCTGAACAGGGCTACCATTGCTTTTTTTAATAAATGTGTCCTTCAGAAGGTGTGTATTAAGAAAATCAGATTCTAAAACAGTTCAGCAGATTAAATTTAATTTTCATTGCATTTGTTTACTTCAGTGTTTTTAAAATATTCAGAAGTTACTGAGTCATACTATTTTCTTATTTTGTTACAAAGTAATGTCTGGACGATAAGAAGGTGCTGTGGCCAGAGGGAAAACCAAACTCGCACAGGGTGTGCTAACTGCAGAAATTCTGTTAAAGTTAAAGGAGAAAAAGATGTAGCACAAGAAACAATGTGTAAGTCAAAACCCGAAGTCAGAATCATGCTCAATAGATCCCAAAATGATAACCAGAAATTAAAGTCAAAAAAGAAAATGTAAGAAGTCAAGTGCCAAAAGAAACTTAAAGATCGATGCAAAAAATACTAGTCATTATTCACTCTCAAAAATGGTTGAATGGCTTGGATGTCCTTTACACCAGTCCACTGGTTAAGTTATTGCCACACCCTCCAAAAAGCATTATGGGATTATTTCCAGAGAAACGGGAGACACATACACCCCAAAACAGCGGTGCTGACCAGCAAGGCAAAAATGGTGTTGGGACTGATGCTAAAAAATGGCAAGCTTTTAAATAACGTTTCTAATTGAGGAACCAATCAAACTAAGTCTAGTCAGATTTATTTATAAAAGAACATGTAAAACAACAAATTTTGAGTCAAAGCGCAGTACAAACTGATAAAAAAATAAGCATAATACAAACAATAGTGTAAAAACAGAATAATAAATCAGTCAAAAATAACAGAAAAGGATGAAAAAATGTCATTCATGACACAGGGCAGAGTAAGATCCACAGGAAGACTATGTACATGAGTGAGAGAAATACAATGGCTACAGAAGGAATTCTGACGATGGCACTGTAGAAGCACTCATAGTGACTAGGGGGCTAAATGCCCTAGATGTGTGCTAACACATGTGCCCAGCATTAAAATGGGGCTTCCGCTTAATAGATAGAAAAAGACAGAGATGGGGAGAAAGAGAGAGAGTGGCAGAGTGCAGTGCTCTCCAAGGACACTGGAGGAAGGCAACCACACATCTCTCTGTAGAAATGGACACAGTGATGGAAAGGCAGAGATGTTCAAGACTATAAAACCTTTTTGGCCACCAGAAGGTATAAAACCCTAAAAAAGAATATATCAAACTGAGCTGTTTTTCTAATAGAGCAGACAGTTGGAAAACATGTCTTTTAGGGACAACTGAAGGTCAAGGGCCACTAAATGAAGTGCTACCCTAGTGATTCTGAAGCAAAATCAAGGCTTCAGACCCTGGAAGTGATTCCAGGACTTGGCAAGATGTGACCTTGACACCAAGTTAAAAGCCACCTCAAGACCAGAATCCATTTGAGCACAGAATCAGAGAAGAGAGGACAGATACTCAAATTGCAGAGAAAAGAGAAGCCCAAGTCTATAGAGAGAAACTGAGATGGGAGTTAATGTGTTTGAGTGCCATAATGTGCTACACAGTTGTGGAAGCCACCTGACCACAGAGAAATGGGGATCAGAACTTTTGTTTAGGCCCAGAACTAAAGGTGTACTGTATTCTATCAATCTATCAATCAATCAACCAGAACACATGGGCATCAGTGGCCCATTTCCCTAATCTCTTTTGGCTGTGATCAATTGCAAGATTACCGTCACCAATTTGTTGGATCGAAGAGCATTATGGATGGGCGTTCAACAGTAAGTTATCCATGGCTTGCAGTGAAACTGTTCAGTATAGAATGATAACCAATAGTGCAATAGTCACTATAATGGACTCTAATCATGTAGTAGTAGTGATCTCCGAAATCTGCATGAGATAAAATAAGCAGATTTGGAGAATTTAATGCAGACTATAAAATCTTTAATTGTAACCTGGTTAAGGGTTTACATGGTCAAATAATCAGGTTACTCACAGAAAAATATACATGTGTTACCCAAGTTTCTCAGAGACCAATAATTTTAGACACCAGGTTTCTGTCAATACCCGGCATAATAAAGTGCATTTAAAGTTATAGATCTCCTGGCCTTCGGCACTTCTTCTTGCATGACCACTTGGCATTGTCCAGGCAGATTTACAGCTATTCCATACTCTTTCCATTTTTTAATGACTAATTCAACTGGACTTCAAGGGATATGCAGTGACTTGGACATGTTTGTCTTGTCTCCATCACCTGACACTTTTTTACAGAGTTGCTTGGAGTGTTATTTTGTCTTAATTTTGTAGGTTAGACCATGATACTTACTTACCAAAATCTGGACCCTCCAAATAAGGTGAATTTATACTACAACCAGCTGAAATCCCTGGACCAGAGAAATGATCTCCACTGAACTAATTCTGTGACTTCTAAAATCATTTCGCTCACCAGTTATGATTTAGACATGGTATATTAAAGAGAATGAATACTTATGCATGTAATTATTTTGTGACTTATGCTTGTAATTAATTTATACAACTTTTCAAATATCTGTTTTCACTTTGACATTAAAGAGTCTTTTTTTGGCTGATCAATGTCAACAAGCCAAATTAAATCCACTGTGATTTACTGTTATATAACAGTAAATGTGAACAATAAATGGGTGTGAATACTTTTTGTTGGCATTGTATATCAAGGAATCAAGTGTCTAGGCATGTTTTGTTCATGGAAACTACAGGCTCTACCCAAATATTATAATATATTTATGGCTTTAAATATAAACCTGTGGTACAATCTAAGGAGGACTGACCTGATCTGGCTGCCACCTACAAGCCTGTTATTGACATGAGCAACTCTCTGTTATTCATGCCAGAGATTTCATATGTGTTATGAGTTGCTGTTTGTTTTTATTTATTACTTTATTTTGGGAGCTATCATAAAATTTAAATTGTCCTTTAGGGGCAAATAAAGTATCAAATTTACTACACCCCCACATATTCCAAATCTGGCTTGCAAGGCGCCAGATCCTGCCCTGCCAACATTGGACACAAAGCAAGACTAGACCTGGGAGAGGTGCCAGCCCATCACAAAGAATTACAACTTAGCAAATAAATATTTTACTAGGATTCAATGTTAAAGTAATGGACAGAAGTTACTTTACCATTTAGCACACATTTAACAAAAATATTTTAATATGTATATTTGCCAGTTATGGAACAGAAACTTGATTTCACTTCTATACAAAGTTCCAGTTGCTAGTTAAAGGCTGCAGTAGGTAACAGGTATCAAGTACAGCGCTCTGAGGCCACCTAGTGACCAGTGAACAAATAACTAAAATCCACAAAACCTTTTGTTCGTAACAAATCCTGTTAAGAGAGGACTGGACCGGCACAGTTTAAAAAGATTAGCTGTGATCATGTGCTGAGTGTCCGTATTGGGTTTTTACATCTTGATTATTGTTTCTGTGATAATATTGTCGCATACTGCATAGCCACCAACACTCAGTCATTTATGGTAAGCTTTGAAAATCTGCCTAATGCAAGAAACAAATCATAGAATAGCATTTTGAAACCTAATTAATCCAATGCAGGGTATTGAGAGCCATAGCCTATTCCAGACATCATGAGACAAACAGCAGCATCCAACGCTGAATGAGGTGCAATTCCATCACAGGATCCACTCGTCCACAAAGGGTGAGTTTGGACTTTCCCTTCAACATTTCTTTGAGTATATGTGAAAGAAAACTAAACAATATGGGCTGAACATACAAAATGCACATTAACAAAAATAGAACACAAGATTTGAATCCAGGACACTAAATTTGTAAGAGAGCACAACAATGCTAATCACTTCTCACTTTAAGTATAGGGTTCTTTTATTTCTATCCTCATACTGTAGTGTCATTTGTAAAGCTAAAATCTAAAGTACAGCCCAAATATATTCACTTAACTATGTTCTCCTCACAGACTGACACATGCTTGATATGGGAACTATGCCAGCCATGTCTTTTGTAACTACTAAATGCTTTGCTCTTATCATTTCATAATATTGGTAATATCCACATTTTCCTTTTAATTTTGCCACTTACATTTCAGCTAATGACTTTCAGCCTTCATAGTTATGGTCTGGCATCGAAAATATTGTTCATAAGTTGCGTCTGGGTCATAACTCAAGTGGCACCATTGGGTATCTTCATGATTATGAGAGATTCCAACATCTGCTCCTAGACAATTGCATGCATCATCAGGAAGCCACATGTATCATAATCATCATCTATCATCATTTATCTCCATATAATATTATATAGTACCATGAAACGTATGCATAGTATGAAAAATTCTACTGAGTAAGACATCATGCCGGTTACAGGGGCAAGTATAAATTTAATTTTATTATGTACACAGGATGATATAAACTTAACTTGACTTGACAGTCCTCACAAATGGAAATGTAAGTCTAATTTATTTTTCTAGTCTATTTCTTCCTAGTTTATTGTCTTTGGCCTTATGCAAACTTAAAATATATTAATGCTTCCTCTGTCTTGGCCTAAGCTTTGTTATTGTATAGGTATAACAGAATAAACAAATAACCAGCCTCAGCCACCATTCACCACTACCTCTCTCTCCTCAGTTCTGGCAAATAGCAAATTAATAATGCATTAATAATGGAGATGATTCAGAGGTTGTGGAGGACTATGTCTTGTGGTGCAGGGTCAACAACCTGCAACTCAGCATCAGCAGGACAATTCAACTGGCGGTGGACTTCTGGTGTGCCAAGAAACCTCTGAGACCAGTCACCATTAAGGGGGAGGGCATGGAAATGGTGTGGAACTACAAGAGCCTGGGGGTTCACATGAACAACAATACTGGACTAGCCTGACCACACAGTGGCACTGAACAAGAAGGACCGGAGCAGACTGGACTTCCTAAGGAGACTCAGGTCTTTTGATGTGTGTAGTAAGCTGCTAGAAATGTTCTACCAGTCCAAAGTAGCCAGTGTGGTGTTCGGCGCTGAAATCTACTGAGGAAGCAACCTGAGCACAAAAGAAGCACAATGTCTGGACAAACTTATTCAGAAAGCTTATTCCATCAGTGGGCGAACCTTGGACAAACTGGAAGCTGTTGTGGTAAAGAGGAATGTGGCAAAATTTAATGCCATCATTAAAAATCCCCTAAATCCCCATCCAAGAGGTGATATCTTGTAGCCACAGGCTCATTCCACCACTCTGGGTTCAGAAGCGCCTCTACGGGTCTTTTCTGCTCACTGCTATCTGGCAATTCAATGCTTCCACCCGATGTACTTGTTAATTTTATTGATTGATTGATTGATTGGCTGTATTATATGTTTATCTAATCTAATCTAAGTACTATTTCTACTTGTACCACTGGATTAATTTTATATCCTGTGGTTCTAAGGCTACTCATCCACTACTCATACGGGCAACTTTGTGATTATACCTGATGTTGGCTTCTTATATACAATATAATACAATACAACTTATTTTTGTATAGTGCTCTACAATGAGTGTAGATGCAGAGCTCTTTGAACAATTCTCAATTAATATACAAGTACAGGATATACTAATTACTAAATACAGAACTGGTACACATAGAAATGCAGATTTGTTAAAACACATAAGGTGGAACTGATTAAAAATAAACAGAAACCAACAATATCTGTCCATTATTTAAGTGATGAGCAAAGGCCATTTGACAATGGTGGAGATTAAAATAGAACAAGAGAAAGTCAAAAATAAAATCACAGTCCTAGAGACCTCAGCCAACTGGCCACCTACCTGCTCCTGGGTTTACTATAGTGGAGTCTGTGCTGGGCATTCAGTCTGATGAGAGAGTCTGTCTTGTACATGTTATCCAACTTTGTATTTATCATGTCTTGTTTGAGCTGTAGTACTGTGAGAGATATCCAAGAAATAATCTCATAGTGTGTTACAGATGACAATAAATTCAAATTAGAAATTAATTTAATCAGCACTTCTCAATATGGACATTATTTCAAGGCACTTTACAACCAGTTTTTCGCATGCATTTTTTTACATCTGGCCAACAGACAGGTTAAGTGGTCTGCTCGTAGTTACAAAGTACAGTAAATCAAATGCAGGGAGCTTAAGTCCATCGCATTAGTCACTGGACTCAGTTCCTGACCGTATGCCTTGATTTGCGTGTCAGGCATTTTCACATTTCAATCGGACTTGTGTTTTAAATGTCAGGTATAAGCCATTCTTGGTCTGTGCATTGTTTTACACATCAGCATTTCTTGGTCGCCTAATATGCAGATTTTCATAGTTTAAAAAACTCATCCAGAAAAAGAAACTACTTTAAAAAAAAAAAGACAAACAAAATGTATTTCTAAAAAGTTGAGCTCACCAAAAGGAGCTGTCCAAAAAGATTTAATCTTTTAACAGGTCAGGTCACTAAATTATCCAGCATTACGTTATATTCTATACATAGAGGTGTTTGTTGTTTTTAACTAGCCTTATTATTTAAAATGTATTAATTAGTCATTTATTTAAAAATAAATTACTTTGGTAGCCACAGTTTTTGATACTATAACCTCACAAATTAGGAAACCTGCATACAATACCTGTATTTCCATTGCCATGAGAGTTTGATTGTTCTCTCAGTTAAGTAGTATACAGTACTGTACCTAATCTACTATAAGACTGCATTATCTCATCTAATTTTTAAACAAATTTAATTCAAGTCAGTAATTGGGCAGAACCTATCCTGACAGCACTGCATCCAACTGGGGTGTAAGTCCTTAGCAGGGCCCACTCGCACACCCACTCTCACACTCAGATGGGGGCCGCTTTCAAATTGCACTCTAATGTAACCCCCAAGTCTTTGAGGTGGTGGAAGGAAAACTGGAGCTCTCTGAGAAACATTTGTACAGACACAGGGAGACCACACAATTTAAACTTGGTACACACTGTGTCATCCATATTTAATTATTAATTGCATAATAATAATCTAACAATCCAAAATTAAATTATACCGGATAAAAATGTATGCGTATATGGATAGATTGATGGATCTACATTAAGGTAAACCTTGTATTTGAAGAAAAAGATCAGCATTATGGGTAAACTTTGTTACTGTCTTGTATGTCACTAAATGCTGTATGTATTGTAAAATGTGAAACCATTCAGATAAATTGAGACATTTTATTGACAATTCCTTCAATAACAGATACACAAAATACATTTTTCAAAAAAAGCTGCAATTGTGTTTAGTTTACCAAGAAAAATATTGATGGTCAGACCAATTTGGCAGTTCTATCACCACACAAAGCCATCCCTTATTAGTTGATTACAGTGTAAATAGCACCACCTACCTTCATCTCTACTGCCACTTTATCTTACATTAACTTACTTGATCTATGGATTACAAAAATGTATAGAATATTACAATAATCCACATTTATTTCATTAAAGTCATTGCATATTTGTTCTGCAGCTGTTATCAACTGTTCATGGTGTCTTCCTTAATAGGACAAGCCCATTCATATTTGCCTATTTATTGTAAAGTGGGTGCTTCCTCTGGAATGGAAACAAGGAACTGCCACGTGAAAATGGTGATGTCAGAGCCTGCAATAAATATCTAATAACAAAATGAGGGTTCTTTTTGCATTCACTAATAAATATTGTCATTCAAATTGTTTGTCCTTAACCCTTGAATAACAGTCTTTATTTCCAAATAGTATTAATATGCTCTGTGACCTATGCTTGTGTTCAGTGATACTAAGAATGATGCAGTTTATGTGATGTTTATAAGAGAAATATCAGTAGATAGTTTTGGTTTTTTTTTTTATAATTTTTACATCAATAGCCACTGCTGTAGAAGTGCAATAAATGTATGTATGTTTGAGTATTCATCTTTGGAAAATGTAGTTTATGAAAATGTTGTTAGCTGTGTGAAATGTCTCATTCAAAGTAATCTGTCTTTGCTTATCTGCACTGTCTCCTCCAGGTGGTATAAATGTCCTGCTTCACTACACAGATTAATCTTTTTGCAAATACAAGAAAAGCAAAATGCTTATTAATATGATGTGACAAAACATACCCTAACTATTTTGTTTAGATTGTTATGTAGTTATTAGTATTATGTAAAGAATAAAATGAAAATCAAACTTTATTTGTCACCTACAAATTATACATACAGTACAACTCCAATGAACCCTAATCCTAACCCTTTAAAAATAATACAAATGGACAATAACAATAATACATGACTTTATTAATACCGAAAATAATTAATAGAATTTTAAATATGTGATAAACAATAACTAAATAAATAACTTAATGTTGGAGACTTAGAATAGAGCATCATGTATTTCTAGACACTTTCATTATTCAAGATGTGGATGGACTGTGGACAGAAGCTCCTCCTCAGCCTCTCTGAACTGGACTTTAAGCAGCGATAACATTTACCTGATTGCAGTACAGAAAAGATGTCATTGTTGGAATGGCTGGTATCGCTGACAATTTTCTTTGCCCTGGTCCAACATTGATATCCTTGAAGTTACGGAGTGTGCACTCAGTAATATGTTTAACTGACAACACCACTCTGTAGAGCCTTGCGATTCTGCTGCATGCTATTCCCAAACCAGGCAATAATACTTCTTGTCAGAATACTTTCAGTGGTGGATGTAGCTTCACTTCTCATGGTGAATGTTGTTGTGGACAGACAAGACACTTACCTCCCAGGGACATCTTTATTGTGTAAGGACCAGTGGGGAGCATTATCTCCCCCAGATCATTAGGTGGCAGCCCACCTGGGTTGCTACAGCACAACCGATTCCTGCAGGGCTTTATGAAAGTTGAAGTTTGGGACAGCCCTGTTGGATTCCGGGGTTGCAGCAGGGGCTGCGGAGCCCTTCTTTGTTGGGCTTCTGCCTTACCTGAAAGTGCTTCCAGACATCGGTGTCGGGACACCGGAAGTTCTCCCGAGTGCCTGAATAAAAGGAGCCAGCTGCCACTACTCTGGAAGAGTCAGAGTTGGGTGGGAGAAGACAAAGCTTGCCAGAGGAGGAATGGAGGCAAAAAGAACAAGAGAAAGAGAAAGATTGAAAGTAGGCACTGTGCCATGATTTGTGCTTAACTGGTGCTTTTGTACTGTGCATTGCTGTAGGAGCAATTTGGGAAGCGTTTCCCACAGCTAAAAAAGTGTGAGCTGTGCTGGAATTGTGTCTGAGTCTCTTTGTGTCAGGGTCAGGTGGCTTGTGTGCCCCCTGTGGGCTATACTGTATTTATAGTAATTTAATCTTTAGTAATTGGGAGAGCACCCTGAAATCCCTGAGGCATCTGATGCGGTAAAGACAATATTGTGCCTTCTTTATCAAGGTGTGCTTCAAACAGGTTAGGGCCTCTGTGATGTGGACACCAAAGTATCTCAAACTGTCCACTCTCTCCATCTGAGTTCTGCTAGTGCTGAGGGGGTATTAGTGCCTCTTCTCTTTTCTCCCAAAGTCCACCATCAGCTTCTTTGTCTTGCTCACATTCAGGAATAGATTATTGTCCTGACACCATTGTGACAGATCTCTACTTCATCCTGGTAATTCTGGAACATTGTTGTTAGTTATCAGGCCTACCACAGCTGTGTCATCAGCTAACCTGATAATGATGTTAGAGTCATGTGCAGCCATGAAGTCATAGAAGAACTATATGAGTAGACAAAGAACACAGCTCTGTGGAGCAACTGTGTTGAAAGTGAGGGATGATTAGGTGTGACCACCCACTTGAACCACCTGGGATCTTTCTGTCAGGAAGTTAAAAATGCAGCTGAACAATGAAGTGCTCAGACATACAGTAGTTTCCTGTTCTTATTGTTGAGCTTACAGGAGATTATTGTGTAAAATGTAGAACTATAGTCTACAAATAGGATTCATATATAATTCTCTCTCTGCAGTGGAGCAGTACTGTATGAAAGATCAAGGTGGTGACATCCTCTGTGGATCTACTGCAGACTGTGATGGATCCAGTTCTTTTGGCAGAATAGAGCATATGTGATTTTTGACTAGACTCCTGAAACACATAATTGGTATAGGCATTGGTATGATGGGATGACAGTCATTCAGATAGGTTGGACTTGCTTTCATAGGCATAGGGACAATGGTAAATCTTTAAAACATGTTGGTATGACAGACTGGGGTAAGTAAAGATTAAATAAGTAAGTGGTATGCTAGTCTTACTAAATTACTAAACTGACAGCTCAGTCGCTGTTTATCACAAAATGTGTGGTGCTGAGAAAACCATTCAACCTGTTTGTACTGTAATTAAAAATAATTATATCTATAAATATTTGTTGAATAGTACAGTATAGTTAGTGTTGCTTACTGATACACCCAGCACTGAGGTTCACATCATACGCCTAGCCACTGTGGTTTGGAGTTTGCATGTTATCTCCATGTATTTCCGCAGTTCTTAAAAAGGACCAGCAACATTTATTTATATAGCACATTTTCATACAAATGATGTAGCTCAAAGTGCTTTACATGATGAAGAAAGAGAAAAAAGACCATGCTACATTAATTGGAAGCACTAAACCAGCCCTGTGTGTTTCAGTGAACCCTGTAATGGACTGACTTTCGGTCCTGGGCTTGTTCTTTACTTACTCCTAGCATCCCTGGTAAATGCTCAAGTTGCCAACACCTGGTTTCCTATCATCAGTCTTATCATACCAGGATGAATTTTATGAGTAGTAATTTAATCAGATTTGGTAATGGACAGATGGATTTTTCTCACCATCCCAAGGTGCTTATATGCACAGAACTAAAGTTGAATAGTTGACAGATCTATATTTATTGCAGTTGAAGGGACTCACTTAGAATTTGGGTTGATCCTGTATCCTTCTGTTTGACAGTCCTGTACCTTATTCATTTGGCTCCAGTGCCTATCTACTTTGAAAATAGGATGTAAACTACCTGCTTTTTCATTTGAAACCTGCTTTTCTAGTACACAGAGTATGAATAGATGATTTAAAATGCATTGACTTCTTTATGGTGAAGCTAGCCATGATTAGGGCAGTGTGGTGCAGTGGGTAAGGCTTTGGACTTCAGAAACTGAGGTTGTGGGTGCAAATTCTGTTATTGAAACAGTTTGATCATGAGCAATTGCTTCATTTGCCAGTGCTCCAATTGGGAGAAAAAAAGAAGTATAATACCTCAAATGTTCTAAGTCGCCTTGGATAAAGATACCAGCCAGAAAATAACAAGTAATAATAATATTAATAGATTAAAGGGTTTGTAGTTAAATTAAGCCAACCATTGTTTTGTTTTTTTAAATCTTATGTCCCAATTCAAACTTAAAATATATGCATATTAACAAACAAGTACAAATTTTACTGCACTCTAACATCTCTGACAGTATTACTATCACTAGTACCAGCCAAAAATCGTTTTAAACAATTATGTAATACCCTTACATCTATAAGCACCGTGGACTGATGCCCACTAAAGCACAACATACAATAAACAACTTTTTTGGTTGCCACTGAACTAAGGTGTTCTTTGAATGTATCCATATCCCTCCCTTATGCATCAATCTGTTCTCCATCATTATTTGTCAAGACTTCATGGAATTGGATTAGAGATGTGTGGCATTTGAGTAGGGCAATGTTACTTATTTTAGAGAATTAATTGGAGTACAGTGTGAGGTTGTAAGGGTGCAGTAACTAGTTTGGAAAACCAGCAAACGCCCATACTATGTTTTGCAACCAATCACTTCTTGTCTAATCCTAGCCTTCTGTTACAATGTATGTGTTGACTATCGCTCATTTTATCCTTTCACTATATTTCAATTCTGCTTAATCCATTCATGTTCCGTGTATTAAACAGGGACAGCGCAGTGTCTGATAGTCTGATCAAATGACAGCCCTTGTTCTACCAGCTTGGTGTTCGCACGTTCCACAAGTGTCAGTGTAGATTCTTCTCTGGGTGTTATGGTTTTCCTTCATCAGTCCAAAGGCATTAGTATTATGTTAGCCGGCGGCTAAAAACTGCGTGCGTGCGTGAGGGTCCTCTGCAAACTTACGGATTCGAAGAAAACTGACGGTTTCCGCTTTGCTTTCCTCTGACCAAACTAGAAATGCAGGGATGAATGTATGGCAGAATACACCAATCAATTGATCTTATAAGTGACGTGTACCATGGGGTGGGTAAATAAATAAATAAATAAATAATCCTAAAAATTCATTTGTAAGGGATTAGTCGTCGGTCCGTAATCTGATTCCTTTCTGTGTATACTAAAACGCACGCAAAGGAGCTCGGTGGCTCGCTGACGTGTTTTTAATGACTGCTGATGCTAATTAAAACCAAAAGAAACTTCTGGACCAAACAAATAAAATAACTGACCAAGAAAATACAGCAGTATTCATTTAATACAGTATATCTTCAGTTAAGATCAGCACTAAATATTATGAATAAAAATATTAAACAGAAAGTATATATTTGGAGACGCGAAACATCGAATAGCAGGATTATTGATTACATGTATCCACTTCTTAACCCGCTCATCCAGTTAGGGTAGTGCAGAGCGCTATTGGGTACTCCTCACAAAAATGATTTCAGAGAGCACATCTTTACCCGCACATTCTCTACCGATTGTATGCACGTATTTGAAACCCTTCGTGTTGATAAACACTCTTTACATCGTCTCTCCAAGAGCGCAATTAAAACAATAGTGATCATCTTAAACACTTTACTTTTGACTAAAAGCTAAAGGAAAGTACATACTTCTTTAGTTCCGGGTTTGGAGAAATTTATACAGTGCATTTTTCTTTCTTTTTTTCCAGGAATAGGGCTTTCGAATAATTGGTCAATGGAGTCAACTTACTGGTTAGGTCGTAAAAAGATTGTATATGAGGGACACGCAGTCAGACCACCAACAAGACCCATTTTGCTCCTCCACTCAGTCTCATGTTTAAATTCAATCAGAAGGTTAATGGATTCCTGACATTGGTAAAGCCCAGACAAAGCTATTCAAATGTCACAGCTTTAGGGCGCTAATTCCAACATCTAAGAATGTAAATGTAAGCCTTGGCTTACACCATGAGATGAAGCTCAAAAACAGCTCTCCGCTGCGTCAGCTCTGACTGTCGTCATTTTGCTTAAAATATACTGACTCGGATTTCAAACTTGAATTTTGTTTTCCATTTTTTTAACTATCCAAAGGGGGAAAAAAAACAACTTAAATGGCAAAATATAACAAACTGAGTTGACTAGAGATGCAATTTGAAAAGAATATAAACGTAAAGCTTTATTATTACTATTACTATTATTATTATAATTATTATTGCCTTGTCCAAGGATGTTTCCTGCCTTTTGGCCAATGCTGACGGGTCAGGGTCCCGCCCTGCCGAAATCCTATATTAAATTAAACGGGATTAAAAGTATTATTATTATTATTATTATTATTATTATTATTATTACTACTACTACTACTACTACTACTTACATAGAGTGCTTTTTTCAAATAATACAAATCTATTGACTGCTTTCTTTTAACAGTCACTTAAGGAAAATTATATGAATCTGGGGGAGCAGTATATTATACCCACAAAGCGAATATGAACTGAAATAGCTAATGCAGGTGTTTATTATTATTATTATTATTATTATTATTATTATTATTATTATTATTATTATTATTATCAGATATAATAGCAGATTTTGCTGCTCCTTCGCGAACATAGTGTTCCAGGTTTGAACACCGCATTTTACACTTTCGCGCCGTCAGTTTTTCCCTTGATACAACGGTTTTACTCTAAAATCTGAATGAAGGTCCATCTCAGGTTAGTTCGAGATTCCAAACCCTGTGTAGGTGGACAAGTTTTGTAGTACAATACTATACTGTTGTAATGGATTGATACCCGGTCCAGGATGGGTTTTTGCCTTGAGCCCAAAGTTGCCAGGACAGACTTTGATTAAGTGGGTTTGAAAATTTTATGTTATTTTAAAGTAGTACAACTACTGCAACTAATACTGCAAAAAAATTAAAATAAATAAATAAATAAATATTCGTTTTCAATATTGCATCATGGGACTTCTTTCTAAAGTGCTAAAGGTGAACTATTAAAAATAACTTTTTTTTTTTCAACATTCATTCTCGCCTTTATTTAAATAATATCGTTTCGGAAAATACTGGCCTAACCACCCTGTTGTTTTAGACCCTCGACCCCTCAACTGCAGTGTAATATTCTATAGCTGTTTCTCTGGATTTATTGTAATGCCACCTAACTAGCCGCGCGTCTTCTCTAGAGGTACTGTAATGCCACCTAGCTGACGACATGAGTAGATAGATAGAGATAGATAGATAGATAGATAGATACTTTATTAATCCCAAGGGGAAATTCACAAGTACTGTATATAAAAGAATTGTACAACCGTAACGTTTTCTAACCAAGTCCACAGTAATAATATTTAAAATGAATCAATGAAGTAAATTATAATTACTGAATAATGATACATTTATTTCACTTTAAAAAAACATTACAGTCATTGAACTGTATGAAATATAATATTTAAAATTGTGCATGACATAATGTTTGCTGTTGTGGAAAATGTTTTGTATAATGTCATCGACGAAGATCGAAACAATTACAAGAAACACAACATAGAGGCTAATATGCTGTCTCTGTTAAAACATGTAACTTTGTTTATATACACTCTTAAAAATAAAGTTCTTCAGAGTGATGCCATTCAATTTCATTTGTGTGGCATCATTTAAGAAGCAAATCTTTCAGCAGCTTACTTCATTAAGGGACATTGTCACTTGAAGTCCTCGCTAAAGATAGATAGATAGATAGATAGATAGATAGATAGATAGATAGATAGA
>JANRMT010062861.1:36828685-36849716 GCA_026402145.1 Polypterus bichir lapradei
TATCTATCTATCTATCTATCTATCTATCTATCTATCTATCTATCTATCTATCTATCTATCTATCTATCTATCAACAGAGAGGTCTTCAAGTGACAATTTCCCTTAATTAAGAAAACAGCTGGAAGATTTACTTCTTAAATGATGTCACACAAACTAAATTGAATTTCAAGCTAGAAGTATACTTTAAAAATTATGGTATTTTATGGTTCTTTATTAGGTTGTGTGGTTCCTCGCAGAACTATTGCTTGATAAAGCACTGTTTCATTCTTTGCATATGAAGTTGGTCCTTTGTGATTTGAAAAACTTCCTAATATGTAGAAAAAAAGTGTATGGTAGGCTATCAGGTTAATAAAACCTAGACTTAGCCTTTGTGCTTGTGTGCAGCAAGATTCCTTTTAAATTCAGGAATCTGTTGGTATTTTACAGATTGGTTACTGTCTATTCATGGTTATTCACTTTATGGATCCTGTTATGGTGGCTCTGAGGTTAAGGATCTGTGCTGGTATCCCAAAGGTTGCTGGTTCAAATCCCTGTCACTGCGAAAAGAGATCCTACTCTGCTGGGCCCTTGAGCAAGGCCTTTAACCTTCAATTTCTCCAGGGGCGCTGTACAATGGCTGACACTGCGCTCTGACCCCAAGGGATATGTGAAAACTAACAAATTCCTAATACAAGAAATTGTATAAGGTGAAATAAAAAACATAAATAAATAAATGGTCTTTCTGGAACCTTCATATGGATGTGTCTTTCAGGAACCAAAAATGTTTCCCTTATGGCATCGCTCTGAAGAGCTTTACTTTTAAGAGTGTACATAAAAAAAGTTATACATTTTAACCAAGACAGCATTATTAGTCTTCCTGATATGTTGTGTTTCTTGAAATTGTTTTGATCTTTGTCGATGGGTTGTTGATGGGTTTGTTTTCTGCCCTGTAAACAGGACTGCGAGCATTGAGGTCACCTCATAAATATTAGGGGGCAACAAATGACAGGGTACAATAAAATAATCCATCAACAATAATAATAATATTCCTTCAAGTGGCATAACACACAAGGAAATAAATTAAATGATCAATACGGCAACAGGACTGCAACTTTAGTCTTTAAATGCATTGCTTAAGGCTGATGTAATTCAAAGTATAAGCATCTCACAAATAGGCTTATATTAAAATTTGTGTTAAAACTCTGCAAATATCATCCTATGTTGTTCACCATTTACTTAATAGATTACAGTCTTCACATTAGCTCGTAGCAAGCTGAAAGGTTTCCAACGTCAATCTCTCACTGGAAAAACTCTCTGACATCCTGCATTGATTAGATGGTGTAATTGTGTTTGTTGCATAAGTTGGCAATGATAAAATAATTAGGAATTATAGGTAAATGTTTAAAATTAATCATTATGCTTTGATTTCATTGACAGTTTAATAATATTAGGCTAGGCAGTTTACTTCAGTGATCTAACTTTAGTATATATTTTTGTGGGCCTGCATGATAAGATTATGATTATGCTATCACCCTAAGGTATTTGTTAGGCTGGTGAGAAAAAAAAGAGAAGAAAATTTTGTTTATTCTGCCAATGTGATTTCTTTTCACTTGTGTGACAAGTGTTTGAACTTCTCAGAGAAATATGAAAAGCAAAAAAAAAACTACTGAAGCTTATTACCAGCACTCAAAAATATATATTTTTTGCTTTATTTTGCAAAAGAATAGCATTATTTCTCAAAAGTAGTGTATTATTTTGCAATAGTTATTACATTATTTCTGCAAAAATATTGAATTATTTCATAAAGATATTCTCTGCTTCTGCCAGTAACATCGGACATGCGAGAGTTCTGATCATCTAGCAATGGCTTTTCAGTATGATAATTCATATTGCTTGCAATCACGTGATAAGAACTGGACAAACATTATAGGTATGCATTTAATTTTAATCAGATTAAAATCTATTTAGCATAGATGTTTTAACATATAGGTATAGTGATAGGGTGGCAACAGTGGCGCAGTGGTAACGCTGCTGGCTCACAGTAAGGAGACCTGGTTCGCTTCCCAGGTCCTCCCTGCATGGAGTTTGCATGTTCTCCCTGTGTCTGCGTGGGTTTCCTCTGGGTGCTCCAGTTTCCTCCCACAGTCCAAAGACATGCAGGTTAGGTACAATGGCGATCCTAAATTGTCCCTAGTGTGTGGTTGGTGCGTGTGCTCTGCAGTGGGCTGGCGCCCTGCCCAGGGTTTGTTTCCTGCCTTGTGCCCTGTGTTGGCTGGGATTGGCTCCAGCAGACCCCTGTCACCTTGTGTTAGGATATAGCTGGTTGGATAATGGATGGATGGATGGTATAGTGATAGTGCAGAGCTAACTTTCTTCCTTCACACTGCTAGTGTCTGCATTGGGTTTGCTTGTTCTTACAGGGTATTTATGAATTGATAGGTATTATTCAGTGTGCTTAACTGCAAATAATTATATGTTTTAGCACTGAATACTGGAAATGTGTCAGTAATGCTCCTTGATAAAATAAATGTACTTCTTCATGTGCTGTGTAGTAAACCCAAACCAAGCCCCTGTAGGTTAGAAATGTGAACATAGGCCACTGGGTCACCTGATCACGCTGTTTTTCTATGCATATTTTTATATTTATTTATATAAATATAAAACAAATAACTGGATTAAAACTAAAAACAATCTTTATTTAAAGTTTCTATTACTGGATTGCATGCAGCACATTCCTCTCTAATTGGCTGTGTGATTGAGCCCTGGTAAGGACGGTCTTGCCTAACACCCAGTGCTGCTGTAATAAACATTGGCTACTCGTGACCGTATTGTGTACGGTATGTATGCCAATATGACCCTAACTTGATTAACAGTGAAATTGACCATAGCAAGTAATATCTTTGTTAAATAGCACAATACTCATGCAAAGTAATGGTTTTATTTGCTTATATTTTTTACATTTTTTCTGAGCAGCAGGAATAAACATCCACATAATACAACCTATTGCTACACATATTCTAAAATGTCACGTCTCAAGTGCACAGTGAGTAGTTTGTCGTATCCAAAACTTTTTACATTCAGACTCATCAGAGATGATTTCACTTGAAGTATCTTTAACCATTTCCATTCAAGAGCTGAAGAATTCCCAAACACCCTGTAAATCTCTTATTGCTATCCCACAAAGCTTTAAATGGCCTTCCACCAGCCTACGTCTGTCACTCCTCCATCACTATACTCCTGTCTGCCCACTAAGGTCCACTGATTCTGGCAGTCTTGTTGTGTCCCAAATTAACCTGTGGTATAGGGGTGACAGAGTCTTCAGCTTTATTGAAACCAGACTTTGGAATAACCTTCCTAAATTAACAAGATCAGCTCAATTAATAATTCTATTTAAAAAAAAAAAAAAAAACTAACTTATTCCAGAAGGCATTTCATTTACCCTGACATTCTTACATTGCTTTCAGTTTACTCTCTTTGTCCAGATGCTCAGAATGATTTGTGTTTGTATCACAAATGATCTTATTCATTCGGAGTTTCCTTGTAGTATCTGTATTTTGTGCTTTATTCTGGTTTATGGTCTTTTATTCTATTTGAATGCTTTCTGTTTCTTGTATTTATCTTTATTTCATGTTTTGCAGTATTATTGTTTGTATTCTTGTATGAGCCCTATTGTTCATTCCAAATTCCTGTGAAGTGCTTTAAGTATGGGAAAGTTTCTATATAAATAAAGTGTATAATGCCATACCATAATATACCATACCATACCATCCACCAAGCATGTATAATTCTGAGCAGGGTCACGGGGAGCTGGAGACTATTTCAGCAAACATAGGCAGAAACAAACCCCGGCACAAGGTGCCAGTCCATCGCACCATCGCAAAAACACTTTAGGGACAATTTTGTGTCACCAATCCATGTAACCTGCATGTCTTTAGACTATGGATGGAAATCAGAGCACCTGCACTCTTAAAAATAAAGGTGCCAGAGTTCTTCTTCAGAGTGATGACATAGGAGAGCCATCTTTGTTTTCCAAAAGACCCATTCACATGAAGGTACCAGAAAGAACCTTAATTTATTTAGATCCAGAACAGGCTCCATATAGTAAATAACCAGGAATTTGTGAAATACCAATGGCTCGTGATATTTAAAGGACTCTTGCCTCAAACAATAACACAGACTAAGTCCAGGTTTTCTTAATCTGTTAGTGTCCTGCTAGGTAGCCCACCATGCATTAAGAGTTCAGCTTTTTTTTCTACATATTAGAAATTTTTCAAAGCACAAAGAATCAATTTCATATGCAGAGAACCCTTCCCAGAATGGTTCTTTGTCAAGTAACGGAGCTAGGAGGAACCACACAACTCAGTAAAGAACAATAAGTACCAGTATTTTCAAGAGTGTGGAGTACACATAAGCAAACATGGGGAGAAAATGCGAACTCCACATAGTGAAGACCCAGGGTGTGAACCCTGGTCTTCTTAAGGCAAAAAAAGGATAATTACCATCATCATTATTATTTTAATTTGAAGTCAGTATGTCAGTAGACAGCAGGCTGTGTTTGTGTATTAGTTTTCATCTGTCTGATCTATTCATTTTTATTAAATTTGCAGATTCCCTGCAGATACCTTTCTTTACACAGTTATAACGGACTTAAAGTACTTGCAAAATTATATGTGAAAAGTAAAAAAACAAAACAAAAAAAAAAAAACGGAATTTAGCTAAATATCTGAATTGTATCTCATTCTGAATATAGCATTTATTGCAGCCTGTAGTATGAAATGAACCGCAGCCGGTATGGACTTTGAGCTCATTTTTTTTTTTTTTTTTATCATTGGCACTTTACTCAAAAACAGCTTCGGGATTGAGATGGGTGGAAATTGAGAATTATCGGGCAACTTCAGTGTTGGAGATGCAGTCACTCCTATCTCCATAGCCCAACAACCACCGCCAGGTCCCAAACCAAACCACCCCCGCCCACGACCCTGAGTCTGAGTAACTGTTTTTGAGTACGTTATGTTTAATTTCAAAACGAATACTTTTTATTAATGTGCACTGCGTTGCGCTCTTAACAAACCTTTTAGAGCAACACGTTTTTCATTACATTAGTTTACAGATTAAGGGAAGTTGGGAGGAGATCTAACATCAAAATCAGTGACTCTCGCCGAAGGTTCTTGTATTAGGTAGAGTGGCTTTATTCTTTGATCACTATTGTATCATTGTTAAAAGCGAAAAAAGAAAACTTTTTCAAAAGAAAAAAATAACATTGCCTGACCAGTTGAATTTTAATTTCTTAATCCCACTAAAACTTTTAGCTGGGTGAAAAGGCTCGGCTTCGCTCGGGGTTAGAACGAGCTACATGAAGTACTTGCTCAGAAATGTGTGCCCTGAATAACTTCCGAGAATACGTGCATCTACACTGTTAATCTGTTTGTCACAGCAGATGTTAAGCCCTCGTATGGCGGCCGAGCGCTTTTCAGAAAGTTAACGGGCGCTGCTGGTGTCATCAATACAGCATCCAGAAATAAACGGGGGAAGTAAATGCGTCGCTTTTCCTCATGCCTTCTTTAACACATGCAATTACAAGTGTGAAAGACATCAAAGTGTTCTTTAATCCAGTGTGCGAGATTTGTTTAAAAAAATCTTTTTGACCAACTCGGGAAACATGACAAGAATAATATGCAATTAAGTATAAACTACATCTGAGAAGTAAGTAACATATAACATATCCCCGTTTCAAGCAAATCCATTTAGGCAAAAAAGCACTGCTACTTGTAAAGTTAATCACTAATAGTAGGATATACAATTATGGTTCGAGACGGGAGCATAAATCTGATCATTTGATGGCCACGTCTACGCTTTGTGTGAGCATCGTGTTTTTTGCATTAATAATTGAAGTTTAAACTTTTGTGAGCCTCGCGATAGTCACCATTGGTGACTGTTGAGCATACTACAGGAGAAATATGTAAAAAGACCCGACAGTCTTTTGTTTAGTTTCCTTTTAAACATCTTTTCGATGTACACAAGTCTGTATGTACCGAATATATATATATATTAATTTATAGGTGGGTGCATACTTCTCCAACTGTGATCTAACAAGAACAGATTGATCCAATCATTTCTACCGAATTTAAAAAGCACAGATAATTCTAATTGCTTTTAGAGACAGAGCGCACTAGAGCAAAAAGAACCAATGTAAGCTTCACCTGAAAGGACTGAGGGTGCTGAGTCGTCTTCTTCCAATAAGGTCAACTTAGCAAGTGAAAAAGAAAATTATGCAAAAGGAGTTTTTTTTTTCTTTCATTTTTTTATTGTGCTTCACTATTAAAAGATAAGATTTTGTACTTCTATATCTTGTACTTCGCTGTAATTTAATGCAATGTCAAGTGCATTTATTCTAAACTTCATATGTCTTCACAGGTTGCATTCAGACTTGAAACCTGCCTAATTTTAATTTTCTGCTCTCATTTTATGTAAATGGAGAATTGTTTGAAAGGGCAATTTTTATATTTGCTTCCAGAATGCTGAAACAGTATGCATACATATAATTTATAAATTGACCACTGTGTTTCTATATATTTAAATGATTTCTAGATGTGAAGTGAAGAAAATTATGATAAACTGTTGTCTGTTTGAGGTTTGCTCATGTCTGCTTTGGGTTTTCCTTTGACTATTCTGTTTTGCTTTCACACCCCAAAGGTGTGCACAATCAGCAACTTTAAATTGGGCTGGGTTAAGTGAGTTTGGCTATGCATATTAGTGTGCCCTGCGATGTATTGCCACTCAGCCCCAAGGATGGCCTTGCATTGTACCAGATGTTGTCAGACAGGCTCCAGGCCCACAACCCTGAACTGAATTAAACAGGTACAGGCAAACGGATGGCCAGATGGATATACCATTATATGAAAAAGTACATACAAGCATTTCAGTTCTATAGGGTATTAACAGCAATCTTTAGTCCTAACCGAGAGCTGAAATTATATTAACATAAACTTGGAGTGCAAAAACACATACTTTTTACCTACCTGGTATTTCTTCAACAAAAAACAAGCAATAAACAAATGTTAATCCAAGTGCTGGTAATAACATGCACTTGATTAGCTGATGGTCAGGGGGAGCTACCACATCACAATCTAAATGCAGAACATCTGGCAGTTCAGCCTGGAGCATTTACCTATGCATTAACACCATACCTCGAACAAAAGGCTTCTTTAATGATTGCAGAAAAGCAGTTGTTCCTACTCATCAGTCTTTGAGATGTTATTACACAATTTCCAAGCAAGTTGAAGTCCAATATTCTATACAGGGAAAAAAATTATTTACAAAGAACATTTAACTGCCAATCCACCAAGGAGTGAGTATCCCAATAAATTCATTCAGAGGTTAGACCACTAAAAATATTTGCAAAAGCTATACATTAATGGATTTGTCTTTGGTGTCAAGGATCTATTCTGGGCCCACTGTAATGCTCCCATTAGGCCAGATTATCTCAAAATACAAGGTGGGCTACCACAGCTATGCAAACGACACACAGCTTTAGCTATCTAGAGCACCTGATCACCCTGATGTTCTGGGCTCTCTGATACAATGTGTGGCTTGTATTTCTGAATGGATTAGTTGTTATTTCCTCAAGCTAAATCAGGAAAATACTGAAATCCTAGTTATTAATAAAAATGGAAATAATGAAAATATTAGAAAAAAATGCAATTCCTTACTATTAAAAGTCAAGGGAGGAGTAAACAATTTAGGTGTAATCATGGACTCCGACCTAACCTTTAAATTACCATATTATTATGACTGTATTTTTCAATTTAATGAACATTGCAAATGGTAGACCTATTATAACACTGTAAGATTCTGAGAAATTAATTCAAGCTTTTCTTTTAGACAGCTTTAGATTACTGTAATGCATTTATAACTGGCCTACCTAAGAAAGACATCAGTCAGTTACTTTTAATTCAGAATGCTGCAGCAAGAATCTTAGCCAGAAAATGGAAATCTATGCATAACTTGCCAGTTTTAACATCCTCACATGGGTTATCTGTGTCCTTTAGAATTGACTTTAAAAAACTACTAATCGTATATAATAAACTTGCTTCTTGCTATATTTTGGAGAGCCCATCTCCTTAAATTCCATGTCGTAACCTTAGATCTTCTAATAATGGCCTACGTATTATTATAAGAGTCAAACATAAAAGAAGCGGTGAGGTGGCCTGGAATCTGGAATACTTTACCAACAGAAAGTCAAGAGCAAAATGGAACTGTTTGGTTATTATGTTTGAGAAGATTCAAACACAGTTTCTGGATGCCTCCATATCATTACATAACCATTAACTTGTCTTTATACCTGAGCATTTTAGAGAAAAATGTAAAACCATTTATTTGACTTTATTTGCACATGACACAAGCAGATACCACATAATTGATTTACTAAATGTACCTTTTAGTTTTTAAGTAGTTAGGAAGAAACAGATGATTTAATAAAAAACAGTGTTCATCATTAAATGTCTACTTAATTATATGAATTGGTCCTCTGGTTATCTGCAAAATATCGTGAATTCAACAGGTCATGGACTTGGCAAGGTGACATAAGAACAATGACTCAAACAACCTAATATGCCCCATAATTGTTTCAGATTAGTTTATGACAGGATTAAGATATGAATTGAGATTTACCACATTATACATAGTGCATTCAGACAAATTGTTCTGTTTCTTGAACAATTCCAAAAGTCACCTAGTGTTGTGCAAAAGCATTTTATTCTGCTGAGAAGCATATTTGGATCCCTTGTTGCTATGAAGGTCTGATCCTGCCTAGGAACAGTTTTCAGGTAAACTGTGACATTCTGATTGTACATACAGTATTAAAGGAGTTAGCATGGGCAACAAAGACACACCTCACATTATTAAATAGTTGCCACCTGCAGCCTGCATTGCTGAGTACTGATCAGGCAATGATATTGCAATCTGATGGTGCCCAGTGGTTGTGTTTCTTGGTTCACCAGAGCAGTCCCTTCGCATTTGCTTTGATAGAAGTGGAACTCAGTGGGCATGTCAGTTGCCATACTCAATTTTGATATGTCCCTTTGAGCACCACTGTGATGCCCAGCTGTCAGTTGTCTGACTGTAGCCAGCCTGTTGTGTAGTGTACTCAGCAACATTCCTTAAAAAGTGCTCTTTCTGACCATAGGACTTTTCTTTTGCAATACGTCTTCTAAGAGATTAAAAATTCTACATATGAGGTACACCTCTGAAAGAAAATCAAACTCGAGGCAGGCAGCCTGTTCACAGTCTGTGCAGCAAGTCTGGTGGCATTGTTTGACTCCCTAAATTCTTTGATTGAGCTGCTTTGTCAAATCTTGATGTTATCAGGTTTAATTGATCAAGTTATTTAACTGTCCTTCTCAAAGACACACCCTGGAAGCTTACATACAAGTTCACCATTTACTGATAGGGGACATATTTTGTAAGTTATTCGATCAAAGTATAATATTGCTGTTTTGTCTGAGGGGTCTAGAGCAGGACATGTTATGGACCGGTTTTGGCTGTGTTTTAAAAGGTATTCCATGACATTTACAAGTGGGGTTCATGTGTTCAGTGTGTGAAATTCCCTGCAGTTCTGTTTATTATTTTTATTATTTCTTTCATCTAAACTAAGGGCAAAGTTTATTACTTCCGACACACCTTTCACCGTGTCATGTTGATAAACTCCAAGCAAGAGGATGAATATTTGATAACTGGCAAGGTACAAATCTTAATTTATTATTTAATAAGTATTCACCATGAAGTTATGTTAAATATAGAATGTATGTGTTTTAGAATGTTTGCAACATTAACTTTTTTGTTTTTCTTTTATAACAATTAAAAGTCTGTGATTCTATGTTGCTTCTATTAGTACATGTTTGATGAATTTGGCAAGTAAGACAGAGGAAACATTTATCATTTTTATTGAAACAAATCACTGTAAAACTGAACAATATATATAAGCCTGTCAAAAAAAGTACCAAAGTACTGGAAACAAGAGAGTTCAGAATGAATACTGTAAATGTGAATACATCACAGATGCCTAATCTAATATATAAAACCCAAAGTGTGTGTGTGTGTGTCTTTGGTTTTTATTCAATTCCATACCCTTGGTCCAATGTCAACAAAATTTGGCACATACATCCCACTTTGTCAAAACGTGACACTAGACTACTTTGCAAGCCATAATTTTGACCCTGGAGGTGCTTTGGCTGGGGGTGTCTTTTTTTACTATAGTGAGTTTTAAGAACAATGCCTTTTCCCAAATGCTGTTCCCATCTGATCCCAGGTTTACACACATATCCCAGTTTGTCAGGAAGAGACATTAGACTACTTTGAAATCCAAATTTTGACCCTAGTAATACCGGTTCCTTTTTTCCCAGATTTGGAGCCCTGAAATAAATTCATGTAATTTGTCTCTGGGAGAGTACACCTAAAGAAAGACCCATTTATAGAAGTTTGATAGCTTTGCCTCAAATTTACTTATCGAGGCAATGCCCAATGTTGCTGCTACTTAAAACATAAAAATGATTACTTCACATTTAGACTCCAAATAAGCTCAACCACCCCATCTACTGGCAGAAAAATATATGACTTCTAAAAATAAGAGGGGGCAAGGAATCATCAGATACTCAGATGTTTTACTAAGTATCTAAAAGATATGGAAATGATTATTTATTATTTGACTGACAGCTTAATCCAAGGTGATTTACAACAGTTGAGATACAATTGGTAAAATTTTTGTTGATTTTTCAAGTGGAGCATAGGCAAGTGAAGTGACTTGCTCCTGGTCACACAGTGTCAGTAGCAAGATTTGAACCCACAAACTCAGAAGTCCAATACCTTAATCAAAACAACACACTGCCTGTCAATGTATAATGCATTCTTGAAAGGCTAAGTAATAATAAGTAAAATGTGGGTTAGAACCTCCATCCAATAGTTGGCAGTAATGGAGTATTATTTATGATCCCAGCTTACCATTATCCAGAGAAAGAAGACGAAGAACCTACAGAAGTGCTCAACTGCAGCTTGTGGTGAGACATTTCATTAGACCCTGCTGTAAAAAAAGATTATATGTTAGCTGAAATTTTACTCTTTACAGTACATCAACAGACAACAGTTAGGATGATTTAATTCCATTAAAAAAACCTTTATGTTCATCCCCACCAGAAAGGAATGTGACTCGTTCAAATGACCAGTACCTTATTTCAACAATTTCACTATAGTGGTGGTCAGCCATTAGTTCTGAAAATAAGGTGCCAGAAAAAAGGGATTGAACTTGGATCCACCAACACCGCCCAACTTTACTACTGGGCTGCACTAAATGCAGTATTTTAGATGATCTTTAGATGATGAACTAAAGGCCCATCTAGAGTTAAGTCTTGCCTTACACCCAATGTTACCACGATAGGTTAAGGTGTTCTGAGACACTTTACTGAAATAAGTGTGTTGAGAAAATGAATGAATGAATTCATGGATATATATAGTTATCTACATTGTGATGTAATGATACAAATATCTCTCTGGGGTGATCTCTTTAAGAGAAGGTGTCTTTACAAATAACCCTTAATTATATATTGACTATGCTTGGGTCAGTGGTTAGCACAGCTACCTCACAGCTCCAGGAATTTGGCTTCAAATACAAGGTTGATTGCTGTCCTATTGTCTACGTGGGGTATACTCCAAGCATTCTGCCTTCATGCTCTAAAATTGGCATGTTTAAATTGGGCCCCACGTATGAGGGGGGCCATAGGATGGGCTGGTGCCACATGTTGGGCTTGACACCATGTGGTGCCATTGTAGGCTCCAGACTCCCACAGTCCTGAAATGGAGCACATTTGAGAACGTTATGCTGTGTCATGTAATGGTATGTTATCTCTAGGATATGTGTTAAGTGGATTGTTGGTAACACTTTAGTTTAGGTACTATTCTCTTTTGGGTATCTGTTACTCATATACTGTTGTGTGACAAAACTTTAACAAAGACATTTTCGGTCTTGATGGCACTAACAAAGCATCAGTAAAGTGATTGCTCATCTCTGCATAGGATGGCATATTAATAGCCTTTGATATGCTGGCAAATTTAGTTGTGAATATGAAGGACTCATGGGTCTTGTACTGACGTGTGCAATATCATGAGAAATATTTTTCATTTAAGTCACTTCTGACCATCCCAATGTGAATGTATTTTTGTTGGTCACACTGCACTGATGAATAACTGAATAATTGATACTTTATAAGTGTTGATAAAAGCAAAAATTAATTTTATTATGGTCTTATTATATACCTGTATGTGAGTTATCAAAGCATTTTTGTACTACCTAAACTAAAGTGTTACTGGATTTTCAACTAAGTATGAATAAATGTTCTTGAGTGGGCTCTGTGATGGACTGGTGCCACATCAACTTTCTTATTTGCCTTTGACCCAATGATGGTGGGGTAGTCTCTGTCTTTCTACAATCCAAAACCTAGACTAGCAGAGGTCATTCAATGAATCATTGCTGTGTTGACAACATGGTTACAGAAAATACATATATGAAATGATGGATGGGGTCAACTACTACAGTAATACTACTGTATTTTCTGCTAACAGCATATGCTGTTTCTGAGTCTAATTCCTAGGCATCTATCCTAATATGTAATAGAAATTATGTCTGAATTTTAGGAGATGATATTTTTTGTTCACAACACTGCCAAAAGCATAACCTTTTCTTAATAACATTAAAAAACCACTTATACTTGTTAAAAATAAAATACTTAGCGATCATAGCTTCAGGCTTTATTTTCTGTATCAAAAGGCATTCTATTCAAAAGCATAATTAAATACATTTTTAAATCTTACTATTTACACCAAACACAGCATGCCTATAAATATAATGTTCTGCTGGCTTTTCATTTACTGCATAGCCGTGTGTAACAAATAACATCTGTATACCCACATTGATTCCTACATTTAGTGAAATAAAGGTGAAGCAATGCAAAAGTCATTTCAATTTTCATATCTCTGTAAATGATTGCAATCAGTGGTGAAGAGTATAACTATGGAAGCAATAAACAACACCAACTAATTTAAAATAAGAAACACGGCCTTTGTTTAGTGCATCTGCAAGTAAAATGATTTCTAGTTGATTTGAATTTCTAGTTCTGCTTCTGCAGTCCAATTGTTTTCCATGGAAAAAGTACAAATGGCATAAACCGCAATATCAGGTTAGGTGCAGGGTGGCGGCTAGTGCCAAGCTTACTGCTGCTGCTTTATAACTCATAGGTCCAGACATTGCATTTGTGCAGTTTGCATGCCTTCCTCAAGTTTTTGTGGTTTTTCTTCCCAGACAAGCATGCTAGAGTACATTAATTGGCAACTCTAGCATGTTAGTGAATATGCTCTGTGAAGGCTGGCACTGCACCAAAGGCCTGGACACTGCCTTGCGCCAAGTGGTGTTAGGACAGACACTGGCTCAGTGCAAGAATGAACTGGATAAGAGGGTTACAAAATGGATGGATGGGTGTTTGGCATTGGGTCACTTAAAATTGGCCTATGTTACATCAATAGCAAGCTTGGTATTTTTACTTTTATGAGCAGTTAAAATTACATTATTATCTTCTGTAATGCTTAAAAAAAAGTTATATCTTCTCCACATTGTAATATTACCAGTACTAAAGGCATGGACAACTGAATCACTTGTCTGCTGGGAAGTCCTGGCTTCTGTGCCATTTGTGTATGTGATGACCACTATAACATTTTCTTTTTATCATCAACAATGAAAGATTTTTATTAACACAACATGCCAATAGCAAGAGATTTTGAAGTTGTTTGTGAGTGATTTGAATTACATCTAATGTACAAATTAAATTTTTTACTTTTGCTTGTGTGTATACTATAGCAATAATATAAACCCTAAATTTTATTTTAGATAATTTTTATTTTACTTATTTAGTTTTCACTATAATTATACATGCTTAATTCTAATTCTAATTTTCATAATATATTTATGATATCATATCTTATAATTTTTTGTGTGGTCTTTCCTCTAAGAACTCTGGTTTACCTCACACAAGTCCCTGTGCATGTTAGGCTAATCGGTGATCCTAATTTGTCCCTAGCATGCATAAGTATGGCTTGAAATGGACTGACATCCCATCAAGGGCTGACTCCAGTCTTGTGCTTTATCCTTCCAGGACAGACTCCACTCTATATTCCACTATACTCAAATTAAAATGGCTCGAAAATGAATGAAGGAATGGATGCTTGCTTCATTTTCACATTCCCAGACTCGGTCCTGATGACCCACTGTGGTTGCAGGTTTTTATTCCAGTCAAATTCACAATTAGTGATAATAATTGATCTCAATTATTTAGATGGTCCTTTTTCCCCTTCTCTTATTCTGCCTTTAGAAAAGCTCAGAAGTATGATTTTTTTATAGTTATAAGACTTTTAGAAATTTTTCTGCTTTTGCTTTAAACACTTACATCTCTCTTTCATTGTTGTCCTATCATTTTGTTATTTATTGTGCAGTTTTCACCCTTCATTGTATCCTAATAATGACAATTAAAACAAACAGAACTAACAGTCAGGTACACAACACTAAATGATGTAAGGCTGCAATAACTTTAGTGTCAGACCCACTAATTAGTATATAATAAATTAACAATAAGAACACCTGGAAAAGCAGAATGAAAATCAGGCTGAAAAAAAAAAATTACCAACCTTAGTTTTGTTATTTCTCCATTGACTCCAAAACACAGAAACTGGGAAATAACAGCTCATTTAATTGGGCTAGGAGTTGGAACAAAAACCTGCAGCCATAGTGGATCCCCAGGGCTGAGTTTGGGAAGCTTTGACATACTGTACATAATTTTTATATCCATCCATCTTTCAAACCAACTTATCCCGAGCCAGGCTCACAAGGAAGCAAGCACTGGGAACAAGGCAGAACCTTGTAAATCCTTCAGAGTTATTACAGGTCTCTTCATGGCCTCCTTCACTAGTCTTCTACTTGCATTGTCACTTGTCTTTGTGGACAGCCTGCTCTAGTCCAATTTACAGCTGTGTCATACTTTTTCCATTTCTTAATGATTGATTTACCTGGCTCCACTGGATATTCAGTATTCATCCCCTGACCTGTGCTTTTCTTTTGTTTTATATTGATTTCAATGAGAAGCAGATAACAACCATCACAGGGTCAACACATACATATGGGCAAATTTAGCATTGCCATTCCACTTAACCTGCATGTCTTTGGACTTTGGGAGGAAACCCATGAGGACACAGGGAGGACATGAACACTCCACACAGGGAGGACCAGAAATGTGAACCCTGGTCTCCTTACAGCAAGGCAGCAGTGATACCACTGCACCATTATGTCACCCTAATTTTTATATATTACGATTACTGGCATACATTAAGGCTTTACTACAAAGCAGTGTTTGCAGTTTTTTACTTCTAAAAATGTTTTTTTTCTAGTAAGTTTTACAGAAGTGGAATAACTGATCTTCAACTCCCAAATGAGAATTAGGAAAGTTAAATAATAACCTACGTAAACTCTATGAAATATTCCACTGTTTTGTAGTGTACGTAGCATTCCAAAAACCTCAATAAATTACTATTCTGAAAAGATTAAACAAACTGTAAATTACTTACCAGGTTTCATGTTTCTAAATTAGTGGTCAGTGGAATAGGAAAACATTATCCATGTTAATGAACAAATAAATGTCTTGGGTAGCTGCTGCCTCACAGTAAGGAGACCTGGGGTCTCCCTGTGTGGAGTTTGCATGTTCACCCCGTGTATGCGTGGGTTTCCTCCAGGTGCTCTGGTTTCCTCCCACAGTCCAAAGACATGCAGGTTAGGTGCATTGGTGATTCTAAAATGTCCCTAGTGTGTGCTTGGTGTGTGGGTGTGCCCTGCGGTGGGCTTGCGCCCTGCCCGGGGTTTGTTTCCTGCCTTGCGCCCTGTGTTGGCTAGGATTGGCTCCAACAGACCCCCGTGACCCTGTAGTTAGGATGTAGCAGGTTGGAAAATGACTGACTGACTGTCCTGGGTAGTCTGAATGTGGTTAATCACACAATTGAGTCAAGGTGTACAAAACAACTAAGAAGGACAGCAAGACCTCCAAAATTGTCAAGGTATACTGCCTTGGAAGTTTTCACATTTTATTGTTTTACACATTTTTTACAATGAATTTCATTTTGTTTTTTGACATTGATCAACAGAAAAATGTTCTTTAATTATGTCAAAGTGATAAAAGATCTGTGCAAAGTCCTCTAGATTAATTGCAGATGTAAAAAACAAAATAATGCATGGCAGCTGTATTCACCCCTTAAAATAAGCATTTAATAGGCAGACCTTTGGCAGCCAGTTCAAGCCTTCTGGACATTGACATTTTTCATCCTTCTTCTTCGCGAAACTGTTCAAGCTCTGTCAGGTTGCAGTGGGATTGTGAGTGAACAGGCTTTGTCAAGTCCACACATACATTTTGAATTGGACTGAGATGTGGACTCTGACCACTCCAGGGGCCTTATGTATGAAACCTTGCTTAGATTCTATACAACAATTTTGCTTATACAAGAAAAGGAAAAATGGCATATACACAAAATAAACTGATTTTTAAAAGCATAAATAAGCCAGACCCAAATTATGTTCCTTTATAACTCTCAAATTAACTTAAAACTCTGCACTTAGGCCCCACTTTCAGACACTCTGCTGTTCAATCCTGCCAGTAACCATGTACAGCTTAAAAAATGCCTTTTTTGAATATTCATTACCTAATCACCATGCAAAGTTGACCATGTTTTTACTTTTTAAATTATGGGAGAACACAAAAAACTAAACTTTGGTGAATGTGAACTTCAGGCATTACTGACATTTGGCAGATTTTATGGAGTGGCTCCTCAACAGATGCAATTTGTTATTAAAATAGGTCTCAAAAAAGTGGTATTTATTCCTCAAATTGTAAAGCCACAATTAATGTATGTTAATTAACTAATTAGGAATACAGTGATGCAGTGGTAAGCTGCTCCCTCGTATTAAGCAGTCTGGGGATCCCAAGTGTTGCTTCAATGGAGTTTGTATACAGGCCCACGTGGTTACCTCTGGTTTCGTTCCTCAGTGCAAAGGAATACAAGTTAGGTGAACTGGCAATGCTACATCATCCTCTGTTGTGTGTACTTGTGTATTCACCATGTGTGTTCACCATGTTATGGGCTGGCATCCTGTCCGGATGTTGTTTCTGCCTACTGATTCCTTTCCAGTTGCACCCTGCCCTGGATAAGCAGGTTTAGAGGATGGACGGATCAAAATACTATAATCTGTCCTGCACAAATCAGTTTTCACTTGCACATCACCAATCCTAAGAAAATCCACTACAAAGATATCACTGTGACAAAATATTTAAAAAACAAAAATGTGATATCCATCTCTTTGATGAAGCAAGTAAATAACAAGAAAATGCCCCTAATTCAGTTAACTAACATACCAGAATGTTATTGTGTATATTTTTAAATTTGTTATAATAAGAAAGTGTTTTTTTTGCCACAAATAAAATACATAGATAAATAAACTTAAAAACAAAGTTTTTTGTCATTTAAATATTGTTAATCACGATGATGACTGATTTACAGTATAAGCTGATTTTGATTTTCTGGAACCGTCCTCTTAGAGTTTTGTGCTAAATTGAAGCCTAAATTACAGAGACCATCACATGTAAATTATGTGATCCCAATTCCATTACAGGTTTAGGCCAACTGGGTTTGGTAAAAGATGGATAGATTGACATCAGAATATGTATGGCACAACATTGAAATGCTCAATTAAACAAAAATTCTGTTTATTTCATAGTTCCAAAGCCAAAAGTAGCTAAAATGCCAACACTAAAAATTTCTGAGCAAGTTCATGTTTTATAAACAAAGACTTTTGCATAAGAAATGGTCTACACATGTTTCGGAGTATAAGCAAGTTTTTATATGTGAGGCCCCAGGACAATAAAGTTGTTGTTTTTAAGCAGTTCCTGTGTAGCTTTGGCTTTATGTTTTGGGTTGTTTTCTTATTGAAAACAAATCTTTTCCCAAGGTGCATGTTTCTTGCAGACTACATGAGATTTTTCCTCCAGCATTTCATTTTATTTGCTGCATTAACTTTATCCTCAACCCTCACAAGCTTTCCAGGGCCAGGTACAAAGAAGCATATGTACATCACCCCTACAGAGCACAATGCTGTTACCACTGTGTTTCATGGGGGAGATGGTGTGTTTTGATAATGTACAATATTTGACTTTAAACCTGATCAAAAAGCTCAGTTTTGGTCTAATCAGAACATTCAGAGTCTCCCATATGCATCGTCATATGCATTTTTTTTAACAGAAGCTTTCTCTTTGCCACTCTCCCACAAAAGCAAGAAAGTTGCAACTTGTGAAGCACCCAGACAACAGTTGTTGTCTGTAAAGTCTCTCCAGTCTAAACCTTGTAAATCCTTCAGAGTTATTATAGGTCTTTTGATGGCCTCCTTCACTAGTCTTCTCCTTACATTGTGACTTGTCTTTGTGGACAGCTTGCTCTAGTCCAATTTACAGCTGTGCCATACTCTTTCCATTTCTTAATGATTGATTTACCTGGGCTCCATTGGGTATTCTGTATTCATCCCCTGACCTGTACTTTTCATTTTTTTATTGATTTTAATGAGAAGCAGATAACATTCCATATAATCAAATCACACTTAACAAAGCAAAATTCAACCCCCACCCAAGAGAAAGAGAGTAGAGCCAACAACTAAAGCTACTCTTTAAAAGCAGCAAGAAAGGAAGAGTATCCTTTATCCCTGAACTGGAAGCTTATTCTAAAATGTTGTTGATTAGATCCTGCCATATTTAAAAAGAAGAGTTTTGAACAGATCCTCCTAGAGAGAATTCGATTTTTATCCAATTTCAAATAGTATAGGACGTCAGGTCCCCACTGACTTGAAAGTGGTGGGGTGGAATTCTTCCAGTTGAACAAGACAACTCTATGTGCTAGTAGTGAGGTAAAGGCAAATACAGTTTGTTTGTCCTTCTCCACTTTAAGCCCGTCAGGGAGTACACCAAACACAGCTGTTAATTGGTTCAGAGTGATTATTACACCAAGGCTGTCTGATACGCATTCAAATATTTTTGTCCAAAATAATGTTAATTTGAGGCATGCAGAGAACGTGTGGCCCAGTGAGGCTGGGGGTAGATTGCAACATTCACAGATTGAGTCTTATCCTGGAAACATTTTGGACCATCTAAATACAATACAATATTTATTGATATAGCACATTTTCATACAAAAATGTAGCTCAAAGTGCTTATAATGAAAAATAAAAAAATAAATAAAATAAAAGACATAGTAGGAAATTAAAATAAGTCAACATTAAATAACATAGAATAAGAGTAAGGTCCAATGCCCAGGGAGGACAGAAAAAAAAAACAAAAAAAAAAAAAAAAACTCCAGACTCCTTAAAAGAGATAAATGCATTCGATAAAGGATTTTAAGTTGAATAATTGAATGTGCTTGACCTGTGCTTTTCAATCATCTTTTCACTAAGTTGCTTGAAGTGCTCTTTTGTCTTCATTGGGCCATGATATTGACTAACAACAAGTTGGAGCTTAAAGATAAGGTGAATGTAAATTACAATCAACTTGGGTACAGACAGGTGAACTAATCTTGTGACTTTAAAAACCAATGGGCTACACCAGTGATGACTTAGAAGTGTTATTGAATACTTATGCAGTCAATTACTTTGTGTTTATATTTGTAATTAATTTAGATCACTTTGCAGAGATCTGTTTTCACTTTGACATTAAAGAATCTTTTTCTGCTGATCTGTGTCAAGAAAGCCCAATTAAATCCGATGTGATTCATAGTTGTATTACAATAAATTATGAACTATTCCAAAGGGGTGAATACGCTTAGGCACTATATTGGCACTGTATATATACCATGGGTATATGGTGACAGTTGCAGTCCAGGCCAGACTCAGGTTCAATCTGTACAGCTTATAAACACCTCATACACAAGAACTATGCTATTCAGTGTTAGGAAATAAAATGAACAACAAATCACTAAATGTAACTTCTTACAAAAGACTGTGAAAGTGGTAACAAAGGAAAAGAAATTTTCAAGCAGTGTTAACATCACTCACAATCCATCCATTACCTAACCCGCTATATCCTAACTACAGGGTCACGGGGTCTGCTGGAGCCAATTTCAGCCAACACAGGGCGCAGGGCAGGAAACAAACCCCGGGGAGGGTGCCAGCCCACCGCAGGGCACACACACTAGGGACAATTAAGGATCGCCAATGCACCTAACCTGCATATCTTTGAACTGTGGGAGGAAACCGGAGCACCCAGAGGAAACCCACACAGACATGGAGAGAACATGCAAACTCCACGCAGGGAGGATCCGGGAAGCGAACCCAGGTCTCCTAACTGCGAGGCAGCAGCGCTACCACTGCGCAACTGTGCCACACATCACTCACAATATTAGTGTAAATTTCATTAGACTAATTTTATATAATTTCATTTAGAGTGAAATCTAATCTTGCCAGCTTTTATTTATAGTAAGCTCCAGATGTTAATACACTGGACACAAACAGTAAAAAACGTATTCCCCTTGGATGTTTTCACATTTTATTTGTTTACTACATTCCAAGGAGGGATTACTTTCTATAGCCACAATATAATGAAAACTTCTGTGATTACTTTCAGGTTACAGTTTTTTATTTATTTAAATGAAACCTTTATCCAAAGTGTCTTGCAATTAAAAGCTGTATAACGATTTCCATATTTCTACATTTTGTTCTGTGAGAGACTAAGTACCATAATGATTGTTACATTGTTAGTCTGTGCTGGGATCCTGTAAACGAACAACTTAGTCACTAGGCTACTTTGCCTATAGCACAACCACACACTATGCAGAGCATTTACATTTGGCAGAGCCAGAAATAAGCATCAGTTAAAAAAGCTTAATGTTAAGGATAGATAGATAGATAGATAGATAGATAGATAGATAGATAGATAGATAGATA
>JANRMT010062861.1:36854338-36875074 GCA_026402145.1 Polypterus bichir lapradei
AATGAGAAAATTAAAAATATAAGATCTCAGATCTCAGCATCACAGTACAAACCAAATACTAGCTTAGCAGACCCTGCCTCACATTGCATTCAGCACTTTTGTCATTTTAATCCTGTAACTGAGCAGGAAGTCTTAACTTTAATTTCTAAAATGAAGCTCACTACTTGTTCCCTAGATCCAGTGCCAACAAAACTAGTAAAAAGTGCCATGGGTGTTCTTGCAGCACCTATTTTAAACATTATCAATAGTTCATTATTGCATGGCACAGTACCTGAAGCACTAGAAGTGTCAGTCATTAAACCATTACTTAAAAAGTCAGACCTAGACCCACACATACTTAATAATTATAGGCCTATTTCAAATTTAACCTTTCTCTCTAAAATACTAGAAAAAGTAGTTGCCAGTCAGCTTTAGTCACATCTTATGCATTACAATTTATTTGAGAAATTCCATTCTGGTTTCCGCACTGGTCATAGTACAGAAACGGCACTAATGCGGGTTGTAAACGACATTCTGATATCCTCTGATGTAGGAAACAGAGATGTTAATTGTTGGAGGGAATGACGTTGATTACAACAAAATTTTGTCATCATTTAACTCAGTTGGACTCACCATTAATTTCACTGAATTGGCCCGAAATCTCGGAGTTCTCTTTGACTCTAGTATGTCATTTAAAGCACATATTACAAAGTTGTTCAAATCATGTTTCTTCCATCTTAAAAATGTTAGAAAATTAAGGCGCTTTCTAAATAAACATGATTCTGAGAAATTAATTCATGCATTTATTTCTAGTAGGATTGACTACTGCAATGCAGTATTCACTGGATGTTCAAACTGTTCTTTATACAGCCTCCAAAATGCTGCTGCAAGAATAATCACAAGAACAAGAAAATATGATCACGTAACTCCAGTTCTTAAATCCTTACACTGGCTCCCGGTTAAGTTTAGGGAAGATTTCAAAATCCTCCTTTTAACATATAAAGCATTAAATTGCCAAGGTCCGGCTTACTTGTCTGAACTTATCCTGACTTACAAACCAGAGCGCACATTAAGATCTCAAGATGCTGGTCTGCTTATGATTCCAAGGATTAATAAAATAACAGTAGGAGGTCGAGCTTTTAGTTACAGGGCCCCTAAACTGTGGAATGGTCTGCCCGCTACTATAAGAGATGCCCCATCGGTCTCAGCTTTTAAATCCTGGCTGAAGACTCACTACTTCAGTTTAGCATATCCTGACTAGAGCTGCTGATTAACTGTACATACTGCATCTCTGTTGTCAGTCATTAGCACTAAAACATAAGTAACATGATAGTTATAATTTGATACTAACCCTCACCTATTCTGTTCTCTTCTCGATACTCAAATGTGGCACTTGGTGCCATGGCCCACCTGCCAAGTTGTTGTGCCTGCCTATGGTAAAGTCATCCCTGATGGAGGATCGCAGGAATCATGGGAAACAGTGGTCCTTTCATCAGATTGGCTGGCCCAGCACTATTTCAGCTGTGGAATGGCCAAATTGGGGAGGCAGCTTGATGGATGAGGTCTCCAGGACTCTAAACAAATCCAAATCATATTATGTGATATCATCTACTGTTAAATTCTGCTACGTACTGTACGTATGCTGTATTGAGGATTTGTTTTGTTCTGTGTATTGTATTGTATTGACCCCCTTCTTTTTGACACTCACTGCACGCCAACCTACCTGGAAAGGGGTCTCTCTTTAAACTGCCTTTCCCGAGATTTTTTCCATTTTTTCCCTACTGGGGTTTGTCTTCTTAGAGAGTCAAGGCTGGGGGGCTGTCAAGAGGCAGGGCCTGTTAAAGCCCATTACAGCACTCCTTGTGTGATTTTGGGCTATACAAAAATAAATTGTATTGTATTGTATATATATAAACTATTTGCCATATTCCTTCTGAAATATTACAATAGAAATATAAATGTTTTCTAGATCACATGAGTTCATTTAAGTTGTGTTATAGTATATGTACACATTGTATATTATCATTTTAAAGTAAAAGCCACATTTTCACTGTTTGAACATTGTGACTGATAAATGTTAAAAGGGTTAAAACCCAGCTTAAAAATAAAAAAAATTAAAGGGTCAAAACCCAGCTTAAAAATAAATTGTGTAACAATAAAATGGAATTCCGTTCCCCTCCTCATACCAATTACAAAAGGCACAAAATTAAAATCCTCCTGTCTTTGCCTTTTTCCAGATAAAATTTCTTTCTTTACCTCTCCTCTGGCATTGTCAACATGCTTTTACAGAAACATTGCAATTTTGATTTTTCTTTTATTTCTATTGAAATTCAACATGCCATTGAAATTACAGCCTGATATCTTTTTTATTGTGTATGCAGTGAAAACCATTCAATTGCAGATTTACGCCCCACTTAAGGTGTTCAGAACAAAACGCATGAGCTGCTGTAATGAGTATTAGATGATTGCTGCTTGCTATAAGTTTTTGTTTACAGCATTCCAATTTTTAGCCAGATGATAACATATATTTATGCATATCATATGGTAATTTTTTCTTTTGAAATACATTTTTACAAAACAGTACATTGCTTTATTTTGCTTCACAGCATGAACTTCAGTCATTGTAAAAGCCAGTTTTCATTGTTACCTTTCCTAAGACATTTTGACAATACTCATTATTTTTCATTTGGCTTTTAGACCTAGAGGACGCTCATTCTTCAGTTTCAATATATTGAAAGATGATATAACTGCAGCATCGCCAGCTTTTATTTATGTTCAAGTACCACAGTCAGAAAAAAAAACAGTAAACTTTAAGAAAATGGAGAGAGCTCCCATCTCAAGGATATGTAATGGATTCACAAGCCAACCAGCACAGCAGTTGGTATACACTAAAGCTTGATGCATATACACTTGACTTGTCAAAATAAAATATGACAGTTACCGGATACTCGGCAAGGCAGGCACACCCTGTGTTCTGATTTTACACATTTATGGTTCTACATATGAAAAATATGTTCTACTATTTGCGTCAATTTGACTCTTTTTGGCTTCCAGCTGTGCTTGCTGCATCCTTATTGTAAAACTCATTTCAAAGTACTATGAATTTAGATATCCATTGGTTATGCAAATTCAAATCACCGATATTGTGTGTATTATTGTTTGCTTTGTTAACTTCCTTTGGGTAAAAGTGCATGCTGAATTTTATAAAAAGTATTAATATACAGTTGCCATTTATTTGATGGCCTGAAGAAATGTTTAAAAAGGGAACAAATTTGCCATTTGCAAACATTTAGACACCCTTTCAGTTATAAGGTCTTAAAACTCATCAAGTTGTTAGCCTATTCTCATCAAGAGTTGTCATTAGGAATTGTCAGCCAATGTTTCAAACATTCTACAAACCATGCACTCAACTACGCAACTAATGCCAGATCTGAAAATGAAACCTACTGATGCCCACAAAGCAGGGAAAGGCTGTAAAAAGATATCAAAGCACTTTCAGCCAGCAATTTCCATAGTCTAAAATGTCACTAAGAAATGGCAGTTAAAAGGAACTGTGGAGGTCAATACAAGATGTGGACAACCAAGAAAACTCAAAATAAAAATTCAAAGCAAAACACAGCAAGGCACAACATGTTTCAGGATTACTACTCCTTCACCAGGGCCAGACAAAGAGGATTATAAAGTGTGACAGATAGGGGGCACTGTCGTCCCCTTGATCCCTCAGACCAGACATCAGACACCAGATAAAAGTCCAAATGTTGACTTTATTCATACAATAAAGTGCATAAAGCACCTTCACCTCCACTATACTTAATAATACAATAATAAATCAATAATCAAATACACAATTCACAATCCTCTACACCTCCCAGCAGCTCAGTCACCCTTCCTCCCAACTCGGCTCACTGCAGGGATCTCCCACAGTCCTTTTAAAGTACTTGACCCGGAAGTGTTTCTGGTCCTCAGTCCATGTGACTTTATAACACTTCTGGGTCGGGTGAAAACTCCTTTTCTTTCTTCAGCCCGGAAGTACTTTATTTCTTCCATCCTTGTGATAAGGTAGTACCGGGCTGTAATGAAAATATAAATCCTTGTGCCTCCCTGCAGTGTCCCCTAGTGGCCCCCATGGTATCCAGCAGGGCTGTGAAGGAAAACTCCAAGGTCCATGATGCCCTGCTGGAATTCGGGCCATCTCCACGTTGCAGGGAGGGCTCCATCTGGCGGCTTGGGGGTATTGGCCAGGATAAGCTGCCGGCCATATTCCACAAAAGATATAAATATATTACTTGCATCTCATTAAAGCTTTTATATTCTAAATACAGTAAATATATGCTTAAGACGAGCAAGAAAACTGACAGATAGAACAACCTGTATACTGTTACAGAAGTTATAGAAAACCTTCTATGACTGAAGGGGACCTGCAGAAAGGTTAAGCTGAGAAAGAAGTGGCGGTGCATTGCTTTACTGTGCAGTCTTATGTACATGGACATGGCCTTCATGTAAGGAAACCTTGCTTTCAATCTCATTAACAAAAAAAAAAAAAAAAAATATATATATATATATGTGTGTGTGTGTGTGTGTGTGTATATATATATATATATATATATACACTAGGGGGCTTCACTTGCCAACCCCCAGGTTTGGTTAACCAGATATACAATTTAAAGAGACTGTTATTTTAATGGGAATTGTTACAAATTCATTATTTTCACTTTTACTTTAAAACTTCAGTAAAAACAATATTTGGAATTAACTTTTCTTCAAGATCACATTGAATTTTGATTCCTTGTTTGGACTTAGATCGTGACAACACAACATATAACTGCCCTAATAAATAAAACAACTTTTTCTAATGTTTGTCCCTGTGATTTGTTAATTATCATAGCAAAAGCTATTCTCATGGGAAACTGTAAACGTACGAATGGCAAATCAAGATCTCCTTTTGTGTCCAATGTTATTCGAGGAATATGTACTACATTACCTTTCTTGTCCCCTGTTAAAATTAAGTTCTACTTTGTCTTTTACTCTTTGTCATTTATTTCTGACCCCGATTGGACCTGCAAGGCTTTCAACTCCACCAAGTCTGGGCTGATTATTACTTTCCTTATTTTCAGAATTTGCACATACATTGTTATTGTTCTTTTTTGCATTTTTTGCTCTACAACGGTTTTGGGTCTCTTTTCAACGCGCTGCTCTTTCTTCTTAGCTTAGTCTTTTACGTGTCATCTAGAACGTATAAAATTATTGTCCTGATAAAATTTATAAGACCTGAGAGCGCAGGAAGTGTGTCTGGCAAAAGCATTCACACGACTATGTGACTATGGGACTTCATTCCAAAAAGTTTCTTCAAAAAGTCACGTCTTGTCCCAAGATTTTTTTTATTATAATATATATATATATATATATATATATATATATATATATATATATATAAAGTATGCCAAACAACATCTGCATAAGACATAGGCATTTTGGAATGAAGTGCTGAGGACAGATGTAGCTAAAATCAAACTCTTTTGTCACAAGCACAAAACATTTGCTTGGAGAAAAAAGATGAATAGCATTTGACAAAGGTACACCTTGCCAACTATTAAAATCTATTATGTTTTGGGATTGTGTGAAAGCTAGTGGCACATCAAACATTGCTCAAGTATAAGGAAGAATGTATTTCACTAAATGTTGACAAATTCATCCAGAAGTATGTTAGAAAATCAATAAGGAAACTGCAGCTGAAAAAAGATGGTTTCTACAGCAAGATAACAAACCAAAACAAGCTTCAAAATTTACTGAAGTAACTAAAAAAAAAGGTGAAGATTTTGTATTGGCCAAACCTAAACATCATTGAGTATCTGTGGGTAGTTCTTAAATATACTATGTGCAGAAGACAGCCCAAGATTATCTCACAGCTGGAAGTGATCTGCAAGGAACAATGAGAAAAAAATTCCAAAACAAGAATTCAAAGGCTCATAGCTGGTTACAGGGTTGTTATTACGTACTGACTTAGTTGGGTGCCCCAAGTTTTGCAAATGCCACTTTTACTCTTTTATTATAATTATTTTCTTTTTAACATTTTTAATTCATTGAATAAATTGTAACTTTCATTATCATTAAATACCATAGTTTTAGTTTGCATGTTTTTGAAGTAGTGTTTCCTATTTTTTACTTTAAATGTCAATGAAATTATGTAATTTGATCCAAACTTTTGTATGGGACTTCACATAATAATTATCATATTATCGTTCCAGACCCTGACTATGGTATCTTTCAGCATTATTTCCTTCATTTTCCATAGTTGATCGTAGCATAGGTTTTAAATTATTGACTCTAGTATCTAGACTAGCTTAAAAAGTCAGATTCGTAGGTTGACTGTAACTTTGCACAGAAGGGTATCTTTTTTTGTTTATTTTTTTTTTTATTAACTTTTTGTGCATATAGCCCTTTTTTATTATGATTTATGTATATGACCCTCTCATTAAATTTTTCCAACAATATAATTGTAGAAAATAAACCTCTTAATTATTTTATATGGAAAAATAATCTTCATTATATAAAGAAATCCACCCAAAAATAAAGTGGAATGAATGTTTTAGATCTTTACAGTGTAAATATAATATTCAAAATAAACCGGTTAAGATGTGTGATGCGTGGTAATTTAGAATCTCATTTCAAAACTAGTGTTTCAAAATATAGGCAATTTAGATTTTTTGTTAAGATATACCTTCATATAAACAAACTCCCAATCAGATGTTCTGACTTTCACAAGCAGAACTTGTTGTCACAGATGTTAACTTACAAACATAATGTTTCATCCTTGTTAAGTATTACAATTGGGACAACACTGATAATAAACATAAAAACAACAGTTTACTTTTACACCTACAATTTAATTATGATATTGGTTGTTCAATCAGTTATTAAATATGCAGAGCAGGTTGTCTTACATTGAAATTTTAGATACATTTCAAATTCCTGCCTCCCATGTTGAACTTTCCACCATTGTTAGTGCAATTCCTGTCAAGGTGATCACTTTTATCAACAGACATGCAGATTTGTTATTGTGTACCCTCACTCTCAATTTGAATTATTTATATATAGAAAACATTACACTTTTTGACAGAAAATGTAACACTCAATAAGGAAATGGTGTAACCATTGTATAATACCTTCATTTATTTCCTTTTGTATTGCAAAATTTGATATTACTGACTAGAAAACTGGTAGGACAACCCCAAACTAATGTTGTTTGACAAATAAGGTCAAATAAGTCACTTATAGAATTGTACAAATAATGACCAGCTCTGGCCAAATTTAACATCAATCAAGAAAACCATTGTATGTTTCGTGCTAATGAAAAAGAAACTGTTTTACATTATTGCTACCTATATTTATATCCAATCACAACAGGTGGAAAACAAAATGTATATGTCTGGAAATCATAAGATTAATGTTAACTTTAAAGATCTTTACCATGTTATTTGAGGAACAACTCATCTGGTAGAATGGTAGACATGATTAACTTGATATTGTTGATTGACAGGTTTCATATACCCAGAACTAAATGGGTAACCCGTCCTCCACTGTTTATTACATTTAAATTTGAATTTCAGTGGTGTTTAAATTCATTAAGTAACATGAGAAACAATAAGGCGAAGAGGACAACTGAAATATGTAAAAACAATGTATGTTGATGTATCCTTAATATCTCTGCTTGTTGGTGGAGTGTATTGTACATTTCCTTACGACTGTAATTTTTGAGTATAAATAATAAAAAATGAAAAAACTGAAAAAGAAAAAAAAACCTGTAAGGCGACTGTCGATTACCGATAGCTCTGATATTACGTCACCGGATGGCGCCCTATAGAAAGCATCGCTTGTTCGACAGCGCGCTAAAGTGCAATCCGAAATTAATATGCTGGTTAGTGATTCTCATACTTTGTCATGAAAAGCAAAACCTTCCAACGTAGTAATCCTTTACAATCATTTATTCTTTAGGATAGAAGTGCTTGATGATTCCCGTTTTCGCGTCCCTATTTCTCCAAATTCCCCGTCAGAGATGGGCAGTAACAGATCCTTCTGGACGCTTCGCGCGGCACATGACCTTATGACGTCAGTGGCGGACGACGCCCGGAAATCGCGTCAAGACGGGAGGAGAAGGAGGAGGAGAAAAGGAAAAGCTGCTTCAAAAGCTGATGACTCGAGTTTTGAATGATTTAGCAATTTAAACGCTACTTTTTCTTCGCAGTCATTGTATCTGGCGTGGCAAAATCGACAGCCTTGTTTTAAACAAGATATCTGGTAGCGAGTATATTTGATAGTCAGGGTAAGTATGATCTTCGGTTTATTGTCTGATATAGCTGTTTAAGGTGTTTGTGTATTTGCGTAAGAAAGCCTTAACGCGATTTTGTAAGTATTCTGTGGGACAATAATGAAGTATAGTGTAAGTGAACAACCAGTTTGTAAATTATAGTTCATATACTGTCCTTAACAGGACTGCTGAAGATTGTTTGTTTATTTACCGCACTATACAAATTAGTTCGTTGACTTCTCCCTTTTAGAAAAATAAGTCGCATATGATCACCATAGTGCTATTTAAGTCCCGGTGGGCTGGTTTTGGATTTGTTGATGGACAAAACATTCAACTTTGTGTTTCACGCTTCAGTTTTCATCTGTCAAGTTTGCTAAATCAGTTCGTTTCGAAGGTGATCGCACACTTTGATAATCATCCCTTCTTTTTGGGTACCAAAACAAATTACTTAACGTATCCGTGTGAACACTAGTCGGATCATTGCGATTCATTTTCCAATACAGTATAGCGTTATTCAGTATAAACTTTATTGAAAAATAGTCGTTTTTGCCTTAGATCACGTAGTGAACTGGGGTTACATGTTTCCGCATTTACTGTACTTTAATCGTTAATGTTAAAACTGAATGTTGACACTTCTCACTGTTCTCCTTCTCCTACCAGTTTTTAATACTCTTTAAACGGTAAGTAAAAGATCTCAAGTACAGTGTTATTACAGGTAAATGTCATCATGGTAAACATGACAAAGCTTTACCTAATACCTGGCCAGACAGCAGCAGTGATTCAGCAAAAATGTGTTGACCACAAAAAAACAGGGAAAGACTGTTAGAATTGCTGTTAGAAATGCTGATGACAACGATTAGATAGATTAACCTGATGAAAGTACTTGTATTAACTACATTAGTCAACTTACTATAATTTTAGAATTGTTTGGCATGTTATGCAATACGGGCAGTTCTCTCTATTTCAGTATGTGTATTTTTTTTTTTTTTTTTTTACTCTCAAGTTAAGATGCTAAAATGGATAAAAAATTTATTGGAGTTTTTAGAACATTAGAACAGTCAATGGCGAGAACAGGCAATTCAGTGCAAGAAAGCTCGTCAGTCCTGTCCACTTAATTTTTCTAAAGAAAAAAAACACATCAATTTTAGTAGTCCCTAAGGTTCTACGGTCACCACTGTACTATGGAACACTTAAATCACACATTGGATCTCAATGAACAAAATATACAAGTGGAAAATCTTTACTGACTAATACTGTGTAATTCGTTGAAAGCAAAATGATGTAACCACAGTCAATGGAAACCATAATCACCAATCCACCATAGTCTAGACTCAACATCACAACTGAAAATCAAAGTCAAAAACTGAAATAACAGGCCAATCTAACTTGCGTGAATTTAATTACAGAAACTGCTAATGTAACTCAGCAGTGTGTATGCCCCAAAACGTCTGGGCATGCTCCTGATGAGATGGTGGATGGTGTCCTGGGTGATCTCTTCCCAGACTTTGATCGGGGCATTGGAGAGCTCCTGGACTGTCTTGGGCACTACTTGGCAGTGTCAGATAAACCAATACATAACATCCTAGAGGTTCTTGATTGGCCTGTATGTTGCTCAGACCTGAATGCAGTCAATGGCATCATTGCCTTCGTTATCCATGCATTGTCCTGTACCAGGACAATCCAGGGCCCACTGCATCAGTGTAAGATCTAACAGTGGCTCTGAAGTACCTTACAGCAGTGAACGTACCATTGTGTAGCACGTGGAGGTCTGTACTACCCTCCAAGTATATGTCTCCTTAAATCATCATCAACCCACTGCCAAACCAGTCATGCTATATGATATTGCAGGCTGCATAACATTCAACTTGGTGTCTCCAGAGTCTTTTACACATGTCCCAGGTGCTCAGTGTGAATCTGCTCTCCTATGTGAAGAGAATGGGGTGCCAGTGGTAAAGCTGCCAATCGTGGTATTCTTTGGCAAATGCCAATTAAGTTGTACAGTGATGGGCTGTGAGCACAAATCCACTTGAGGATGTTGGGCCCTCATGTCACCCTCATGAACTCTGTTTCTGACAGTTTGTTCAGAAACATGCTCACCAGTAGCCATGTGTAGGTCATTTTGTAGAGCTCTGGCAGTGCTCCTCCTGTTCTTCCTTGCATAAAGAAGCAGACATTGGCCCCGCTGCTTGGGTTGATTCCCTTCTGTGGCCCTGTTCAGCGGACCTTGTGTAATGGCCCTTCTAGGGCCTCATGTATAAACTCTGTGTAGAAATCACACTAAAGCATGATGTATGGACAAAACTGGAAATGTGCATCCACACAAAACAATTCAGATGCATAAAACTGTGCATATGCCAGGTTCCATGCAATTCCCCTTTATAAATCCCAATGAATGGGAAATTTAACACACTTGCACGGGCCTACGGCCCCACTCCGACTCACATATTTCAGAATTTCACATATTTCAATATGCAAATCAATATAAATAGCCCCTTCCGTTCAGTGTTTTGTTAAAAGATTTTCAGTGAATGCGAAGTGGAGGCATGGAAAAACATGCTATTTGTTTGCTTAAATAGTGGTATAAGCAACAAAAGGAAAGTGATGGATTGATACAACGTGAAAGAGACACTCTAAGGTTCAAGTTCAGAAAGTTACACAGTGCCCGAAATAAAAAAAGTGGTCAGATATCAAAGTCAACATGAAAAGGCCCACCATCTGTTTATTCTGTTTCAGACAATATTATAATAGCTGACCCCCATGCCGAGTATGTGAATCCACACTGTAATGGTGCTGCTGTGCCTAGCACATTTTTGTGCGCTGGCTGCACACACACCACTGCCTTGGAAACCACTGGGTGACCATCTGGCTATGTGCTGACGGACACTGTCCTGGAGTCACAAAATGCAATAGTAGATACTATAAGAAATGTAGCCAATGAAATAAGGAATGTAATGACTGTACTATGTGATATTGACCACAAATGGAGTGAGCTGGTTAAAAAATAAATGCTGCATCTGATTAACTATTTTTATATTCTGCTAATTACATTCAAATGATGTAACACTGTTCGATTTAGCTAATCATTTGGTAGGTCAGGGTAAGGTTCGTCATACTGCATTTCTTCAGGTACGGGTAAACCATTATTGTGTGCCATATTATGAAGCACACTACATGCTTGCACAATATGACACACTTTCTGTGTACTATAGAGCAACACATTAATAGAGTGGAAATGCTTTCTATTTATATAAGAAAATTCATTTTCTGAAGGCGCCTTTATAGTGTAGCGTTGGCACCAAGCACCACAGCGGATTGATTCTCAGCTGTTTGAGGTGACTAGCTGTCCTTAAAAGTACTGCTTGCTCATTGCCACATCAGTTGGAAAAAGCACTAGCAACTGTGTGGAGCTGCCATTTTTATAGGCTCTCCTGCTATAGTTGATGCATTGTCAGCTCATATTTTTGGTGATTCATCCCTGGCTGATGTAACTTGTCCAGTGCTATTGCAATAGAAATGTGCATGCTGCTGATCACTTTGATTATATTTGGAAAATTGGACATTGCGGCAAATTGTGTTTTGATGTTTCTCAGTTCAACCAAAGTGTAAGGAAATCTTATATATCTGTACGACAAGTGGATAATACCATCCTATACAGCTGGCATGGCGTGACTCAGTGATGATTGTGAAATACCAGATTGGTCAGCAAGATCACATTGCAAAGCTCCTGTGATTAAAAATCCGAGGGTGGACAGAATTTGCAGAATTAGAGCTGAATTCCTCAAAGACTGCATTTGTAAAGCCAGCACCAGTTCAGCACACAGCTTCAAGAGGATAGCTCTTGGAAATTGAAATTGACTTGGAAACCAGTCGTCATCATCTATAAATGTCATGGATGTGAATATAAAAAAGAAGGGAAACAACACAGAAACTATATAGCATTGCTTTGACACTAGGTGCCGCCTGTTTGCAAAACTGAGCAGAAAAGTGCGTATGCTTGGTGTGAGGTGGCTATGAAAATGTGCTTGACTTTTTGCCAAGTTTAGTTTTTGTACATCTTGAAGTGAGCATGGACATTGCATACACAACAACAACAACAACATTTATTTATATAGCACGTTTTCATACAAAAAAATGTGGCTCAAAGTGCTTTACATAATGAAGGATAGAAAAATAAGAGACACAGTAAGAAAATAAAATAAGTCAACATTAATTAACATAGAATAAGTGTAAGGTCCAATGGCCAGGGGGGACAGAAAAAACAAAAAAAAACTCCAGACGGCCGGAGAAAAAAAAAAAAAAATCTGTAGGGATTCCAGGCCATGAGACCGCCCAGTCCCCTCTGAGCAATCTACCTAACATAAATGAAACAGTCCTCTTTGTATTTATGGTTTTCACGGAAGGACTTGATGATGATGATCACGTGGACTTCTGGCTTTTAGTCCATCAATGCTGGGGCATCATGGTGCTTTGAGTAAGTTGGTGGTGGCGCAGGCCGCCACCACAGAGAAACCGGAAAAAGAAACAGAAGAGAGAGTAGGGGTCAGTACGGATTTTAGAGCCACCATGAATAGTTATTATGATGAATTGAACAGACAGAGTATCAGGATTAAGATAAAGTAAAGTTATGAAAAGGCCATGTTAAAGTAATGTGTTTTCAGCAGTGTTTTAAAGTGCTCCTTTGTATTAGCCTGGCGAATTCCTATCGGCAGGCTATTCCAGATTTTAGGTGCATAGCAGCAGAAGGCCGCCTCACCACTTCTTTTAAGTTTAGCTTTTGGAATTGTAAGGAGACAACATTTTTGTGTATATGCACCATTTATACATGAGTCCGTAGTAACTCCTCCATGCTGTTGAGATTTTACTGGGAGACATAGCAACCTTGAGCATGGTAAAGGTGCTATATAAATAAAATGTATTATTATTATTATTAATTTCAGAGTGTGTTCTGGCTTCTTTTGTCCTGGGTTGATTCATACCTTGTATCCAAGGTTAGCAAAAAGGGCAGTGCTCCCTTGTGCTCAATTTACCAAGTTCTGAAAATTTATAAACATAATTTTGTACTGGCAGACTGTAAACAAGGTTATCATATAATTAAAAAAGTTTATTGAAATGGAAAATATTCATGCAGATTGAGTTGTCTCATTTCAGCTATAATTTAAATTCAGTACTGTATTTATTTTTTTCCCTTGTTTCTATATTAATTTGTCTCTATAAGAGGTTATGTAACATTAATGCTTAAAGTAAATGGTGTTAGGAGTTTTTTTTGTGTTACTTTTTCTTGTAATTGCAGATTAGAAGTTCTTAGTGCCCATGTTGATGTAGCAGGTTTTCTCAAGAAGCTTCTAAATAAGTCTATTTTTATATGTAATAGATTATATTGTAAGGTAAATTGTATTCTGTTTATTTATTCTGAAATCACCTTGTTTTCAGGTGTTTTCACATCTCTGTTAGGAAAGCTATTTCAACATGGAATTTCCAGACCTGGGAAAGCACTGCTCTGAAAAGACATGCAGACGTTTGGGTGAGTTGTTTTAGGTTACTAATGCCATGATTGCTTACTCTTGAATTTTTAATTGCTATACATAAGCAGTTGTATTCACATTTTTTGCTACTGTGTCCTTCAGATTTTCTTCCAATGAAGTGTGATGCCTGTGAAGAGATTTTCTGTAAAGATCACATTACCTATGTGCATCACAATTGTGCTTCTGCATATAAAAAGGTTAGTTATCTTGATGCAAATCACATATGATTATCATGTTTTAAAGTTAATGTTAAGTTTAGTAGTTCCTATTGTTTTACGTTTTGAATAAAACTGAATTATGAATTACATTCATTTTCCCAGGATATCCAGGTCCCTGTGTGCCCACTCTGTAACACTCCAGTTCCTATTAAAAGAGGGGAGATGCCAGATATAAAGGTGGGAGAGCACATTGATAGAGACTGCAGGTCAGATCCCGCTCAAAGGAAAAGAAAGGTGTGCTTCTTCAGTTACTACAGTTTAATATTTATTTGGCTAGGTTAAAAATAATCTTATTCGGGTTTCTTTTTGCTTTTCTTGTTTTCTCTCCTGTAGATTTTTGTTAATAAATGTTCTCAAGTGGGTTGTAAGCAAAAAGAAATGATTAAAGTGACCTGTTCTCAGTGCCATATGAACTTCTGCTTGAAACACAGACATCCTAATGACCATGATTGCAAAACAGATGGTCACCCCCTTTCTAAAGCAGGGTAAGCTTTCTGCTTCATTATGATTTTCAACTATTGTCATGTGAGTATGTATATTTTATCACTAGGTATCGAGAGTTTTCCTTAAATTGCCTAGCTTCAAAAATCAAGTGGGGGAAAGGGTTTTAATTTGAAGCAATACTTGAGGCTGGTATTTCATTCATTCATTGATTTCTTAAGATTACATTAATGTTAAACAAGAAAAATGTGTTGAACACCGTTTAATTCTGAGTACCAACATAACTTATTTGTTAGCCATCAGTGGGGCAGGAGTCTTGACTGTGCGTCTTCTCAGGGGTTCCCTGTGCTCGATTTTCTTGTGAGTCTTTCTTCTTTTACTTAAGCATCATTCTTATGTTGTAAGAGTGAAAGGTTGATTTATGTTTCATGCAGGCATCTTGGGTACTAATTAAATACCAAGATCAAACATGTTATAGGTCCTTGTGTGCTATTACTATCATGTCAGCTGTGCCATATTGTTAGATAATGTTCATGGCTAAAAAATAATATAGTGTTAGACATCAATAAATGGCATCCTTTTGTGGTTTTTGGTAAACGTTGAATGCATTTTCATAATAAACATTGACACTACTCTGTCAGCTTCACTTCTAATCTCTTTGTGTAATGCTTCTATAAGATTATAATGTTCATATGCAGCCTGCAAGCAGTAGTGGAAGAACTGTGAACTTAGCCATGAACAGCAGTAGTTAGACGCCATACAAAGCATTGCTGTCTGAGATTAGATGTTTGTGGCCTTTTGCATCTCTCTAATGTCTGTCAGATTCTCCTGCTGACAGAGATTGCTTAAAATGTATCTTAGCAGTGCAAGAATGTTCAGCATGAAGTGTATCAAGAACAGCTGTGGAAAAACATTACTGAGATAAGAAAAATAGCAAATACTCCCTGTTCATCTTTTTCATGCTAAACTGTGCTAACCTATGTAGAGTGAAGTAATGCAAGGATTAAAAAGGTCAAACACTGATTTCTAGGACCAGATAACATTTATCCAACAGCACTGAGTGAAGTTGATTATTGTATTATGGAATTATTGTAGGAAATAACAACATAATCTAGGATAAAAATGTTGCAGCTATACTCAAAATGTTTGTTTTTTTTCTGAACTTGTGAGTTCACATCCTGAATCCTGAGTAGGTTTGGTCTCCATATTTCAGAAATGTTTTAGGAGCACTTTGACAAAGTCTAGCTAAGAGGCACAAAATGTATCTGGGAACTGATGGAAACAGCTAAGAGAAACTATTTGAAGGAGTTGAATTCTTTCAGTTTAAGCAAACTTTAGATTAATGGGTGATATGATGGAATTGTTTAATTAAGTAGGCAAGATTTAAACCGTTACTTTAATATTGAAGTATTATTATTATTATTATTATTATTATTTTATTCCAAGAAAGTGGTACATCATAGAGCTTATTGAGAGTAAACTTTAAGAGTAAAATCCAACTAGCCATTTATAAATAGATTAGCTTTTTGTCCACAAGGGTTCATCCACTATCTTTTCTAATTTGGGGACACAGAGTCCATCTAACAACTTTTTTTTTTTTTTTATATACAGACAGTGCTCCTCTAAGATTCTCTTTATTTATTTAAATATTCATTTATTTATTTCTGTAGCTTACTTAGTCTAATTGTATGTTATTTTTATTTAAGTGTGATATTTTCCATGTATCTTTTCCACATAATTATTATAATTGTATTTAGAGCTTATATATAGGAAATACTGAATTGTCCTGCAGCACTGATTACAGTGAACCCAGCATTTGAATTCACCTTATACACTCTGTTCCCTAAAACCCTGCCAGTCGTAATTTAGATTGTTCTCTCAAGAAAACCATTTCAAAAGCTTTTTGAAATTTAAGATAGATAACATGTATCCAACAACACATTTTTACTGACTAATAATAATAATAATAATACATTTTATTTATATAGCGCCTTTACCATGCTCCAGGCACTTCAATAAATCACTACTGGACAGCTAATATTTAATAATTTTTCAAAGTTGTTTTGACAATTTTTCTGTTTTAACCACTGTGTTTAATATCAGTGTTGGTCTAATCATTTATTAAATATATTTAATAGTAAATTTGCAATTTTATTTTAGGAGGAAATGTACATTTTTTCACTCTGCTGTAGAAGCCTCTTATTGGTTTTATACAGTATTCTCTAGAACATATTTGAGAAAGAAGCTTAGTAGATTTGGCACTTATGTGTTCACTTGGAGTGTAATCGCTGTGACTTGGCTAATGGTACATAAGGGAGTCTTGCAACTCCTTATGCGATCAGTGATGTGGTTGTTATTCTACACCTCAGTAAAGTGGAATACTGTTTTAATGATATGAATGTTTTTTAGGAATGCTGCTTTAATGAGATCCCAAGGAGCAAACTCAACATCTGCTACAGCTTCATCTAGTAAACCATTCTCTAGGTCTGTTCCAAATGGTTTGAGTGGGAATGCAAGTTCACAACAAAGCAGGTAAAAGTATTGTTTTTATTAAAAAAAAATAATAATAATAAATATATAAATTTCAAAGTTAGTTCATTCATGTTCTTTTTTTAAAATAAAAAGAAAGTGTTCTTAAAATAACTGTAGAAGGTTTTCTCCCAGAGTGTTTTGTTTTTTGTTAATTTTATATTTAAGGTGTTACTACCTACAGTTTATTCTCCTTTTAAGTAGCTCTTCAGTTACAAAACTGTGAACTAAACTGCAAATCAAATCATATAGCCTGTAAAATTGGGTCACTGCCAACTAGCATTTTGTATGAATAATGATGCAACATCTCTATAACCAAGTGGTTCTGATATCAATTAATATTGAACACTGGTTGTTTTTAGCACTCACCGAACGAATGTGTCTAAGGTGTCGGCACCACCACAGCAAAGAGTAATCCCTCCGTCAACCTCTATGCAGGCTGGATTGGTAAGTACATTTTTCTGATACTTGCAGTTTGGTAAATATGGTAGTTTGGGATAATCGTACTTTAATTTTTTTTTTTTTTTTTTAAAGGTTAAAATATATAAAATTAAGAAGTTCAGGAAACAGTTAAGATTCGATTGTAGTCTTGTATTTCTTCCCTATGTGCTTGTGTGGATCATTCGGTTCTCCTTCCCTCCTTCCACATCCAATAGAAAAGTGTGTACGTTTGATTTACTGGCATGCCTCATTTGGGCTGGTATGACTGAATGACCTGTGAAAGATTGACATCAAATCCATGTGTGTTTTCTTTTTTTTTATCAGTGAAACTCTACACAGTAGTTTATGGCAATGTTAGTAAAATTTCTAATTATCTTACAATTATCTAATTATCTAAAATAGGGGAAGCCTTCTAAATTGTCTCAGCATGGTTAAAACCCATATAAAATTAAATTTACTGAAACATCTTGCTGTGTGGTGACAATGCAGCAACAAACAACCTCCAATTTCTTTCTTCTTCCAAGTATAAAGTCTAAGCAGATGATAGTGTAGGGAGCTTTATATTGTGTGTGCTGCTTGTTAAGAGATGAATTAGTGGTGTAAACCAATGTAGATAGTAGTGAAGTAACCTAAAGAGTGTGATTCCCAACGCCTTTCTTTGTAGTGTTGCCAAGCTTAATAAAAATAAAGAAGGGGAAAAAAAACAACCCATGAAAAGCACAGTAACTGTCTGATACTTATGTCTGCAAGCAAGGGACCATCGATTGATTTCAGGTTACTTTTGACATAATCAAAAGTGTGAATATATTTAGCAGTTGTATTGCTGTGATGTCATGCATTTTAAAATGAGATTTGTGCACTATAAAATAGACTGTTCATTTATAGAAAACTCATTGATAGTGCAAGAGTAAAATAAAGCCTTGAATGCCACTTTTTTGGTTCCTGTCTCACTGCACATGGTTTTTGTTTTACTTTCTTTTTTTACTTCGAATTATAAAATATGACTATACTGTCCAAAAATTTAGCCCCAAATATGTGATTGATTTGTACACATGAGCAACATATACTTTGCATCTAGAGGAATGTATTACACAAGGCAAGAAACAAGTTCAGTTTAATTTATGTTCGGAAGTGGCTGCACAGGGACTAAGGATTTACTGTATTTGATCAGCAATGTAAGACTATATTGCCAATATACTAACCATGCAAACACTGTTAAAGTATGCTTTTATTCAAATACTAGCTTTACTACTTGTCTAAGACAGGTTGAAATCTCAGTAATCAACTTAGACATCAGCGTATTCAGTATTAACGTTTGTAGTGCACTATCTATTGGAATGTGTTTTTAATGTATGTAGTAATAAAATGCATTCATTCCAACAGAAGGAGCATCACAAACATTTAGTACTACTTTTATAAACTCCATGCCAAATGTCATATAACAGAGACATAGCAACTGGACGGACATACACAGATACTTGTCATTTTATTAAGGTGGAAGAGTCCTTTTTTTTTTACAGTATAAATCATCCATTTATTTTCAGAACCTGCTTAATTAGTTTAGGGATGCAAACATGTGGTGGCTTTTGAGGCAGCATTAGAGGCAAAGCCTGTCTCACAGGATACACTTATGTGCGCACACAAACACACACTTAGGCAGGGACAGTTTTGAGGTGTAGTTCATAAACTGAAGGTGTTGCATCTCATAATATCTGTAAAGCAGAAGAAAAGCAAACTAGTTAATCTAATGATTTCACTTAATAATCTTATATATCATTCTTGCCAAAGGTTACTATATAAACTATTACTGAAATGGTATAATTGCTTGTAAAAGGAGGTATAACTACAGTTCCTTCATACGCTTGGGTGACTTAAACAGATGTAATTAAACAAAAAAAAAAAAATCTATGAGGTTTGTTGCTTTCCTTGGAAGGGAGGAGAGGTAGAATGAATAGTTGAATTCAATAGGGAGAGAACCTGAAGGAAAGTAAATGTCCATTCACAAATGCGGTTTAGGTTTAGACATTCCCAGCATACATTTTTCCAAAATATTATGAAAAAATAATTTAAGTGGTGTGTGTGTGTGTGTGTGTGTGTGTGTGTGTGTGTGTGTGTGTGTGGTGTTTTTTTTTTTTTTTTTTTTTCCCCTTGCTCCATATTTTACATGTGACCTAGGGCTTTCAGTATCTTAGCTAAACTTCCCTGACCCTGAACCAGCTCATAATGTGAATTAATGAGAAATAATGTTAATTATATTTTTGTAGTCCAACGTTTTGAATATTTCACTAATATAACAAAGTAAACTGATGTATGAAAAAAACTAAGTTCTCCTGATCCTAAACATACTGTACTTGAAGTTTGCGTTCTAGTGGCTTCATTTACAAAAAGTTGTACTGCTTATCATGTGAAAAAAAGGAAAAGCTTAAACTACACCACTTCTGAAAGATAAAGATACTTGTCATAAAGCAGTACAGCTGAATTTACTATTTTAAATTGTTCACATTCATATTTACACATGATCTAAGCTTTATTGCAGTTAGTTCACTGGCTGTTTTGTTGAGACCCCTCCGCTAAACAGAACATGGAGAATAAATTATTTTACATATCATGATCACTCATACGTAGATTAGAAACACCAGCACAAGTTTAACTTAGTTTTTGCTTTTGTGTTTTAAATTGTACTTCTGATATGAATTGTTAAATTTGACAGACCTTGACTTTTTCTTCTGTGCTCTCAAGTCCTTATGAACTGTAATAACTGTATTTATTTCTCTGTACAGACTGAAGAACAGGCTTTGCAGAGAGCTTTACAAATGTCTTTGGCAGAAACTTCAAGACAGCAACAGTCCCTGAGGTATAATTGGTTACAATTAATTAGGTTCTAAATAACAAACAAACCAGAAAATTATACATTTCCTTGCATTCCCGAAAAGTATTACATAGTAAAAATTTGGGGTAAAACATACTTTTCTTTTTGAAATATGAGTCCACATGTAACTATAGTGACATTTTTAAACTTGGATTGAGTATAACTAGTTGATGAAATTAATTGAATGTCAAAATTGAATGCAGATTAGTTAATATATTTTTTTTCATTTTGCAGCATAGTATTAAATAAAATTATGAAACACTTTAAATACATTAAAGCATTTTGGAAAGAGTAAATCAATTCATGTTAACTGAACTAAGTTTATTATGAAGTTACCTAATTGCTAAAAATAAAATCTCAGTTTCTCATTGAAAGTGCTTTTGGGTTATCCTCAACAAAATAACAGTCATGTACAGACTAAAAAACCCTAAA